>CM070561.1:74134025-75341445 GCA_036346405.1 Phyllostachys edulis
GGTTGGGCCCTTCAATATATTCATGGTGAAGCTTGTTTATGTACGTCTTTGGGGTTTGATCCGCAATCTGGTGAAACAATCTTGGCACAAGGTTGTACGTCTCTTCGTATGTCCCGTACATAGTCTCAATGACTTTACGCTTGGCTCGTTGGACCTTCTCAGTAGCTAAGCGGATAACCAACATGATTGACAACCGACATCATCATCTTGGGGAGACGGAACCGTCGCCTCAACTAGGTGTGTGATGAGGTTTGCAACATATCACGGAAGTCACGTTCGATGCTCTCACAGACTCGCCGAGCTTCATAAGTATGGTTGATCAGCTCCTTGACCGTGAAGACCGAGCCGAAGATCTTTGCTTGGTGAGCGCTGACCTTGCCAGGGCAGCCTTCTACTACGTACTTCACTGCGTACTTTCCTAGGTTGGACCGGTACACTTGGTACACACGGCTGATGGACAAGGCGTACCGTGCTATAGCTTGTTGCACGGTCACCATGTCCGGGAAGCACTACCCAACTAAGAGGGTGTCAGCTTTAAACCCCAACTGGGAGGCATCTTCTTATGACAGTACGAGCAAACTCACCGTGATATCATCAAATCTCGATGCCACGTAAGGACCACCGGCTTGGTGTGTGTCCTCGTCGGTACCATCGGAGCTTGGGTCGATGTCCTTGTCGGACTCTAACCCGAGAGGCTCGTTCGGTAGATACTCGTGGAGGTCGATGCGGGCCGACCACCATGTTTCTACCCCCTCATTTGGCACAAAATTACACACGAGACTTCCCTCCGAGGCAAAGACATTCTCATCTTGCCATCTTGAACTTCAGTGCGCTTGTTCGCTTGTAGAGGCCCCGCATCATCGGGGTTTTTCGGCGCCCACGCATTTAAATTCACATACACTATAGGCTTCCGTGAATGGCACCTCGCCGAGACAATCTCCATGTCTCGCCTCCATGCTATGCTTCCATTCACCTTGACGAGCTCCCACACATAAATCGTGTAGGTGATCGCCTCGATCATAACTTTCTTTGTCGTTGGCTCCATGACGAACTCTCTCCGGATGCAGCTTCGTAGCTCGTGAATATTCATCGCTTGGAGCCCCTCCGCCCGAACCACCTTGTACTGACATCTCGACAGGTCCAATCCATCGGGTCCGGCCCGTACGAGACCATCGCCGTAAAACACAAACAAGTCTTGCATATTCAAAAATACCTAAAGCCACAACAACCACTAAATAATTACAAATGAATTATGCCTAACTAATTCCTACTTAACTAATTACGACTGATTAATTACCACTATATAAATTACTCGTAGTTCATTTCCACTAATCATTTCTGCAAACAACTGATTACGACTTATTAATTACCACTAAAAAAATTACCAGTACTTCATTACCACTTATTCAATATGCCGCAATGATGACTACTAAACTAATTACAAATAATTAATTACCATTAAACTAATTCATTACCAGTGAACTAACTAATTACGACTAATTAATTACCTCTAAACTAACTAATTACGATTGATTAATTACCACACAAAATTACCAAAGACTTAATTTTCACTTACCTAATATGCCGTAATGATGACTATTAAACTAATCACAACTAATTAATTACCACTAAACTAATTCATTACTAATGAACTAACTAATTACTTACTAATTAATTACACGTAAACTAACTAATTACGATTGATTAATTACTACTAAAAAATTACCAAGATTTATTTTCACTTACTTAATATGCCGTAATGATGACTACTAAACTAATTACGACTAATTAATTACCACTAAACTAATTCATTACTAGTGAACTAACTAATTACAACTAATTAATTGCCCTTAAACTATCTAATCACGACTAGTCGACTAAGACCCACTAATTACGACATCGTAATAACGGCAAAAAGTATCCTACAAATTACGCGCCTTTGGAAAGTAATCAATCAAGGCCGAGCACCGAGCTTAGCGGCGAAGCAAGAAAGCGCTTAACCTCCCAATAAAATTAATTATGTTACGCTCTCTAAGTTCTCGATGATGGCGCAAGAACGAGAATCAAACATAAATGAAATGAGCGAAGAGCGAGTGCCAGAGTTCGGTATTTATAGCCGAGTAGACGAGGAGTCGCGGCGTTGGCGCCGGGAATTCCGTAAGCATTGGCGCCGGAATTTTTGTACGAGGCGACATATGTGCGAAGGAGGGAGGAGGGACGGTGGGGAAAATGGCCACCGCGAGGTTTTTTAATTCTCCGTAGAACAGTCCGGATGCGTGGAGGGTGTAGCGGGCGGGAGGGAGGGCCGGAGGGGGCGCGAGTTGGGAGGGTGTTACGAGAACAATTCTGAATGAATAAAATTATGAAAAATTTACACAAGCAAGTACATGATGTCGGGAGGCTCCACAAAAAATTCATAATTTTTTGGACTTATTTGCTATATTTTAAAATTCATTCGAATTTCAGCCTAACACTAACTAACCTAACTAATTACCTAACCTAACTAACTAATTAACCCCTAACACTAATTGTCAAGATTGTTTTTGGGTCATGCATTGTTGCCATCTTGCCAAATGACACTAAACCGATAAATAAACAAAGAGTATCCTATTTGATCGAGTTGCATGTGATAATACCCCTCCTCCTTCGTCCCAGTTCATGCACAGCCTTATCTAGACTTTGGTATATCCCGTGTTATGGGATTATGTTTGGGTATATTTGTATTCATATTTTATTTTGCTATATTTGTAAGTGTATTTTGGTTGTTACGTGTGTACTCTAGCTCCATATTGTATTTCGACATCTCCAATGGAGTTGCAATGTAGCTTTTTTTATACATTCCAAGTCACATGAAATCATGAAACCCTAATTTCCGAAACATAAAATCGAAATTTTCGCGACCTAAATTCTAAATTTTCGAGACAATACTAGAACACATATAAAATTACCGAAACATTACACAATCAAGTCCTCAAGCAGTGAGGACCCTTCAAAATAAAATTCATAATTTTTGGAGCTCATTTTCTACATTTATTAATTCATACTTAACATGACACTTATAACGAAATAGAGATAACAATTCGAACGAATAAAATTATGAAAAATTTACACAATCAAGTACACATTGTCGAGGGGCTCCACAAAAAAATCATAATTTTTTGGACTCATTTGCTATATTTTAAAAATCCTCCAAATTTCAGCCTAACACTAACTAACCTAGCTAACTAATTAACTCTAACCCCCTAACTAATTAACCCTAACCCTACTACTATTTTGGTGGCGCATGGTGGCTATGCGCCAAGGGGGCTGGCGCATGGCCTCCATGCGCCAAAGGTGAGGTGGCGGGCATGTGTTGGTGAGGCCGGCGGTGGTGGCTGGCGTTGTCGGCGTTGGCGCGATACATGCCGTGATATCGATGGCGCCTGACGGTGGTCGTCTTGCCATGACAAATATGCAAATATCACGAAAGGTGGTGAGATCCACAAATATGCGATGAAAAAATGTCGTATCTGCCAAAAATTCGCTTTCAGCAAGGCACGTCCAACGATAGAAAAAATACATACATACATACATAGTATATGTTTTGTTGAAAGTAATGCAATGCATGCTTGTAGGAAGACTCCGAATAAAGGAGAAATTACAATAGGAAGATATTATGCAAGAATGCTCTAGAATTCCTAAATATTATATAAGAATATATTTTAGGTGAAAATTCTAGAGTATAGATATTCTTGTGGACTAGAAACTTCATAATCAATATCTTAAAAAGTGGTTGAGATCTTCTTAAGTGGCAAGAATCCAACGGTAGTGTAGGTCTATATAAAAGGGTACCATGCCCTCCTTGACCTAAGCCACCATGAAGCAATGAAGTTATAGGAGTGACACCTAGATATAGGGTGCATTTGGAGCAGTTGTGGCTTTCTGGCTGCTTCCATTGTGCTACAAAATTTGAACAATTTCTTGAAATTTGAATCAATTTGATCAAGATGTTTAATGTTTGGCTGTCTGACTTTTAGGTAAGCTGACTGCAACTTCTGAGATAGGAAATGTCTGAAATGCCCCTGAGAACAGTAACGGCTTGTTTGGTGCCGTTTAATGCAATTAACAACATTTAATGAGAACTAACGACAGTTGATGATAATTAACGGTGCTAAACGCAATTAACAGCATTTAAAGACAATGAACAACTAGCATAATTGACGAAAACTACCGCAATTGACGATATTTAACGATAATTAACTACGACTACCGCAATTAGTGTAATTGATCTTATTTGACCCTCCACATTTTCCGATTTCTTGCATAAATTTTTCTGGATCCTACAGCTTGTTTCCCCATAGGTTGAGGGCTACCAGATTCTAATGACATATAAAGAAAGAGCAAAGTTTCAGAAAAATCTTTACCAAGCATAAAACATTCAAAAATAGTTCTTTTGACAACTAACATGATATTATGGTACAAATACTTTATTGGAGCATTTGACGAGCACTAAAGTTTAAAAAGAAAACTTTTATGGAATGGGTTTTAGCATTAAAAAAACTCTTTACAGTCCAAGCTCCTCGAGTTCCAGCCATGGTACAAAATCACTTCCCCTCTCCTGGACTCTAGTCCTTTCTTTCTCCACCACCTACAAGACATGCTCCAAACTCCCACTCTCCTCATGGTCCTGATCATTTGATTCTTCCATTCTTTCTCCACCACCTGCAAGACATGCTCCAAACTCCCACTCTCCTCACGGTCCTGGTCATTTGATTCTTCCACCTCAGTTCTCCCGTCCAGATCCACACACATCAGAGTTGCCATTCTTTCGACCAATCCTGATACTTCCCGCAACTACAAATCACCAACATACAAACATGAGATCACTCACGAGACAAAATTATGTAGAAGTGAGACGCTCAAAGATTCTTATTTGCTAGTCAGTGGTATCCAACTTTGAATAGAAAATAATTAGTTTGAAAGAAAAGGGATAATGTAGTATCAAGCTGAGGCAAGGAATGCATAGTGAAGATGACAAACCATCTAAACAAAATAAAAACTAATGATGGCTTAAATATCATGAGAGCAATGCAGCCATCTACCAAGTGGAATTGCTAACAAGGATTAGTGGAATTAGATGGATACATACCTTGTCACAACTTAGATGGGTAAATGGTGAGCCACCCTTGAAAGCGACAAAATTATTCCCTAGCAAGACAGTTCCTGCAATAGACGAGCCAAAATTCATCTCTATTATTCTAAAGAAATGATTAAAATAAATTATCAAAAAATTTCCTTGCTTACATACACATGATCTAAACAAATGATTGAACAATTTTCCTTCTCATGCAAAATGAGGCTACCTATTAAACAGAAAGACAAATCCACCATCTGACCAACATAACAGATTTTATTAGTAGACATCATGCGATTATTTTTGCAATTACTAAAAATGGCATCAACCTGGCTAAATTTGGATCTAATAATCATTAACAGAAGCATGCCACACTTTTTATCGAATAAGTATTAACAAACGCATACCTTGTCAAAATCCACATAGCAAAATGTTGAGCTGACTGGGTGTTGGCGACCGATTTGCAGAAGAGAAGGAGCGCAGATCATGCTTCGTCTTGTGCAGTGCTCAATTGAGCCAATCAATCAATAATTCATGAAGATAACCGCTCAATCAAATTGGTAATGATGATGAACAAAATTATAGTGCCAAAAAGAGGAATAAGTAACACCAGGAGCAAAATTACACTGGAAAGGGTGGCGGCGTGCTGCTTCAATGGCGGAGGCGACAGGGGACGATGATAGTAAGGGAAGGGGGCTCGCCGAGAACACGACATGCTATTCGGGGGGAGTCGGCAGCTCGGGAGGTGGAGGTAGGAGACGACGGTGGCGGGGGAGGATGAGGCGCGCATGTCGAGGAGGACAAGGGGTGGTGGCTCGGGAGGTGGAGGTAGGAGGCGGGGAGGACGAGGGCGGTGTCGGGTTAGAGGAGGATGAGAGGGAGGGCGGCTGGCGTCGGGGAGGAGGAGGGGAGCGTGGCGGTGCGGGAGGAGGAGGGGAGGGTGGCGGCGGGCGAAGGCGTGAGGTGCAGTTGGCGGCTCTGGGCGGAGGGCGTGGCGTGCGTAGTGGCGCTAGGGTTGGGGGAGCCGCGAGCAGCGCTAGGGTCGGGTGGGGAGCGGGGCGAATGGGGGATGAACTCCAGGATTTTATACTAGGTACGGGGCGGGTAATAAACATGCAACTTTAGGGGCATTTTCAAAACGAGGAGCCGAGGAAGCGGCGGAAAGCCTCTCGTGGCCGGCTTCTGGCTTTCAGCTTTCATACGTTGTGACGGCTTCCGGCTTTGGGAAAAAGCTAGGGATGAAAGTTGGCCATTTGGGATGGCATCCAGCTTTTCTGGGCGAAAGCCGGACGCTAAAGCCATCCCAAACACCCCCATAGTGATAGGTAGCAACTAGAGAGTGAAAGCTCTTGTTGTATCAAAGTTTATAGTAGCCGAACAAAGAGTTTGAGTTATTCTTTTTAGGATTAGGTACATTGTTCGTCCCTCAACTATACCCGATGATTAATTTTCGTCCCTCAACCGAAATACCGGATATAACGACCCTCCAAGTATCAATCTGGGACAAAAGAAGTCCCTCCGTGTGTTTCCAGAGTGGTTTTGACGGTGTTTAGTGCCACGTGGAAAAAAAATCAATTTCCCACCAAGCGTCCCACGTTTAAACACATGAACACACAAATCCGCCTCGGCACAAATCAAGCTTATCGCCAAGGTGACCAGTGGCCGGTCGTGCGTACCACAAATTCTTTGAGACTAGCAGACTGCTACCGGAACTTGCACTCGAACCGCTTCGTCACCATTGAACCCCACCTCCACGGGTCTTTGCTTTCTATAGTTCTATCCTTGTCGCCACCGCCACGCTTGCAACGCCACGGAAGTCCGGAAAGAACTTGGCGGCAGATCAAGAAATGGATAGAGATTATATGCAAAAGCTTAGCGACAAGCGGAGATCGGGGAAAGAATGTGCAAGCACCGTAATCTGGGTATCAAGAGATAAGATTCATCAACCAAACGAAGATGGAAGGTCATGCCACGGTGATGGTGAAGCCGGAAGGACTGCAAGGCTGCGTCGTCGAGGTCGGCGCTCGATCTTAAATCTTGGCGGGGAGGCCAGAGATGACGCCGACCTCTGGAGGCGCCCCGGGCGGAGGTCGCCCGCCGGCCGGTCCCAATGGAGGAGCATTGCGGATGAAGTGCTTGTAGACCTGAGAGCGGTCGAAGTGGCGGCGGGTGGTGCGTGGATGCGCTGCGCGAGGAGGGAGGAGCATTAGCGGAGGAGGCGTACACACGGTTCTTGGACGCGTCGAAGGCGATCTCGAGCGGCAAAGACCAGTTCTTGGCGGAGCCCTCGGTGGCCTTGACCGGGTCGGGGAGGAGGAAGAAGGAGAGGCGCGCAGTACCAAGGCGGGGCGGGCGGCGAAGACAAAGGAGGTGGAGAAGGGCGTTGGGGGAAAGGCGGGAGAGGGAAGAGGCGCGGGAGGAGGGGCGGGAGGGAGATGAAGGCGGCGTGGAGGAGGCCTGCTGAGGAGGGTGAGGTTGCGGAGAGGGACGAGAAAGAGAAGGCCACCGTGTATTCAAAATACCAGCGTGGAGGTCAACACCGGTCAAAACCGCTCTGGAACGCACGGAGGGACTTCGTTTGTCCGGTATTGATACTTGGAGGGTCGTTATATCCGGTATTTCGGTTGAGGGACGAAAATTAATCATCGGGTATAGTTGAGGGACGAACAATGTACTTAATCCTTCTTTTTATGTAAGTGTGGTCTTGCACGCAAGCCACATACTTAAAAGTACTTTGTGGTTTGGAAGAAGGTGGCTCTTGGCCGCCAAAATCACAACAGGTCTGAGCTTTCTTGAGAGAGCGGGTCAGTTGCCCGAAAGCCCGATGGTTGACTCTGCCGCCTAAGAGACATATGGCCAGCATTGCTGTCTGCATATGAGCAAAGCACTGAGTAGTATGGAGGAAAACCTAAGTTGGTGCAGCATGTGTGTTTGTTTCCTCCATGTTGGTGTAAAGGTTCAAAATCACACCTGTTTGGTGCCAACCGGTGGCACATTAAGGAGCGAAGCATATGTAATTTATGCAGGGTAGAAGATGAGACTTTGATGCATGCATTGATTGATTGTTCTTAGGATGTCCTGGATGGCTGCAAAAGATGCGTTTGGAATAAAACTACCACGCCTTCATCCTGTAACTCGAAGTTCAGATATTCTTTGTGCCGGCCTAATTGTAGCGGAGTATGTTCCATATGTCATCACTATCATGTGGAATATTTGGGCGTCTAGAGATAAATGGACTCATGAAGAGGCGGGTTTCGTGCCTTAGAAGACGATGGAGTTTGTTCGCGACATGATTAATGATCTGGAGCTCCCAAAAGAACAGGCTTCAAGTAAGGCGGCAAGGCCAAAAGAACAAGGGAAATTTTGATAAATGGGATGGAGGTGTCGGCGGCGGAATCGACCGGCGGGGAAGAAGACGAAGCCACCGGTGAACACCTGCGATGAACGAAGAAATTAATTTAGGGGAAAATGAGAGGGGGCTTGGGGACCCAAAGTCGACCTTCCGGATGGGAGAATCGCCGGAGAAGGGAGGGCGAGGGTGCACGGCGGCCGACATGGATAAAACTGGAGCTTCGGGCTGGCCCTCTCGGATTTGTGCTTGGAGGAGGAGGGTGAATGGTTTGCGGGGGTTGTAAGCCGGCGGGGAGAGGTGGTTGCACAGGAAAAGGTGGGAGGCGAGGCCAAGCTTGAGGAGAGCCACGCGGAGGGAGGCGGGTGGTGGGCGCGCGCGGTAGGAGGCGGAGGTGGGTCATGCGCGGCGAGAGACGAGACGATGGTGCTAGTAACTGGTGATGCACTTGGCAAGCTTGGGCATGGCACTACTACAGAAAAGACCTTCACAGACGGTTCAACGCCATCATGCACGCGGTTTTGAGCCGCCTGAGTTTATGGGTCGATGATGCATGAGGTCATCACAGATTTGTTTCAAACCGCCTGCGTGATGCATATTCTACCATAGACGGTTTCAGCCACAAACCGCAGTGATGACTATATATCATAGGCGGTTTGAGCCACAAACCGCTCGTGATATCTGTATATCAGATTGCTAACATCATGTTTCTTCTCTATAAAGCCACCAGTCAGGATTGTGCTTGTATTACTTAAACGGCATCATATATATATATATATATATATATATATATATATATATATATATATATATATATATATATTATATTCTATTGTTCTAGTCCCTTAGCCACTTTCTTAACGCGTCAGTACATGAGGAAGAAGTGGCATCATGTATTAGCAACTAAGTAATTGATGTCCCGACGCTTTGAGTACCAGCAAAACGCAGATTTCAATTTGCAGGGCTCAATGAGGTTGCCCCGGTTGTCGCTTCCTCTTCTCATGTCACTTGGACGCGACTTCTAAAATGGTCGAGGACTCGTATACATATATATATATATATATATATATATATAATGCCGTTTTAAAGGCACAAGCGCCCAACGCTGGAGACTTTATAGAGAAGAGATTAGAATGGAATGGTAGGATCGATGTACCTAGGACGCAAGATAGGAGAACTTGACTGCATGAACACAAATTATACGCATAAATGTGAAATGAATGGCGAGAAGCAACAGATGACATCTTGACAAAATGACAAATCGACAAATAAGTCATAACATACATATCACACATTTTATACATCTATTTTGCAAATCATCAATCATACATATCAACTACCCATGGTTCACCAAGCAAGTTTCCACTATCAATAGCGCACAACACTTCACACTTCGAATAAGTCATAACTCATAACAATATTGAGAGACCATGTGGTCGTTCCATGAAAGTGATGAGTAATTGACAAAGGTTTTAGGTCACGAGTTTGGTTTGTGTGGTCGGACCATGTCGCTCGCCGGTTCACGCTGCGTGTGAAGTCAATCGTATCGCGGTGATAATCGAACGTCCGGCGCAGTTATGGGCGGTACGACCGCAGGCGGTTGTACCGATTGGTAAATGGCGTTGAAGAATTCCGAGAAGTTGTTTTTCGAGTTCGGTCTTCATTGGAAATCGGACGACCGCAGTATTGGAGCCAGACGACCGAGTGCGGTTGATCCGCCGGTAACATGGCGGTTGTACCGATTGTATTGTGAGGTTCGCCATTTTGGTGATTTGAGTTTTGGGATAGGTCATATCCAGTGTGTTCATGCATATGTGTTGCATATTGCATGTTTGAGCTAACGCGGTCAAGTTGTGAAGAACTTGTTCCTGTTTCGTGTTTCTTGTCTCGTGTGGCCGCAGGACGCCGAGTGGAGTCGTGGCGAGACACGGTGGATCGGACTAGGCGCAGTGGCGCCGAGGTCGAACGGTCGATGTGTCAAGACGACGTGGACTCGAGGTGGTTGCGAGGCGGCGAGACAAGGAGCGCGGAAGCTTCCCGGAAGGTGTAGAAGGGGCGAATCGGGAAATTCGCAAGGCTGCACAAGCGGGGGCGGGCTCCGTTGGACATAGCGGGCGTAACGGGGAGGAGACCCGTTAGCCAGGCGCTATAAAAGGAGAGGAGGGCTGCATGCCCTCTGGAGCACTTGGGTGGAATTAGGGTTTTAGAGTCAAAAGAGGCTTTGTGAGGTTGTTTCTCTTTTGCTCTTTAGTTGTTGAGAGTGGAGGTGTAGGCGCAGTAGTGCTCCCCGCTTGTCCCCTTCTTGGTTTTGTGTTCATCTCCCTCAAGAATGGATGAGTGTTTGTTCTTGAGTTGTGAGAGTGAGGAGATGGATTGAGCTTACATGTAATCATCCTCTGGTTCTAATGTCCATGCGTATGGGGATGTATCTATGTTTTTCGCTTTTGATTCAATGAATGAAATCAAGTTTGTCTCTAACTCTTGTTCTGTTCTTCGTGACTCCCATTTGATGATTTCTTGATTTTGTGAGTCTCTTGTTGTTTCTTGTTGGGAAGCCTCAAAACGAGTTGTTCTATGATGGGTTAGTGCCACAAGATCATTTGATCGATTTCCCGAAGAGCAAACTTGGTTTAAATCTAAGATTTCAGTTTTGGGTTGTCTCTGTTCTTCGCTCTTCCGCTTTTGGTTGATTCCTGAGATTTTGTGGATGGATCTACTCAATCGCTTCTTGGAATAGGTTCCTAACATCCTTAGGAAGGTGTGTTCCAAATTTGGTCAAGTTTGGCCGCCAGAGATCAAAAGTTACGTTGATTTTCGCTTTTGAAACCCGAAGCGGTTTTGCTCGCTCCAGACAATCGGATGAACCGGCTTAACATCGCGGGTTGTATGATCTGCGGTACAACCGCCGCTTGTTCATGGGTTATGCGCCGATCACTGCAGACAACCGCCATTTGCCCGTGGTTGTACCGATTGTCCCGATTTGTTCGGCTCTTCCTCGCTTTTTGTTTGTTTGAGCTTTGGGGGTGAGGTGGATTCAACATAAGACTTCCTCTCGGCTTAATCATTGATCTTCATAGCTCTCATAGCTATTGGAGTGATTTATAAGTTGAATCCATTCTTTGCGAAAAAGATTCGTGCTCCTATTCACCCCCTCTAGTCGCCTTTCCGGTCCTTCAATTGGTATCGAGCTGTTAGCTCTTTTCAATAGATCTTAACCGTCTCAAGAGCCGTGGCGATGGACAAGTATCGACCAAGCCGCCTGCTGATGGCATCGACACCCTTCCGAAGAGCCGAATGGAGACATACATCCGTGCCTGTGGGTATGCCATCCGCGGAAGGTCAAGGTTCGATTCATTGCTTCGCCGATGAGAACATCAATGCCGGAACATGGTTGATGTTGAGGCGAATGCAAAGGCAAGGAACATCATCATCCGTGGTTTGAGTCGAGTGAGTTTGATCAAGATATCTCACCCGTCGTCCGCCTTACGATATCCGGGTGACCTCGACGCATACCATGAGGGCACCACCCAGATCAAGACGGTTCGACAGACCGCCTCAAACGAGAATACAACAAATTTGAGATGCTTGTCGGTGAGTCCCTAGATGAGTGCTTTGCACGCTTTCACAAGATCTTGAGCAACCTCCGAGCGGTCGGTCTCACATACCCGACTCGACAACGCTCGCCGATACTTACTAAGACTCGATCCACGGCGTGGGGAGATGAAAGTGACCACCATCAAAGACACGACAGACCTCTCGACCTTGACTCTTGATGCATCAGACTCACGCCTCAAGACTCACGAGATTGACGTTGTCTCTCGAGGTCGAAGTCACACCGATGGCCTTGGTCACCGATCCCGCCGCTTCGGGTTCTCTTGCCGATTCGCTGTGTGGTTTCTCCTTGTCGCTTCTCAGACGAATCGATGATCGCTAGAGCAACTTCGAGGATGAGCAACTTGCCCTCCTAGCTCGGAAGTTTTCCATGCTTACAAGAGGAGGAGGGACAGAAAAGGGAGGACCTGTGATTTGCTTCGAGTGTGGTGGCCCCAACCACATCCGAGCAAACCGCCCCAAGCCGAGAAGGGCAAGAACGACTCGGCGGTTCGGGCAAGAACGACTACACCGACAAGAACTGCAACAAGAAGCTTCCACCTCGACGCCCAAAGAAGAAGAAGTTCCGCAACTTCGCAAAGCCAAGAAGCTCTTCCACCGCGTCCTCACCGCTTTGACGACCTCGACCTCGGCGAGGTGGAGGGATGGAGCGACGATGACGGACGGGTGACCAAGAGCCCAAGGAAGGCGGCGACGACTTCTCCCAAGATGTGCTTCATGGCCCTCGAGGGCGAACTCACGACAACAAATGAGTCAGACTCCGACTTCGGACGAGGTAGATCCCACCCACGAACAGCTCAATCATGCTTTTCTTAAGCTAGGAGGTTTTCATGCTAAAGCTAAGGCTAGGTGTGCCGAGTTAGAGAAGGAAATAGATAGACTGTCACTAGAGATTATTGCTCTTACATCCGCCCTTCTAGTGATGATTGTGATACATGCTCGCTTTGTCAAGTTGATATGGAGAAGTTAAGGACCTCACATGATAGTGTGTCCTCCAAACTTGATAGTGTTAAGGTGGAGAATGTTAGTCTCGCTTGTCGAGTTAGAGTTGAGTAGGATGGTCATTACCCTACTTATTACCGATGAGACTATTTCTCCCACCTCATGTGAGGGTAAGGACATTGTCGCTAGAGGATCTTATGCCATGCTTCTTGATCTGCCTCGAGTCTTGTGAAAATTGCAATAACTTGAAGATGAACTTAAACAGGCGAGATCATAAAATTGTTGAACTACAAGCTTCTTTACTTGAGCCGATTGTTTCATGCTTGAACTGCCCTAAGTTAATCATGAACTTGAGGTCGTCTCCAAACAGCTTTCAAGATATGATTGATCATGAAAGGAAGATGGCTCGCTTTGCTTCTAAGGACCCCGTTAGCTCACCATGCATTAAGTGTAACAAACTAAAATCGACTTGATTGCTTTGGATGAGAAATGTGAAGCTAACTAAGGACCTTCTAGAGAAGTCACATTGTGCTTGCAATATGATTGTGGAGAAGGGGAGAAGCCCTGTGGTAAGGATGAGACGCTTAGCAACGTGAACCAACCGGCTAGCAAGAGGATCTGTCCTCTTCAGAGTCGGCCAGGCGTGCACAAGCCATTCTTCCCTCTCGCCGGGTTCTTCTTTTGCTCCCTTACCTTCTGCCCTCTTTCTTCCCCGCTCTTCTTGCACCTCTCTTTCGGGAGTGTCAAGACCTTATGAACACTCTCGAGAGATTTGTAGGAGGCAAGAAGAAGCTCAATCTTATTCTAGACCAATCTAAGATCTCGCAGATTTAATCGTGGTCTAGGATATGACTTCTTTGAGGACATGAGGAAGCATCCACCGCCGCGCTCGCACTCCATAGCACTGTGTGTGATCGAGACCGAGCCCAGACCGAGAAAGTCCATTTCAAGTCGGCGGGCTATGTCGAGGATTTCGACAAGAAGGTGATTTCACATGCCGCTTCTACCTCTCGAGAAGGTGAAGTATCACCGCACCTTCAGCCGTAAGGATGGACACACAATCGATCGATGCTTCAGCGCCAAGATCGCAGAGAGACTATGTTGAGTCTCTTAGGCGCATTGTGGTCGGCCCTGGACCTTGAGTGCACCTAAGACCAACACGAGGTCTAGGCTTGTTTTTCCGATGGGTTTGTGCAAGATCGAGGACTTGGTTTTTCCGAAGTTTTCGGTTTTCGCCCTCATGCTTTCAATCGTGACTTCCGCCCCCGAGGGTAGATCTCGCTTCCCCATCGAGATAGCTACTCATGGCGTGTTCAAGAGATGTTGCAGGTGTGTCACTCGCTTCCTTCAGAGGCGATCGGACCCAAAGAATGCCTTCGGTCTACTCTAGACTTTCCGCTTTGAGTGACAGAGAGCGAGGGTAGATAGAGGTCACGGGCTTGACTACTTCATCCGCCGACGTGTTATTCAAGATTAGGTGCCAAAATCATTGTTGATTTATCCCAAGATCGAGACTTTACTCTCTTTTGACTCAGTTCGCCGGTAGGGAAGGAGAAGGTTTGGCTTGTAGACTCGGTTGTTCTCGCTATATGACCGGAGACTCCGCTGGTTCTCCTCCTAGCCCGCGCTCCTGTGATGAGACGATCACCTTCGAGACGCTTCGTCTGGGCGCGCATCGCCAAAGGTACTTGTCGGCGATAATGCTTCTTTTATTCTTAAGGATGTTGCCTTGGTTAGTAAGTCGCAAGACAATTTGCTTTCGGTTTCACCATCGATGACGGTTTCGAGGTGAGCTTTAAGAAAAACAATTGCAAAATTCTTGATTCTTCTAGTAGTCCGGTTTATGGATTTCTCGTTATGGGAGGATCTTTCGTGCTGATTTCTCCGATTCTTCCGTGATCCTCTCCTGTTTGGTTGCTTCGAGTCCCGCGATCTCTCTTTCTCGCATAGGAGACTTGGTCATATTGATTTGACCATTTGACCCGAAAGTTAGCGACCATGATCTCATTCGTGGTCCGCCAAACTCAAGATGGTCAAAGATCTTGTTTGCACTCCATGCCAAGACGGCAAGATGGTTGCCGCTTCTCATCCTCCCACACAAGCATTATGACCGATGCACCGAGACACCGCCCACATGGACACAGCTTGGACCACTGAAAAGGCTTGACAGGAGGGAAGTGGTATGTTCTTGTTGTGGTCGATGACTTCTCGAGGTACTCTTGGTGTTTTTCTTAGCCTCAAGGACGAGACATTTACACTTTTCCGAGGTCTTTTAGTAGGTCGTCTGCTGAGCTCCCGGTGCCTTACGAGCGATCCGCAAGGACAATGGCACGGAGTTCAAGAATTCCTACTTTGAGAGTTTCATGGTGAGACAGTGTAGAGCACCGCTTCTCTTCTCCATACGCCCTCAAAGAAATGGCGCTAGGAGAGGAAGAACCGCACCTTGGTCGAGATGGCCAGACGATGCTTGATGAGTACTCTACACCGAGGAAGTTTTGGGCCGAGGCCATTGCGATCACAAGTGCCATGTTTCAATCGAGTTTTTCTTCTGCACTCCTACATCGCACTTCTTATGAGTCGAGATACTGCAAAGCCCAGCGTCTCTCATTTTCGTGTGTTTGGTTGCAAGTGCTTTATTTTGAAGTCCGGGAACCTAGATAAGTTCGAGTCACGCCTCTGTGATTTCGGTATCTTTCTAGGCTACTCGACTTCTTCGGGCTTATAGGGTCTGAAGGCGAGTCTAGCAAAATGGTAGAGACTCGCGAGGTGACTTTGACGAGGCCACCAGGGACTAGGCCAGATATCTCGTGTTCTTTAGAGCAGTCCGAGACCATCTTTGTGGATGATGAGGACGATGGAGATGACGGTTGTCTACGATCCCGCCCCTCATCCACTCCTTGAGGTGCCGCCTTCCACCGCACCTCGAGGTGATCACCCTGCCTTCGCTTCCTCTGGAGCTAGTGGCTCTGCTCCTACCTCGTCACCTCATGAGGTAGAGGCCACTTCTTCATCTCTCCCAGACCTCCTAGACACTTCCGAAAGTTCATCCTTCAGCGAGATCATTGAGATCTTTTCGAGCGTGTTACCCGCTCAAAATCGCTTATCTCAATTCTCGCTCCATTCTCGCCTTCATTGCCTCTTTTGAGCCCAAAGATGTTTCTCATGCTTTATCCGATGAGTCATGGGTCAATGCCATGCATGAGGAGCTAGAAAATTTCGAGAGGAACAAGGTCTGTCGCTTGTTGAGCCCCCACGAGGCCACAATATCATTGGAACCAAGTGGGTGTTCAAGAACAAGCAGAGCGAGGATGGGGTAATCATCCCAAACAAGGCGAGATTGGTAGCTCAGGGGTTTTCCTGTGTTGAGGGTCTAGACTTTGAGGAGACCTTTGCCCTCAGAGCTCGACTTGAAGCCATTAGAATCTCGCTTGCCTTTGCAGCTTCTAAGGGTTTCAAGCTTTACCAGATGGACGTGAAGAGTGCCTTCCTCAATGGCCTTATTGAGGAGGAAGTCTCGTCGTCCGACACCTCCGTGTTTCGAGAACCCCAAATACCCTAACCATGTCTTCAAGCTTTCAAAAAGCCAGATGGACTTAAGCAGCTCCCGAGCTTGGTATGAGAGGCTTAAGTCCTACTTGATAAGTCATGGTTTTGAGATGGGTAAAGTTGACAAGACCTTGTTCATCCGCCAAGATGGCATCGACCTTCGCTCGTCTGGATCTATGTCGATGACATTATCTTTGGCGGCTCTTCCCATACTGTTTTCCCGCCTTGGATGTCATGAGCACCGAGTTTGAGATGAGTATGATGGGTGAGTTGACCTTCTTCCTTGGCTTCCAAATCAAGCGGCACTCGGAGGGTACATTTCTTCATCAAGGAAAGTACACTCGTGACCTCCTGGCGCCGACATGAGTGATGGGAAGCTCGTGTCGACTCCCATGGCTTCTACAAATTTATCTTGACCCAGATGAGGATGGCGAGCCGCTTGATCAAAAGGAGTTCGAAGTATGATCGGCTCCCTCTTTACCTCATCGCCGAGACCGCATATACACTTCTCCGTGTATGTGTGCTCGATTTCGAGCTTCTCTCACAGATCTCACCGCCAGCGATGAAGCGATCTTCCGTACCTTCGAGCTACCATTGACTATGGTATCTGTACTCTTCCTCATCCTGTCTTTCCTTGAGAGCCTTCTCGGATGCGACTTTCTTTGTCAGAGGATAGATAGGAAGAGCACTTCCAGCACCTCCAATTCTTGGCACTTCTCTTGTTTCTTGGTCTTCAAGGAAGCAATCGGTGTTGCATGACCCACCGCAGAGGCCGAGTATGTTGTCACGCCACATTGTTTGTAGTCAAGTGCTCGATGGCTTCGACCTGCGGGACTTTGGGTTAGTTATCGATGTGTTCCTCTTTTGTGATAACACTTCTGCGATTAACATTGCCAAGAACCCAAAGCAAGATTCCCGACCAAGCACATCGATATTCGCTTCCACTTCCTTAGAGACCATGTAGAGAAGGGCGATATAGTGCTCCAGCCAGGAGAGTGACCACCAGCTATCGACATTTTCACCAAGCCATTGGATAGTTCGAGGTTTTCACATGGGGAGAGCTTGGGGTGGTTTGTCCTTATGGACTTGAGTGAGGGGAGCTTTGGGTTTTATGCTCTACTATATTATTTATGCTCTTGCTCCTTGTCATTGCATTGCATTTTGGGTGCATTTGGGATTAGTCCTCCTAGCATAGATTAGAGTGCTTCTTTTGTCTAGTTGTTTAGATTTACGCTCTTATCTTGTGATTCTAGGATGTCGCTTATTAGTCGCTACTTATCTCACTAGGTTGAGCTCACTCACTTCTTGTAGGTTCTAGCGAGGGTTGGGCCACCCTGCAGACAGGAACGGTTTGCTCCTAGGTGTGTTAAGTGGGCGCTTGATAGTCCTAGAGTCATATGGGTAGATGAGAGTCATCGAGCCATAGTATTCTCTATATCTTATCTATGCTTTAAGGATCCATTGCTTTATGTTTTCTTTGCCTTCTCGATTTATTGTTTTGGTTCAAGGAGTTCATTTGGGAGCTTCGAGCTTAATATTGAGTTAACTCAACTTGAACTAAAAGTTGCATCTAATGTTGAGGGGCTGGATCTTCGTGATTTCTAGCATTCTCGCATTGTAATATAACTACATTGAGCCTTGATTATTATCCCGCTATGACATGTTTACAATGCTTTACACCTTGCCATGACTTGTGCTTATTTGCTAGATTTATCATGACTTCATATGTGTAGCCTAGCTTTTGCCATGATAAGTTAATTAAAATTGCTCAACTTAAACTAAAACTTGTCATGTTAGCACTCGAGATTAGTCTTTCTTGAGCTATCCTTTTATGATTCATGCCATGTCAAATAGGTCGGGTAGAGTGATGAATCTATATTGAGCCTTAGAAAGAGCCGTTTTAGTCTCTTGGTGATGCATGAGTTAGTACAACTTGTTAAAAGGCAAAAGATCTCTTTTGTGCGAAAAAACCGATCTCACCAATTCTCTCCTATGAGACGGCTTGCCATTGCACTTGGCATGAACTTAGGGGAGTTTTGGGTGACCTAGACTATCTTCTCAAGCTTCTCGCTTGGAGTAGTCGATAAGGCTTGAGACCTAGCACATGATAAAACAAAAATCTGGTTGGAAACCACCATGAATTTCAAAAGAAAATATGTTTCATGTGTTCAATGTGCTTAAAGCCACAAAAAGTATCATGTACTTTAACCAATGTTTCAATCTTGAGCATAGCACTCTATTTGGTCTCAATTTAAGCTTCTTAGTTCCGCTTAGCTTATTGACATGGCCTGTATCATCCTTGGATATCTCTAGCGAGACTTTGCTCATTGATGACTTGACTTGCTCACATAATGTACCTCATTTTCAGATTGTCATCTATGTGTTCTAGCTAGCTTATACATATCTTGTCATGATCTAGATAGCCTTTTTATTAAGTTATGGCTTGGTGTATTACATGTTGGTCATTATGGATAATTCTCATGGCTCAAAATGCTTAAATAAACAAACTTCAGCCATTTTTCATCCATTAACATGTCATATTCTCTCTATTGCATCTTGATGCGTTTATTGCCAAAAGGGGGAGAATAGAGAAGAAAAAGTCTGTTGGGAACAGTTTAGAGCTTTGGAGATCAATTTGCTTTTTCAGTTGTTGCTCTAGCGTTCCTTCTGTCGACATGGTCATTAGCTTCATTTCATTTCTTGGACCATGTTGGTTTCTTCAAACTCAAACTCTTCTTAAAAGCTTTTTCTGAGTTTGTCAATATTCTCATCAAGGGGGAGATTGAGAGACCATGTGGTCGTGTCTCCATGAAAGTGATGAGTAATTGACAAAGGTTTTAGGTCAGTCGAGTTTGGTTTGTGTGGTCGGACCATGTCGTTGCGCGGTTCACGCGTTTTCGTGAAGTCAATCAGGGCTGTATCGCCAGATAATCGAACGTCCGTGTTATGGGCGGTACGATCACAGGAGGTTGTACCGATTGGTAAATGGCGGTTGAAGAATTCCAGAGAAGTTGTTTTTGAGTTCGGTCTTCATTGAAATCGAACGATCGCAGTATTGGAGCCAGACGACCGAGTGCGGTTGATCCGCTGTAACATGGCGGTTGTACCGATTGTATTGTGAGGTTCGCCATTTTGGTGTTTTGAGTTTTGAAATAGGTCATATCCAAGTGTGTTCATGCATATGTGTTGCATATTGCATGTTTGAGCTAACGCGGGTCAAGTTGTGAAGAACTTGTTCCTGCTTCGTGTTTCTTATCTCGTGTGGTCCGCAGGACGCCGAGTGGAGTCGTGGCGAGACACGGTGGATCGGACTAGGCGCAGTGGCGCCGAGGTCGAACGGTCGATGTGTCAAGACGACGGGACTCGAGGTGGTTGCGAGGCGCGGCGAGACAAGGAGCTGAAAGCTTCGGAAGGTGTAGAAGGGCGAATCGGAAATTGCAAGGCACAAGCGGGCGGGTGCTGTTGGATATAGCGGGCGAACGGGCGGAGACCCGTAGCCAGCGCTATAAAAGGAGAGGAGGGCTGCATGCCCTCCCGGAGCACTTGGGTGGAATTAGGGTTTTAGAGTCAAAAGAGGCTTTGTGAGGTTGTTTCTCTTTTGCTCTTTAGTTGTTGAGAGTGGAGGTGTAGGCGAGTAGTGCTCCCCGCTTGTCCCTTCTTGGTTTTGTGTTCATCTCCCCTCAAGAATGGATGAGTGTTTGTTCTTGAGTTGTGAGAGTGAGGAGATGGATTGAGCTTACATGTAATCATCCTCCTGGTTCTAATGTCCATGCGTATGGGGATGTATCTATGTTTTTAAGCTTTTGATTCAATGAATGAAATCAAGTTTGTCTCTAACTCTTGTTCGCATTCTTCGTGACTCCCATTTGATGATTTCTTGATTTTGTGAGTCTCTTGTTGTTTCTTGTTGGGAAGCCTCAAACGAGTTGTTCTATGATGGGTTAGTGCCACAAGATCATTTGATCGATTTCGAAGAGCAAACTTGGTTTAAATCTAAGATTTCAGTTTTGGGTTGTCTCGTTCTTCGCTCTTCCGTTTTGGTTGATTCCTGAGATTTTGTGGATGGATCTACTCAATCGCTTTCTTGAATAGGTTCCTAACATCCTTAGGAAGGTGTGTTCCAAATTTGGTCAAGTTTGGCCGTAGAGATCAAAAGTTACGTTGATTTTCGCTTTGAAACCCGAGCGTTTTTGCTGCTCCAGACAATCGGATGAACCGGCTTAACATCATGGTTAGGCGGACTGCGGTACAACCGCCGCTTGTTCATGGGTTGTAGCGGATCATGACCAGTACAACCGCCATTTGCCCGTGGTTGTACCGATTGTCCCGATTTGTTCGGCTCTTCCTCGCTTTTTGTTTGCCGAGCTTTGGGGGTGAGGAGGATTCAACATAAGACTTCCTCTCGTGCTTAATCATTGATCTTCATAGCTCTCATAGCTATTGGAGTGATTTATAAGTTGAATCCATTCTTTGCGAAAAGATTCGGTGCTCCTATTCACCCCCTCTAGTCGCCTTCCGGTCCTTCAAATATAACATATCAACAACCCAATAAGTCATAACATATCAAGCCCCATCCGAACCCACAACATGAACTAAGCAAGATGCATAGAATGCACATACACCAATAGCCCTCGCTTTACATCACAGAGCAAGGGACTATTAATATGAACTAATTATCAATTCAATTTCAAAGATAAGACTATTAACATCATTACATCACAGAGCAAGGGACTATTAATATGAACTAATTATCACTTCAATTTCAGCATAAGACTATTAACATCATTACATCATAGAGCAAGGGACTATTAATATAAACTAATTATCAATTCAATTTCAAAGATAAGACTATTAACATCATTGAGTAGTT
This sequence comes from Phyllostachys edulis, assembly GCA_036346405.1. Taxonomy (NCBI): domain Eukaryota; kingdom Viridiplantae; phylum Streptophyta; class Magnoliopsida; order Poales; family Poaceae; genus Phyllostachys; species Phyllostachys edulis. The sequence continues at coordinate 74,155,458 of CM070561.1, forward strand.
CAACAAAGAAGACAAGAAGACCAAGGGTGTCCAAACCCGCCACCACACCAAGAGTAGCCCTCGGATCCATCGCAGAGCACTAGCTATTTTCATCACAGAGCAAGGGGTAGAGACAGAGAGGGAGTAAGGTAGGTGATACCTCAAGATAAGCGCAACCACTGCCATGACCCCACCACCAAAGACAACCCTCATCCATCTCCTTCACCTTGCATAAATCACACAAACATCGTGACACAACTTAAGGCTCAAGCATAAAAAATCAAACTCAACACAAGACATTAAGCTAACAGATATAGAGGAGAATAGAGGAGGATGGGGAAAGCAAAGACGGCCAGGCCCGAGCGCAGGAGGCCGAGCAGAGAACCAATCCATGGCGGCGCAAGCGACACGCGGCCAAGCCCGTGGCAGGTGGCGGCGTCACCAGTAGTTGTGGCACGACCGACATCGCAGAAGACACTACTATCGTCACGCAGTGTTTCGCAGCAGTAGTGGTGTCACAACCCGCGGCGACGGGCGACGGGTTGGGGCAGACGGCGACGGGTCGAGCGGTGGCGTCGAGGTGGGGAGGGGAACGGAGTAAATGCGCTGGGCAGTGACGAGTTAGGGCGGGCGCAAACCCTAGCGGAGCTGGGGAGTGACGAGAGTTAGGGCGAGCTCAAACCCTAGTGGCCGGGTTGGTACTAATAAAGAGACTTATCACAGACGGTTCTATTATGGAACCGTCAGTGATAATTATCACATATGGTTCCATAATGGAACCGTCGGTGATATGGTTTTTTCTCAAGTATATTTATCTTGTATATACACTTACATGACATGAAGAAATTACATGTTTATATGTCAAAAATTTGCTTTAACTATATATACATATACATATACATATACATATATATATATATATATATATATATATATATATATATAAAAATTAATTTGTTCCACTAAACCGCCTCTCGATATAATTAATATTAATTGTAACTTCACCTCCAAACTAGATTTTGTTTTTCCACAAAACCGTCTCGATATATATGTGGGGATGATCATCTTGGATGGCGGATGATCCTTTTTATAAAACAAAGAATAAATTCGAGCGTGAGATGAAGAGACGATCGGGAGCCGGCGGATGGCGATTTAATGATGCATCGGCGATTTAAGAAACTCACCGTGAGTCAGAGCAATATTATCACGACGGTTATAACAAAAACCGCTTGTGATATGTGGTAATATCACGATGGTTATTGTTAAGAACCGTGCTCGTGATGTTTCATAGATGGTTCTTTGTTGAAACCGTCGTGATATATAGTATTATCACGCACGTTATTAACAAGAACCGCCTCGTGATGTTTCACGACGGTTTTAGCTATGAACCGCTCGTGATATTACCTCTTCACGACGGTTTTTAGCGCAGCCGAGAATACAAACGGTCTCTAAATCAAAACCGCTCGTGATTGCATGTAATACAAACGCTTGACCATATCACGAGCGGTTATTAACAAGAACCGCTGCATGATGTTTCACGACGGTTTTAGCTATGAACCGCTCGTGATATTACCTCTTCACGAGCGGTTTTAGCGCAACGAATAACGAGCGGTCTCTAAACCAAAACCGTCAGCGATTGCATGTAATACAAACGGTTTTGGTCAACCGTCGTGATGAGGCGCCCAAGATAGCCTTTTTGCGATGAGTGTGGGCAGCAGTAGTGAAGTGATGGTGCCGGCCATATATGCGGAGGAGGGCGGAGAACTGAGAAGTAATCGGCATGGGTGATGGGGCGGCGTGGCGGCGTGCATGTGCGCCAGGGAAGTGGCACGGATGATGGGGCGGCGTGGCAGCGCTGGGGCTTCGCATGGCGGCTACATGGCGCCATTGGCCAGAGTTTGCCGACACGAGAGAGAGAGGAAATGGCTGGCTCAGGTTTGCTTGGGAGTGCAACGCCAGCGAAGAAGAAGCGACGATGACATGGCAATCGAAGAAGACGGGGACAATAACGTCAATATTTGTGAAATATGTAGATCAGTGGCATTTCTATGAGAAAAAGATGTTTGCATTAGCATATTTCGAATATCGAAATGAGCGATGGCACTTATCTGAAACAGGCATTTTGCAGTGGCATTTATCAAAATTTCCCAAAGAACAATGGCAACCTCCTTTAGAAAACTTTATAAAAATCAATGTTGATGGAGCGGTGTGCTTAGATCATGTGCAATGGGCTTACATTAGCTGTCTATAGCCTCTGCCACGTACGATTTAAGCTGACGTGGATGAAAGAGAATAAAGAGAGATAAATGTGCTGTCTACAATACTATAGTCGACTATATCACCAAAACTTAGGAAAGCATTAAAAACATTGTGTGTTGTCTACAATTCTATAGTCGACTGTATCACCACAACTCATTATATGAACTGCCTTTAGTGCTGTTTATAGGTAATATAGAGATAGACATACGGCAGGTTCAAGAGCTGTAGCACGAAATTTGAGCCGCGTTTTTTTGGGGAATTTTTTTTTAAATAATCTATTTTTTATTCGAAATTACAAAAATATTCCGACGATATTTTTTTTATGGAAATATACGTCTGTCGCCCAATGGTTGGGCGATTGAAGTGGAATCGCCTAACAGTTAAGCGACTCAAGTTTATCGCCTAATTTGGCATGATCATCAGAGTTATCGCCCAACCGCTCGCTTTTAAAATCGCACAGGAGCCGGACCGTTGGCGTCATCATTACAGTCGCCGAACCGTTGGGTGATAGGATCCATCGCCAACCGCATAAATGATGTTTCCATCGCCAACGGTCAAGGCGATCAGACATATATGTGGCTGCTGTCCTCCCCAACGGATCTGTTTTGGAGAGGCAAAACAGTTTCTCTCGCTGCTTGGGAAGGAGAAGAAAGAGAGGGAGAGGAGAGGAAAAAGAGGGAGAGGGAGAGGGAGAAGAGGAGGAAAATTTCGACTACGAGGTAAGTTTGTTTTATTTTGTAGTGTATTCTTTTAGTAGGTAAATAGTTTAGTTAGATAAAATAATAGTGTAAGTAGCGCTCATCGAAAACTGTAGTTAGAGAAAACATAGTAGAAAATCGAAATGTTGTTGATTTGTATGTAAGTAGAAGCGATAAAAAAACTTTAGAAAATCCTCAAACACCGAGCGCATAGTAATAAGATAAAATAAATAGATGTGCGGACATTCAACTATAGTGTTTGATAGGATACTTCAAAGGAATCGAGTTTCGGTGATACTTTTGCAAACATACGGAATGTAGAAATGTTATTTGCATATAGTCAAACCCTTCGGACAACTATTAAAATGGCATACAAACTTTATTCCTTCGTACAAGAATTGAAGCATCGTAGGGCGTTCTCGTCGCCATGTGACTAGCCAAAGCAAAGGAGTGTAATGTAGTGTATTTTTGTAGCCAGTCAAAGGCCGTGTAATGTAGTTGATTGGTCATAAGAAAATTTATTTTGTAGTGTAATTTTTTGGGTACGTAAATAGTTTATTTAGTTAAATGAGTAGTATAATAGCACCCGTAGGAAATTGTAGTTAGAGAAAAAAATAGAAAATCAAAATGTTGTTGATTTGTATGTAAGTAGTAGCGATAAAAACTTTAGTTAGAGAAAAAATAGTCTGTGAGGGAGTATTATTAGTGCTGTTTGTGAGATGTATTGTAGTAGTGTCGGTGTGTGCGTGGCCGACTATTATTGGGTGAATAATGCGTGACCGAGCGCATAAGGAGGATGAATCAAGACATGACTTCTCACTGCAAAGTAATACGTGACAACACTATGCCTTGTCAGCTTTCCAAACCGACATGACAACACTCTACCTCCTCAGCTTTTCATAATTAAAAGACAGGATTCTATACTCTGCATGAAATTAACCACACCATACCAACCATGTGGCTTATAAAAGGGGGTTGAACCAAACCCAACACTACACAACGTGAGTTATAAAAATTTACATCCTTCTTACGATTTGCACTATACGGTGCCCTTGCATATGAAATCGCAGGACATGGACGACTTCGACATACCAGCCCGACGTGCACAGTCCCACGACAAGGGTAAGGGAAAGGCTCATGCGGTGAGCGAGCCCGCCCGATGTATCCGATCGCCGAGCGTAATCCGTATGGACGACGTGAGTTATCAAAATTTACATCCTTCTTCGATTTTCACCATACGGTGCCCTTACATATGAAATCGCGGGACATGGACGACTTCGACATACCGGCCGGCGTGGGCATACCCCGCCGACAAGGGTAAGGAAAGGCTAATCTTGCCGAGCCCGACCGCCATAGCGTATCCGGTCGCCCGCATAATCCGTATGGACGACGTGAGTTATCAAAATTTACATCCTTCTTACGATTTTCACCATACGGTGCCCTTACATATGAAATCGCAGGACATGGACGACTTGAGATACCACCGACGTGGGCGGTCCGCGACAAGGGCAAGGAAAGGCTCATCGCCGAGCCCGGCCACAACGTTCTGGTCACTCGGCGTATCCGTATAGGCGGCGTGAGTTATGAACTATTTACATCCTTCTAACGATTCTCACTATACGGTGCACTTACATCATGGAATCGCGGGACATGGGCGACTTCGACATACCACCGACGTGGGCGGTCCGCGACAAGAGCAAGGAAAGGCTCATGTGGTGAGCCCGCCGCCACAACAGATCCGGCCGCCTCGGGCGTAATCCGTATCCACGACGTGAGTTATGAAGAATTTACATCCTTCTTCGATTCTCACTATACAAATGCACTTACATAATGGAATCGCAGGACATGGACGACTTCGACATATCGGCCGACGTGGGCGATCCGTGACAAGGGAAGGGAAGGCCGGCGAGGAGTTCAACGCCGAGCTACCAAGGAAGGAAAATGGCCCCGGTCTCTGTGATGAGTCGAGGTCATTACGTAGTAGTCCCCGTCCTACCCCCATGTTGTTTACTATCCCTAAAGGCATGTAGACTTACATGGTCCGATGCTTGTGTCGCATGTACCCTAGTAGTAGTGAGCATGACTAAAGCAATTAGCCGAACCATCATGCCATGTGACTATGTGTAACGTGCTTCGTCATCAGGACTCTAATGTAGTTTTGGTTACGTGTATCCGCTAAGCCATCAAAGCAAGCCTACATTGCAAGTATGCCTCTTCTAGTGCAATCCCGAAAAGAACCATTCGCATCTGACGCGTAATCCTCTATGTTTTAGGGCATCTTCATAATCACAACGAGCGTTCTCGGCCCGTTCAATCATATCCCTGGCACATGATAATATCACTTACCTTTCTACTTACAACTCATCACTATCTCAATCGTTCTCCCAAACTTCTACAGAAATTTTGTGCACTACAACAATATACGATGATCACAAAATGTTATTGCAAGCCTCACAAATTTCGTACCGTTGATATTCTACGAAAATTACAAACACACCAACCAACATCGTCACAACACTATTATTTTGAAAATAAATAACATCATATAATCAGATTTGCTAAATCAAATACAAAAACAGGAGTAGACCCCTGTTGCCTTACGGTTCGGCGACAGAACACAATAAGCTAACCGTCGGGCGATCAAAGTGCTTATGCTTAACGGTTGTGCGATAGCACTTCGCCGCCTAATAGTCAAGCGACTGACCCCAGTCGCCCAATCGTTCGGCGACAGACGGTTATTTCTATAAAAAAAAAGAACGCTAGAATATTTTTGTAATTTCTAATAAAAAATAGATTATTTTAAAAAAAATTCAAGTACGACATCGACTACGTGCCTACATACGCATATACGTTCAGACGACTTCATCGAGGAGAGACTCCCTCACGTATCGTAATATCACTTACCTTTGTACTTACATATCATTACTGTCTCAATCGTCCTCACAAAATTCAACAGAAATTTACCGCACTACAACAATATACAACGATCACAAAATGTTATTGCGAGTCGACAAATTTCGTACCCATGATATTCTCTGAAAATAACAAAATGACCAACCAACATCGTCACAATACTATTTTTTTCAAAATAAATAACATGATACAATCAGATTTGTTAAATTTAATTAACCTACAAAATGTAATATTCATTACAACTCAATTAAACAATAATTAAAACGTAAAAAGCAATTGGAGCCTCCTATCGCCTTAGGGTTGGGCGACTGGACTTGTCGCCTATTTGTTAGGCCCTTATGCGTAAATGCCCAAGGGTTTGGGCGATGGTTTCAGCCTAACCAAGCTATTCTTGATTCAATTTCAATCGCCTACGGTTTGGCGGCAGAACCACCGCTTAACTCGTTAGGGCGATTCTACTTCAATCGCTCAACCATTGGGCGACAGACGATATATTCTGTAAAAAATATCGCCGAATATTTTTGTAATTTCGAATAAAAAATAGATTATTTAAAAAAAAATCTGTTTTTGGGCGCCTACCACAGAAAGTACGACGCGGTATCGGAGCCAAGGTAGTAGAAGCACTAACGTGCAGAGATGGTGTCAGGCTGGCGAGAAGAAGGGGCTTGATCGTGTTGTGCTGGAGACAGATCGCCAAGAGTTGCTTGGTGCGTGGAATCGAGTTGATGATATCGCATGCATTCTAGCAGAAGTCCAAGAGCTTGCCAAGAATTTTTTTTCCATTTTTGTTTTCCAATTTAAGCGGAGGGATGCTAACAATGGTGCACATTGTTGTGCAAAATTTGCCTGTAACAGCTCTGAAATTTCAAAGTAAAAAAATCGGTACGAGTGATACCAATCCAAACCAGTAGGCGCATTTTGGAGGTGTGGCTCCATCCAACGGTTGAGACGAGTCCAGGTGAAAATTGGACTGTGTATACCGGAACATGCGAGCAAATGGTCCGCAAATTCTCATTGCTGCCCAAAGAAGTCGCACTTTCTTTTACCGTTGATTTGCCAATCGAACGGCCGAACTCTTCTGGCTCCGCCCCACATCGACGGACGCGCGCCTTCCACTCCGGTCTCCTCAGCCCGTATAATGCTGGTGTTGTTCTTGTCCCCGTCTCTTCCGCCTCACAACCGCCGCCTCCAACCACCTTCTCCGGCACGGCGAGAGCGCGTCCGCCGTAGCGGATGCCCTGCTTCCCTCTTCTTCGTCGTCCGAACTAGCTTGTTTGTTCGGCGATTATCTTCGCTGCTGCCTTTTAGAGATCATTATCGTTGGAGATTAGCTCCTAGCTGCACTAACCGGAGGCTCGTATCCATGTTGTGTTCTGACTTGCTAGCGTGCTAATTTTGTGCGTTGCAATCCTCCATTGTTGCGTCTTGGCGTGCAATGCAGCACTGTAGGTTCTTTCGTTGCCTTTGTTGGGTTTGCCAAGGTTATGAATGCATTTTACATGCTAGGGTTTTAGTTAACTAATCCCGTTTATAGTTCTACGGGATTTGTACCTCTGGCCATGGAAAAAACATAAGGGCTGCCTACGAGCCTATGAATGATGTTAGTTGATTTGATTATACTTCTAATGGGCGTCAAAATGGTTCGGATTAAACTTTTTTTAAATAGTTTTTTTTTAAAAAAATAAGGTTCGGATTAAAGGTTATTATTTAATCTTTAGTTTGTTTATGTTGGTATTGTAGCATGTAAAGTATTAGAGATCGTTCGCTGGTGATTGCGGCATGTAAAGTCCACAGCCCTGGATCCCTTTTGCTAAGATTGTTCCAAAGATTCGATTCTAGCATACCCTTCATTTACGTTGCTCCGCATGCCCCAAGTTGAAAATTTAGAAGAATTATGAAGATTTACTTATTTGAGTCAGACATTTTACTCTCAACAAGTAGAGGAGTCCACGGAATGTCTATCTCGTATACTTCATAGTATTAAGATCGCCATATTCTTAGATATGAGAATGTGAGATCTCCATGAAAGTCTGCTCGAACTCAAACAACAGCAATTAGAACATTTTCCTCACAAACTAATGTTCAGTGCAGTGATCATGAATGGTTTTTAAGTAATGTGTGAAACATGGTCCTTTTCACTAGAAAAAAGATGACATACCAGAAGCTACCTTATAGCCTAGTAGTCTTAGGATGCATGGACACGGACACGCGTGTCGGACACGACACGTATCGGATACGGGATTCATCATTTTCTAAAAAATGGCGACACGGGAACACGGCTGTATATATAATAATAATAATAATAATGTTGGTGTATCTCAAGTTTTTTTGAGAGGATCTTGTTATTGCTAAATGCTAATTGCACAAATTGCCGACAGGCCTGGACAGCCTACTCCGTAGTTGGGCCGTCAGAAAGCCCATTTCGAAGCCTATTTTAGCCAGCCCATGAAAGCAGGAGGAACAAAGCAAATAAATATCTACCCAACATCCAGCCCGGCCCATTTAACAAAAGGCTAAAAGGCTATAACCTTCGTAGTAAAATATCTTCTTCTTCTCTCTCCCCTCCTTCATAACTCTCTGTCTCTCTCTCACCTTATCCCCAACTCGTAAACCTCACACACTCGAGCGCTCCAATGGCTTCCCTCCTGGTTGCCGCCGCCGCTCGCCTCACAGCCCAGGCCTTCGCCTTGCCCGCGAAACCCTCCTCTTCCTCCTTCTCCATCTGCCATGCTGCTCTCCCCGAGCCGCTATGTTCCCCTGTCGCCGTTGTGGTGGCCAGGGGCTCCGGCGACTCGGTCAAAACGCCCGCCATTGTAATGGGGAGCGAGCAGCGAGGGAGACAATACTGCTTCTCGGGTGCGACTACAACCACTGACTGATCGTCATACACGCCAGCAGACCCAGGCGGCGGTGGCGGACCAGCAGCTACAAGCGGCGGCGCCAGGAAGAAGGCGGCGTCCAAGTGTCCGATACGTGTCCGATACGTATCTGATTTTGTTTTTGTTTTTTTTCGCGATTGCAATTTCCGACACGCCGGGGATACGTATCCGAACCATGTCGGAGCTGTGTCCGTGTCCGACACGGACACAGCACCTTGTTGGCGTGTCAGTGCTTCCGCGCTTAGTAACATCATGTACTTGTGCCAATAAGTACCTAGGTGATGCAGATCTACATCACCGGCAGTGTTGATCTCATCTATGCAAACTATGATTTAACCATTAAACAGTGCCTTCCTATAGAGCAGCCTTGAGTGTGCCCTCAAGATAACTTCGGAACTTATCCAAGTGCTCCCAGAAACTGAATGTTTTTATTTGTGCGCTCAAATCACTGGACTGTGTTAGTTTTGTTATAGTACAGTGTGCAAACAAAGCTATCTTCCATCAGTGATGTGCCACCCAAGCACAGGAGCAACAATTAAGATTTTTTGACGGGAAGCAACAATTAACTGTAACCCATCCTGACTTTTTTAGTTATTTGAAAACGTTGTCTATTCAAATTTGGAAATTTAAAACTTCAGAACTTCAATCTCACACAGTGCCAAGGACCATAGCTGAGGTGTTCAACCATGCTCAGAGCTTCTCTATCAGGCAGACAAAAACTCAAGACAGAAGAGACAGTTAAAGTTTGTTTGACATGGTTCCTGAAATGATACGGCATTCATGCTTGTATTGCTCTTCCTACTGATTAGTGATGAGTTTTATTTCTATATCATGTATACTGGGTGCTGTTCTTTGACTGCTTTATTCTGTAACTTGCAGGAGATGAGCCCGCCACCAGGTATCAAGGAGCAGCTTGTGCTCAACAGTTCTCATGGTGAACCCACTAGTTCAAATCAATTGCCAACCTTTCATCTTCCGGAAACCAGGAAGCTGATTCACTAAAGAACCATTGACTTTACATCTAGGACAGCATTAGGAATCTGAATTCAAGAAGCCTTCACTGACGTGTGCCCCACATTGGAGATGAATAGAAATATATTCTTAAGCAGCACCACTGTTATTACAGTGCCAACATTCTATCTAGTGCTTGTTCCACTAAATCTTTGGCCTCCAAATGCTGCAAATAGCTAGGACACTACTGTGATTGCAAAGGAGGGGTTTAAGGTAAGTGATGTTGTTAGTATGCCTAACCTCTGTTTTGGTGAGGAGTGAGGACAGTGTGAGCTCGAAGGGACTATCCAGGCATTTCGTGTGAACCCAACAATGACCATGCCTGACTTGAGGATTAGCTAAAGTAGTGTAATTCATGCAAGCATGCAATAGCCCTACTTCCAGCTCAAGCCTTATGAGTATATTAGTGCATACCAAAATTTTCACGTAAGCCTCTGAGCATATCCTGCTGTAAACCCTTTCAGTTAATCGCGTGCCTGGTTTATGATAAGTTGAGGCTTATATGTCAACTACAATATCTTTTACCTGGAATAGTCTCAAAATATGTGTTGCCTGTAGCATGTGCATCTGCATCTCCCTATCTTACTTGATATATTTTCCGTGTAGCAGGGAAACTGGTTTTACACTATGGCAGGTAAATGGCTATATTATCTTTAATATATGGGACCATACATGTTAGTATCTTACCTGTTGCTAATTGGAAAGTTTCAATTAAAGTGTGCTCACTAAGGTCTAGTTTGGCGTTATCGTGCTGTGGAATCTGGTTGTTTAAGAGAATCTATACCAATTCTAGTAAGAAATTGTCATAGCTCTAAAAAGTGGTTATTATAGTTATTATATTCAAATAGTAAAACTGCATATTAATCGCCACCGCAATGCCAAATTAAGCCTAACACTACTGTGTAGAAACATATGCTGGATATATGTAGCGGCGGAGCTAGCGGCCGGTCAAAGCCCGGGCAACGCCGCTGCTTGGGATGGATCGCATCTGCCTGGCCTTCTCTCCTCCTCCCGGACCTCCCCCGATCGGCTTTGTTGGGTGGCCTCACGCGCGACCATGTCTTTAACAGGCACAGTCCTGGCGCAACACGGTCCCTTCGTTGCCTCCTTGGCCCTGAAGATGGAAACGCGTTGACACTAACTCACCATGTATGATTCATTCTATTCGGTGATGGGCCGATTTCCTTGGAGCGTTGACACCACCACGCGGGCGAAGGCCGGGCAAGTGCCCGGCCTGGAGGGCCCTTGGCTCCGCCCCTGGATATATGGCTCCTCAAACATCAAATTGCCAGTAGAATGATATGGGCATACATTGTTGGTCCATTAGCTTATGATAATAAGTGATTAACTAGTGATAGAACCCTTACATCATCTTTTAATGCTTCAATCAGATTGATGGTCTGAGACCATCCATAACTATTGATAAATGAAACTTTTAGATAGTGGATCTACATGTACTTGCAAGAATTCATGTTACATGTTTACTTGTAAATCTTAGAAGCGTGAAACCTGTTAAGGATATAAGGGTATTTATGGTATTTCCTATTGTATTAGGGTTTAGACTTGTGTCCCTTTGTACCTTATATATATTGCCCATTGGGCATCTTCAATATACACACAATATTCATAATATGGTATCAGAGCAAAGGTTAGGGTTTATTGTAGCCGCCACCGCCGCTCGGCTTCCGCTGCCCGCTGCCCCCGGGAGGAGCTTCTCCGCTCCCGGAGGCGGCCTCACGTCGCCTGGTGCTTGACCGCGCCGCTGCCGACTCATGCTCGTTCCTGTGTCTTCTGGTCTGTGCCTCGTCTTCATCATCTGGCCGTCCGCGCGAGCTGCCGCCTCGTCTTCATTGTTTGGCCATCCGCGTGAGCCGCCTCGCCTCGTCTTCATCACCTGGCCATCGCCTGTCCGGATCCGATCTGGATCGGGTCTTCATCTGCTCCTGGCCGGCTCATGGCCGACCCGCCGCCCGCCGACGTGCAGCCGGAGTAGGCCCTGCCGCAGAGAAGCCGCTCGCGGTGCCGCTGATGCCGTAGCACAAGGAGGCGGCGGAGATGGTGAGAGTGTGCTGACAAGCCATTGCTCTTCTTCAGCAAGGCAGATGAGGAAGTAGATAAGGATGTACCAAGGCCAGTGACGTACTGCTACTCTTTCTTTCACCTCATCCTCTCCCTGGCAAGCATGTATTCGGCGATGCTCTTGACTAGCTGGTCGACCTCAGTTGGTGAGCGTGGATGGAGGAGGCAGATGGTTGGAGACTTGGTCCGATTGGGATGCTATATTTATGTGCCTGGCATCTGAGATGGTGATGCTATCTTGATGGGCCTGTCATCTTAGATGGTTGGTGACTTGGCCCGACTCGGATGTTGTGCCTGACATGTGACTAGATAGTACTGTTGCTTGCTGATTGGATGAGTAAACGGGTTGTTGCTACTAGTTATGCTAGTATCTACTACTAGTATTCTCTGAGTCATTTTTCTCTCTCTTCCGTTGTGTCCATCCAAGTCCGTAAAATTCTATCTCTGAGTTCGTCTAAGCCATGCAAGTCTACAAATTTATTATCAGTCATAGAAGCATAGGAATTGCCTTTTGCATAGCAGCAGCCGTTGCTTTTTTCTTCGAGCTGCTGCAGATCCGTCGCCCCAAGCTTTTAAGGCTGCCGCGCTTCTTGTGCACTACGTCTCTATTGCGCTTCCTGTGCACTGCGTCTCTATTGCGCTTTCTGTGCACTGCGTCGCCGTATCCTTGGGCTTCGATCTGCGCTGCCATGCTTCTATCTATTCCTATTTGGCTTGATTTGACAAGTTTTATCTATTTTTGTCGGTTTCATCATCTTCTTCGTCATGTTGCCGCTGTCGACTTTGCTCCCGCACCTTGTGCTTTATGGGATGTCGCACGATTCCGGATGGGAGGAGATCTTTTATCGACATATTTTCCAAAAGTTGCATGCTACGACGACATTATGAAGACTCAGATTTTGGATTTTCCCTATTTTAGTGTCAACCCTTTCCAAATGCAATGCTATTACATACGCCTTACATTTAAGAGGGAGGGGGGGTGGGTTGTTAAGGATATAACGGTATTTATGGTATTTCCTATTGTATTAGGGTTTAGACTTGTGTCCCTTTGTACCCTATATATATTGTCCATTGGGCCTCTTCAATATACACACAATGTTCATAACAAAACCTATATATAATACACCATACCATAGCATATAGGTGAGAACATTGATAAAGAAAATTCGCATGTTTTGTAGTCTGTAGTCTGCACCAATGTATCATCCAGCAGGTTGTACCCTGTTAAATGTAATAATTCTTCTGATGTGAATTCTTTCATCCAAGTTTACTCTGATACTGGCCTAGTGGCTATTAATGGTTATGAGTCATGGATTTGCGGGGTCCAAATCTCTCAGAAAAATGGAGAATTTCAAAAAATCTTCTATTAATAGCTTGTCTGCTTCAGCCTCTTTTGCTGCCATATGCAGATGTATTGGAACAATTTCCATCTCAATGTAAGAATTCTTTGATTGGTTTTTATGTTGTCATTCTTAACTGAATTCTATGGTGCCGGATCAAATCCCGTAGAATACAAATATGAAATATGATCCTGCACCAATTCTCACTTTACATGGAAAGTCTTTGCTTAGTGTCTTGCTTCTTATAGATGCCATCTCCCCTTATTTGTTTCATTTTTTATGTGATTGGTAACATACCCATTTTGGAATATGCATTGCGAGGTGCACATGTAGAAAAGCAGTGCGACAATTCTTGCAACTGTGAGAGTAGTGAGGTGATGGTTTTGCCACCTCTCACTTTGTGATCAGATTTGTGTTCTGCGGCTATTGTTTGTTATGCATCTTGTTGTCATGATTCGCCAAGATAAGAACTTTACTGACACTAACCATATAAACCGATGTCTGTCATTTTAATATTCTGTTCCAGGTTAAGATTCTCTTATCACTATCCAGCAGAGATACCAAGAAGTCGTTATCACTGCTCCAATTATGCATTTTATTCCTCTTCCTTTGCAGCATTTATTGAAAGTAGTGGATGGACCGAACAAATAAAATACATAACTACAACCGAAAAACCATGGGAGTAGCTACTAGAAAGGCTTATCCATCCTTTTCTGTATGAAGTGGAATAAAGGGAGAATTTCCTGCCCACCATGCATTCCTTTTTATCATTCAGTTTTCCATTTGGTTTCAGTGTGAAAGCATGGTGAAGCCACTGTTTCTCTTCTTCCTTTTTAGTAGGATGCCTGTTCCGTCCATTTGCTGGTTATGTCTCACCCAATCTTTGTTGTTAGCCTTTTCTGACAACGTTTCAGGACATGTGAGATGTGGCGAAAAGGAGCAGATAGTTGAGTCCCTTTGGTTCATCATATGACAGATCTGTCTGAGCTGTCAAGCTTTTATGATCTTGCATCTTTTTCTTGCACCCTAGATGCCTCTAGATGTTTTTATAATCGAACTGATTTAATTACAGGAAGAGTACATCCTCTTAACTAATACAACATGGATGTTGATAATCCTAGATATATATGCATTGATGTGTTAGATTTATGAAAAATTGTTATATGTTGTAATTGGTGTACCTTTTCTTTGTTGTTACATGCGATGTTTGAGTTCCCACTTTTAACAGTCGGCAAGTGACTTTATAACAGTCACTTTCATTCTCAAACAAATATGTATGTGTGTGTGTGTGTGTGTGTGTATTAAAAAGATTCTCCAATCATTGTCTGATTCACACAATCACACCCTCTTTTATTGTAAAGCCAAGTATCTGTTTCTGTTCTACCAGTACCAAGCCATCCATAACATTGCAATGTTGCACCTGTAAACTTATTGATGATGATAAATTGTTGTGCTTCAAGGAAATTCAGCTGTATTAGGAATTATGATTTCCAGGATACTGTTGTCCTATGGTAAAACAAAGGTTGTTTTAGGGACAGCAACTCTTAGGTTTTTGTATCCAATCAGATGCTTATCCATTTTCTACTTATGCGGTAATTTTGTTTTTTTTTTACGGGAACATTAGTCGTATCGTCTTCAATGTCCTTTGGTGAGGGCTTCACTTGGTTTTTGACTGATTGTAGAAGTGCTGATTGAGTCTGGCAATATTGTCATCTGTGTACATAGAATGCAGCCTCAATCTTGAATGCAATGTAATCGTCTAAGTTTGTCCAGAACGATTTTTTAGAGGAAGTTTGCCCAGAGTATAGTACTCCCAACTATGTTATATAGTAAATTAAAAGATAATTTTCTTTATGTTAAAATACTCTCAGGGAATTTCAACGGTTGATGTCATTTTAAAGAGAGACTGAAATTCCTCCTGAAACTCATTTGTAGTAGAAGATATCTTGTAAAGTTAGAACATTTGTAGTATAAGATATCTTGTAAAGTTAGAATTTATTGATTTAGTGAATCTGTCCTCCTAACATTAAATGGTCATGAATCACTAATAAACTTTGATGGCTCGCATCGTGTAATAGTGAGATTGGCCAAATCCTGACTCTCTGACAGTTATTTGCACATACTTTGTGGATTTGAATAGTAGAAGTAGTTTCTTTATTTATAAATGATACTAACAGTGTAATTGCATATATATATATATATATATATATATATATATATATATATATATATATAGGGCTCGTTTAGTATCTCTCGAGTATGTACTCCCACTTCAATATACCATAAACATATATATTATACTTCTTTATCACTTTCAGTATACTTAAATATCAATTATAAGATACTCAATACGACTTGATTGAAAAAATTTCATTGATTCCTTTGTTTTTGGTATATACCCTTTTTCTTATATAAAAGAAGTATATACACAAATTTTGCTATAAAAAGTGGAATTTAATGAAATTTTCATAAATCACTTTGGAGTATCTTATAATCATATTGAGTATGCACAAATAGATAAAGAGGTATCATCATCTGATTTAAGTGGTATATGAAGGTAATACGTACTCCCAAGTACATACCATTTTCCTATATATATATATATATATATATATAGAGAGAGAGAGAGAGAGAGAGATTATCTAGTATCTAGAAATGTTATTGATCTCATTTCTAGGTTTGCTTCGTTGGGAACAAGATCTAGGGTACTATAGTTCTGCACATTTCTGCTGTGCAGAATCATCATATTCTTATCTCTCTCTTGCTGTCTAGAGTCTGAACCACAAACCATTTGAAATAGAGAACTCATAGAGCAACTTGCAGCGTTTGTACTCGAGTTATTTTTCCACAGTTCATGAAAAAGAAAAGTACCTTGTTTTTTTGTTATGCTTTATTCACAGGAGGACATCATCGATGTAGAATAAAGATTTTGCATGCTATAAAAAAATTCTGTTTCCCTCTATATATACACTCTCCTTTGGTTTGCATGCCTCATTGTGGCCATCTCAGCTCTCTCTCACTGCTTGTACTGATCTCGAAGGTAGACAAAAATGGCGTACTCAAATTTGCGCCGCCAAATCATCTTCATGAAGAAAAGTCTTTTTGATCAGGTTTTATGGCTTCCCTTTTGTTCATTTGAAACCTGGGTTTGTAATGAATTAGTATTCCACCTATTAAGAACTTCTTTGTTCCAGAGCTGTAAGTTTTGACATGATCATTAGCTAGTAGGCACTAGGCAGAATTACTTTCTTCATGCTTTGTCTTCTGATATCATAATGGCACCTCTGGACGTCTCCCGATGACATGATCCACTGAAGCTCTAAAGAAAACTTGATCTACCAGTTTTGTCAGATATGCCGGAATTTATACAGTGTCTTTTCTCTGGTGGTCAAGCTCAATGAATCCTTCACTCATTCTGTTTCATTTGCACCTATCTTCCCATCTGAAAGTTATGTAACTGTTTTGCTACATCACATACGCATGCATTATGATAATGAATTTTAGTAGATAAATGGGCAAGGATGTAATAGACCATACAGAATAGCAAACCACTTTCTTTATTTTCTTTGTCCTATTCCTTCGAGGATATACAAAAAGTTAGGATTTTCAAACTTCAATCATAGGGTAGGGTCATCTTGATGATACATTAGTATCTTCTAGGCAAATGTTAAGAGTGCCCCTTATACCTAGCTAGGTTGAAGCCTAAAACCACTTGCTGGAACTGATTTGTTTGATCTTCGACTAATTATCTTGATTTGCCTATGTAAATTAGATTCTTTATTTGTATTCTGTGGACCACACAAAAGGTAACTTTTTTATGGTGGATTTTTGTTTCTTTGTTTTGTTTTTTTTTAATATACCTCCTCCTATTCCTGCAGGGTTACCTTGATGAACAGTTTAATCAGCTGGAAGAACTGCAGGACGAATCAAGCCCCAATTTTGTTGAGGAAGTTGTAACTTTGTTCTTCAAAGATTCGTCAAGATTGTTGACAAACATAGAGCAAGCAACGTAAGTAATATGTCTGAAATCAGACTACGAATGAATAATTGGGATTTTTTGGCACAATGTATACACATGATTTTGAAGGCATATATAATATCTACTGCAAAAGGAATCCTGTTTAGTGCATTCACTTTCCAGTTTGTTTTAATGCAGTGAGAAGTACCCTCAGGATTTCTACCGGTTAGATTCTCTGGTGCACCAGCTCAAAGGCAGCGGATACAGGTATAGAACCGGTGAATATGCTCAGAAAACACAGTGTGAATAATCTTTTTGCAGGTCTCATCAATACAAAATCCTCTCAAGCTTTAAGAGTGCTTAGTGATGTGAAATTTCAAATATTATTAGTAAATAGGAATGATGTCACCGACAGCTTTCCTTCTTTTGCCTGCCTTATATGTTCAAATTCACTAAAGGTTGCCTGTGTTTGGTGCAGCATCGGTGCATTGAGGATGAAGAATGAGTGCTCAGTGTTTGAAGCACACTGCAATGACAAGAATCTGGAAGGGTATGCATGCCTCTTACTCTCTGTCCGCACTCATCGTTATGCAATGTGCTCACCCGCTGTAGTATGTCCATGCTTGTGGTCAGATGCCGCAGGTCATTCCAGAAGATGAAGAGGGAGCATGCCACTCTGAAGCAGAAGCTGGAGTCATATTTTCAGGTTCATAGGATACCCTTGTATTTAAATTCTCTCTTGCGGCTTACCCTATTTGCAGCGTTGCTACATGGCTAAACAACTTCTTACCTATTTAGTATCTGTGCTGATGATACAGTTACTGAGGCAAGTCGGTCCTTGTGAACATGCGGTGAGCTCAAGGAAGTAAGAATAATAGTATGGAATGCATTTTCAAGGGAAATAAGGGGTCAACCATCTCTCCCTTGGAAGTTTAATCATCCATAAGTTTTTCTTGTCAGTTACCTGGGCACTTTTGTTGTTCGTGGGTGATGTATCTTTAGCTCTATGCTGTGTGAAGTTATGTACACCTACTTACGTACACTCCCTGCTTGACTATGGGAGTGTCATGATGTAACTCAGTAGCTTGCACCCCAAATGTCATGATTATTATGAATATTGTGTGTATAGTTAAAAGGGTCCAATGGGTAATATATATAGGGATATACAAGTGGAGTTTCCATATACAGATTAGGAAATACGAAAGAGTCATATTCTAACACCCCCTTCAAACTCATTGTGGATCACACACACTAAGTTTAGAGAGAAAATACAAATATTGTGCCCTAATCTGTGGCTTCGTGAAGAAGTCAGCAACCTGTAATTCTGATGGCACAAATTGTAAAGCAAGTACTCCCTCCCACACCTGTGAGCGAGTGTATGAAGCATCCACATCAATGTACTTAGTGAGCTCATGTTTTACTGGGTCCTAGGCAATACTAATAGCACTTGTACTGTCAGACAAAAGAGTCGTAGGTCCCATCACAGGCACTCCAAGATCTGTAAGTAGCCATTTCAACCAAGTAACCTCTGCTGTCACTGCTACCATAGCTCTCAACTCGGCCTCTGCACTTTCGAACAAGCTGCGATGCTTCTTATTCTTCGAGGGCAATCGGGGAGGAGCTAAGAAAAACACGATGCGAAAAGAGACCGAGCGATCGGAAGGATCACTAGCTCGAGTCGCATCGGAGTATACTGAAGGCTGTAGTAAGGTAGAGCTAAGGGAAAAACAAGCGACGAGAGATAGTCCCATGCAAGTAGCGAAGAACACAAAGAAGGTGACTGTAGTGAAGATGGGTAGAACGAGCCATGAATTGACTCAAGATATGAATAGCATAAGTAATATCAGGACGAGTGTTCACAAGGTACACCAAGCTCCCAACAAGATGACAATATCGAGTAGGATCTTCAAGAAGACCACCATCAGTGGCACGAAGCTGTAGGGATAGCTACATGGGAGTCTCAGTGGAGCGAGTGTCAGTCAGACCAGACCGATCAAGAAGATCCTGAACATACTTCTGCTGGGAGAGGTAGTAGCCCTCAGGCATGGAAGAGACCTCAATCCCAAGGAAGTATATAAGAGAACCAAGATCAGTCATCAAAAACTGCTCACTGAGGTACTTCTTCACATACGTGATGAATGAGGAATCATCACCAGTGATGTGCATATTATCAACATACAGAAGAAGCAGTGTCCTACCCCGAGATGAGACATGAACAAAAAGAGCAAGATCATGGGAACTGATAGTGAAACCGACAGCAATAATCACTGAGTAAAATGAGCAAACCAGGCACGAGGAGCCTATTTGAGGCCATAAAGAGCACAACGAAGACGACAGACGTGTCCATCGGGAACAGAATACCCAGGTGATGGCTGCATGTAGACCTCCTCATGCAAAACACCATTAAGAAAGACATTCTTAACATCCAGCTGAGAGATAGACCACTGGCGAACAGAAGCAACCGCAACAAGAGTGCAAACAATGGTCATATGGCCAATAGGGACAAAAGTCTCATCGTAGTCACGACCGTACTCTATTTGAAAGTCATGAGCATAAGGCGAGCCTTATGGCGCTTCGATAGTACCATCAGACTGGGTCTTAATCTTGTACACCCACTTGCACGTGATCGGACAAGCATGCACAGGTGTCGGTACAATATCCCAAGTCTCCGTACGTCGAAGAGTATCAAGCTCCTCTGCCATAGTGAGTTGCCACTCAGAATGAGGAGCAGCCTCATGATAAAAACTAGGCTCAGTGACAGAGAGAGCATGAGCCATCGGAGCAAATCCAAGATGATCAGGAGGTCGAAGGGATGGCCGGTCACGAAGGACGTAACGATGAGCATCATCAGGAGGATCAGATGTGGGTGTCGGCAAGGTACTAGGAGAGGAGGCTGGTGAAGGATGAGGATGCCTGGAGTAGTGAATACCAGATAAACGAGATGGTGGTGCTACAGGAACAAGAGGCAGTGCTACAGGAGGCAGTATCGGAGGTAGAGGTACAGAAGGAACCACTGGAGATAGACCATGGAAAGACTGTGATAGTGGAGAAATGGGTGAAGAGACAACAATGAAATCGACTCAACGGTGGAAACAGGAGGAGCCGAATCTCAATAGAAGAAAGGTTGAGATTTGTCAAAGACAACGTCTCGTGAAATCCTGATCCATCAAGCAAAAGGATCCCAGCAACGATAACCCTAATGCTCAAAACTATAACCAAGAAACACGCACTCAATGGTGGCGATAGTTTAGTGCGTTCACGCGAATTCTTGATGGGAACAAAACAAATCTGACCAAAAACACGAAGGTGAGTGTATTGGGGGGCTCGAGAGTAGAGACGCTCTATAGGACTAACACCCTTAAGAGCAGTGGAAGGCTACATATTAATGAGATATCTTGTAGTAAAGCGACCTCGATCGAAGCGTGGTGGAGCGTGAGAGGTAAGGGGAAGAGTCAGGCGGTCTCAATCGAGATAGCGATGTTTGCGCTCGGCAACTCCATTACGAGCATGGGCACCGGGACAAGAAGGCGGTAAAGAGTGTCACCTTTCGAGAAAAGCTGTCTAAAAATGCGAAACAATACTACTTGCCGAGAATTACAATGAAAAATGCGGGTGGGAGAATCAAAGCGAGTATGAACCATCGTTGCAAAGCTACGATAGATCATAAGCCCGACCATGATTAGACATAGGGAAAATCTGTAAAAGCAGGAATAATCATCAATGAAGATCACATAAAGTTTATGCCGCTTTTAGAGATAATAAGCGCGGTCACCATACATCTGAATGAACTAAGTCAAAAGAACGAGAAGACAAGGACTCACTAAAATGATAAAGAAGTTGTAGCTACTTGCCCAGCTTACAATCCTGACAAAACATGGCCGTGTCAACAGTAACACGTCCAAAAACACCCTAACAAACTAATGAAGAAAGACAAGACCTACACAAATGACCTAGACGGTGATGCCACTGCACAAAAATGCTAGAGGTGGTGGCGGCGGTGGCGGTGGAAGAAGCGTAGAGTGGCAGAAGCAAGCAAGTGGGCGGAAGGTGGAGGCGATCAAGGATGTAGAGACCATGGCGATCCTATGGCGCCCGGCCGATCCCAATCTCCGATCACATGCATGGATTACGGATGAAAGCAGTGTGAGAGTCAAAACCAACCCTCTGTAGAGATCGGTGGTGACCCACCGAGATAAAATTGCATGGTAAGCCCAGGGAACATGGGAAGCAATTTGGAGCGAAAAAGTCGATGAACAAAAGAATGCCACGGCGGTTTATGCGAGCAGAGATAGGAAAAATAGAAGGTCCCAGAAGTGAGAGATGTGGAGTCGGTGTCATGTGGAAAGAGGCACGGAATCGAGACCCAAGAAGTACCTAGAGGAGGCGTCTGAGCTAGACTAGCGAGAACTTTCTTTGAGCTGTGAGAGAGCTGCTGAAGTAGAGCTGCAGGAGGCTGGCTGAGCAGAGTCACCTCATTGAGAAGGTCTGGCGTGTCGGTCTGTCCTCCTGTCAAGGAAGGGCCTCCCTGCCCCCCTTGGATCGTCGGCCCCATGCGCCTTGTTCGCTTTTACGCACACAACACCGTAGTCGCGCCCGAAGTTCTTACAATAATCGCACTGAACCCTAGCTGGTGCAAAAACAGGAGCAGAAACAGACACCTGAGGATAGACTATAGTCGAAGCAGAAACCGTCGGTGTAGTCGAAGAAGAAGGGTATAAAATCATCGGAACAAAGCGTACTCTTGACCCGCGATGAAGCTCCTCGGCCTGAAGCGTCGAAAAGAGCCTCGGTATTTGTCGGCCTGAGACTCAAACTACGGCGAAGATGGCGACGAAGTCATAAAAGCGAAAGCGATCTGTCAATCGCCATCTGCACTTGATGAAACTCCTGGCGGAAGCGGAGAAGCGGCTCGTCGGTGGCGCCAAAGACTAGCCAGGGCTCGAAAGAAGTCGTCGACGGAGGAGTTCTCCTGGCGAAGTGTCTCTAACTCACGCTGAAGCGAAAAGAATTGAGCATCGCTGCTCTGCTGGTATCACTCGTGCAAGTACTCTCAGATCTGACGAGTGGCACGCAGACCACTAATGTCTGGCTGGATAGAGTTGTCGACGCTGACCACCAGGATGGCTCGAACATGGGCCTCATCAGCACAGCAGCGCTCAAAAGTGTCTATAGCATACCGAAAGGCCTCATCAGCAGCATCAGCGGCCTCTACCGCCTTCTTGGCGGCCCCATCTTCTGCAGGAGATGCAGAAGTGGGCTGTCTGGGAGGAGGCTGAACCGGCGACGGCGGACAAAGTCGGGTACCAGTAACATGTCCCCAGAGGCGGAGACCATCTAGCATGATCTCCATGAGTGAAGACCACAACCTGTAGTTCGTACCATTAAGCTTTGTTCCCGAGAATAGGATCGCAGCGGATAGAACGGAAGCCATCGATAGGCGGCGCTAGACGGTGCGGCGACTAAGGCAACGAAGTCTAAAAGGCGGCGTTGGACGGTGCAGCGGTTAGATCAACATACTGTTTTTTTTAATAAAAAGATATCTGGTTTCTATAAGAAACTGATACGCATATGACTTCTAAACTGTATCTCGTATCGTTTCGATCCAATCGCGAGGACGACCGGGATCGGCGGTGGCGGCGACGACCGGGATCAGCGGCGGCGGCAACCGGGATCGGCGGCTGCGGCGGTGACTGAGATCGATGGCGGTGGCCTCGGCATCTGTCGGTCGGCGGCCGGGAAAAGCGGAGTCTCCATTGACCTCGATAACCTGGCGTAGCGACACAGGGGCAACTCGGCGGTGTCTCAACAATGCGTCGAAGCGGCGGCGTCTCAACAATGGCGTCGGGGCTCGGCCCGCGGAAACAAGCGGCCTGGCGGCGGCCGAAAAGGGTTTCAGGCGGAGCGGCGGCCGCGCGAAGCGATGTCGAAGCGGCAACGTCGAACAACGACAACGTGTCGAAGCAGCGTTGACGGCAACCGTCTGAGTGTGGCGGCGGCGTCAGCGAGGCTTCGAAGCGCGATCTGAGACAGCGACCGTCTGGTAAGCGATGGCGTCAGGCGGGCTTCGAAGCGAGCAGCGTCGTCGGGCGGTGTTAAGCGAGCTCAGGCGGATGGTGTCGTTAGGCGGCGTCAGGCGGGCTTAGACGCAGTCGCGGATGGCGGCCGTCTTGGCGACAATGGCGTCGGGATTGCAGCGGAAGGAGCTAGGTTAGTACCCTAACTCTGATACCATGTTATGAATATTGTGTGTATATTCAAGAGGGCCCAATGGGTAATATATATATATAGGGATGTATAAGGGAGGTTTCGATATACAGATTAGAAAATACAAAAGCGTCATATTCTAACAATGATTACTAGTATGGGTTTTTGCTATACTGGACACTGTTCTCATTTTTTTAGTATTACAAATCGTAACCCCTAAGGCTAACGACCCTTGTGGTTGTATGGATTTCAGAGGTTACATAATGAGAACCCTGGTCAGATGAGGTCGTACGCCTAGTCTCCGACTAGATGATTGCTCGTAGAAGCAATGAACTGGCATCCGGATCGAACTCTAAGTATATTCCTTACCGTGTGATGAATGGAACACATGTTATATTTGCTCCATACCATGTGACGTTTCATGGTTCTAATACGCTGACAACAACCACCATACAGTTGAAGTGTTTCACAGACATTCAACCGCCGAACGGTTGATGTTTCATCAACCGACATCTCGCTCCGATCAGTCGCGTCACTTTCAACAGTTACCTTCTCCAGGAACAACTGCCACCTCTTCGACGGTTATTTAAAGATGAAGCATGGAGCAGATTAGAGAGGACTGCATCAAATTGAAGCATGACAATCAGCACTAGATTGATGTTTCAAGTATGATTCAGTAGCATAACAAGCATTACACTGAGTGTAATTAGGATTAGTCCATTGCATTGTCGAGAGCACCCCCTGTAATAGCCAGTTCATAGCAATAAAGAGCAGTCCATTCTCTTCTAAGAACTATTTGCCATTTTCATTTGTTTATTTCGTAAGATCAGAGACTCGATCGTCAACAATAGGGGGCTTTTCGCAAAGAAGCCGCATGGCGCTGCTGAGCGGCCGACGATCTCTTGGGCTATTAGAAAGGGTATATACGAGCCCAAACATTCACACTAATAAAAAAAATATTGTCTCACAAACACCGAGACACATGCCCTAACTAATAAAAAATATTGTCGCACAAACACTGAGACAAATGCCCTAATGGCCTTGCTTGATTACATCTTCTTGTTAACCCTAGTCAGCTCTTCTTGAGCGTACACCGCGTACGTCAACCCATGGACTCTAGCACTCTCCCGCGCCGCACTGGCCGCCGCTGACAAACTTCGGCCAGACCCGAACACCACTGTGTCAGCCTCCACCGACTTCGGCAACATCACGTCTGTTGGGAATAGTCTCACATCGGTTATAAAAAAAAACTTATAAGCATAAGAGAAACCTTACCCATTAGACTTGACGAGGATATAACAATCCTCATTTTATTATATATCTATAATTCATATTATGGATAATAATGACGTCATATAACTCTTGAGTATACCCCTTAATAGCCATAAGGGAGAAGCTGGAGGTTGTAAGTTCTTCTACGACCACCTAGTAGTCGTAAGTCCTCTTATGACTACCCCATAGTCATAAGTCCTTCTACGGTCAGTCTGTGGTCGTAAGATCTTCTACGACCACCACCTGGTCGTAAGCTCTTCTACGACCAGTCCCCAATCGACAAGGCTTACAGACATATGGGTCTAGACAATCAGGGAATCTTCCACACCATATTCAAGATATGGGCAGTAAACTACGCGGTTATTCTCTGGAATAATGGCACGATTTTAACTCCTTTGTTATGGTGATAACTGCCTGGCAGCGTGGGAACGTTACTACTCCCATAATAACCTCCAGTAACGGCTCAATAATCTGGACATTAAGGTAGCCTTTACACTGAGGCGTGACGGTACACCTTGAGGACTGTATAAAAGGCAAAATCATCAGGACAATCGGGACGATCCGAAGAGCGTTAGAAGCACAGTACTCTAGTCTTTGGTTCTATCTTGTAATCCAGCATACTCAATACATACACACAGGAGTAGGGTTGTTATTCTCCCAGGAGAAGGCCTAAACCTGTATAAAAATCCCCGTGTCTCCATCTCTGTGTGATTTTGAGCCTAGAGGAACCTCCCGAATCAACCAATCTTTACGTAAGTTCGGTCCTAAAACACCGACAGTTGGCGCTGACCATGGGGATCTTTGAGTCATCAACTTTCCTTTGTCTTTCCAATTCTCATGCTCTCATGGCAAGAGAGTGGAACGAGGAGAACTGGTTCGACTTGGCCGATTATGCAGATATCAACATGGATGCTGGTTTTGACTACGAGACGAGTGATGCATCATCCGATGGTGATGTCGCCCCGAAATCTTTCTCCGGAGACTTTACCAGCAGCGGAGTTGAGGAGGATCCTTATCTCCCATAACAATACGTCCGGATGGGGAACCGGCTTCCTCGGAGGGCAAGGGTCAATCCGACCACAATGAGGGTCATGCCCCAAGGCGGACTTCGGGGCATGGCGAGGGTTCCCTCTCCAAATTTTCAAGTCCACCTGAGACAGTCCGACCTGGCGCGACAACTCTTGGAAGTCGTAAATCCGGATCTTCATCAGCATCTGGTGAATCTCTCTCTGGTTAGCCCAGCCAAGGATGCGATCGAACGTGCTCTTCCTGCGAGTTCGACCATCCCAACGCAGGACTCACTTATCGACGGAGACGGTTATAACCCGGAATTCTCCTTCCTAGAGGGGTTTGCTCCAAGTCGCCAGATGGTGTCATTCGATGACTCCTCAAGCGAGGAACCCTCTAGCACAAGTGGAGATCATCAACGGGAGGTCTTCGTCCTACCCTCAGGTAGCAATAACTCTCCTAGAGACAGGGCTGAGGGCGCTCCCGAAAATCACACCCTACGACCACTCGTGGCGATGACAAGGACACCTCCGTGATGAGCGAGTCAATACTCGATGGCGTCGGAAAATTCTCGAGATCATCGCACTTCACTAAGGCAAGCCCAAGGATCAAGTATGGATGATTCTGAAACAATCCGACGAAGCAGTTTGCGGTTCAGAGAAAATTGCCTGGCGCACTCAATACTAGTCGGAAGAAGCTCAGGAACTTCAGTATATCAACGATCTGCTCGAAAACCCATCTCGAGAGCTTGCCCGAGCACAGCTCGACCTCTTATTTGAAGAGATCGACGAAGGCTGCGAACACGATCATAAGCTCGAGCGACTCCACGACATCATCTTTGGAAGTCGTGGCGATCGACTCCATCGACTTCGGTCGTTCGAAAACTCACCGCATGGAGATCGCCGCAAGGTGCATCACTCCCCAATCCGGAAAAGAGTTCCTCGAACGCCTGACGATCATAAAGCTCCTAGGAGATGTGATCATTCACCACTCCGACCCAGAGGTCTGCAGCAAGACAAAATCGAGGAGTATTACCCTCGTGGGATCGAGACTTACCATAAGTCAGATTCACCAATTGCTGGGTATCGTCGAGTACAATCACCTGGCGACGTCAACCCCTCTTTTTTGCAAAGGAGGCGTTACAACGTAATTACCGGATGTCGGGCATTCTCGCCTGACCTCTGAGCAGTTCACTGGCCGCTGCGGTTTCGACCAGGGAACATGGAGAAATTTGATGGGTCTCAAAATCCCATCGAACTCATTCAGATCTACATGACCGATGTCCGAGCAGTAGGAGGAGGAGAGCGCGTCATGGCGAATTACCTCCGACTGTGCTCGAAGGGTCTGCTCGATCGTGGTTATTAAACCAACCAGTTGAGTCGATCTACTCGTGACAACATCTCTGCAATCTATTGCTGGCCAATTTCCAGGGCACCTACCATCGCCCCAGAAAGGAGGATGAGCTACACAGGATGTGACAAAATGATCACGAAACACTACGCCAATTCATCAGGCATTTCAGTCAGGTTCGCAATTCGATTCATGAGGTTTCTGACTCATCTGTTATCAGAGCCTTCAAGCAGGGAGTACGCAGCAAAAGGATCATGGAGGACATCGCTTTAAATCCTCCTACTCTCATTTGAACTCTTTGAGATGGTGGCCGGTACAATGGCTAGCGATGAAGCAGTCGAGTGGACCAAAATCATCGATCGAGATGACCAGCACTCTTAGGAGACTAGCGAAGGTGGCAAGAAGAAGGATAAGAAGACCAAGAAATCCAAGAACAAGGCAAAGGGCCAAAAGCCTCAAGTCAATGCTTCTAAAGAGGTCCTGGCCGTAAGCGATAAGGAGTCACGAACTGCCAAACAATACTCCGATCGAGGCAAAGGTAAGCGCCCCGAGCGGAAGACCGATATGCTTAGGTGGTGTCCTTTCCATAAAAAGGAAGGACATGACCTTCGCAACTACCGAGTTTTCCAACGGAAGCTCGAGGACTACTACAACGGCAAGGGGCTACTTCCTACTCTCGAAGAGGTAGGACATGCTAGTGGTCAAACACAGTCGGACGACAATGAGGACATGCCGTTTCAAGATCCCGAGCACACCATCGAGCACATCTTTGGAGGATCATCGGCATACAAGTCAAAACGACAGCTTAAGGCAGTCGAACGTGAGGTGAACTCCATTAACCCTCCTCTTGTCAATAAGTTGCCGAAGTGGTCGGAAGTCACCATCTCTTTCGAAAAGGCTGACTACCCGATCCCTTCGACTCGACCAGGTCGATTTCCGATCATGGTCAAACCCACCATCAACAACTGTCGAGTAAATCGAGTGTTGATTGATGGTGGTAGTTCGCTGAACATTTTGTTTACGAACACCCTGGACGAAATGCAAGTCCCAGGACCAAGGTAAGACCGCTAAGACATTCATTTCATGGTATTATACTGGGGTCTTCAGCCAAACCCATTGGTCAAGTTTCTCTTCCTTTAACATTTGGTTCACCAAGTAATTTCAGGACGGAGAAGATCTCCTTTGATGTGGTCAATTTCGATGCGGCATATAACGCCATACTCAGACGACCAGCTTTGGCAAAATTCTTAATGGCAACTCATTATGGGTATCAATGTCTTAAGATGCCAGGTCCCAAAGGAGTAATCACAATTCATTATGATAAGAAGATAGCGCATACGTGTGACCGTCGATCCCTCGAGATGGTGGGTTAGATATCAGCTCTGGAAGAAAAGGGGCAGCCTTCGACCAAGCACTCGAAGCCTAAAACTGCGCCCAAGCCGAACGACCAAGTCAAAGAGATTCCCTGGATCAGGAGGAGCCCTCAAAGACTATTCGCATCGGGGATACTTCTGACCCTAAGTAGGAAGACGCCCTCATCACTTTCCTCAGAACAAGCGCATGTCTTCGTGGCAAGCATCCGACATGCGGAGTCCCGAATAAGTGATCGAGCACGAGGCTAGCTCTGACTACGATAAAGTACAAGTAAAATAAAAATTACAGAGATTTTCCCCTGATCGACAAGATTCTATAAGGTCAGAATTAGACAAGCAACTTAAAGCAGACTTTATAAGAGAAGTCGACCACCCAGAGTGGTTGGCCAACCCTAGAATGGTTAGGAAGTCTATCGGCAAATGGCGAATATGCGTAGACTTCACTGATCTTAATAAAGCTTGTCCAAAATATGATTTCTCTTTACCTCGTATCAATCAGTTGGTTGACTCCACTGCTGGTTGCGAAACATTAAGTTTTCTAGATGCATATACTAGCTACCATCAGATTAATATGTGTCTAGAAGATGAAGAGAAGACCGCATTCATTACTCCATTTGGTATATTTTGCTATATCAAAATGCCATTTGGTCTAAAAAATGCTGGTGCTTATTTTCAACGTTTGATGCAATCGACTTTTTCACCTCAGCTAGGCCGAAATTTGGAAGCCTATGTTGACGATCTAGTCGTAAAAAGCATCAGACGGCTTAATCATGTTTCAGACTTGCAGGAGACATTTGACAACCTCAGAAAAAACCTCCTGAAACTCAATCATGAGAATTGTGTGTTTGGAGTCTCTTCGGAAAAATTGCTTGGATTCCTGGTCTCTGTACGAGAGATCGAAGCAAATCCTGAAAAGATAAAAGCCATCGTGCAGATGCGCCCTCCAACCACGAAGAAAGAAGTCCAAAAACTCACAGGGTGTATGGTGGCTTTAAGTCGTTTCATAGCACGATTGGGAGAAAAAGGACTACATTTCTTCAAACTTCTAAGGAAGCACGAGGGTTTCGAGTGGTCGGAAGAGGCAAACGCTGCTTTTTAGGATGTCAAGAGATATCTTACGAGTGCTCCTATTTTGTTTTCTCTGAAACCAGAAGAGACACACTTAATTTATCTAGCTGCCACGCCACAGACAGTGAGCGCAGTACTAGTCGTAGAATGTGAAAACATTCAACGATCAGTGTACTACGTAAGTGAAGTTTTGCATGGACCTAAGGAGCGTTACCCTCAGGTCCAAAAGCTTCTCTATGCCCTCCTCATGTCTTCGAGGAAACTACGGCATTATTTTCAGGCGCACAAGATAATTGTGTCGTTTGAGTTTCCCTTGGGAGTGATCCTCTAGAATAGGGAAGCAGCGGGACGCATGTCTAAATGGTCAGTAGAACTTGGGGAGTTCGACCTCCATTTCGTGTCCTGAACGGCTATTAAATCCCAGATCTTGGCATACTTTGTCGCCGAATGGACAAATCCTGAACCTGTTCAGGATCTCTAGTACGATACCCACGACCGATGGGCGATGTACTGACAGTCACTTACTTTAAGTGGCTCGAGGATGGCGTGGTCTTGGAATCTCTAACGAGAGACCTTAAAGTATGCCATCTGAGTTAAACTTTCGGGCCACTAACAACATGGCGAGAATACTAAGGTTTACTAGCGGCATCTGAGTTCTTGGCGCTTGCGATTCGACGGCCTTTCGTGAGAAAACTCTCAACTAATCGTGAATCGTCGAAAACAGTACCGGTGCTCTAATCCAACCATGTCGTGGTACTTATCGGAGGTTGAAAGCTTGAAAAGCATTTTTTGGTTTGAGGTACAATTCATCCTCGAAAGGATAATTTCCTTGTAGACCCGACTTGCTCGGATAGCTTCTTCCGATCACAAGTACCAAAGAAGTCTTCTTGGAGCAATTCGGAAGCGAGTCTCTAGTGGACACACCGGATACATCTCCTATTGAGGCAGCCTCTCTAGAATACGAGGATACTTGGATGGATCCCATCTACAAGTATCTTCAGACGGGTTCCGTATCCGATGATGATCTCAAAGCAAATCGTTTATCCTGAAAGGCCAAAATGTATACTTTGGTCGAAGGAGTCCTCTATAAACGAGGTACTCAAGGGGTACTCATGCGATGCATACCGCAGAGAGAAGGACTAAACCTCCTTCACGACATACACGGGGACATATGTGGAACTCATGCTTCCTATAGAACGTTGGTTGAAAAAGCCTTTTGACAAGGATTTTACTGGCCAACAGCTCTCTATGATGCCAAAGAGTTGATTAAGAAATGTGTATAGTGCCAGTTCCATAGCAGGCAAATACACCAACTAGCTCAGGCATTACAAACAATCCCTCTATCTTGGCCTTTTGCGACTCGGGGTCTTGATATCCTAGAATCGTTCCCAAGGGCTCCAGGAGGCTTCAAGTTCCTTTTTTGTGGCTATTGACACGTTCACAAAATGGATCAAAGCCAAACCTATGACTGGGATAACAACGGAAGCCGCAAAATGGTTCATGATGAAAAGCGTGATTACTTGATTTGGAGTCCCAAGTCGAATAATCACAGATAATGGTAAACAATTTTCAAGCACAAAATTTTAGGAATTTTACGACAAGTTGGGTAACAAGCTCTGTTACGCCTCTGTCGCCCATCCCCAAAGCAATGGGGCAGTTGAACGAGCGAATGGCCAAATAATGCAGGGAATTAAAACTCGAGTCTTGACCCGACTTGTTAAGCACTCGGGGCTTGGGTACAAAATTACCCTCGATATTATGGGCGATTCGCCGACCATAATCGAACAACAAAGTAAACACCTTTTTTCCTAGTTTTCGGTGCCAAAGTCATGCTTCCGCCAAAACTAAAGATCAGGTCTACAAGGGTCGAGAGTTTCAATGACTCAGTCCAAGAACAACTTCAAGCGGATGACATTAACCTGCTCGAAGAGAAAAGAAATCAGGCCTTAACCCGTTTAATAGTCTACCAGCAAGCCCTGCGCAAATACTACGATCGTAAGGTCCAACCTCGCAGCCTTGCTGTAGGTGACTTGGTATTGAGGAAAATTCAATCACAGTCTAATCGGAACAAACTTTCCCCCCAAGTGGGAAGGTCCTTACACAGTGGTCGAAATTATGCGTCCAGGTTTGGTACAACTGGCAATGGAAGATGGCCGGATTCTTTCTAATTGTTGGAACATCGACCAGTTATGCAAATTCTACGTGTAAAAGACCAACCATTCAATAAAGCATCAGGTTCTTTCTATCTTTATTGTCTTACTTTGAGTAGCGCTTTGATAATTCTTTCAACCACACCACAGTGAAGGTCGCCCTCGACGGTTCCTAATCGTGAGCTTTTCCACGACAATACCTTTGATAAATAAAACATCCTCGACCGATTACCGATTCATCTTTACCTTTGGTTGAAAGGGCGGTAACATCACCTAGTCGAAGCATTTCCTCTCTGCACGTGGTCCCGCCCATTAGAAGGAACTTCCTAGAGTTGACTCGTTCCTCCCTTTTTGCTACTGACATTGGGTTCCAAACATGGTCGAAATAATGTCAAAGCCGACTCTTAGTACCTTAGTTTATTTCTTCATTCATCTTTTTGAAAAATAAATTAAGCCGAGTACACTTTTTAAATTCGCTCGACTACTTTCGATAAACTCGGTTTGTTTTAACTGGACGAAGGAAGTTGCAACACCTAGTCGGAGACTTTCCTTTCTGCACGTTGTCCTACCCACTAGAAGGAACTTCCTAGCGTCATCATGTTTCTAACTCTTGCTACCAGAGCGAACCTACTGAGTGCATTGAAATAAGTTGAACAAATTTTTTAAGGAACTCTAGACGTTTATCTAACTCAAGTTGACCGTTCTTGATTTGATTAAACTGGTCGGAGATGGTAACATCGTCTAGTCGAAGCATTTCCTCTCTACACGTGGTCCTGCCCACTAGAAGGAACTTCCTAGTGTTGACTCGTTCCTACTCTTTCGACCAGTGCAAGATAATCGTGATAAAAAAACTACAAGTTAGCTAAACCTCTCTTTTTAAGAAAACCCATTTAACACTATTTACTTGGTTTATCTAAATAAACTAAGCAAATAGTCGGGGGCTAGGATCAAGTTATTAACTTGACTTCAATTCTTAGTCTCGCTCTTTTTCCCATTCATTATCTTATGAGTTACTAACTACTCGACAAGATGATTTTAAGGAAAAAGGAAGGATTATATATCAACATCAACAAAAACTTATCTTTACAGGACTCTGGTACAGACTACTCTGGCGAAGGGGATCTTATTTGCATATCCTCCATATTTGCCTCGTGATCATTGCATTGTTGTCATTAAGCTCTCGCCTACTGCTTGAGGCGGTGAAGTCGTCTATGACAGGTTGCAGATTAAGGTTGGGATCATGAACTTTAAGTTTTGCTAAAGCAAATCTTACTCGCTCTTGGATCCCATCCTTTATCGAATTGAATTGGTTAGCATTCAGAGCAGTCACCAACTCTTGCAATGTCCCGACTTGATCGCCAATGGCACTCGAGTAGGCAGACAGCGTGTCTTCACGAGGAGTAATCCCCTCAGCATGAAGCCCACTGAGTACATTGTTCAGAAGTGAAACGTTGTCTTGAAGATTGAACTTCAAAGCCTTCATTTCCTCCTGATTGAGAGTCGAAGCCTCGCGGAGTCATTTTATTTGTACTACTTGCTCTGAAAAGAATAAGACTAGTAAGATAAAATGACCTCGAGAGGAAAACACAATCAATCACAGGTAAAGATTTGCTTACCAACGAGTTGAGAATCTAACTTCTTGACTTCTTTAGTGTGAGCGGCAGTGTCCTTAAGGTAACGTTGTTCCCACGTCTGGACCTCTTGGTCTTTTTCTGAAAGGAAATAAGATTCAGAGAAAAAAAAGAAGGGTGAAGGTGGTCTTAAGTTCATCACTTACCACTTAGTCGTCCCTGCAACTTTTGGTTTGCAGAGTTTGCCTTCTGAAGCTTCTTCTGGAGGTCTTCAATCTCCTCCTTTAGCTTTTTCGCCTCGGCTTTCTTATAGTCGAGAGAATCATAAGGTCTTCTCG
The DNA here is from genome assembly GCA_036346405.1 of Phyllostachys edulis. Lineage (NCBI taxonomy): Eukaryota > Viridiplantae > Streptophyta > Magnoliopsida > Poales > Poaceae > Phyllostachys > Phyllostachys edulis. Next base: position 74,188,908 of record CM070561.1, read on the forward strand.
TCACTCTTAAACACGCAAAGGAAAGAGTGAACATCGACACCAAACAAGCGGTCGTAAGTTCTTCTCGACCAAGATCTAGTCGTAAGTTATTCTCGACAAAACCCGGTCATAAGCTCTTCTCGACCAATACCTAGTCGTAAGATCTTCTCGACAAGCCCCGCAAATCTTGTGTGAGTGGTGAAACATAAAAGACTACTGGCGATTACTTACCACCTCTCTGTGCGCTTTCGCGAGTTTAAGCTTTCTGTGCAATTGGACAAGTTGCTGTTGTATTCAACAACGGTAACAATTTGCTCCAACGCTCTCTGCATAGAGAAAGCAGTTATAGCGAGATCTAATAATCCTCATTTTATCTTTTATCTATAATTCTTATTATAAGTAAATATGATGTCATGTGGTCCTGGGTATACCCTTAAATCTACAAGGAGAAGCCTACTAGGTGGTCGTAAGTTTTTCTCGACCACCCCGTAATCGTAAGTCTTGCTACGACTACGTTATGGTCGTAAGTTCTTCTCGATCCTTTGCCTAGTCGTAGGTTATTCTACGATTACCCTATAGTCGTAAGTCTTGCTACGACTACCTTATGGTCGTAAGTTCTTCTACAATCAGATCAGCTACGACCACCTTACAATCAATAAAACCTACTGGCAAGTGGGTCCAATTGATTAAGGAATCCAAACAGTCAACATACGTTGTTATTATGCGAAATAATACCCCATCATCTCTGACAAGTAATCGCGCGGGCGGCATAAAGGAGTTACCATCCCGATAATTCGCAAGCGTCGTCAGATTCTTTGGATTGAATGAGGCGTCTTTTCAACGAGGAAAACGGCTATTCCTTCACGGTCGTATAAAAGGCAGCGGTCGAGAGAGAAAAGGGAGAGGGAATCGGCGTACACACGCAATCGAGGGCTATCGGGAAGACAAGTGCTATCATCTGTAATAGTCTTAGTTTTTCTCTGATTGTTCGAGAATACACTCAATACCATACACACACAGGGAGTAGGGTTGTTATTCTCTCCGGAGAAGGCCTGAACACATATAAAAATACCCGTGTCAATCTCTCTGCATGATTCGATTCTAGGAGACCCCCGAATCAAACAATCTTTACGTAAGATCGGTTCTAAAACATCGACAAGTTAGAAGCAAGAAAAGATATGAGTGCAAATACCGAACAACAGGTACTTACATTCATTGCCCTTCGTGCAAACGAAGACACTACCCTCGTGAGATTTCTCAGTTCATCAATCTCTCGCACTCGGTCCCACCACACCTCTTCGAGATGCGCGTCATCGAAAACATCTCCTCCATTGGGAATATTTTGTGGCGAGGGACACGAGCATGAGATCTGAGAGCAGAAGATCCCACATTGGAAGACGGCCCGAAGAACTCAGAGGCGAAGTTAGCATATTCCTCCTCCTTTGATTCGGTAACGCCAGCTCCTCCTTGAGGACCCGGGGGAACGTCTGCAACGGCTTCCTTCCCGGGGCGATGGCATGATGCCTCCGCGGTATCAGGCATCGCCTTTGCCTCGGTCTCCACGACCACTCCTGTGGTCGTAGCCGCTTCTGGCCCTACAACCGCCCCAGTGGTTGTAGCAACTTCAGCACTAACGGCGAATGTTTTATTGTCATAATAGATGGGTACCTTAGTCTTGGGGGATTTGGGTTTGAATACTTCAGCTATTCCTGCCGCAATTGTTTCCTCTGCAGCAATTATTTCCACCGCAAGATTAGCCAAAGGTGCAGACGAAGTAGCGAAGCTCGAGCTTGCACCGTCCTTATCAACAGCCTGCGCGAGCCTCCTCCTCCTAGTCTGAGGAGCATTTGCTTGCTCAACAGCAGAGCTCGAACTTGAGCCTCCTTTGTCGCGACTTGAGCGAGCCGACGCCTCTTGGACGGAGGAGAAACAAGCTGCTCTATAGCCGTACCGACGACCATCAATTCGACTTCTTCATCGTCTCGATGGTTTTCCATGCCTACTTTCTATAGAAATCAGAAAGAGCGATATTATAATACAGTCGTAAGTTCTTCTGCGACCATCATCATGTCGTAAGCTTTTCTACGACAACCCCCTAATCGTAAGTTTTTCTACGACCAGTACCTGATCGTAAGCCTTCCTACGATCAGTACTCAGTCATAAGTTTTTCTATGACTACAAAGTCCTAAAACGGAATAAACTCTCGATTACCTTTAGGCGCTCTACCTTGTCCTCTGGGACAGGTCAGCCAAGATTGGAGGCGCCACCACATGGGTTGGGGGGCTTCTCACAGATAAGCTTGACCCGAGCATCAATCTCCTCTTGTGAGAGGTCTGCAGGGATAAGAAAACCTCCAATAAGCCAATTTCGAAGATAACAGAAAGAAAGTTAAGCTTGGAGTTTACTTACCCTCCTCGTAGTCCCTAGTTGGGTCTTTTAGACCAGAGTATTTCTACATTTGATAAGCCCTCTTCTTCAGAGGGTTGATACAGCGCGTGATGAAATCCTTCACCACGTGCCATCCAGTGAGCCCCTCTTCCTTCAAGTCTGCAATAGCTCGAATGAAGGGAGTAATCCGACCAAGATCCTTGGGAGTCGAATCCCAAGCAGAAACCTTCTCGGCCGACTTCCCAGCGAAGGAGAGGCTGGCCTCGTTGGTTATCTCCCAATAGAACCACCTCTTCTTCCACCCCGGCCACGACGACCGGGTAAACATCTGAATGTACTCCCTCGACTTCCTGTCATGGAGCTTCAGACTGCAACTACCGGCGATTCCGCTTAGCCGGGTCATTCCGTAGTAGTACCGGAACAATTCCAAATCAGTCGGAATCCCTAGGTAAGCCTCACACAGGTACACGAACACCCACAACACTGTGGTAGAGTTAGGAACAAGGTTCACCAGCTCCACTTGGAAGTATTTAAGTACCAATGTGAGAAAAGGATGAGCAGGCAATCGAAGACCACACTCACAGAATGCCTGGAAGACAGGGATTTGCCTAGTCTCCCCCGACGGCCAATGCTGGCCAGCGGCCTCAATCCACTTCACAAATTCCTCATTCGGGATCTTCTCGGAGTTGACCAAAGCTCTTATTTTGGCCGCATCCATCTCTTATTCGACCCACTGGGAAGCGGCTCCGGCCATTTCTCCCAAAAACTGAAGGTTTGGATTTGGAAAGATTGGGAAGAAGGCTCGATTTGGTCGGCGGTGGGGAACTCAAAAGCTTGAACAGCGAGAGCAATTTGGGGAAGGTAAAAGACCTTATCCTCACCCGCGGTGAATATTTATAACTGCACGCCTGAAGTTAAAAAGACGTGGCTACCCAATGGTTGCCACCGCTTCGGGAACTGCTCCAACAGACAAAAATAAGGGAGTCAATTGGGATTCTTAAATTTGTTTGCTCGAGAAAATCAGGTCAGTCTTTACACCTCAAGCGCAATTACCTTCTTGACCAAGTCTTTTTCTGGTCAAATACAATAGCGATTGGAAAGTTTTTGCTTTCAACCATGGTACTGCGACCACTCGGTGCTCGAAAGATTCCCTTACGACCACCTTATAAGTCGCAAGATTACTCTAAAACTTTCTTGACCAAGTAAAATTCTGGTCAAATGAAATACTAGTCGAAGAGTCTTCCCTTCGACCATCTTTCTACGACCATCTATTGATCGTAAGACCATCTATTGCTCCTTCTCCAAGTAAGTTATTTTCATTTAAGCTGGGGGGCTAGATGACGAGGATATAACAATCCTCATTTTATTATATATCTATAATTCATATTATGGATAATAATAACGTCATATAACTCTTGAGTATACTCCTTAATAACCATAAGAGAGAAGCTGGAGGTTGTAAGTCCTCTTACGACCATCTAGTAGTCGTAAGTCCTTCTACGACTATCCTATAATCATAAGTTCTTCTACGATCAGTCTGTGGTCGTAAGATCTTCTACGACCACTACCTGGTCATAAGCTCTTCTATGACCAGTCTCCAATCGACAGGGCTTACAGACATGTGGGCCTAGACAATCAGGGAATCTTCCGCACTATATTCAAGATATAGGCAGTAAACTACGCGATTATTCTCTGGAATAATGGCACGATTTTAACTCCTTTGTTATGGTGATAACTGCCTGGCAGCGTGGGAACGTTACTACTCCCATAATAACCTCCAATAACGACTCAATAATCTGGACATTAAGGCAGCCTTTTCACTGAGGCGCGACGGTACACCTTGAGGACTGTATAAAAGGCAGAATCATCGGGGCGATCCGAAGAGCGTTAGAAGCACAATACTCTAGTCTTTGGTTCTATCTTGTAATCTAGCATACTTAATACATACACACAGGAGTAGAGTTGTTATTCTCCCAGGAGAAGGTCCGAACCTGTATAAAAATCCCCTTGTCTTCATCTCTGTGTGATTTTGAGCCTGGAGGAACCCCCGAATCAAACAATTTTTACGTAAGTTCGGTCCTATAACACCGACAAGACTAGTTTTTTTTTGTGTGTGTGGGTGGGAGGCAATACCACTTATAAGGCTGTTGCTATAGGCTTCATGTAGCAGCCTGTGTGCTTAGTTGTATTAAGTCTGTTTGACTGTTTGGACCTGTGGTCCGGGGAGTAAACCCGGTTGAACCTAATTATATGGCCAGAGTCTGATCCTACAATTGGTATTAGAGCCTTTGTGATTTTCGTGAGTCGAAGAGAATGCCGTGCTCTCTCGGACTCACCTGACGACGTGGCCGCGCTCCTGCGCGCAGCTCACGCGTACCCGGGGCGCGCGCCCGTCACTGTCGCCTTCCGCGGCCGCGGCCGTTCCCTCATGGGCCAGGCCCTCGCGCCGGGCGGCGTGGTCGTCCACATGCCGTCGCTGGGCGCCGGCGCGGCGCGGCGCCGCGGATCAACGTGTCGGCGGACGGCTCCTACGTGGACGCCGGCGGGAAGCAGCTGTGGGAGGACGTCCTGCGCGCGGCGACGGCGCGGGGCGTCGCGCCGCGGGCGTCGACGGACTACGTTTGGCTGACCGTCGGCGGCACGCTCTCCAACGCCGGCGTGAGCGGGCAGGCGTTCCGGCACGGCCCGCAGATCGCTAACGTCCACGAGCTCGACGTGATCACCGGTAAGAAAGTACGTGCGTAAAACGCACATACGTCTGCTAATTACGTGCTCCACACTAGCAAGCAACGTTAACACGCGTAATTACGTGGGAAATCTTCTCCTCTTTTGCCCATATACATCGGAAGAAACGATAAGAGTGCGTGTCAGTGTGTGCAGTGCAATGCATTGTGTGTGTTCAAGGACATCGCCACGCCGACATCGCCAGACCCATCCTTGTCTACCCCATGAGCAAATCCAAGTACACACACTCGTACATATGCGCATCGCGCCGTTTTCGTGACTCGTTAGGTGGGACGACGGCATGTCGGCGATGACACCGGATGAGGACGCGTTCTACGCCGTGTCTATGCTCTTCTCTTCAGTGAAGCACGAGCTGAGGCGAACGGAGGCGCGGCACCGAAGGATCCTGCAATTCTACGACCGGGCTATGATCGGGTACAAGCAGTACCTGCCGCATTATCCGATCGAGTGGGCGAGCCACTTCGATGCGAAATGGGACCGATTCGTGGAAATGAAGAACAAACATGACCCCAGGAAGCTGCTCTCCCCGGGCCAAAAGATCTTTGACTGATATATAGGAGGAAATGGTTTTGGTGGGGTGAATAGCAAGCTGCGGAAGTATAAGGGACTGTTTGGTTTATAGCATAAGAGTGTGCGCTACAGTTTGCCAAACTTTTGTGTCTAACTTGCTAAAGTTGTGACTAGAAAATTAGAGTCAGAACATAGTTTGTCTATGAGAATCTTGCTATAACTTATTGTGTCTATGATATGTAGAACCCGGCTAGAAAAAAAATTTTTTGATATGTCTAACTTGTAGCTAGGAACCAAACATTAGTCTAACTTGGTCAAATATGTCTAAATAACTTGTGACAAGCTGTGGCAACTTTTGGTTTCAAACCAAACAGACCCTAAACGTTTAACTTGCTGAAAAGGAGTTATGCAATGCGAAATATCTCAAAGAAAATATTTTAAAATTATACCACCGTTCACACATGCACACAAACTAGTTGACTAATTACGTACATTAAGAGAAGAATTTCATTTAAAAAAATTTCTAGTTGCAAAAGAAAACAAGCAAGCATTTTTTTTTTGCTTGAAAATGACTGTCTATCAATGCAGGGTGCATATCTAGTGCACATAGTGTATTTGGTGCACATATGCACAAACTTTTTGTTTGGGTATCAAACAAGCATAAAAATTCTGAAAAAATTCTAGATGTAGTTGATGGTGTTTTGTTCCACCCTTTAAAATTTCAAGTTCAAACTCAATGTATGTTAGAAGAAACAAAAAGAGAAATTCACTGTGAATAGTATGGAAAGAGGAAAGAGGAAAGAAAACAGGAAATATACTATTCACAGTGAATTTCTCTTTTTATTTCTTCTAACATACATTGAGTTTGAACTTGAAATTTTAAAGGGTGGAACAAAACACCATCAACTACATCTAGAATTTTTTTCAGAATTTTTATGCTTGTTTGATACCTAAACAAAAAATTTGTGTATATGTGCACCAAATACACTATATGCACTAGATATGCACCCATCAATGCAGGCAAGCCTCAGGTGCCAAAAGTCCGAGAGAGAGAGATGGCCAAGTATAGTTTTATCATTTTTCGGAGAACACGCCAAGTCCTAAAAACTCTTCACGTCACATATATAACATGGTGCTGAGAAAATCCCTTGGCAAATGGCAACTCTAATCTATATATGGATATTTTGTTTTATTTCCTCAAATTAATACCCAAGTTTGGTTGTGATCAGTTACAAGATGTAACCAGAGACATAAGAAAAAGGCTGCTTTTATCTGACAAAACTCCATGTTTTTTACAGTCCAGCGATATGAAGGGTAAATAACTAAATATATCTGACAGCGAAACAACCAATGAAGTGCTTACACTCTGAAAAACTGCTGAGCTCACAAAATCTTGAAGTCTGAAGTATGGAATTGATACAAAGAATGAACAAGGGAGAAACCTGATGGATGCAAAACAAATGATTAGGATGATAAGAGCAATTCAGCATCATGTGCCCCATAACGACAGAACAGAAAAAAAAAATGCTCTACGTTTGCCACTGAACGGCGGCCTTTTCTGAGACAACAGAAAGTTTGCAAAGAACAACACACTGAAGAAGTAAGGATTGGAGTTAAAGGTCACTATACTATTATACATGATTGTACATTTCACACAGAATAAAGTCTTAACTCTTAAGTACTTTATTCCAGTAACATCTTCTATAACTTCCCCATCAAGAACTGGCAAAAATATACATCCAGACAAATGGGTCAGCAACTCAGCATCACATGACTCCTAAGCTACTTGTTTATCAGTTACTGAAGGATGATGTCCTTCTTGATGATCTAGAACCGCACCTTGATGTCTTCAGTGCCTCGGCAAATTTATGGATCTCGACATCTTCAGGTATCGTGATCTCACCTCTATCAAGGTGAGAACCATGACCAAATTTTAATTCACTCAATCTCCTTTCTCCAAAAGCTGCATTTTTTACCCCAGGATGCTCGTTTCTTCCATCTCCGCCTTCAGTGCTAAGATGACTAGATCTTTGGCTGTCAAAAGAATGCCTACTGCAGCTGTGATCATCATGCTGTTGATTGGCAGATACAGCTATTTCCGTCATGAATGAAGAATAGCTATCACAGATTCACAGCTATCACGTGACTCTCTTCCATTGAAGTCATCAAAGGAACAGCTTGAAATAGATACTCTCCTCTCCAAAGCAGGAGCATTGTGGTCTTCCTTATCTTTCCCCAGTACCAATTTCCGAAGCTTAGACAAGAACCTTTTCTTCTTTGGGTTTCTGTGCTTTGTCATCGATGAGATATCGATCGATGCATCGGGTTCACCAGATGATGCCCGTGAGGAAGAGTACTCTGAATCAAATTCTATAGGGGCTAAATTTCTCTCGTCCACACCAACATTGGCGTACTCCAGTATCAGTTGCTTGGCCTTCTGTTCAGACTTGGGGCTTAGGGTCTTACTCAGATCCCGTGCAATAGTTTTCCCTGAGGGAGCCTTCTCATTCCTCAGCTCATACCGCAGGCAAGCATTGATCCATTTCAGATATACCAACTCCTCAACATCTGCAAACCTGTCAGTCTGCAGTTGTTCGATCTCTTTTGCCAACTTGTCATTTTCTTGCCTCAGTCGATCAGCTTCATCCGATGATTTTACCTGAAACCATTTTTACTTGTTCAATTCCTGACAGAGCAACAAAAGATCAAGAACACAATAACATAATGAACTTCAAAATTAACACACATGGAAGCAATTGATTTTTGATTGAATTATGCGATTTCTTATGTTTTGCAAAACAAATATCAAGAGCAGCATTTCCTATTTAGGAATAACACCTCCATTTGATGATTAAATTTATTTATTAAGTGCCTGCTACAATACAGTCCAAGAACAGTAAAGATTCACCTCCATGCTATTGTGGGACTTGGGTACAGGGGGTAGGCGTGTGAGCTCCAATAGCCTAATAAGATGCGAGTTCTCCTGCTGCAGCCTTGAATTCGCAGCTCTAAGCTGTCTTGCCTCATTTTCCAATTCCTCTAGCCTCTTTAATTTCTTCTCAACCTCAGGGTTGGCTTTTCCCTCAATAGTCTCTTTATACTGCAAAGAATTGACCATTTGCTGAAGGGAAGTGATTTTCTCCTTTGCTTGTTCCGCATCCAGTCTCAACTTCTTCTTCAACAGCTTGCACTTTGCTCTTGTCGCCTCAAGCTCAGAGATTAACTTTGAGCTTTCTGACAACTGTGTCTGCAGCCTCTGATTTTCAGAGTGCAAAGATTCGATCTTCAACGAGTATAGCTTTGATTCAACATTGTTAATCTTGAGCTGGTTCTCAAGCTCCCTAACTGCAGCATCTTGCTCCTCCAAACCGTAAAACTCCAAAAGTTGTAGCTCCAGGGTCTTCTCCCTTTCTTGTAGTGATCTCACCATATCTCTAAGCTTGCAAATTTCATGGTCCTTCGATGCATCTTCCCTTACTCTCGGTGCAGGCGAGGTTGTGATATTGTCTACGTCTCGGCCAAATTCTTTGAGAACCATTTCATTGAATTCTGGAAGGAGGAATCCTTCATCATCAGCAAGGCTTCTGCATTTCGGGGGCAGTGACACCAAGGCAGTGGTGGTGGTCGTTGTAGTGGTAGTGGTTGTGTTGACAGAGTTTCCATTGATGATTTTTGCCTTGGTGTCCTCCTTCAAATATCACGAACAGAAACCAAAGTTCAGATGTCAATAGGGGCATCTTTCGGTTTTCTATCAATTCACTGGAGAAGAATATGGAACACAAAGCAAGAATTGAATTTGAAGATAGTTCTATTTTGTCAGGAAAGCACTGGAAAAAAAACTACCAATGAAATGTTCAAAGTGAAGAAAAAAAAAAGATCAGCATTTTAGTACAACTTTAATATGCAAGTGGTACAGCAAATTAGAGAATTTAACACGTTACATGAAAAGCTATCTGAAAAGCTCATCTTCTTCTCATCTTCCATCCAATCCACCAATTGACTTGCCTACCATTAGGGCCTTTTACGGACAATCTTCTATAACCCAAAAATCTTAAAAAGGACTCTATTCCCTAAAGAGAGATTGAAAGACCACCTATCCAAAATTTGAACATTTTAAGCATAAATTTTTTAAAGTATGAACTTTCGATCATGATTCATAAACACTCAGCGTGGCCATTCCTAGGCATATTTAACCTATTAGCATGAAAATTGCATCAATTATGATTATGCGCAAACCAGATTATTACATTCTTGAGGATCCTTAGCTCCTCCTTGAGCCCTCCACCGCCCTTCATGCCGCGGGCATCATCCGACTCTACAAGCACACATAAAAAAACCATCACCATCACCAAATTTTCATGCAGCACAGCACAAGACAAAACTAGCACACCATCTTAACAAGTAGATATCTGCTCATGGTTGGTACCTGAGGGAGGAGGAGGGAGCAGGAGCTGCCGGGGGCGCTGAGACCGCAGCCGCGAGAAGAACAGACCGGCGACGGAGAGCATGATGGCAGCGCCCGCCCTGAGGAAAAGAAGGGGCAAATCCTTGGCGAACCCACTCCTCCGGCCACCGCCACAGCTGCTGCTACTGCTGCTGCAATCTCCAGCCTTGGGCATCTCCCCCTAGCTACCTTGCCAAGAACTTCTGAATCCTTCCACATGCAAACGGCAGCAACAAGGTGAACTCAATCAATAACCCAAGTATCCCAGGATCGCCAAGGTGATCAAAATCCAATCTTGGGGCAACAAAATACAATCTTTTCCACCGTGATCAAAATTAAATTTTTTGGTGCTCTAGACCGCAAGATTGTGGCCAAGAATCTTCTGTTCTTGGGGGGCTGAAACTTGCAAAAATCGTATCAAGAAACACGAGCTCCAGCCCCTGCAGCTTGCCTCCATGGCTCGAATCGAACAGACCGGGAGGAGTAACCCAACCCAACCTAACAATCGAACCTTTCTCTCAACTTGGGCTGGGGATTTGTTCCGGGATAATCTCCTATTTGGACAAAGAACTGCTAAAACTAGGGTGGTAGGCTCCTGATTTAGCTCACAGCCAACAAACAAGCCAAGAAAGCGAGACAATTGAGCAAAAGGAAGCACAACAAAATTAGCCTCCAATCTCTCCCTCCCTCCCTCTCTCAATCTCTCTGTCAAACTATCTCTCAGTTTGTTCCGTTTCTGTTTTGGCTTGTTCTTGTTCCCAAGGTAGTAGAAAATTCCAAACGCCGGGAATCTATAGATTTCTAGGCTTGTTCCTTTGTGAGACACTTGTGCTGTGCTGCCTCTCCCATCCTTTTCGTGCTGATTTGACAAATGGTTAGTACTAGTTGGCAACACCCCCATGAAAAGTAAAGTTCTATACTAGTTCAGTGGCAAGATTTATTCATGTCAATTTCAACTTGCTTTTGCACTTGGGAGAGGCTGCCTTCAAGCGGCATGGAGGTACCGTTGGCAGGAGGGTAGAATTGGTTTATGGCTGAAACGTGGAATGCGGCGGGCGTTTGACGTATCTTTCATGATTTCGTCACACCATGCGAAGCTCGCACGGCCAAGAACGCGTGGCCGAGCCACACTAAAGCATGGGATACAGTTGTATCTTTAAAAATTTTGCATGTAGATTTTTTATACAGTATGTATATCTAATATAATACACAGATTATACAATAAATTATATTAGAGTATCTTTAGTGTATTGAGCGATATCGATTCAAAGTCATACAACATAAACATTCTGGCGAAACCGTTTTTTCTCCAATGTATTGAGCCGATTCTACTAATAACCCACCCACGTTACAATAAAAACCATAAAATAATAATATCATCTCTCAACCGCACTCTCTCCTATGTAGTTGTTAATGTTTATATGAGTTGTTTAATCTTTGAATCGATTCCAAATAGAGTCTGGTTTCATGTATTTTTTGTTGGAATCGACCTCTCCAATGTATTAAATCGATTGATGTATTCTCTTTCTTCATTTGAATAAAATTTAAAACACTACATTAGAGATAGTCTTAGGTGTATATATATATATATATATATATATATATATATATATATATATATATATATATATATATATATATATATATAAGCATAAGGTCATCACCTAGGACAGCCTTAAGGTGGGGTCCACCTAACCCGTTGCAATTGCTACAATGTTTAGCCCCCCCTCCCCCAATCTGTCGACTTCACCACGGTGCTCCTGTCCCTCTCGCTACACCCTCTCTCCCACGACACTCCCTCTCCCGCCGCTCCCTCTCTGCCTCTCTGCCGCGAGCGCCACCCCTCGCTGCTCCCTCTCCACCAAGGTGCCTCCCTCCCTCGTCGCTCTTCCCTCTAGCTACCATCCCGCTAGCCGACCCCGTGGAGGAAGCCGTCAAGCACACCATCTCTATCCTTCCCACGGCAGGATTCGGTGGCGGCCGCCGTCGACGCCGCATTCCCCGGCCTTCCGACGCCTGGATTTGGAAGCGGCACCCCTTCCCTGGCGTCCAAATCAAGAGGTGGTGGCCCTTCCCTAGCATCCCGATGCGGATCCGTTGATGGCCGTCGTCGACGTCGCATTTTCCGAACTTCCCGTGCCCGGATCTGAGGGCAACATCCCTTCCCCGGCGTCCCTATGCCCTGATTCAACGGTGACCGTCAGCAAGGACACCTTCCCCGGTGAATCCAAAGGCACAACATCAACTACTCGGTGAGAGAGGAGAGAGATGCAATTTTTTTATTGCTTAAGAGTTAAGACCCGCCCGTAAGCTTGTGGCCGGCTTGAAACTTAGGTCAACCTCAAGTTTTGCTGCAATGTTTGAGTTGGACCTTAGAGCATCTTTAGTGTATTAAACCGACGTCGATTCAAAATCATGTCACATAAGTATTCTAGGAATCGATCTTGTTTTCCTCCAATGTATTGAATCGATTCCTACTAATAACTGAGATCCACGTTTTATTAAAAAACCACAAAATAATAATATCCTCTCTTAACCGCACTCTCTCCTATATAGTTGTTTAATGCTTATATGAGTTGTTTAATACTTTGAATCGATTCCTAAGTAGAATCCGGTTTTATGCATTTTTTTTGTTGGAATCGATCCTTCCAATGTATTGAATCGATTCAATGTCTTCTCTCTCCTCATTTGAACCGGTTAAAACACAACATTAGAGATGCTCTTATGGTCGATTTTTTCAGCACATTGAGGATGCCCTAACTATATCCTATAACTATAGGAATTACGACAAGTGGCCAGGTTTGCTACGTCTAACCTTAGGCGTTAGCCACTAGCCACACTTATAGCTCGCCAGGCTTGTGGTTGGTAGCCACAGCTAAGGTTAGGTAAGGCAAATTTTATATGACAGCTATTTGGATTGCTACGGCAAAGTTTGGCAAAAATATATGGTACTTGTCTGGTTTGCAATCAAAGATGGTTAGGATCACCCAAACCCTAGAGTGATGAGATTACCTCTCTTGTGTCTGGAGATGAATCTTTTATCAACAAGAACATGCAGGATAATGAAGTCCAATGACATCATAAAAGTTTATCATCGTTTCTGCCAAGTAAATAATAGTTCATGTGGCAATGCATAGCAAATCCTAATAGCATTACGCACACCTAGATGTTAAATTAATACCAAAGTTCGAGATCCCATTCATTGAATCAAAGTACCATGATTGTAAATAGTAGCATTTTTGAACATGTCACACCTCTAAATAGCATTACATTACTAACTACTAAGCGCTACTTCTCGACAACAACAACTAACTGTGTGGACCAACTTGTGCACCATATCATTTGACACACTTGTAATTTTTGCCAATTGTAGGACTGTCATCACTGTCATCAACAACATAGTAGTCAGCTTCAAGTGAACCATCGTCTTGGGAATGGTCACAAAACAACTCTTGCAATAGATGAAACGATAATTGTTCACTTTTTTATCATACAAAGGAAGGCAAGCAAAAGGGTCAAAACATATCTATTGCTAAACATGACGCCATTAAATGAACGACTAGAAATACACTAGTAAAAACTTACACTTAGATATTGTTTCACTTATTCAGAAAGAGTGAATTGGCATGTGGTGGCATCGAATTCATTGCCACTGTTAGTCATAGCCTAATCCACCCAGTTCCATTTCTCCTTGTATAAATTATAGTGTCGATTCACTTGGTTTTGAGTAGCACCAAGACCAAACTTGGCATTTATAACATTTGCACACTAAAGTTGATGCTCCCTTTTGAAGTTGAAAGTTGCAGGTTTATCCCTAAGGAGCTCGATGTACCACTCAAGCATGAACCTTGTCTCCTCTCCCCAACCTATGTTCATCTGGGTATAATAACAAGGATAAAATAAAAATCAACTAAAAATATAGTTAAAAGCATATCATGTTTGCATTATGCAAATGGTTTCTTTTGTAAGAAAAATTGACACGGATCAACCTCCTGTTGATGCACAAGGGTTGTCCGATCTTTCATGATACAGTAAAAGTGTAGTAACACTTTGGTAATAGTGTAGTAACACTCCGTCTTTCGTGCGGGACCACTTCGGCGGTGATGCAGTAACACTATGTCTCTCGTGTAGTAACACGTCTTTTGTAGCATGGTAAAACTATGTCTCTCGTGTAGTAACACGTCTTTCGTAGCATGGTAACGAGCTTGATAACATAGTTGAATCACACTAGATCAGTAGGAACCAAAGTAGAAGCGATCGGCTGTAGCCTCCCAAACTGTGAATAAAGGGCTACTGACTATCCACTCATCATCAATTAGAAAATATATTAATCAAGCAAGCACCTACTGCCGTGCTACACTGCATCTTCAAGGGGAAAAAAGAACATTTGAGAGTTCTAGCATGCATGCACAAGATATCACCAATAATACAGAGTTATAGCTGTTAGATTATGAGAGAGGAGAGAAATGAGGGCTGAATTGTGGATTCTATTGCAAGAGCCCAAGGGAGTATATATAGTGTACAAGAAACCCTAAACTAGAAACCCTAGACAATTACAAAACTACCCCTAACACTTACATGACTTACACTTCTACCACACATTACACTACGACCCTTAACGCCCCCACTCAAGCTCAATGCGTATGCAATAGTATTGAGTTTGAGGAGGACAACACTAAAACAAAAGAAAAACCGAAGTCCGAACTTGAAGATGTCGTCGAAGCATGCAACTCTTGAACAAAAATTTTCCTTCGACTTTTGACACACGAATGTCTTGATTTGAAGATGTTGAAACCGACAAGAATAGAGAGATATGTCAAATCAAGCCGATGAAGAGAGAGGTAGAGATGAAGACGTGAACCAGATTTGTCCACCCAAGAAGTGAGGTGACGGTGTCAAATCTGGCGCTTGACGAAGGCAAAGACGACGGACCAGATCCTCCCACCCAAGATGTGAGATGACGGTGTCGAATCTGGCACCCGACGAAAAACAAAGACGAAGCGACAGTTGATGATAACGACCAAAAAGGCTATTGATCGCAATAATGCGAAGATGTGTAGCAAGATGGCTACAAGAGAGGACCAAGAGGGCAAAGTCGCATCAACAACGATGATGGGAGTGATTGCACTCGATCCAATGAACGGATCGCGGCAACCCGAAAAAGGAAGAAGCAATCGGCTGATCGACAAATGATATGATAAACTGGCACGACTTCGATGAACTCAAAGAGATATGCAGTGGACTTGGATGGACTCGATGGAAATCAAAGGAAATAGACTAAAAATACTAGTAGCAACAGCATATATTAGCAGGAGGATACAAGCAGCAGTTACTAGCCACAACAGTGATCACACAAGCACCAACATGAAGCAGAGCAGGAAGCTTGCAATAAAGAGGCTGCTGCTGCACAAGATGACCATGGTGGGCTAGCAGAGGCAAAGACTCTCCACAAGCTTGGAGCAGGGTGAGCAAAAGGTGGTCGTGCAGGTAGAGCAGAAGTAGTGGCAAGTAGTACCAAATAGCAGAGCGACTGTCGACAGAGCAAAGAAGTGGTTGGCAGAGCATCACCAGTAGCATTGCCAGCAGCAACGCATCACCAGCAGCAGCCCAAGGGTGAGCAGATGAGATGGCCGAGCAGTGGGAGGAAGGCTTATGGTCGTTGCCAGATCCAGAGGAGATGGTAGCACCGTCGGCCCAGAGGAGACGACGGCACGAGGTCTAGCCTGCACGACCCAAAGGCCCAGAGGAGGCGGCACCGGAGGTGGATCCATTGCAAAGGCGTGGCTTCGAAGGTGGATCGAGCTCTAGGTGCCGGATATGTCGTAAAGGAGCTCCAGGCAACGGATCCGGAGGCACGGAGCAGTGATGGCTTGAGGCGAGCTGATCCAGAGGCACGCGGAGAGGTAGCTTGAGGAGAAGCCGAATCCCGTGCAGAGGAGCCGGGGATCGATCTCAGCGACAGTGGGGACAAGGTGCTGGTGAGCTCGGTGGCGACGGGGACTTGACGCTCATCGACAAGGAACCTGATCTAGCGCAGACTGGAGCTTGGCACAGAGGCGAGCGGCGAAGGCGAAGCCAGATCCAGATGATGAGGAGCGATGAAGACGACGCTCGCGAAGTTGACGCTGGATCCAGATGGGGAAGGAGCGGCGAAGGCGTCGCTCGGTATAGGCGACGAAGTTGACGCCAGATCCATCCCGCGCCCCAGTCGCTGGAGCAGAGGACCCGATTACGGCCCCGATCGCTGAGCAGAGGACATGGATGGCGGCGACGAGGATGGCCAGATCCCACCCAGATCTGGCGACGAGGATGGCCAAATCCCACCCGGATCTGGCGACACAGAGGAGGTCGGTGATGGAGTTGAAGCTTGTTGCTTGCTGCTACTGTTGGGCGGAGAATAACGAAGAGCTACTACTTGCATCACGAAACTTCTATAGGCTAAAGATATAAAAAAAAAGAGAGAGATTAGATGCTACCCCCGGGAGAGGAGATTGATCCTCCCGGGGACAATAGTGGTAGAAGAAGATTGAGGCTAGAGTATGGATCTAGGCTTTGATATCATGTTTGATTATGAGAGAAGAGAGAAATGAGGGCCGAATTGTTGATTCTATTGCAAGAGCCCAAGGGGCTATATATAGTGTACAAAAACCCTAGACAATTACATAACTACCCCTAACACTTACATGACTTACACTTCTATCACATATTACACTACTACCCTTAACAATAGCATGCATTGCAAATAATACAGTCAAGATTTCACGAGAATACTCAAGAAAAAATAAAAGGAAGAAGCAAATCCACCTATGGTGCCAAGAAAGGGAAGTGGTATTACCTCTAGTCTCCTGCACAAACTAGCCTCCGAACCTGAGGTAGAAGATGGCAACGATCACAGGATATGGAGAGGAAAGGGATGTGTGTTACCTAAGAACAGAGATGTGGCAGTGGGATAATCCTCATAAGCTCTCTATGGCGGCTATGGTGGTGGTGATGTGTAAAGTGGGAAGGAAAGAGATAAGTGATGACCTTACCCAGCAAAGGTGGAGAGTGTTGTGGTGTGCTAAAGAATTGTGACGTTCTTTTTTCCACCACACTTGTGGCATAAAAACTATGTAGCAAAGTTTTATAAATTCGCCTAAGGAACTACGGCAGGCTAAACCTAGTAAGAAACCAAACGCCTACTAAAGAGCGGCAGCACACCTAAGCTTTGGCGTGGCAACCTTAGGTAGCGAACCAAACAGCCCCTATATCCTATAGCATAGCATCTTTGGCTCTCGGCAGAAAATCAGATATTTTATTGAACACGAGACAAACATCTACAGGGCAGCAAAACCAGGTCTGCAAGGCTGCGACTTATGGCACGCATTAGCTTGTTAGATGCTAAAATACACATCAGCATGTTAATATTTGTCTTAATCAATCTGGAGCATGAACAGCATAAATTCAGATTTGATGCCGCGCCCTTTTCCAGCTCAACATCAAGGCAACAGACTGAGAAAAAGTCAAAAACAAAAACATATTTCCCCACTATCTATCGGTGATTAGCTCAGGTAAATTTGTAATTCTATGGTGTCTAAACCCTACAAAGAATGGATCAATTAAACCTTTTTATGTACAAGAAAAACAAAGTTGTGACTGCACAAGATTGACAATGGACTATAAGAATGCATATGTAACCATTGTACTCGCTTCCTCTGCCTGGTCGAAAAACAATGGACTCGCTCCCTAGCCCTCCTTTTATCAACTCCCAAAAACTCGAGTTGCAAAACGCTCCCATGAGCACTCCAGTGATCCAAATGCCATCACTGCCAAAATATGGTTGGGTCATTGCTATATACCGCACGATCCTGAATCTCTAAAATAGAGACGTGCCAATCGACAAGCCTTGCTTGGATGCATTTACACAACACAAGTCCAGTTGGGAATAACCACCAGCTAGTTTCATCCCTGCAAAGAATCAATGGCGTTAGTTCTCAAGTAACGCTTCTTAGCAGAGAGGGCAAAGATGCTTACCCGCCCAAATTCCATGGCTGCATGCTTGGATGCCTTTTGGTTGAAGACTTATAATGCACAAGTCCACATACGAAGGCCACGACCTGCAAGTGATGAGCCAAGTGCGAAGAGGTTACAAAGACCCAGAAAAAAGTAGTGAGCCTTCTATTAGAACAGCAGGCAGTAAAACATGATAATGATAGTATAGCTGTTGCAAAGTCATTAGGCATCCTGGTATATGAAAAGGTACAACAAACCCAAGCATAGTCAATATAGCTATTGTTGTTATGAGTAAACGCTCAAAATAACACCAACATGATCCCACATGACAAACCACTAAAAAGGAACAATATTGCCTAGTTTTGCAGTTCAAATTATGGTAGGAGGAAGGTTCTATGTGTTTGTGCTCTTTCTTGTGCTTGTGGATGTATGTGAATATGTGCATGTGTGAATTCTTCATGATAATATAGAACATAATAAACCAATGAGGTATCCCAGCAGAAAGTAGTGATAATGGTTAACCCTGACTACAATATTCCCCAAGATTCGGAACATAAAACATTTGAAATGAACTTGCAATAGCAAAATACAGATACAGGCAAAGATGAGTACTTACAACATTAACCAGCGATGTAATGTTCCACAACGCATACACACGAGCAAGGCCTGCTGACCGCCGCGGTCCATGACTAAAAAGAGCATTTATCCCAGCAGGAAATGGTGCCAGTATCCCAAGAGGAAGAACAAACAAGACTAACAAAACGTCAACCATAGAATAAGAATATAGCTGGAGAAAAGTAAGCAACACTAAGCTGAAATCTGCAAGAAGCAATATTGAGATGACCAAACCAACAAGATCCTGCAGTTAAGAAAGCAAAAGAACCATGATGAGTGCAAGATGCTGCAAATCCCATCATAACCACACCATGAAAGTGATGTTAGGATAGCTGTGCAAAATCACAAAGTCACCTGATGTCCAACTGGTTTAGTATTGTGCAAGATAAGAGAGAGAGGGTGAAACAAATCTCTCTTGTCTTTGAGCATCCTTAAGTTGTCAACATCGAGAACTCTGCTGGTTATCCTTTTACACATAAGAGCATCATTGTTCCTTGAGTGGCCTAGTTGAGAATCAGCATTTGTATTCTGGTTTCTGTACGACATACTAGGGATTATTAGGGATAAATTGTGAAAAGAGAGGAAAATGAAGAATGCTCAGAGCTAGTAACAAATAACTCACAGTGAATGTTGATCAATTTTTATTCTAGAGCCACCTTGAAGTTCAGCAGCCACTGCCTCTCCCACAGCATGAATAACAAGACCAAACTGACAGTACCCTAATGCTGTAGCTTGGAACCATGCAAGGTCAACACGCACACGGTATGTGTTCAAGGCAGGATTTGCATGAGTTTCAAGCCATTTGAGCACAGGAAGAAATGTTGCTTTTAGATTTCCACAACGAACCAAACGCAACTGGGCATTCAATCCAGCAACAAGACGGTGCCATATTGATGATGGTACAGCCTATAAAAGATATTAATGAGGTTAAGATAATAAAAGGTGTTTTTTCGGTGATTCAGCGTGGCTTGAAATGTTTCAGAATAAACCTGGCTTATAAGACTTGTGACAACACTATCACTGTGAAGTGAAAATGGAGCCATGTAACTTCCATCACCTCCAAAGATCAAGGACATTGGAAACCTTTGATGAAGACGACAGGGGAGATCAGGCCTTTTCTCATCCACACCAAGGAAGAAATCTAAATGACCCAACATTAAATCTGGAGTAGCTGCCACCTATAAATTGGAAAACTAGAAATCATCCTCAATACATAATATGATCAGATTGCCAGTTGTATGACAATTGGTAATTGTAAGTACAATCCACATTCTGGTACTACTATAGTTGCAGATAATGTACAATCAACACAGCAATATTTGTAAGTTGTGACTCAATCACTGCAGCCTTTTAACAGTGCGGCTACCATCTATCTGGTTACCCTGGATGTCCACTGATGCTGTTTACCAGTTACTGGACAGTAGATACTCTTACTACGCAATTGAAAGATTGAAAAAAAAAAAAAGCTTAAATCAAGCAGAGAACACAAAGACATTGGTTCTCTGAGAAAGTTATGCTAAACAACACAATTCCAAGACTGCTGATGAAATGGATTATACTACAGCTCATAACACATCACTAAAGTTCATATCTAGCATTTGGTACTGGAAAGACATACCTTAAGCCCTTCATAAAGTGCGCGTGAACGGCAGGACCGTAGGCATGAATGATCATATTCGGATCGAACAAATTCACGTAGTCTTTGTAATTTCTTTCTTCTGCGCCATTGTTGCCAGGACCATGCCAAGGGGTATGAAAGTATACACAGGATACTATAAATTGATCCCTCCCACCACTGATAAGCTGCAAGAGCATTTATCTCATCGACAAATTTGTTAAATGCATCCTCATACCTGACAATAAGAAGACAAACAGCACAACTGCAGAGTCAATTGTGTATTTCTACAAGACATCCAAGGGCTAGGCAAAATTTGAGGACAAAAAGAAAATCAGTAAAGATTGAGAAAAGATATAACAAAACAGCCAAGAGGCTGAAGGCAATTTGTTCAAACATAATACTGATCTACTTAAGGATGGGCATACAGCCATACATACACAATCTCTGTAATATGCTCAGGCGGGGTGTGCGGGAGATGCCAAGGTTCACTGAAGGTGTTTGGGCCCATGAAAAACATCCTGTGCACATGACAGTGAGATTCTTCGGCCCTGTTGGTTTCCAATACCTGCCACATTAGCAGAAATTTCAATCAACACCCAGAATGACCACACCACATCTTAGTGTATTGAGTCAGGACAGCAGAATGTGTTCCACTACCTCATTCAGTGATTCTAGGAAGGGAAAAGAGTGATCAATTTGGGAGCCATGTTGAGTTGGTGCTGGCCCAGGCAACTCATCAGTGCCAACAAACTTCATCCGAGCAATACTTAAAACAAGAGCTAATAAAACAAGAAGGCCTGAAAGAAGCAGGCCAAACAACCAAGGTCCACCAAAAGTGTATATTAACTCTTCAAGAGCAGTAAAACAGTGAGGCATACGATATCTATCAGACACACATTTGTACGGGCATGGGGTTTCAGCAACACCTCCTGTCAAAAACATTATCTAAGCTTAGAACATTCAGGTAAACTGACAAAAACATTTCATTGTCATAACACAAGTCTGAAACTACAAAATTTGGAATAGAGCTTAACACCAAAAGAAAACAGAAGCAGAACTTCATATCCTCATCACACAACAAAAAATTATAAGAATTTTGTATCCTCACGAAATAACAAAACTTATATACAACTGCAATCCAGTCTAATCTGTACTTTTTAACAGAACACAATCAGTTAAAAGCAAAGCGCTCAGTGGCAGAGCCACATAGAAACCTGTGGCATCTATACCCCACAGGTTTTCTTGCAAACAAACCCATTAGATATAGAAATTTATATAAAAAAGGTCCATCATTATAGAAAATTTAGAATAATAGACCCCATGAGATATGTATTTGTATATTAGACACCACGGGTGTGAAGTTCCGGCTCCGCTACTGAATGCGTTTGATCGTCACATTAGATGCATATTTCTTGCACAAAAAAGAAACACAGCAAAAGCTACCTCGGACGCTTATGTATACAGCACGGTGAGGGAGCTCATTTGAAGGGCATGGAGAACACAATGACTTAGAAGATCCAGTAATGTTCTTGTATGTTCCTAAAGGACACTCCTGCATTTTGCCACAGAAACCATTGCAACAATGTTAAGTAGTAAAAGCAGTAATAGCTAGTTGAACTAAAAAAAATCCAAGGTATGACCGTGGCATGCTGCTATGTTGATAAGGGTATGTTTATGTTATCTGATTTAAACATAGAAGCAGTAAGCTACAAAAAAAAATCACCAACAATATTTGAAAATAGCAAAGCAAAGCACAAGCTTTTGCTACTAGAGAAGGCATTATGAGCCTCAAGAATCATAACAGACAGGTTGGCTACAGTGGGTAGTCAACCTTCTGTTCATAACATACTAAATAATATTTACTCCTTTAAAAGACTAGTGGTGGTGAGTGACGCATTCTTCACATCCCCCTCCAATCCTTGCAAGTCGCAACCCTCATCCCCTCGAGGAATTGTGTGACGTGTGGACCCGACCTCGTCACCCCGGATCCATCGTGACCCCTTCTCTTTGGAAAAATTTATATGAGCGCAGCTGCCGCTTCCGGAATCCCTCGTGAACCCTTCCTCCTATTTTGCTACTTCTGATCGCGCAGCCTCCCCCGCTTTCCTTGTCGCGACGCCCCCTTCTCCCGAACAAATCCCAACAGCTCGTCTTCCCTCCCAATCAGCATTGCCCCCAGACTTTTCATCTACCTTCACCTCCCCAGGAATAGCCCCGTCACTGGACGAATCCCCAGTCTTGGCATCAATGAGGCCAGCGTGATGTGGTCCCAATCCTTGGCGGCCAGCACGGTTGCCTGGCGCCTGATGGTGCAAGGTAGCACTAGGGAGCGGCTTGTGAAGAGGAGACAGACGCGACACTAATACTCTAGCTCTATTGCGCCCTGCACAGCAAAGCTATCGAGTAGGTAATGTTTCAGTTCAAGTAAGCAATTCCTCTGTCTAATTTTATTATTTGATAGGCATTGTTGTTTTCTGAGGGTTTTCCGTCAATGCACTCTGTGAACAGCACAAAGTTTGTCGCTAATGAATTGTACTAATCCTGCCTACAAGATGTTCGGGACAAAAAGAAGTTCACAATGAAGCCTTATGAGTTGTTGATTGGGCAAAATGCCTAAGACAACAAGCAGCGGCTTTCTTCGTGCTAGAACCCCTTCCTAATCAAGACAGCGATAAAGCGGCCTTGAACTTGAACTGAGGATTCATAAGCATTTGATTTAACTTATCTTCGGCACGTAATGCAAGTGATGTTGCTCTCACTTTTTTAGCTTTATATCTGATTCAAAAGAGTTTATTAATCTGCTTTGGATATATATTCTAAAAACAATGCTTTGGGTTATGCATATAAAGAATTGTTTGACGGTGTTAAATGGAATGAGTTCAGTCAAGCAATTGCTGACTCTTTATGCAATTTGTTGCAAACCCTGCCTATTGCTATTTCACTAATTTCTTGATTTCCCTAGTGTGGTAAACATCTTATCAGGTTCGATTACAAATAATTAAAGTTTTGTTATTTGTTTCCCTAGCGCGGAGATGTAGCCAAGGGTGCAGCGAAAGACAAACACAGTGCCAGAGGCGCAACGCGGACCACAATGAAGCTCAGCAGGTGTCTTGATGAGTTGACGTGGCGCAAGCCAAGCCAGGCAATGGTGGCGCAATGTGCTAGGGTAATATGTTTTTTAACGGCTAAGTTTGTTATGTCTTCTGTTGAAACTACTTGCATTGATGCCGTACCAAGCGACATTCACAAAACCGACCTCAAATCATGGCAACGACTCAACGAGTCTTTAGATGACGTGTGGAGCTTCAGTTGTTGTTGAAAACCATATCTCATAGGAAGACGTCTCTAACAGAATGCAGAACAAGCAGCATCATACTCATATTTTCTTACACCCTCTCTGTATCAAAGCTCGACCAGGTGTCATGCCGGAGCCAAGTCTGTGTTGTAGGTTGAGGCACTAAGCACGACAATACATGTGAACAGATGACGCGGGTTGGCACGGATCTCAATAACAACGGCTCGACGTGCTAGAGTAATATGTTTTTTTATCCGTAGCAAAGCACAGGCACTCAGCTAGTGAGACACAAAGGAGCGAAGGTGGCATGTTTCACATTTCAACAAGTTACCTTGCAAAATGTACCATAAAGACCTTTTGGGCAATCTTTTCCTGTGACTGTTCCATTCTCACCAGGAAAACCTTGGCCTTCACCGATTCCTCCTCTGTAATAGCAACACAGAATCAGCATACTGGTTTAGCAATCTCCTGTGCATTTAAGACATCTTTAGTTGTCCAACAACAAATAAGATGACAGTAGACGTAGACTCAAAGGTCATAGAACCCATAAAATTGTAATTCTGCTTTCTGCCTTTTTCCCCTCCTTTTTTAATGATCTGATAACTATTAGAACTGCATTAAACATGTGGAAGATAAGAAAAGGCCAGCCAAAAACCTTTGTACTATTCTAGGATTCAATTAAGGAACTGTAAAGCCATATATTCTGAAATCATCGGCACAAAATGTCATAACCTTAAACCATGAACAGAATAATAAGGATATGAAGCACACCAAAGACTGCCCTGCAACTTTATGGGAAAAAAAAAACTGGCAAGTAAAACAAAAGGGAAAAAGAAAACAGATAAAGCATCAGAATTCAGAATGCACCTTGCAAGTATTGATCCTTTAACAGTTGCAAAAGGAACATAATCATCTCCAGTGGGAATGTCAGACCAGTGGAAGTGAATCCGACCACCCCCACCTCCACCACTATCATTGCTTCCAACCCCACCAACACTAGAAAGTACAGAGTCCTTCTCTAGGAATAAAGTCTGCACAAATAGAAGAATTGTACCCCCAGAACCACCACCAGGTCCTCCATTTGCAGCATGAGCCACCACACCGGTAAAACTGCCACCATTTGCCTCTACTGAACCAGAGAGGGAGAGACTTGGCAGAGATTGCTCCAAAGAACCCATCACTGGAAATGTGCAGATGAAAAAGCAGTAAGAGGTCACTGCTGTTAAGAGCAATGATGATTGAATAAAGGGTGATAATGGTCCATATACACCAGCGCTGTTACCTATTATACCACCACCAGCCGTTGAAGATGTTGTACTGACATTACCACTGCCACTGCCAAGTTCACAAGGTAAATTAGCACTACCATATGCAGCTCCACCCCCTGCATGACTGCCACTGTAAAAACCATCCCCGCCTTTACCACCATGCCCACCCCCACCACTAAGGCCACTGCTTAACATTCCTCCTCGTCCAATTCCACCTCGGCAGCCTGCAATCAGAAGAAACAAAAATTAAATTATAAAATAGTTAGCAGAAGGCAAGTGATAAAAAAAAAATAGATATCAAAAGAAGCTTTAAACAGTTAAACTACTATTACATATATGTGTGGACATATCTAAGCAGTAACAATTCAAACAAAAGCAAATGATTAACTGGACCATTTCCTTCATCACCTGCAGACAGAGAATCAAGCCAGCTTATCTCAGACCAGACAGCCGAAAACAAGGCTAAGTAGTTCTATATAGAGTACCAAAGAATGAACCAAGGTAAACATATACGATGGAGAATGCAAAACTTAATGGCATGACCAAATATCATAATTCATTTATTTGTTGCTACAAAGATTATAGCATGTCATTTAAAGTCTCAAGTCTAACAGAATAAATGAATAATGAATTAATGATCATCAGTCACAAAAGCATATTCAACACAACATAGATATGTTTATTGTAAGAAAGGTTTTAAAAGCGATTGTAGCACGTTGCAGCAAGGTCTGGGCCTTCTGGCAAAAAAAATTCACAGCTATAACTAGTTACCATGGAACATAATAGATATACTATATATTGATTTTTATGTTGAATATTTAATTAATCACTAGTATTCCTTAAAATCCCCAAAACTAAAAAGAGACTAGCTAGTAAAACTGAAACATAATAATAATCTCAAGCTTTGTAGGAATGTTATGATGACATAACTGTAAATTTTAGATCGTAACTACACCTTGTTTCGTAAGTATGAACAAAATGATCAACATTTCATTTAACAAATTACAAACATATAAAAGAAATATAATCCAATATAACATTAAGAATCAGACATTTCCATGATTGTCCAGGGATTCCGTACTTAATAAATACTGAATTGTCAATCAGATCTGTACTAACCCTACTTTAATGAAAAGGAACTCATTTTTAGAATTGGGTGTTTAAAAAATCAAAATGAAAAGTTGTATATATGACCTGACATCGCAAAATAAAAAAGAATGGGAACTTAGGATGTAGCACAGCAGTCGTGTATTATAAGGTACAAACTATTAGCAATAGCGGTAATAATGGGCCATTTAGCAGTCGTAGCTTTGTTCACGTATTTTTGGATGTAGCGTTGCTTCTAAAGCCTTAAAGAGCTATGGCACAGCTAATGTTAGCTATTTAAAACACTGAACGTAAGTATTGAGACATGGTGAAGAACTAAGTTAGAAGAGAATAGCGCCCAGAGTACAGAAGTCCAGGCTCAAATAATTAAGCAGATTATGATAATTGATAATAACCAAGCAACTGAAAACCTTCCCACGAGCCATTGCAAACATATGGCAGACATAGGTGATGTGACATGATGTCCAAATATAGTCACAGAACATGAGATTCAAG
This sequence comes from Phyllostachys edulis, assembly GCA_036346405.1. NCBI lineage: Eukaryota > Viridiplantae > Streptophyta > Magnoliopsida > Poales > Poaceae > Phyllostachys > Phyllostachys edulis. Next base: position 74,215,364 of record CM070561.1, read on the forward strand.
CTGTATGTAGAGCTGTAGACTAAAGTCCAATTTATGGTTGTAGTGCTGTGCTGTACTGCGCTGTGAAATCTAGTTGGTTATGGCAATCTTTACCAATTTTAGTAAGATTTTGTTGCAATGACTCCAAAAAAGATGCTTTCAACTAATTGTTATATCCAAAGTAGAAAAAAGGAAGTGCTTTTCAAAAGCCACCACAATGTCAAACGAAATCTTAATGGCAATTCTGGCAAACAAGAAACAAGTTACCTAATCCTGTTGCACTAATGGTCCCAGATGGCTTCACTGTGACACTTCTTGCTCTGTTGAAATTAATGACAGTTCCTTGCACAAGCCCAGAAACATCAATATCTTCAACACGGCATATCTGCATACCAATTACCCACATGGATTACATGCTAAATCAAAAAGAAATCTAAGAAATAAAAAATATAAGAAACATCACTGCATGTGAAAAGTTTAGAAAAATAAGAGTGCACCTGCAGAGTAAAAGACAATGAAGAATTCAGGTTGCAATCCTCAGGAGGGTGAAAATGTTCCATAGGACAACTCTCATCTTTACAATTCAGCTTTGGGGCCCTAGTGTAGCCACAAAAGCTCATTAACCATTTGAAACTTTCCACCACTGGGAAAATAGCAAAAGAAAAACATTTAACACAAAAACTGAAGGTGGTAGTATTTACACATCATCACTACTTCCATTTATAAGTGGGCCCCGTAAAACAGCTCCAGGTCCAACCTGAAAAGAAATACATATCATGAGCATACTTTGTTCTTTGAATGACTACAAAAGATCATAAACATCTAACTGCAAAAATAAAGTATTGAATTGGACAAGTTAAATTGAATATATCAAAAGCCACAACAGGGTTAAACCAGCATACATCATCCAAGGCCAAAAAAAAAAAAAAGGAAAGGAAAGAAAAGAAAAGAAAAGAAAAGAAAAGGAATACTTCAAGAATTATACTCTGACATCTAAGCAGTTGGACAAAATATTGATCGCTTTGATTATGACAAGCAACATAATTTATCTAAAAGATAAGCTTAAACCATCAAATTCAGCATCTTGAGTTCCAAGAGAAATGAATAAGTGAATAACAAAAATGAAGAACACTACAGATAGAACATGCAAACCAGTGATCAACCTCCCACACAACAGCTTCATAATGTGTCAAAATTGAGATAACATCGAAGACAAAAACATTATCCGACCCCTGATGCAACTTGAGCCCATAAAAATGTGCCAAGAAAGGCACAAAGGGCATGGAATTAAGGAAAAACTTCAGACAGATTGTGGATAAACAAACCAAAAGGCACTTAATGTACCAGTATGTTGTAGAACAGTGATAAAATAAGACGTTGCGCCTCAATTGTGTCTCCATCTCCAGATAAATTCAGAACGCCTTGACCATGAATTCCAAGATTAGAATTAGAATGTATCACTGATGATTCCTGACAAGCATGTGAACAAAAAATATCATACAGAGAGTAAAGTGGATGAGAGGGGAGTGTACGATGGTAGACCAATAACATACCTTCAAAACTATCAAATTGCTACCTTCCAGTAAAGAAGTTGCAACTCCTGAATCTCTGCCACCATCAATCAACATTCTAGAGTTCCACATAAGAAGCATCTTTACGGACATTCGCAAAGCACCAAAGACCTGAAAATGATTTAAGAGTAGTGCAGTGCAGATGCACCAAGTATAGGGTTAGAATTGCCGAAAAATATGATAACTGGCAGGAAACCAACAGCAAATAAGTAGTACCTTGATTGTGGAATCACTCATAAGAAGTTCCTCAGCCAACAGTTCAAACTCTGAATATGGATAATGTGTCAAACCAAAGGTTAGAGTAGCACGAGATAGAAGACTAATTTGTCCTTGAGCCTGAAAATTAGAAAGTGAATAAAAGGGTTATCGAAACATCTGCAATGGATAGAATGGAAGAATCATTTAGAGAAAGAAAATATAAATCCACTATAGTTACAACAAATGTCTGCCTATTGACCTATTCGTATCAGTGCCAATAACAGGTAATACTCTATGACTTATTCTGGACAGAAAGCTAGGTCACTAGCAGGGAGCTGCAACTACCTAGGAGATATGCAGCACAAAGCATTGGCAATATTCAATGACTTTAATGGTTGCAGAAAGCACAGACAAGTCACCAAAATAACAGCATTCCCCCTCTCTGACTAAGAAAGACAAAAGAGGTTCAGACCCTCTGTGAAGGAAATAGTTTATGTCCTTCTGTGAATTCATCTCCACAAAAACAAGAGAAACAAGTGCAATGCTTATGGAAAATTATCTGAAATCTGAATACACTGTCAATGAAGATAATGTTTTAAGCCTCAGACCTGAATACGACTCCAGCGCAAGGGAAGAGAAACTTTGGCATGATTCCTGATAAAAACATTTGTCCAGAGTGGCTCATATGGGGGGTCTAAAAAAACTGTATCAGTTTGTGTACTCAAGTTATTGTTGCTAACAGTAATACTCTTAGGTACTTCTTCGTAAAGAGTCCCAGCTGCTCCTGCATTGTCCAGACATCCTGAACTCCTCCCCCCTGTAAACGCAACATAGTTCAAACACAAATAACTAGTATGTCAATAAGCTTGTACAAACTATGCCATTTCCGTCTACCAACTGCACGGTTAATACAAATACTTTTGAGAAAAATCCTTATTTGCCATGCAAAGTTACCAGTTTTCCTGATATGCCACTGAAAAAACTGCTCTTTCGTTCAGCGCCACTGGCTCATCATTCTCTACCCTTTCCTGCCATTGTCGTCCCTTGACTGTGAGTTAGGTGTTAATTTGGACGGGAAAAGACGTTATTACCCTTCTTATTCCCCGTGTCATCATCTATCCCCATCCTCCTCACCCCATTCTCTTCTCTCTCTCTCCACCCCAAACTGTCCAAGCCGATGATGCCCCAACTTCTTCCCTCCCCTGCGAGCTAGACAGCGACAACGGCAAGGCCGTCGTGTGCTCGTCCTTGATGCCATTCGGCCAAGGACCTAGTCCGAGTCGACGTTGCTGAAACCATGCAAGGACCCGGTGGCGCAACTACGTGACGAGGCAGCAACAAGGACAGCATCGCTCCAGCACCCACGACATCACCACCGTCAACCTGCCCGACGCCCCCTCGTCGTCGCCACCTTCTACGCTCACCACCGCCTCAAACCCATGGTTATTAAGGCGGTAAGGCGAGGCGAGACGACCCACCCCCCTCACACCTTTTAAGCGGTAAGGCGCGAGGCGAGGCGACGCCTTACGCATCCTAAGGCGTTAAGGGGTATATCTCTTAGGATAAGAAAAAAATACAAGGATCCATGTATTCTTACAGCATAACCACAAAAACCAAACCACAGAAGATCCTAACTACATAACATAAAAGAAAGAAAAAAAGATGAGGCAGGCATGGGAGTTGGGCCAGCCCAACCAGCCCAGATCCTCCCACACCTTCACCCTAAAATCCCCACCCCTGGATCGCTTCTCCTCGATCTCACTTCTCCTCTCCGTGGCGCCTCGCCTCCCTCCCTTCTCCTGCTCCGTGGCGCCTCCTCCTCCCTCCTCCCTCTCCTCCCGACCTCCCCTCCCTCCTCCCCCATCCCTCCCCATGTGCCTCCCTCCCTCCCTTCATCCCTCCCGACCTGTGCCTCCTCCCTCCCTTCATCCCTCCCCATGACGCCTCCCTCCCGGTGGCTCCTCCTCCTCCTCCTCCTCCTCCTTGCTCACGTCGCCCAGGAGCTCACTCCCACTCGGATCCGTGCAGACGGGCTTCCTCTGCTCCCTCCCGCCCAGATCTGCTCTCCACCAGACGGCGACGGCGACAGGCGATGCGACAACGGCGGCGGGCGACGCTTGACTCCTCACGGCGCCTTCAAGCGACGCTTAGGCGTCGCCTAAGCGACGCCTTAATAAGCATGCTCAAACCCCGCCGTCCCGAACTAGTTCAGCGCCCTTGTCGATGTGAAGCTCTCGCCCCCGCCCCCACCGTCTCGGCCATATTCCAATTATCTTCTCTGCCTACGGCAAGTTGCGCCCACCAACAATCTCCATCACCACCACCTCCTATGCCGATTACTCTAGCCTGAAGCCTCCTGTCACCATCCTCTACAAAACCGTCCATCTAATTGGAGCTCTGGCCACCGAATCGTTGGAGCCACAGCCCTAGCTATCTTCCCCAACTCCGGCCGCCACTCTGGCTATCTCACCGAATCTACCGACCGAAGGCTAGCTCCTACTCCTCCTGCGCCTCAACGACTTCTGTGGCCTGGGCCACAAACCTCCCTATCACGTTGCGCGGCTTCCGCCGTGCCTCACGCCGGAGGCCGCCGCCGCTACTGCGACCTCCCTGTGTTGTCGCTCAAGTTCCTCCTCTTCACCGAGGCGCTGCCCAAGTCCTCTGTAACATCCCAATTTTTAGAGCCTTTTTTAAGCTTTAAAAATAAAATGAATCATTTGCATTTTAATGAATTAATTTAAAGCTTAATTCGAAATTTTAGAAAATGAAAAACATTTTAAATGATGAAAATAAACATCAATTAAATTCAAAATTATTTTATTAAATCTATTCAGGTTCCCAGGATTTTTGTGGAATTTTCTTGAAATTTTTCAAATTTATTTCAATTTTTGAATTTTTTTAATTTAATTTTATCTTTTTCTTTACTTTCTCTCTCCTACCTTTCTTCAAGCTCTGTACGTGCGAGCGTTTCCAGATTTCAGTCCGACAACAGCTTAGGCAACAACAGTTTACGTTTCTTCCCCGTTCTCCTCACTCGTTTCATCTTTTTCAAATCCGTCTGAAACAATGCGACCCGTCATCATTGCACCAATTACCCTGGGCTGTTAATGCCCTCATTCCCACAGCCATCCATCAATGCACTGCTGTTTCATCCGTTTCCAAACCGAGCCCGAAATTGCCATCGTTAGTCCCTCACGTTCCTGGCGTTTCGAATCACAGGAAGAGCTATAAATTGGCATGCCATCACCTCATCGACCCCTTTGCATCCCCTCAAAGTTTCAGAACATCCGGAGCACCAACGACATCACATTTCTGCTTTCCCGAAACGACAGTCGCTTCACCCAAATCGCACATTCGTCGCTCTGGTGAGATTTTCGAATTTCTATTTGCATCATATCGTGTTCCCGAGTATCTTGAACCCTCATGTGAAGTTAATTTGGTTTTCGTGCAGCAGTTTGACGGGAATCGAGTTTTTCCCCAAATCGTTCTTCATCGTCTCACGTCGTCGATTCGTCGCCTCCGGCGAGCCAAAATCCAATTCTTCGCTACTGCACGATCACTATCATCTACTCTACCTATTGCTTACCTCCATTTGTTCAATTTCTCGTCGTGACGCCGCCATCTGTTGCTTATTCCACCAGCCGGCCATTGCGCCACTGCTCCGCCGTCTCCGGCCTCCCGAGTCAAGCCACACACCACCACTGTGTGTTCCCTACCCCCACCCCACCCCCCACATCAGATGCTCGCCATCACAAGACACTGGCAAGGCGTCGCCGCCAGCAGGCCTCCCTACCAACCATCACCTCCTAGGGGTAGAAGGACCCCATGGGGTCCCATTTTCATGCTTGGCCGGCCGCCTCGCCGCCTCTCTTGCCGGCGCCGCCGCCATGGCCGGAGCTTCTCTGGACGTTCTCTGCTCTGTTTTGGTTCTGAGGAGAGCACTGTGTATGATTCCCTTGAGTCTATGACGTTGTGGTCCTACTAGTCAAAGACTCATCTATTCCTTTCCCTTTTTCTCTGTCCAATCCTTTAGCAAAACAGTGGTCCCATTTGTCATGTGATTACTTTGTTCTCTGGTCAATGGTGGTTTGTCGGGTCAAAACCGAAGCAATGGAATTCCAGTACTGTAGTTCTACATGTGTTATCATTTTTGTGAGAATTAAATTTCCAGATGTCCGTTCTCCTTCGTACGAACTCCAAATTCGTCGATTCTCGATCCTAAATTCTTCTAAATTCATTCTCTACCTTCCGGTATTTATTTTATAATTTTTAGTTTTTATTCGCTTTCTGTTATTTATTTGGTCCGATTCGCGCGTGTAGAGTCCGACGAGTCCGACACGAATTTGGATCATAAGGAAGCGCTGACTTCCAACACCTCCAACGAAGGTGAGTCTCCTTTGAACATCTTGAACCTATATTTGTTAAATAATGTTTTCAGTTTTAAAGTTATGCATTGCTATTTTATTTAAATGAAAAGTTTAAATTGTAGGTTGTTAGTTAAAAACCTAAAGTTTGTTAATGTCATCCTTGATATTTGTTATATTGTACCTTTGTAACCCTAGCGTAGAAATTTCGCATTATTGAATACAATTTTGTATAATAGTTTGATACAGTATAATTGCTTAGACGTGTTTTTCGGTCCTGTTTAACCTTTGGGGGAGAAAAACCTTTAATACTTGTCATGCTTTTAATTTGAAAAAAATATTCGACATTAGGTAATGTCAATATTTGGAAATAAAATAAAATTGGTGGAAAATATTTTAGGCTAAGGTGAGTGGTATGAGTCTTGTTTGTCTCACCCTGGTTAATTAAGGACCGATTCTTGTGTTTATTCAAATCAAGCATTACCGTGCAACCACATGTCCTAAATGGAAAGGACCTGGCTGAGTAATTTACTAAGTCCGAACATTTAGCCCACAGGCTGTAGATGGTAGGAGTTACCTGAGTAGTGTAGACGATGGTAAATGACATCCATGTCTGTCGGGGCTTGCGCCAGGCGTTGGTAATTGACGTCTAAGTCCGGGTAGGTTATCCCCCACAACGGTGAGCTCCAGGTCGATGGTAAATGACATCCATGACTTGGGTTTAAGCACATCGGACGGGCTAATGTTATGATAAAGTATTGTAAAAGTCATGTGATAATCGCTTAGTCGCACATCTTAGGAAGTGTGTGAAGCGGACAGTATAAGTTGATTATCTTATGTGGGTCAAGTTGTACAACCTCTGCAGAGTGTTAAAAACTATTCGAATAGCCGTGCCCATGGTCAAGGGCGGGCAAGGTGCGTATACACACGGTAGATTTTAGTTTTGGTTTTAAAGAAATATTTTGGGAATCCGGGAGTAGTTGAAACTCTTGGAGTGTTGATCTAGCAATTAGAGCCAATTGAGTAGCTAGAGCACAATTCATGAAAACTCGGCGAATAGAGTCTCTTTACTAGTGTTTGGTAGCTGGAACCTGCACTAGAGATTAATTTAAATTACTTTAAATATTTAATCTACATTTGTCAAATGTGCTTTATGAAAGATGTTCAAACTTAAAATATTGCTTTGTGCAAAAGAACCCTATATGCCCAATTGTTAAAGCTAGGCATATGCGTAATTTCCCAAGACTCACGGAGTACTTTATGTACTCACATGCTACACTCAATAAATTTCAGAAGTCTACGAAGATGCCGAGAACGACTATGACTACTTCGTTTGTGGCTTCGATGAAGGCTTCCCGGAGTACTAGGATGTATTCCCCAGTCGAATGCCGGTGGGCGATTCGATGGGCCACCACGGAGTTTATTATTTTGTTTCCGCTGCTGTGAGACTTAAGGTCTTTGGACCTCTTTTGTAATAAGTGGTCATAAGGCCGGTACTCAGTTATTTATTAATGTTATTTCGTGATTCGAACTTGTTATCAACAATGTTTCTACTGTGTGCACTAGCTATTGATCTGAGACTGGTGTAGATATACAGAGGGTTCGGATTCAGAAATCCGGTCTCGACATCCTCCCACCTGCCGGACTTGCTCCTTAGGGGTGAAAACGGATCGGATACGGACGGATAATGGCTCTGCCATATTTGTTTTCATATTTTTTTTCCGGATCCGGATGCGAATACGAATACCCCGGATACGAATACGGATACGAATAATATCGAATACGAATACGGAGCGAATACGAATCGAAACGAATACGGTCGCGAATATTTTTCGAAACATGAAAACCCCTTAAATTGTATGCCGTAAATTAACGAAAACATATAACTAGTTTATTTGATGCAAACATTCATGAATTGTTCATATTTTCAAGAAACTACACATAATATTAGCACTAGCAAGTCAGTATTAACTAGTTCATCACAAACATAACACTTAGTTTACCATATTTAGCTCAAAAGTCTTTACCATATTTAGCTCAAAAGTCATAACTCATAAAGTCAAAAGTCATCATGCATTCACACTTAGTTCATCACATACATATATAAAACTTAGTTTACACTAACATTGATCAGCCGATGTTTAATCAGACACAAATGACTATAACATCCTCAAGTATGTTACCAAAAATAAAATTATTATTTTATTGGATTTTATGAGATTTAAAAGAGTTTTCTTGGTTAAAAAGGAAAAATAATAAAATAAAGTCAATTATTTAATTTCCTAGTTTTTAATGTCAAAAATAAAATTTATTGAGTTTTCTCGATTTTATTGAATTTAAAGTGAAAAAGGAAATTCTAATTAATTTCTTGAATTTTCTGGATTTTAAAAAGTTTTTCCTATTTTTCTAAATTAAAAATAATTTATGCTAAAAATAAGAACTAAATTTAAGTTGGAATTAATTTTATTAAGTTCAAAATAATATAAGGAATTTACGTGATTTTTTCTAGAATTTTCTAACTCTATTTGTTATTTTCTAAAAGGTTATTTGATTTGTTACATTTTCTAAAATTCTAAATCAATTAAAATCATCTTTTCTCTTATAAATTTGAAATCAGGATATCCTGACATCATCTTATCCGGATAATCCGTATTCAGATCCAGATCCACGGATAGCATGGCTACCGATTCGCTTCGCTTTAGACAAAAAATCCGAATTCGCTTCCGATCCGAAAATTATCCGAGAAAAATCCGATCCGAGATAATCCGAATCCGTTTCCGTCCGGATCGGTCGGAAACTATCCGATCCGTTTTCACCCCTATTGCTCCTCATCCTCGCATAGCTTGCCGGTGGTGGCATCCGGTGGGGCAGGAGAGAGGAGTGTGAGGACGGTGGAGAAGGAAGAAGACGAGGGCAAGATGGGAATTTGGGGAAAATACTGACATGTTTTTTTTTTGCTAACGGCGAGTGGGTAACAGGGATGACGGCAATGGCATGGGAGGGTAATGAATTTAGCTCGAGTGGTACTGAAGGGAAGAGCGGTTTTTCGGTGGCATATTAGGAAAAACCGGCAACTTTGCATGGCAAGTAAGGAATTTGCTCAATATTTTTAGCTGGTCCTCATAAAATGAACGACCATGTAGAACATGGAAGACCAAAAGTAAGCTTGGGAGAATGGATAAAAAATGAAATAAAATCTCTTCATATGGGAAATTTACCCAGCTCCTTAAGGTTTCCAGGAAACTTCAGTTACAGGTTCCAACATAAATTTTTCTGTCAAAAAAAGGGATAGAAACTCTGGACCAGCAGGATAATTTGCTATCTATCATTCTAACCTAGATCAAATCATGTCACTTCACTTTACACTCTGCCAGTGTCAAACAGAGAATGAGGAGTAGATCATGGTTATTAAGGCGGTAAGGCGAGACGAGGCGACTCACCCCCCTCACACCTTTTAAGCGATAAGGCGTGAGGCGAGGCGACGCCTTACACACTCTTAAGGCGCCTAGGGGAAGATCGGGAGGTGTGGAAGAAGAAGAGCAAGTGTGGAAGAAGAAAGAAGACTGTGGAAGAAGAAAAGCGAAGAGAAAGCAAAAAAAATAAAAAGACTAACCTCAAGTCCAGATTCGTGCCCAAGCCCATCTCAGGCAGCGTTATAATCAAAGCCACAAGACCAACACGAGCGAGATTCCATTCCTCTTTCAGATCACAAAGTGGCGATCCACTTCCACTCTTTCTTCTTGCCGCCTACTCTCTCTCCCGTCAAGACGCCGCCTCTCTCTCCGTCCAAGCCGCCGCCTCCTCTCTTTCTCGACGCTCCTCACCGCCTCTCTCCCGTCCGATGTAGCCTCTCTCTTTCTGTCGCCTCTCCCGTCCTCTTCCCTTCCCTACCCGTGGCCTTGATCCAGGCAGATCCCACATGGCTCTTGGCGATGGAGGATCCACACCAAGTGTAGATCGTCGCGAGAGGCTCCAGTGAGCTCCCGCTCCTCTCTTCTCTCTTCTACCTCCTCTCCACCGAGGCCCGAGCAGAGGACGGCGGCGCGAGCGACGCAAGGCGGGCGACGCTTACACCCCGGGACCGCCTTACCGCTTAGGCGACGCTTAAGCGACGCCTTAATAAGCCTGGAGTAGATCACTTTGCCATTCTCTCACAGGATTCACGAAACCATTTCAGCAACTGAAACTACCACTCTGCCAGGATGCCAGTATCACTTTCTACCAGATAGTAGACAGAAACCAATGTGGTTCTGACCAATAAGGTTCATGGTATTTAAGCCTAAACTATATTTAGTCAGAAACTATGTTTATAGATTTCGGGGAAAATCTGGGCAAATTCCGCAACCACAAGTTTTTCCCTTTTAAAGGTTACTGTGAAGTAATATGCTTACATGAAAGAATAATGCAAAACTTTTCCAGAATGGTTAAAACCTTACTATAAACTGAACCCTATGCAGTGTTTTTCCTGACCTGAACAAAGTAGCATACATCCTAAACCAAAGCAACGTTCTTGTGCACTTTACTGGAGCCCGAATAATTTTGAAGGCCAGAAAAACAAAGTCCAACTCTAGCACAAAAAATACATGGATAACAGGAAGATGGCGGGTTATAAACAAACAAACAAACAACTCCATATAGCCCAGAAGCTAGAACATCAATGTAATGATCCAAAAACTGGAAGCCTGCAAGACGACAAATAGTAACCAATGCAAATAAAACCAAGTGAATTACCATGAACAAAAAAATGGGTGTCATCATGCCTACTGAAAACATCAATAGAAACACGTCCTCCACCTCCCCCAGACAAACCACTGCCTCCACAAGCGCTTATTTTGCCACCTCCTTGCCTGTTCCCAAAAAAATATCAGAGGGGGGCAACTGAATTACCAATGACCTATAACCAACATAGTTAACCAAAAAGAATTCTACATTATTATTTAATATTTAAAAACAACCAGGATCAAGGGGAACACTCATCAAATTGTAAATCTACAAGGTGGAAGAAATAGAGATGTAGATAGAAAGGGCCCTAGTTCCTAAAATGCTATCCTGCCATCAAGACTAAAATGCTTCAAACTACCATTATATCCTCACATTCCAAGCACATCAAACAATTTTTGTTGCTAAACTAGAGGTGATCAAATTGCATTGCCCATGCACTTTACTATCGAATATCTATCAGTGACTTAGGTTGTCAGAAGACCTGGTTATTTTAAGTGGATTGTTATGTAGTGTCACTTGTAACCGTATATAAATCAATAAGAATACACAAAATGTCTGAAATCCTGATTGGGTCCTAAAATACCGGTACCTACTATAATACCTGTTGATTTATTTCGATTGATGTACTGTTTCAATCTTCCATTTAATAAAATTTCTAAAATATTCCAAAACCAGCTGAGTCTGCACACTAGGAAGTGGGAAATGTACGCCAAAACCATTGCAAAAACACTCACATAGTTGCAGCCTTCAGGTAGATGCTTCCACCAGAGCCACCCCCACCCTTGGTCCCACCATCTCCGCCATCGGCAAGAACTGTTCCATTCATCACAATCTCATCCGCAAACAACCACACTACTCCACCACCCCCACCACCATAGTCCTTCTCGACGCTGGTGGATCCCCCTTTGCTCCCATAGCTATTCGGGGTCTTGAGTTCAGACCATGCGTAGAAGTCACCACCCCACGAATCCTCCTGCGCCTGCCCCTCCTTGACGTGACAGCTGGCGCCACGGCCGCCGTGTCCGCCGCCATCACCATATGTCCCGGTGGGGACGCCGCTGGTCTGGTCCGGCGGGTCGCCGGCGAGCGCGGTGGTGTCGATGACGGCATCGTCGCCGAGCGTGATGTTGGCCGCCGCGAGGGAGACCCACCCGGCCACGACGCGGGCCCCACGCCCGAAGCGTATATCGCCAGACAAATTGGCGGAGACGACGCACCCTGGCCTCTCGCAGGTGACGGCGACGCCGTCGAGGAGCACGAGGCTGCCGTTCCCGCTGATGTAGACGCCGCTGCCTCCGAGCCGCACGGACGCGGGGACTACGCAGCGCGTGTCGAGGTCGCCCACGCCGCGGAGGTCGCCGGCGCAGGTCGCCGCCGGGGCGGGCGGCGGCGGCGGCAGCGCGGGAGGTGGGGGCGGCGTGTAGTCGTGGAACGTCAGGATCGAGTACGCCTCCGCGTCCGCGTCCCCCTGATCGGAAACCCCGGGGCTAGGGTTACCCGATGCGACGGCGAGGAGGGCGAGGAGGAGGAGATGGTGGAAGCGGGGAAGGGGAATGTGGGGGGCCATGGGGTGGGAAGCATCAGAGGCCCATCAGAGCCCAGGGTTAGGGTTAGTGCGGCGGTGCGGGAGGCGGCGGCGGCGATCGCCGGAGACGGCAAGGTGGGCGGTCGGGGTTGGGGTTTGGTGATGGTTCGGGCTCTCCGGCTTTGGTTTGTTTGCTTTCCACTCTTCAGTTAGCGAATGGGAATGGGAGCGGACGGTGGGGTAAGAGGTGGCAGTTGGGCCGTCGGATGTGCTTCGAGATTGTGGATGTGTAGGTGGGGCTCCCGGGATGCGGTGGGGCCGCGGGGCAGAGACAGAGGGGAAGGGGAAGAGGAGTTCTCGCTTTCTGGATTTTCGAAGATAGCAATTTTTGTTTGCATCCTCTTTAGAAATGTAATGTGCTGGATAGCATGTACTCATGTATGCTTAAAAAAAACTTGGATTGCCAATCTTTATATATAAAAGGAGACGTACTTTGAACTCAGCCAGTTGGCCATGTCACCATGTTTTTCTTAGCCATCTGATTTTCTTCTCGGCTTGTCCTCGCCGTCCGATTGATTCGGCGTCGCTCTTTCACGCCGCTCGCTTTCATCGTCCGATGCTTGGGCCTCGCCACGTGTTCTTGTGCGTGTCCACAGTCGGCTTCCTTCGTTGGATAGCAGAAGAAGGTCCCCGAACGCGTATGCCTTCGCCTTGCTTCCTCCTCGCTTCGCCGCCGCCTCCCCACTCCTTCTTCGGTCTTCTCCTCCTCGCTTTTTGCCGCCCCCCCACCCCCACCCCACCTTCTTCCCTCCTTATTTCTTCCTCGACGGAAAGCCTCCTTCCTTTCCTTTTCCGCCGCCTTCGCCTGTCTCCGCGCGTTTGCTCAAGGCGTCGGACGCGTACTCGTGATATGCTTCCTCCTTCCTCCTTGCCATCACTAGCGCCGCCATGGCCTAGCCCCGAGTTAATCGCCTGGCCCCGCCGAGTACCTCTTAATCGGGACATATAGATGTTAGCCGCCAGGTGGATTTCTCCCGAGGTAGCCCATCGCGCTTTCGGCTTTGGGTCCGTGGTTCCGCACGATGTTTGGTGAGTCCCGCCTCCTCCGCCCTTTCCTTTTCTTGCAAATAACTGATGTTTTAGGTCGGATTAAGGATTTCGTGGGCTAAATGCGACGTCCACTGCGAGGCTTGCGGGTCCAACGACGCGGCGGAGGACTCGCCATTGCGGCGGCGGCTGGCGAACGCTCGCGATCTTCTCGCCTCCGCCCATTCTCCCGCGCATCCCCACCGACAGCTGGTTCTGCCCCTCCACAATGGCAGTGGTGGCGGCAGCGGTGACGGCCACGACGTCGACCTCGGCATCCACGAGACTTCGCTCATGGGGTGCCTGGAGGTGTCAGACGGCTGGCCGTGAAGGAGGCCGTGAAGGGGAAGAAGGCCACCACGCCCACGTCTTTGCCGATATGCTCGACAACCACGGCGACGCAACGCACCGGATGCGTACCGGCGCGCCATCTGTTCCACCGGAGTCGTCGACCGTGGCTCGAGTAGCACCCGACGTGACCTGCTTGTCGGACGTCGCCAATGCCGAGCCCCACGCCGACGCCACTCGCCGAGGTCACGCCGTTGGTAATGGCGAGGATGTCATGCCCATTGGTACGTATGCTCTTTCTTGCTTTTTCCTCTTAATTTTCTTTTCAATTTTCTTTTTCTTATTTCTATACCACCAAAATGTGAGGTTGGAATCTGCGTATTCTTTGGAAATTGAATGAATGAAAATATCCAAGGTAGGAATTATTTTTCTTCTTGGTTTTGGGTGTAAATTTGGGTTCAGATTAGTTCTCTTTCTGATGAAAAAGAAAGCTTGGGTTAGGATTCTGTATGAGCACAGATGGACAAATGTTTGATGAATCTTCAGGAGTATGCTCACAAAATGTTTATTTCAGATTAGCAAGACAAATGTAGACCGATTTGTTTGACGAATTCTCAATGTAGGAGAAATAAGAAGTACAATTTACGCTCGATGTCAATTAACTGAGTAACCTAATCTGAATGTATGTTTTTTTAACAATTATATGGAAGAAAGGAAATGGACAATTTATAGCTACAAATGTAAATGCAGGGTAGAAGTTAGCTTGATTCATTGATATACTCTGATTCATAAATTTAGAAACAATTCACCAATCTCAGTTGCTTCAATATCCTAAAGAACCCAAATGCTCACAAGTGTAGTTTGATTATCATAGTTAGTTGATCTTTTACAGCAATGTTACCGATGCATGTGGATCAATTGATCTTTAGAATTGACATAGGGTTGATGCACAAAAAGGGATAATTGAAAGAGCAATTCCTGACGATATGCATCTGAAATTTTGACCTATTTCATCTTTACAATGTTGCCCACATGTTACATTGTATATTGTTTGTTTATCTTATTCTTGTATAACAGTTATTTTATTCCTTCAAATGGCAGGTGTGGCAATGCATGCCTGATAGGGCATTCTCATGGAATGTGCTTTCGTTATTTACCAAATCATGAATGTTATTCTTGGAAGTCAGTCTAATAGCATTTCTACTTCAAGGAAATGAAGCCAATAGTTTTGAGTCTTTAGCACGTACCTTTGTTACCTCTGGAGTTGTAGTTGCTGCTGATACTTCTCAAGGTATGGTACTACTCCATAGTTCAGGCAGAGTAGACGCAAGACGCAATTACTTACCTAGCTTTGTTTATTAGTGATGGTGCTATGTTTCTTTGCTTACCTAGCTCTGTGTTTATGATGTAGCCAGAAAAAAAAATGCAATGCTATGTTATCTTTGCTTTATTACTTAGAAGCAATATGCTAGGGAAGTAAAGTTATTAGTGTATCAGGCCCATCATGTTCTTTTATTAGAAGAAAATATTATGTCATTTCCAATGTTTCATAATGGATTGCCTATTGCAACTTGGTACATGTCTTCTAATGATACTATATATTGCTGCTCTTGTCTCTTGAAACTTTGAAAGAAGTTTTTGGTCATTAAAAAAAAAAAAAAGGTCCCATGACTTGACCCTTTAGGCCTTTACACCTATCCTTGTTTCAATGCATTAAATTATTTTGCCAAAGGAAAATTGGAACGATAGCTTTTGTTCTCACGCCATAGCTAGAGAACACCGTGTTAGTTTTGGACTCACATTTGCTCCTTCTTCGACTATATATGTTTTTGGCTTTGGTGTTCTTTTGTTCATTGATGTTGACCAAGGAACCGGTGGGAAATGGGACCTATGGATTCTCCACAAGTTGATGCTTATCGGAGTCTATGGCCTAATTGTGTTCATGCATCACTCAAGGTGGAGAGACAGGCTACTGTAATTGGTTACGCTTCCCAAAGATAATTGTGTATGTTTCAAGTTCGTGTTTGTTGTTTCATGACCATCATGTTGCAAAACCAAAGATATTACAACTATGTGTGTGCAATGTTGCTACCGAATGGCATATCACCGCTTGGTTGTTTCCTTGTTGCAAGTGGAGCCGGATTTGGTCTATGGTACATTAAGAATATCGCATCTAATGTTATGCTAACTTATTCGCATTTGAGAGCAATCTTTGAGTATCTTTCATTTTGTAGGTCGTATAATCTCACGACATCGTCTCATATCATTCTCTTTACCTTCCACTTCAGACGCGACTTTCCTAGCAGGCTTTTTCCATGTACCTTCTTTCCTATCAACTTAATACCACTTTGCTTTTTGTAGAGCCGCCTTCTTGAGCTTATGCACTGGAATATCTGCTATGCTGTCTTGTTCTTGTAGTGATTGTTTATGTTTTGCCGGTTTATTTGTGTGATTATAGGAGGAAGATATGCTCCTAGAGAACGTATACTACTCTGAGATGAAAGATGTTGGGTTCTTCGATGCTGACTGGGATTAATCTACAGATACCACGCTGTATGACCACTTTCATGTCCATACATGGGATTTTTATTCTAAATCGTCATCATACATGGGATTTTTATTTCGCCCGCGGCAATGCGCGGGTTTATCGCTAGTAGGTATCAGTCCAAAAGGACAAAAATGTTGTTCCTCTTTTCTTTCGGCTCGCAACCTTCTCCACACGAGTTGTCTATGTTGTAGCCTCGCTTTCACAGGTATGAGACCCCGCAAGTATATTAGATGAGTGTGTTGTCTACCGGTATTCGTATGTTACTTGGAGGGCCCTAGTGAGGAGGTCTTTCAAGTCCTGTAGCTCAAGTACTATTCATCTCGAGTATTGTTCATTACGAGTACTGTAGCTTCGAGTGCTACGGTGCGTAGTCGTAGGCTTCGAGTGCTACAGTGCGTAGTCGAGGTTTCGAAAGTGCTAAAGGCGCAATATGTTGGAAGTGGTCGTAGACCTGGTGGAACTGGTCGTGGACTTCTTGGAAGTGGTCGTAGACCTTGTTTGAACTGATTGTAGACTTATTGGAACTGGTCGTGGACCTTGTTGAAGTGGTCGTAGACTTCGAGGATGATCTGGATAGTGTTTATTGATGGTTGAGAGTGTGTTATACGTGTGTGAATGTCGCGGTCGCGACCACTCGCGGTCGAACCCGAGATCACCCTGTCGCGACCACGACCACTTCTGTCGCAATCGGACTTGGGATCACCCCAAACCTCTGTGCAAACCGAGCTAGTCCTAGGAGCAGCGGCTAGCTCACACAGTAAACAAATGTGGTAACAGCTATCAACGCAAACTTTATTAATATCAACAGAGTTGATTACAAGAACGGCTCATGAGCCGACAAAACCAAAACACAGCGGAAGACAAAAGCAGTAGACCACACGATTCGCCACAGGCAATCATCTGGAGGGCGTAGCCTAGACGTCCTGGTCCTCGAGCTCCTCGTAGACGTCCTCTCCTGCTCAATTATTAGATTAAGCAGAGTGAGCACAACAACCGTGCTTGCAAGTCACACCCGTCAAGTAGCAGATTGAAATGCATGCAAGGATATCTCAAAGGAAGGCTTATAGAGTTGATTTGCATAAAGCCGTGTTTCTTTCCAAATACTTGTACTAAGTTCCAAAGCAATTATACAATAACTAAAATTTATTTTCCAAATCTCAATTTTATAGTCGGATAACATTCATCAGCAAGCTGTGAAGGATACCCTCCTAACACAGGGAGATAACATTTATCAACAAGTGGTGAAAGATACCCTCCTATCACAGGGCTACCAGCCCAAAAATCCATTTGGATATACATCCAAAACCATTTTATAAAGACTTTTGAAAACCAAAATCTAACTTGGAGCAGCTTTGCTAGTATGTCCATGACCACGGACACGACTATTCGAATAGTTTTACACTCTGTAGAGGTGTACAGCTTTACCCATATGACACGACATCTCTAGTTTGTTTGGTATCCGTCGATACCACCGCTCACTACCGTAGGTAAGCGGTCTATAGCACGTGACAAGGCCTTTACATAGCGTCATTCCACCGTAGTCCCCTCTCGCTAAGGTTTCACCCCCTTTGGACTAACCATCCGCCGGGTTCAGGCACCCTCTTGCGCCAGGTGGGAATACATAAAAGTAGGTCGTCAAGACACCCACACAACCGGATGGAACGACCACGGTGAAACGTTGCAAATTAGTTAGCCAGGTTCTGCCCATTCAGAACATGTGGTAGTACGGTATGGTATAGCAAAATACACTCGAAGATCGGTCCTAATTGACTTGGGCGTCTTTCCACAAAACCCTAGGCCTCAACCCTACCCGACTTGAGCCCGTGCATGAACATGCACCCTTTCAGACAACCAATTCGCCCAAGTCCAAACCAATTTTCATTTGCTTTGCTTTTCAAAAACATTTGCAACCTTCCACGACAACCCAATGTCATGGTTAAAACATTTTGACAACATTGGTCTTTGGCAGTAAATTCCCCAAATCAAGATTTTTGGGTCTAAGCTTGACTAAGCATAGAGTTTTGCAACACATGCTAATTCATACTAATGTACCAACTAGCTCCCTACTATGGTAACAAGGTGTGGTGGAATCAATAATCAAGTTTGGATGTACAAAGGAATTAGGAATAACTATAAAGTTAAAACAGGGATTTAAATTACTTAAATTTAAACAAGCATGCAATAATAATTTGAAACAAAACATAATTAATTTGAGATACTGGGATTCAACATGATCAAGGGTGTAACTTGCCTTGCTCGAAAGCTTAAGGGTCTACTTCTTCGAAGCACTCGGGCTCTTCGGAGTCGTCGAAATCTACACGTGAGAACGAAGCACATTCAAATAAAAACCAAATAAAATCCAAATGAACTTCAAAACAAAGCAAACTAGAACCAACAACGAGGCACTAAAATAGAAACAGGCACTTGGGAGGAGGTCCAACGAGTCGGGAGGAGGTCCTGAGGAGGAGGTCCTCCGAATGGTATGAGTACTCAACGTGGTCGTGCGAAGGATACAAAAGGATACGACTACGCAACGTGGTCGTAGGAATAATTCAAAAGGATACGACTACGCAGCGTGGTCGTAGGAACAAAGGAAGAGAATAGGGCACGGAGAAACTCACCAGGGTCGAGAGAGAGAGAGAGAGAGAAGGAGGAGGGGGAGTTGGTGGACAGCAGCGGCGGTCGAAGGTGGCGCATGTGCTCTGGTGAACTCCTTGGCGACGAGGTGGTTGAAGACGGCACAGACTCTAGCGGACGGTTGCGAAACTTTAAGCACAAAGGAACTGAGCTAGAACAAGAGAGTTGGGTGTGGAGAAAGGTGATGAAAGAGGGCTGCTCAGACTTTTATAGCCAGGGGAGACGGGAGAGTCATTGAAAGACTCGGAGGTGCACGCGTACAAGGGTAGGTGAAGGAGAAGATGGGGGCAGGTAGGGGATGAGACAAGAGAGGGAACGGGTACTGCAGACGTGACAACATTTAATGCGACACAAAAGCATTTAATGCGCGAAGACTTTTGCGTCAGCAGTGATGCTGCGGGAGGAGGAGGAGGAAGAATGTGAGCAGGTCTGACAGGTGGGGCTAATCAAAATTCGGGAGAGTGGTCCAACCAACGGGGAGGTCGTGACCGAGCTCTAGGACCACCCGGAGGTCTCTCACTGAGGAGAGGTCCAAACGAGAGGGAGGTCTGGACAGAAAGAGGAGGTCCAAATGAGAGGAAGGTCTGGACAGAAAGGGGAGGTTCAAATGAGAGGGAGGTCTGGATAGAAAGGCGAGGCAGAACGAACAGAGAAAGGGAATTCAACACCAGAGAACTCCAACAAACTCAAAATAAACCAAACTTTTGGATTAGTTGAAGTTCGACTTAGTCATTTTAAACACCTTTAATTCCAAAATCTCAAGTTAAGCTTTAGAATATGTTCTTTGGTCTTTGCATGTGCAGGTTGAGTGTGAAGACGATCATGGTCGATGACAAGGAGGACCGGGATTAGGATGGGGAAATCTGAGGTTTAGGCGGTCGAGAATGTCATGACGTGGTCGGGCTTACGCTGGGGCACGTGGAGATCAAAGGTGGATGCATGATGCGCGGAGAAGCTTCGGGAGGTACAGTCCTAAAGGCTTACGACGCGTGAGGAAATATGGAAAGTGTTTCATATCTGAAAGGTTTAGAGATATTGGAAAATCCATGTTTGGAAAGGTTTCGGGTCCCTTGATTCTCAGAAGAGATAGGATTTTGTATCCGTGTCGTTGCGGATACGGCTTAGGACTCTAACATTTAAAAGGAGGCAGAGATTAAGAGTTTTACAGTAGCTTTTGCGGGGGTTTGGAGAGGACTTTCGGAATAAAGCTTTGAGGGGTGCCGTGAAGGGCGCTTTGTAGCCACAGAACAAGATTGAGAAATAAAGTTCTGATCTATTCCAAATAGTCTTTGCCGACGACATGTTTCTCTGAGCATTGTCTCAGATTTGTTCTTGTTCGAACAGTGCGTGGCGAGATAGCTCTTCTTCGTCGACTTCGCTGTCTACGATCACATGCTATGTTGATCACCCGATTGCCGCCAACCACCTCAGGAGGTAGAGAAGATCAGCGCACGGTGAGTACGACTGAATTGGAAGGAAGAAATCGGTATAATCATTCACCCCCCCTTTGATTGCTATACTAGATCCTACAAGTAGTATCAGAGCGGGTTGCTATGGCATCAGAGAGGTATGTAAATCATCCCCCCATACTAGATGGTACTGATTTTGCTTTTTGGAAGTGTCGTATGCAAGCTTATATTGAGGCTCAAGGTAATGATATTTGGAATAAGATATCTAGACCATATGTGGTTCCTGTTACTATTACCAATCTGAATAAAACAGATGTTGATCTAAATGCTCAAGCTCGTAACTTGTTGTTTCAAGGAATCTCTCGCAAAGAATTTGATCGTGTAGCTTATATTAATTCTGCTCACTTAATATGGAAGACTCTTTGCGATTATCATGAGGGAACCACTAAAATCAAGAAAGTGCGTAAAAATTTTATCAAAAAAGAGTATTTTGATTTTGCTATGAAATCGGTGAATCTATTAATGATTTTTTTGCTCGCTTTGAGAAGATACTGAGTAGTTTGCGTGGTGTTGATGTTATTCCTACTTGATGAAGATATTGCATCTAAAATTTTGAGATCTTTAGGTTCTGAGTGGTTGATGGTTGTTACAATGACCAATCAAACTATCGATCTAGATACCTTAACTGTGGATGATCTTTTTTCTATATTGAAAACTTATGAGATGGAAGTTTTGCCATCTAAGATCGATATATCTTCACCTTTAGCACTTGTGACTAACCCTATGCAGGCTGCTTCTTTAAGCTATTTTCTTGTATCTGCCTTGTCTTCTTTTTCAGAGGAACAGTTCGAACAACTCCCTGAAGAAGACTTGGTGTTGATCTCCTCACGAGCATACAAGGCACTCAACAACATGAGGATGAAGAAATGAGGAGGCTTCTCAAGTTCGATCAAGTGCTATGAATGTGGCAAGCCAGGTCACATTAAGGTTGAGTGTCCAAAGCTCAAAGGAAAGAAGATCAAGGAAGACAAGAATTATCGTCATTGGCTATCCAAGAACAACAACACTAAGGGTGGTAATTTCCATCACAAGTTTGCTGAAAAGATCATATCGGCTATCGAGCATCTTGATTTGAGTGATGTGGAATATGAGAGTTGCGACGACATCGATGATGATGATGATTCTAAAGGCAAAAAGAAGAACGACGACTTCATGGGCATGTGCTTCATGGCAAGCAACGACGACGACAGTGATCCCGATGAGGTAAGGTCGTCATATGATGAACTTGAAGATGGTTTGATTAAACTTGCTATTGAATTGAAAAAGACAAAAAAGAAACTGAAAGAAAATAATTGTCTTGTTGAAAGCTTAACTTCTGAAATTAATAGACTTAGAGCTTCTATTCCTGATAATGAATCATGTGAGTCTTGTCAAGTTTTATATTCTGAGTTGGAGACTGCTAGGTCAATAAATGCTAAATTTGATGATTTAAGACTAGCACGTGACTCTTGTGATGAAATGTTAAAACTTGCAAATGATGAAATTGAAAATCTCAAGTTTAGTGCTTCTACATGTTTAGAGTCAAGTATTTCAAATACTCAATTTAAAGCTTGCTCAAATTGTAAATTGTTAGAAGCTAGACTAAATTCATCTCAAAAATCAATTCAACAAATGCTTTATCATGAGATAGCTTCTTGCTCTAACTGTCCTAAACTTACAATAGAAATTGAAGCTTTGACTAGACATCTTGCTAATTTTGCTGAAAAGGAAAGGTCGGCTCAGTCTAGCACTTCAAAGAAAATTATGAATGAATCTGTCAAATGCACAGTTTGTCCTACTTTAGCTAAAGAAAATGGGTACCTTAAGGACACTTTAGAAAGATTTTCTTTTGGCAAGAAAATTTTAAATATGATTATAAATAAGTCAAAATTGAGTGTCAAAAACACTGGTCTAGGATTTAATGCTACTAATTATGCCAAGAATAATCCACCTAAGATAGTTAAGGTCATTGGAAGTGGGCTAATTGAAACAAAAAGTGAGCCTCATAAAACTGTGTTTAAATCTGTTGGTTTTGTGCAAAGCTC
This sequence comes from Phyllostachys edulis, assembly GCA_036346405.1. Taxonomy (NCBI): domain Eukaryota; kingdom Viridiplantae; phylum Streptophyta; class Magnoliopsida; order Poales; family Poaceae; genus Phyllostachys; species Phyllostachys edulis. The sequence continues at coordinate 74,237,775 of CM070561.1, forward strand.
TTCTGCTAATGTTGTAGGTGCTAGCTCGTCATCTCAAAAGAATTCTAATTATGTTAAATTTCATTGCACCTATTATGGTAGAGATGAGCACTTGCATGAATCTTGCTTTAGGCGTGCTAAGAAAGAGAATAAGGAAAGATTGAATGTTTTAAGACAAAAATGTGCAACCTCTCTTCTTCCAACAACTAATGAGAAAGCTAGGCTTTTAAAGAACTTTTATGATGGCTTTAAATCTGCTTCACGTGCTGGTTTGGGATATAATTCAAATAATTCACATTATTTTTTGCGTTCGGATCGCCCACTTGCACGTGATTTTGGTTACAGTTTTGTTGTTGTTCCTCCTTGTCGTGTATCTTAGTACTGGATTCCTAAATCTTATCTCACTAACCCCAGTATTGTGAGACTGATGTTTCTTGTGATGTAAGATCGGTTGACGAGTTTGGAGAACATGAGCTTGATTTCGTTCCAGTCCTTTTCATCATTGCTTGATTAGAATACTTAATGGTTCTTCATTTTCTTTGATGGCTTCCAAGAGATTTCACTTTCTGAGAGACCTTGTGGAAAGGGCGACATTGCTCTACACCTTGTTGAGTTTAACTTTTAGATTGCTGATTTTCTCTCAACTGGTTGATTCTGCACGATCTGCTATTTTACGAAGTAAGTTGGGAGTGTTGCATCTTATGGGCTTTTTCTGAGGGGGAGTTTGGGTTTAAAAGTTCAGAAGCTTTGTTTACTATACGTGTCAAACAAATCATCAAGTCCAAGCCATTGAAATCGAATGAGTTGTAGAGCTTTTTTATCATATTTATTCATGTATTGTGTAGCTTTGATCATGACTGGTTATAATTAATTTGCTACATTAGAACTAAAGCATGACATGACAGAATACTTTGACTAGATTGATTATTGTTATTACTTTGTGATGTTCATCGAAAAAGATTAGCTTGATTGTGAGTCTTATTTTAAATCTTGGATTTGAAGCTAGTATGTCTCTCATTGTAATCCTTTATGCTCACTTATTTTGGCATGTTATAAAAAAATGATAAGAAAGAGAAAATTTAAAAGTTGTATGCTTCAAGCATGCCATACATATCTATGTATATTCAAAAGAAATACACACACACACACACACAAACGCTCAAATGAAAAGAAGTATGCTTCAGCATGCCACCAGTGGAAAGAGGTCTGCTTCAAGCATGCCACCTTGAAAAGAAGTATGCTACAAGCATGCCACATGCATAAGATTTGATTGTGGAGTAATAGGGTGTTACAAGAGACTGCTAGCTCATCTAGATTTAAAGTTTGCCTCACTATTAGGTTTTAACTTTTCATGGTGATATCTCTTTGTGGTGTTTATAATCGGTTTAGTCATTGTTGAGATGTTTGTCACTGAGTTAAAATTGCTTAATTATTCTACAGACTTGTTTTGACATTGCTACATGGTATATGACTTTATATGATCCCGTTAGCTCTACTAAAAAAGATGGCTTGGTTAATCTATTAAATTGATTTGAATAATCTACACAGCTTCTTGTCTCTTACTCTTCTTGCTCTTTTCTCTGAAGTTCTTGTTGAGTGCATTGCCAAAGGGGGAGAAAGATGGGAGAAATTGTGCTTGTGTTGAGGGGGAGTTTCTCGATTGGAGTTTCTAGTTTGCTGTTGTGGTTTGTCAAAATTCTTTGCCTTGCTGTTTTTGAATTATTGAAACTTTCTTTTCGCAAATTCTTCTCTCTATTTAGAAGTATTGTCAATGTATTCATCAAGGGGGAGATTGTTAGACCATGGGGCTTGGTCGTGGTTTTTGCTGATAAATAATTAACTTTTAGGTTGCATTGGAATTTGCGGTTTTAGAAGTTTGATCGTTCCATTTGGGTGGTCGGTTTACGGACTTCCAGGACCACCCAAGAGGTCTTCCAGGACCACCCCGAAGGTCTTCCAGGACCACCCCTAGTGAGGAGGTCTTTCAAGTCCTGTAGCTCAAGTACTATTCACCCGAGTACTGTAGCTTCGAGTGCTACGGTGCGTAGTTGTAGGCTTCGAGTGCTACAATGCGTAGTCATAGGTTTTGAGTGCTACAGTGCGTAGTCCTATTGGAAGTGGTCGTAGACCTGGTGGAACTGGCCGTGGACTTCTTGGAAGTGGTCGTAGACCTTGTAGAACTGGTCGTAGAATTACTGGAACTGGTCGTGGACCTTGTTGAAGTGGTCGTAGACTTTGAGGATGATCTGGATAGTGTTTATTGATGGTTGAGAGTGTGTTATGCGTGTGTGAACTGATATTGGTCAGGTTGGAGAACTTGTGCCTGGAATATGTTCTTTGGTCTTTGCATGTGCAGGTTGAGCGTGAAGACGATCACGGTCGATGACGAGGAGGACCGGGACTAGGATAGGGAAATCTGAGGTTCAGGTGGTCGAGGATGTCACGAGGTGGTCGGGCTTATGTTGGGGCACGTGGAGATCAAAGGTGGATGTATGACGCGCGAAGAAGCTTCGGGGGGGTGCAGTCTAGAAGGCTTACGACGCGTGATGAGATATGGAAAGTGTTTCATATCTGAAAGGTTTAGAGATATTGAAAAACCCGTGTTTAGAAGGGTTTCAGGTCCCTTTATTCTCGGAAGAGATAGGATTTTGTATCCGTGTCGTTGTGGATACGGTTTAGGACTCTAGCATTTTAAAGGAGGCAGAGGTTAAGAGTTTTACAATAACTTTTGCAGGGGATTTGGAGAGGACTTTCGGAAGAAAGCTTTGAGGGGTGCCGTGAAGGGTGCTTTGTAGCCACAGAACAAGATTGAGAAATAAAGCTTAGATCTATTCCAAATAGTCTTCGCCGGCGGTGTGTTTCTCTGAGCATCGTCTTAGATTTGTTCTTGTTCGAATAGTGCGTGGCGAGATAGCTCTTCTTCGTCGACTTTGTTGTCTACGATCACGTGCTGTGTTGATCACCCGATTGTTGCCAACCACCTCGGGAGGTAGGGAAGATCAGCGCACATCGAGTATGGCTGAATTGGAAGGAAGAAATCAGTATAATCATTCAACCCCCCTCTGATTGCTGTACTAGATCCTACACTCTTTTATAGAGAAACTTGCATTGACCTGTTGAACACCCCAGCTAAGTCTATAATAGCCATTGTTAGCAACAGAGCATAAGACCTTGTGGAGCCACTTTATCTTATGACTTCGGTGGGATATTAGTTGTACGACAGTAGATGTATATTCAATCATAATATATTAAATGCCCTGATGTAATTCAGCAGTTTTGTCTGCAAGACTACACTCCTCCCCCATTTCTTTTTCTTTATTATCTTCTATGTGAAAGAAAAAACGAGAGTACCTAGGAGAAACTAGGTATCTTTTTATTAAGAAGAAGAATAGGCATTCAAATACGAGTCGAAGAGGACTCGAAACTAGGTGGTAGGATGTACACCCAGGCCTCCCACATAGCTCAATTCATATATCAAGGTGTCTAACAAAGCTTAACATGACCTAGAGTAGATTGAAATTACTTAAAACACCATGATATGAAAGGGTATTGAAACAAATTTGTGAGGTAGAGAAACTATAGGAGTAGCTAGGTTATAAATTATTCAAAATGTTCGAGCTATATTGAAAAACTCATGATGAGATTGGAACAGAACTAACTAGTGCTTCCAACAGGTCAGGTTAATTATTGTTTAATCAGATTACAAGTTGAGAATAAATTAAAATTCTTATGCAAGTTGTCCTCACAAATTGTGGCTTTTCTTTCATACAAAAAGAGTACCATGCATGATATTCTAGCCTTGTGGTATTTTTACTACAGTAGTTGTGTAGCATCACCAAATTCACCACTTCACATTCATGAGACTTACTACCTGTGCACATAAAATTTGTAGTGTACTTGTTTAGCTATGCACATAAATTTATAGTGTACTTGTTTGTAATACTGTTAGAGACAAGAACCTAGATAGATGGAACCTTGTATGCCCAGTACAGTTAGGACTTCAAAAGTTCAATGACAATCAGAAGTTAGTACAGCACGGGTTGTAGCTTGTACCAGCATAGAGGCTACCCTTATCAAGTGACAGGTAGTAGTATCAAAATTTCTCCTCAGTGATGATAAAAGTAAAAGTAGATAGGTGTATGTCGACGATCGAGTCGTCGATCTTATAAAATAAATAGAAAAAATAGTTAAGAGTTTTTGAAAGATAATGAGATTGCACTTTATTACAATGAACTGGATCCTTTACAGGGGGTGTCTTTGACAAGACAGTGGACTAGCCCTAATTACACTTGATGTGTTGATTGCTACACTACTGCTTTAACAACCTTGAGTTGTGGTTGTAGATCGTGTCTAGATCTTGTGAACTTGTCGTTGTCTCATCCCCTTCTCCTCCGATTGTCTTCTCCTTTAAATAACTGAAGAATGGTGGTAGTTACTCCTGGAAGTGGAATCCTTTGGAAGTGTCGCGTCTGGTCAGAGAAGCGGTGGCAGTTGGTAGAAAGCCAACTGACCAGCGGTTGATGTCAGTGGGAGATAAACCGTATGATGGTTATTGTCAATTGTCAGTGAGTTAGGGCTATAAGCGTCGTGCGGTTTGGAACAAATTAGACACATGTTCCATTCATCACACAGAAGGGATATACTTGGAATCTGGTCCAAGTGCTAGTTCAAAGCTCCTACGAGCAGTCATCTGGTCGAGAATAAGGTATAGAACCTCTCCGACCAGGGTACCCATAAAGTAATCTCTTGAATCCTCATGACTAGGGGGTCGTTAGCCTTAGGGGCATGTGGTCTTTAATTAAATATTAAAGTAATATTTAGATATTTTAATCCTCGTCAGCTAGCCCCTGAACTTTAAATGAATTTATAATGTGAACACTCTTCGATGAAATCCATATCGGAAGAAAAAACCTTTGTCTTAATGGCGTAGATAACGAGGTGGTCTGTATTCACTTTAAAGTTGAGAAACCGTTTAGGAAACCGAAGAGATTTCTGTTTGTTGGTCTTCGGGCAACTTCCCGTTGTAGTTAATAAAGTGCGGTTATAAAATCCCTGTAGCACATTGATTTGGGTCTTTTACGCTCTCATATTTTACTTTCACTCTTCACCTTTTGGTCAAGAACTTCCCCAAAACTCGTTTCATCTTCTCGTCCGAGATCCAGCAATGTCAGACTCAATCACCAACTAGTCAGTCTCAGATTTGAGCATGAAGAAGATCAAGAGCTTGGAGAAGACCAGGATGCTTCCTGACCGGAACTTGATCCATTGGAAACCAGTGGTCGGGGAGCATTTTTCTAGTCGCGAAGAGGGAGAAATCCTTGTTTTACTCGCGTACATCGAGTGCGGATTTAGACTACCAGTACATTCGTTCCTCTCCATAGTCTTGGAGTATTACAAAGTGGAGCTGGTGAATCTTGCTCCCAACTTGATCGCCAACATCAGCATCTTCATCTTCCTCTGCAAAGCGTATCTGAGGATTCCGTCAGATCTGGAAGTCTTCAGGTATTTCTACAAGATGTCAAGGTAGGGGAAATCAGCTACCGTACCTGGGGAGTGCATCCTGCGTCTCCACGACGGGAAGGCCAAGGAGTACATCCGCATGTACCCCAAGTCCTCGTGGTCGTTATGGAAGAAAAACTGGTTCTACATGATGATCATGAAAGATGACGGCCTCTACTTTGCAGGCAAGGTGGCGGTCGAGAACCCAAACTAGCGTTCCTCCACGAAGAAGGAGGGAAGAGTATGGAGTTGGATTGAAGCCATCTAGCTCCTTAGCATCAGGGGACTAACTTCTTGGCATGTGGTGAGAGATTCCTCCACATACCAGATAAGTCCTCTGAAGCTCCGATCATGTACCTTGCTATGGTACCTTGGCCGTGATCATACGATCATCGACACTGCCAATCGTAAGTCTTAAAAACTCCGACCAGTTTTGTTGGTTTTGGTTGATTATTTTGTAACCTTATAGTCTCTCTTTTCTTTATCTGATGCTTTCCATTTGAAGAAATCAGAACGAGAGATGATCTATCTTTGGGGCCCGTGTCAAGTGTCAATGCTAGCATCATGTTCTCCGGCGGAGAGAATAGAGAGGTTCAAGGTGAAAAATAAAAAACTTCCTTTCATCATTTATGTATTTTTCCGATCAGTATGCCATAACTTTTGTTTTTATGTGCAGTCGGTCGGGTTGGAGATCAACGAGCTCACTGGGAGTTTTGATCCAATCGACATTCCGACCGCTCCTGCCCCCATGACCACTCAAGAAGGTGGCTCTTTGGAGGTAAGAAAGGCATCAAAAAAGGAATTTGCATTTTAGATGAAGTATTTAATTGCCAACTAACTTGGATGTATAATTAGCGAGAGGAAAAGAAGATCCGCCGACCGAAGTTACTGTGGCTGTGGACTCTGAAGTGGTCGTGACCGACCAGGCGACTACTTCTAAAGCATCTGCCCCAGAGGTCGACGAAACCACCGCCTTCGACCAGATGGTCAGGGAACTCCTCTCCGACCTCATGTTCAGGGAGATTTCTTCTGACCTCCGGTCGAAGGATGCGAAGGGTCTAACCAACCCTACCGGTTCGGAACCGGTAAAATCGGTTGAAAAAAAAAGAAAGGCAAGCTCCGTGGATTTCACTCCAGGGCATTTCAAGATTAAAACCAAAAAGACAACCATGTATGTATACATGAAAGAAACTTACATAAATATATACCTTTAATATTTTCTGATATTATGAAATCTTGATATTCTTTTCTTCAATTCTCTTAGATTCTCTGGTGTTCCGATTGCCTCCAATCAGAACAATCCTCAAGAGAAAACTCCTGAGGAAAGAGTGGTCGAGCCAGCCCCCGAGAAGGTGGCGGCACCAGTGCCTGCTCAAGAACCTAAGGCGGCTCCGACCGCACCTTTGGAGGTAGATGTCCAAGAAGAGTCCCGACAGGTCCCCACCAATACTAGGACCATTTAAGAAAGGATTTCTTCGTTGTTGAAGAAGTCCCTTATGAATATTAAGGGGTATACTCAAGAACTATATGACGTCATTATTATCCATAATATGAATTACAGATAAATAATTAAATTAGGATTTATTAGATCCTCATCAGTCATACTTGACAGATCTGGAAAAATTTGAAAAAGAAAATAAAGCTAAAGAAGCCATTATGGCCTTACTTGAGGAAAGATGCCAAGCAAAAAAATTGGTCGACCAGGTTCAACGAAGCCTCCTTCAAGCACAAAGAACCATAGAGGCTTCTGAGAAGAAAACTTGAGGTAACTAGTCGCAAATCCGACCAGATTATTTTGTGACATGATTATATTTCTTTAACTTTTGATCCACTCGTGCAGAGCAAGTTCAAAAATTAGAAAAAGCTCTTGAGTTCGAGCACGACAAGAAGGCAGAACTTGGACAGAGTCTTGAAGAGAAAGTCAAGGCTCTCAACAAAATGCTCTTCGACATGGGATCGGGATCATGTCTGCCAATTTTAAGAGATCCGGTGGAGAAGATAAATTACCTTGGCCAACAACTCGAAGATCTCAAAAATCTACTCGAGACAACTCGGAGTAACCACGTGTGGACTATGAAGAATGTTGTTGCGGATGGAGTTACCTTTGCTCTAGCAAAGCTTAAGGCCTCCGACCCCTCAATCAACTTCCAAGCTCTTGAAGCGGACTTCAACTGCTCGGAGGATGATGCAGCCAAGATCTTCGAAGGTGTAAGACCCTTCGGAATGAAGGTTGCTGAGGAGATGCAGGTCGGGTCTCCATCCCGTAGCGACTAGTCTGGTGGTCCCGAGCAATAGATGAATGTAATATAAGAATTTTACATGTAAAAAACTTACCTTTTATCATCAATAAAGGCTATGTTTATTTTATCATTAGTAAAGTCCGTGTTTATCTTTTCACTTTTGCTAAATATTCATATACTAAAGAAGCAGTAGACCAAGGAAAAGAGCAAAAGCTACGACCATAGAACAAAGTCTATGCTGATTATGTTATTTAAAATGATCTAATTAACACTAGGAAATCAATTTGGTCGGAACAGTGTATGATTTCGACTAGCTTTAGATCTATTTCCATAACTAAAAATATTGTATAGTACATCGTGTGGTCGGAAGATGTTATAAGACTTGTACTGATGAAAAGAAATCTTGCAAAGATGTATGCAAAAGCGATAAGTGGACTTATTTATACGCATGATCCAAACTGGCCGTAAAAGTTGCTAAGAATTGAAGGCATGATAGACACTTCGTGAAATGTGTTCTTTCTCAAGTTTCGACTGGCAGCGAAGATCGTAAGAAAAGAACCATTGCTAGGAAACTCCTTCCAGTGGGTAGGACCACTTGTAGAGAGGAGAGATTTCGATTATGAAGCTTTTTGTGTCTCGACCAGTAGCCAAACAAGAGTAGAACAAAATATTGAAATGAAGAAAATTAGTCTTCGAATTCTTAAGCGTGTAAGTAACTATATCAAGTTGTTTGTGTTATGCTCCTTTACTTGTTTGCTTCTTTAAGAAAAGAGTGTATGGTCACGCATGAGAACCATCGCTGTGATGTTCACGACTAGGACCCTTATGGCTTGTGACGATTATGTCCAGGCCAAAAAAAGTAAAGGAGACCCTTTAGAAGGATATCAGAGAGAAATGGTTCTTCTCCGACCAGTTAAACAACAATAATATGTGACCAGAGAATGGATAACAGGCATATAAACAATATCACTCATCGAAAAAATAAAAAAAGTATGAATATTTATTGAAATTGAAAGAATGAAAAAACTAAACTAAGAACTTACGTAATTGATCAATGTTCCAAGAATTTGACAAAACACGCCCATATGACATGGCTAGTCATACCGAACCAGGTCTGGTGACTTCGACCACAGTGTATGGACCTTCCTATTTGGGAGAAAGTTTGTTGCGATGTGCTTGGCTCTGAATTTTTTTGAAAACCAGATCACCTACAGCTAGGCTGCGAGGTTGCACCTTACGACTGTTGTACCTTCGCATGACTTGTTGGTAAACCGCTGATTGTATAAGGGCTTAGTTTCGTCGTTCTTCAAGGAAATTGATGTCGTCGAGTGTTCATTGTATTTGATCGTTCTCATTGAAACAATCAGTTTGAGCAGAGCCAATTTTCAGTTCCGGAGAAAGCATGGCTTTAGCACCGTAAACTAGAAAAAATGGCGTTTAACCGGTCGCACGACTAGTCGTGGTTCAAACGGCCCATAACACAGAGGGAAGTTCTTGAACCCAAGCTCCTGACTATTTTGTTAATTGGTCGAACACTCGGTGTTTCACTCCTTGCATTATTATACGATTAGTCCATTAGCTCGCTCGATTGCTCCGTTGCTCTGCGGATGAGCAATAGAAGCGAAATGTATCTTGATACCTAGATCTTCACAGAATTCCTGAAAATTTCCGCTCGAGAACTGGGTACTGTTATCTGTGATTATACGACTGGGTATGCCAAATCGTGTGATCACGTTTTTTGTGAGGAACCTCTTAGCAGCCTCAGTTGTTGTTTTAACAACTAGCTCAGATTCTATCCATTTTGTGAATATATCAATCATTACAAAAAGGAATTCAAAGCCCCTGGGTGCTCTTGGAAAGGCCCGAGAATGTCTAGTCCTCAGGTTGCAAAAGGCCAAGAAAGATGTATTGTTTGTAAAGCTTGTGCCGGCTAATGTACTTGTCAACTATAAAATTGACATGATACGCACATCGTCACAAGCTCTTTTGCATTATGAAGGGTAGTCGGCCAGTAGTATCCTTACCAGAAGGCTTTACCAACCAGAGTTCTGTAGGAATGATGTGCTCCACAGACTCCTCCATGTATGTCGGATAATAACTTAATACCATCCGTTTAAGATATGCATCTCATAAACATTTCGTGAGATCCCCGTTTGTAAAGGGTACTTTCGATCAGAGTGTATGATTTGGCTTTTAGAGCTATACGATCGGCCTCTACATCATCTCTAGGAATAATGTCATGCTGAATATAATTGTAAATCGATGCCATTCGATCACTACTGAGATCGAGCTGTACAACCTCCAGTGGAACATCTAAGTCCTCAAAATGCTTGACCACCGAGGGTGAATCGAGTTGCTCGAGGAAAACTTCGAGCGAGACAAGTGAAGTTGCTGAGGCCATTCGTGCCAACTAGTCTGCCAGGAAGTTTTCCTTTCTATTAATATGTTGGATCTGGAACAAGAAGAAGCGTTTTTCAAGTTTCTGTACTTCTGCCAAATAGGATGACATCTTGGGACTGGAACATGCATATTCCTTCCCGACTTGATTCGCTACTAGTTGAGAATCGTCTTTCACTAATGTCTGTGAATCCGGCGCTCTGTCGCTTTCGAGTCCTGCAAGTAAACCTTCGTATTCGGCCACATTGTTTGTAGCAGGAAAGTTTAGCTGAATGGCATATTTGATATGTTCTCTAGTAGGGGATATCAAGACAACTCCAGCCCCTGAGCCTTTGAGCATCAAGGAACCGTCAAAGTACATTGTCCACTCTTCGTGGTGTTCATACTCGGGCCCTTGGGTGGGTTCAGCGTTCGTCCATTCGGTAATGAATTCTGCTAAAGCCTGGGACTTGATTGTCGTTCGTGAGATGAAATGGAGGCCGAACGCTATAAGCTCGACCACCCATTTTTTGCTATTCGTCCTGATGATTCCCTGTTTCCGAGAACTTGACCAAAGGGATATCCAGTAAGTACGACCACTCTGTGGGCCTAAAAGTAATGTCTTAGTTTCCTTGAAGCCATAAGGAGACCGTATAGCAACTTTTGCACCTATGGGTATCGTTCCTTCGATCCATGTAAGACTTCGCTTACGTAATATATTGGTCATTGGATATTGTCACGCTCAACGACCAGTATAGCTCTGACCGCTTACGATGTTGTAGCCACGTATATCAGTAGTATTTCTCCTGATTTTGGACACACTAAGATCGGAGCACTCATAAGGCACTTCTTAAGCTCTTCAAAGGTATCATTTGCCTCTTTAGTCCATTCGAAACATCCATGTTCTCGAAGAAGCTTGAAGAAAGGTAATCATTTTTCTCCTAAGCATGCTATGAAACGACTGAGCACTGTCATACAGTCGCTTAGTTTTTGGGCTTCTTTCTTTGTGGTTGGAGGGCGCATCTGGTCGGCGGCCGATATTTTTGCTAGGTTTTCTTTAATTCCTCTATCCGAAATTAGGAATCCAATAAGCTTTCCAGAGGAAACTCCATACATACAATTTTCTGGATTTAACTTAAGGTTATGCCTTCTTACGTTATTGAAAATTTTGTGTAGGTCAAAAATATGATCACCAGTATTGATGCTTTTCACAACCAAGTCATCAACGTAGTCTTCTAGATTTCGTCCTATCTGAGGATTAAAGATTTTTTTGCATTAACCTCTAAAAAGTTGTACCAGCGTTTTTGAAACCAAATGACATCTTAACGTAACAGTAAGTGCCATATGGTATGATGAAGGAAGTTCTCTCTTCATCATCTTTACTCATATTAATCTGGTGGTACCATGAATACGCATCCAAAAAACTTAACAACTCACACCCAGAAGTAGAGTTTACCAGCTGATCAATGCGTGGAAGGGAAAAGTTATCCTTCGGACAAGCTTTATTAAGATCTGTGAAATTAATACACATTCGTCATTTTCCGTTGCTTTTTCTAACCATTACAGGATTGACAAGCCACTCTGGATAGTCGACTTCACGAATAAATCCAGCCTTAAGAAGCTTGTCGATCTCCGACTGGATTGCCTCATTCCGATCTAGTGCGAAGTGCCTTAGCTTCTGCTTGACTGGTTTCTTGTCAGGCTGGAGAGCTAGCCTATACTCGATTAACTTCCTGGGGACTCCGGGCATGTTGGATGCATGCCAGACGAATACATCCAAGTTTGCTCGGAGGAAGGAGACGAGAAACTCTTCCTATTTAGGGTCGAGTCATGTCCTGACCAGTGCCTTTTGGGTAGATGCGTTAGCATTTCCTGGCGCAAACAGTGTTATGATGTTTTTCGGAGAAGCACCTTCATTGAGTTGAACCTCCTTGGTCTGGTCGAAAGGTTTTGGGGCCATCTTTGGTCTCGAGTGCTTGACTTGTATGGAAGGTGGATTAGTTTCCCTAGTCGGAAGTTCATCGACCAGTTCTAGTGATTTTTGATCACATGTGCATGCCTTCTTTCTATCCCCTCGAATCGTGATTACCCCTTTTGGTCCTAGTATCTTTAAACTTTGATATCTGTAATGCATAGCTATCAGGAATTTTGCCAATGTCGGACGACCAAGAATTCCATTGTATGCAGTTTCAAAATCCACCACATCAAATAGAATCTTTTGTGTTTGAAAGTTGTCAGGTCTCCCGAACATAATGGGTATGGAAAGTTGCCCTATCGGTTTTGCAGTAGATTCCGGAACTATGCCATGGAAGCATATTTCACAGGCTTTACTTTTGTCCTAGGAATTTGCATTTCTTCCAATGCTCTTGTGAATAAAATGTTTAAAGAACTACTTCCATCTATCAAGACTCTATTAACTTTGCAATTATTAATAGTAGGTTCAACAATAATAGGGAACCTACCTGGTCGAGTCGATGGGATGGGGCAGTCTTCTTTGCTAAAGGAGATAACTGTCCCCGACCATCTGGATGGCTTGACAGTGATCGAAGATTCGTCAAGGTTAACTTCCCGCTCCACAGCCTTCAGATGGCGCCTGGATTCGTACAAGTATGATCCACCAAAGATCATATCTACAGTATGCTGAGGCTCCTAGTACTCTATTTCTTCGTCGCCATCTTTGTCCTTCTTGGAGCTTGGTTCTCCAAGTTCCTGTATGGAAGGGAAGGGACCTTTACCAGAGTAATAGTCCTCCAGCTTCTTTTGACAGGCCCAACAGGTGCGCAGATCATGCCCTACTGCGTGGTGAAGTGGACACCACTTCTTGTTTTTCTTGTATTCGTCAGTTGGAGCTTTCACCTTGTTCCGACCAGAATAGTCTTTCTTGCCCTTGGAAGAGAATGGGATTGCTCTTTATTGTAATGAACTGGATCCTTCACAGTAGGTGCCTTTGACAAGGCAGTGGACTGGCCCTAATTACACTTGATGTGTTGATTGCTACACTATAGCTTCAACAACCTTGAGTTGCGGATGTAGATCATGCCTAGATCTTGTGAACTTGTCGTTGTCTCATCCCCCTCTCCTCCAATTGTCTTCTCCTTTAAACAATTGACGAAGGGTGGCAATTACTCCTAGAAGTGGCGTCCTTTGGAAGTGTCACGTCTGGTCGGAAAAGCGGTGGCAGTTGGTAGAAAGCCAACTGACTAGCGGTTGATGTCAGAGGGAGATAAACCGTATGATGGTTATTGTCAGTGAGTTAGGGTCGTAAGAGTCGTGTGGTTTGGAACAAATTAGACACATGTTCCATTCATCACACGGAAGTGATATACTTGGAACCGGGTCCAAGTGCCAGTTCAAACCTCCTACAAGCAGTCATCTGGTCAGGGACAAGATACATCACCTCTTCAACTAGGGTACCCATAAAGTAACATCTAGAATCCTCATAACCAGGGGTCGTTAGCCTTAGGGGTTACGACCGCGAAGGACATTCAATCTTTAATTAAATATTAAAGTAATATTTAGAGATTTTAATCCTCGTCAGTGCCTAATTTTGTTTTTTCCCCTGCAAGGATCTCATGTGTTGAAAACTTCTGCAAAAAATGAAATGAGAACAATGCGGTTAAAAATATCCTTTCTTCCTAGTCTTTTAGGCCTCGTTTGGACCCATGATTTCTATAATAATTTCGTAGGAAAGTGAGAAAGAAGACTTGTTTCCTTTTCTTAAAGATTTTCCTCGTTCTAGACTAGCCTAGGCTTAAATCATTTTCTTTGCAAAGGAGATTATCTAACCTAAACTCGGCCCAGGTGATTGGTTGTTCACTGACATGGTTACGGTTGTAGTTGAGCCACTAAGTAGCTGCTGGTCCGGTCAGCTGGTGCGATGCATACCTAACTTTCTCTATATCCGAGCATCCTACGGTGTCCAGTTTCTTCTCTAGCTCCACTAGCCAATCGCTTGCGTCCAGTGGATCGGCTGCTTTGGCAAAAGTGGGAGGGTGAGTTTGGAGAAAGTCACCCAAACTAACCCTGCGGGCTGGCTGTGAGGTGGTAGATGCTACTCGGGTTAACAGAGCTTCCATGAAGTGGTTCTGGTTTTCTTGGGCTTCTCTTCTAGAATTTTCTAATAATCTAAGTACATCGGCCATTACTCCTAGGGGATCTGTTGCTTTGGTGGTTGGTGGGTGGCTAGATTCTGGTATTGTGGTGGTTCTGGGTTGGCCCGATGTTGTTTCCTGAAGATGTACTGGTGGGTTTTCTGCTGGCATGTCTTGTGGTAGGAGTCCCAACCTTAATCCCAATTCTTGGTTGTCACGTCCTTGACCTTCCATCCTGTGGGGGAGGTGTTAAGAAATTGGGTGCGTTAGTAGTTAGACTTGTAGAATTTTATTTTGAGGAGTCTTTTGTTGGTTGTACCAATTTCTTATTTCTTCAGCAATAATTTGTTGTAGAGAAAAAGGTAACATCTTTATCTGGCAGAGATTTACCCTTGGGTGCGTTGTATTAATCCATACACACAGTAAGCAAATAACACCAAGAAAGACTGAATTTACCAAGAGATATGTAGCACCAAGATTGTCACACCACAAACATGGTGATTTGATTGATATACTCCTAGTTCCGCAAGAAGTGATTGAATCCATGATACCTCTACTTTAGCATTGGCCATTGATTTGTATTTTGACTCTGTGTTGGGCCTAGACACGGTCACTTGTTTCCTTGAGCTCCATGATACCAAGTTACTACCAAAGATCATTGCAAAAGCCACCTAGTAGATCGTATCGCCATCACTGTAATCGACAATCAAGATCCGAGAAGGCGCTTAATAGAGCGGAAGATGATTTCCGGATTGCAAGACCAAGAGTAGGCGTACCCTTGAGATATATCAATATTCTTTTTACTACTCCTAGATGTTTATTAGTAGGGGCATGCAAATACTGACATACTCTATTAACTGCAAACGAAATGTCTACTCTAGTCATTGTGAGATACTGTAAAGCACCCACTATGCTTTGGTATCTTGATCCTTCTTCTGTAGATAGAGGAACTCCATAATCCCTTAACAATTTTTCAGATGATGCCATCAGTGTAACCACTGGTTTACAGTGTTCCATATTGTTTTTCTTCAGAAGCTTGGCTATATACTTCTTCTGTGTCATAATTACACCTTCTTCGGACATCACTTCTATCCCAAGAAAATAGTGTAATTTGCCAAGATCTTTGACAACAAATTCACATTGCAATTTCTGTATGAGATCACTAGTAGCCTATGCAGATGAACTGGTGATGATAATATCATCAACATACACCGGTACATATGTTGTGATCATGTGATCTCTGAAAATGAACAAAGAAGTATCAGACCTTGGAGGTGTAAAGCCAAGTTCCTAGAGTTTTGAGTTCAATTGTGAGTACCAGGCCCTAGGAGCCTGTTTTAAGCCATCTATCGCTTTGTCTAGCTTGCAAATATAGTGAGGCATCTCAGAATCAACAAACCCCGATGGTTGTTGTTGGAAATATGCCCTAGAGGCAATCATGGAGATGATTATATTTCATTATGTTCATAATATTGGATAATATGTTATCCTGTTCCTTGAATGAATCATTGGTTATGAAGATTAACAATTATGTGACTTGTTGGTGAAACTCCTAACTTATATGATGTCATTCTAAATGAATCCTTGGCCGGATGTCAATGGTCGGAACACTATTGACTCTATCGATCAGCACATTGTATTGATTGATGACCAGTTTCACCGGTCATGGGTATAGAGATATCGAATCAATAATGTGAACACATGTTAGAGAACATGGGGTTGGATTAACCCACCTTGAGACACTATTGAGATTGTTATGATTCTATGTGTCATTAGTTGGTCTCAAGCAATGATGATGTATAATCTTTAGACCTAAGATCAGCATGGTTTTCTACATGTGTAATAGCACTCTTAGGGGTTGCCAATCGCTACTCGTAACTGGGTAGTTATAAAGGTAGCTTTCGGGTATGCTATGAAACATGCGGAGGAATGTGACTAGTCAGATATGGGATTTGCCCCTCCTAACATAACAGGAGAGATGTCTCTGGGCCCCTCGTTGTGGTCGGATAAAGTAAGTGCATGGCATACCACTAGTGGTCGAAGTGTTCGACCACGTGAAGTTATCCAATACTTGACCGAGAAAGTATTGAACAGTCCATAGATGACACAACATCTCACCTGGAGTTCAACTAGACATCGTGAGGCTAAGGGAGAATACATGAGTAGGTCGCTTAGTTCGATCAGTTACGGACTTGTCGTATGGAGATACGAGCTGGTCGTAAACTGGTTGAACGTAATCACGGAGTGGTCGTAACCTGGTCGTAAGTGATGAGGATCTGGTCGTAGATCATGTTGCATTAAGGTTCATCCGATATAATTTGTGTGTATTCGAGAATCGTTATGTCCTGCTAGGAACCGCTAACGACTCATGATCGGAATGGGTTTCTAAGTCACAACCGATTACGCATGAACCTACAGGGTCACACACTTAACGGGTTGGAACAAACTAGTACAGATACGATTCGTCAAACGTGTTCGGATAGGATCCGTCACGAGCACTATATAAGGAGATGCATGAGGCTGTTGGGACAGGAGAGAACGTAATAGACAAGACACACGAAAGTCGTGAGTTGAGTTGTTCCACCGAAACCCTAGCCGCCATCTGTCTGAGAGCTCTACTGTGCGACTTGGTGCTAGCACACTGGCGCGCGGTTGTTCCTTTCCTGGACGTGTGGATACCGTAGAGGCACTACTGCGGTTGCTGTTGCACTTGAGGACGATCCACGATCTTCATAAGGAACTGTAGAGGTCGCTGGAGGAGACGATCGACCACGACCACAACACTGACGTGCTCGACGCTGGACAATCGACTACGACCACTACATCGACGTGCTCTACGTTGGACCAGGCTGCTCCAACCCTTCTTCCACTGCTCTACGCGTCTAGTGGTAACGATCTGTGATCATCTACTTGCTTGGCTTCCTGGTTTACGTGGTAGAAAATTTTGATTTGTTGCTATCGTAGCCTACCCGTACCCCAACAGTTGCTTCATATAAACATTCTCCTATAACTTCCCATGCAGAAAGGCATTAGTTACATCAGCTTGCCTGAGATCTCAGCCTTGTGAGATAGCAATTGAAAGGACTAGCCGAATGGCCGATGGCTTGACCACAGGGCTAAATGTGTCATCATATCCCAAACCTCTGCTTGAAACCCTTTGCTACTAATCTGGCTTTGTAGCGTTTGAGAGAGCCGTGAGCATTTTTCTTCAATTTGTACACCCATTTGTAATCAATCACATTTGTCCCTTGACTGGCAAGTACTGGGGTCCATGTGTTGGTCTTGATGAGTGCAACATATTCGTCTTCCATTGCCTGCTTCCACTTTGGATGAGCAAGTGCTTCAACATCAGCAACTGCAACAAAGGCATGACCTTTTGTCGAATATGATACAATACCGTCAATGAACTTCTCGGGTTGTCTAATATTATTCTGCAGACGAGTTCTCGGTTGATCTGATTGCTGAATATTCTAGTGTACACCTTCTGTCTCCAGAGTATAACTTGGTGAGGCATCTGCAATGTTAATATCAAGCACATCATGAGAAGAATCACTATTGTTACTTCCTAGTCGATCACTCTCGGGGAACAAAGAGGTCTGATTAGGAATGGTAGAGGTTGAAGCAAGTTGTGGCAAAAGAGTGGATAAATCTGATTAATGTGTAGGAGTTTGAGGTTTATGTTTTGTGAAAGGAAAGATGTCTTCATCAAAGATGACATCTCTGGATATGTAAATACAGACATTTGATATATGCAGACAAAGATGTCTTCATCAAAGATGACATCTCTAGATATGTAAATACAGACATTTGATATATGCAAACACTTGTATCCTTTGTGCAAGTTGCTATAACCAAGAAATACACATTGAAAAGACCTATATTGGAGCTTATGTTGATTATATGGTCTAAGGTTTGGGTAGCAGGCACAACCAAAGGATTTCAGCAGGGAGTAGTCTGGCATTGCTTCAAATAGTTGCTCCAAGGGAGTCATATTTGCTATAACTTTGCTAGGAAGCCTGTTGATAAGACAACAAGTTATTACAAAGGCATCTACCCAAAATCTAATGGGAACTAAAGCATGCGCCATTAGAGACAAGCCCATTTCAATAATGCGCATGTGTTTACGCTCAACCGTGCCATTTTGTTGATGTGTATATGGACATGACACCCTATGGCCAATTCCTACTCGTGTTAGGAGAGAATGCAATTTTTGATATTCTCCTCTCCAATCACTTTGTATACACAAAATCTTTTTATTGAGGAGCCGTTCAACATGATTTCTAAACTGAATAAACACTTGTCCTACTTCAGATTTGTGTTTAAGGGGATATAACCATGTAAATCTGCTGAAATCATCAACAAAACTTACATAATATTTGAAGCCTTTTATTGATTTAGTAGCTGGCCCCCAAACATCAGTATGAATAATCTCTAAAGGAACTAAAGTTTTATTACTGGAATCTAAAAAAGGAAGTTGATGGCTTTTCGCCATTTGACAAGTGTCACAAACTGAAGAAATCCTATTGCTAAAAGAACATGCTAATTTTTTTCTGTTGAATCACATGTTGAACGACATCAGTGGAAGGATGACCAAGACGACAGTGCCATTGATCTTGTGAAGGTTTGATGCTAAGCAAGGCAGTTCTGGGTTCGGTTGATGCGAAGGGATAGAGACCACCTCTACATTTGCCTTGAAAGAGAAGACTCTTCGTAGCTCGATCCTTCACAAGAAAGAAATTTGGATGAAATTCAAAATACACATCATTGTCAGACCTGAAGCAATGTATAGAAAGCAAATTTCTGGTTACTTGTGGTACATGAAGGATGTTGTTGAGCTTAAGGTTTCTATTTGATATATGGAGTTGAGAGTGACCAACATGAGAAATAAACAAACCTGGCCCATCAGCAGCTACACAATCCTTACCATTGTACCTTTCATTCTTGGTCAGACAATCAAGATCACTAGTAATGTGATCAGTTGCACCCATATCACTATACCAATTCGTATCGATTTGGTAGGATGGTGTGGAGGCATATGCTGCAACATGCTTTTCTTCAACTTGATATGAATGATCAAAGCGATGATAGCATTTTAAAGCAACATGTCCTAATTTGCCACATACTTGACACTTAGGTCTATTAGCATATTGATTACCAGATGATGAGTTACCTCCACCAGAATTAATGTTCTGGTTTGTGTTGCCACGCCCACGACCTCCTCCTCCATTGTGTCCTCATTGACCTTGACCATTGTGTGATGCATAGTTCACGTTGTAGTCTTTGATATTAATTGCTTCATTGCGTTGATCTAGACGCAGTTCATAACTGAGAAGGTATGAAAATGTGTCGCTCAACGAGACTCCATCTACCTAAGTGGTCAAATATGTGACCACTAAGTCGTATTTAGAGTCCAATACTGCCAGGATGTATGAGACAACCTCTTCATCTCGAAGTGGTTGCCCTGTAGCTGCTAGATTGTCTACAAGACACTTCATCTTTTGAAGTAGTCTGTAATATGCAAGTCTTTATTCTTGGTGTTGGCCAGCTGCAAACGGATTTGCATTGTTCTTGCTCTATATGAGGAGGAGTACATGTGTTCCAGTGTTTCCCAAACTTTAGCCACAGTTGTCATGAACAAAACCTGACCTAGAATACCCTCGGGAAGTGAAGAAAGGAGGACACTTAGGACAAGTTGATCATGTTGTACCCAGATTACATATGCAAGATTTGGAATCTGTGTCACTCCTGCATCTGTAGTCTGGGTGATGATCTTCGGTGGACATGATTCAGTGCCATCAACATATCCAAGGATTTGTTGCCCTCGAAGATAGGGTAGAAACTGTACTTTCCACAACAGGTAGTTGTCTCGAGTCAATTTGACATTAACAAGTTGGCCAAAGGAAGGAGTTGGCCACAAGCCAACTGACATGGATGAGCCGGATGTGGAAGAAGCCATCATCGAGGAGGTGGAAGATGAAGACATGGCTGTTGTGGAACAAGGTCTGATACCATGTGAGAAAACAAAGTATGCGATATGTTTTTAGATGGATCTACCACATCTCTCTAGACGATGGCGACTTTGTATTTATAGCCTGTTGTCGGACAACTGTTCGACAACAGAAGAGATTACAAGCGCTAACTTCTTGCGCTGTTCAAATAGATTACAGAGTATCTCGTATGTTACATATGAATGAATAATATCTACAAGACTAACTAACTTCAGAGTTTATCTTTTAACAGGCGACGGTGAAGCATGGAAGCAGCAAACGAGGCACTGGCCGCTGGTGCACCGTGGGCTTGCCACGGCTAGGCCCGACGATGATAACAGATCTTGAACCGATACTAGAGAGCTAAGTGCAATGCAAGGCAGTATGCGTCGTACCCGATGGTGATTAGCGTGCTTTTGAATCTTATTGATGTTGACTTATCTTGGTTGATTGACTTGATTCTTCCTACAATCCTAAGTCCTACTGGTGGTAATTTACTTTGATCTTTGATCCCCCTGAGATTTTGCTCAAGCTCCGTCACTGCCCTCTACAACAGCCACCGCGAAAAAGGATGTGTGTGGTCAACAGTCCTCGCTTAGGAGAACCGCAATACACTATAACTTGTCAAACCATGAGATTTCAATAGTAGCGCTGCTCGGTGGCAACAGGCTGCAAAAACGTTACCGAAGGACCAACGAAGAAGCTTCAACGAGACATCCATTTATATTGATTTTTTAAAATAATATTAATTTAAAAGATAATTACAAAAGTTCAAAAAAATTACAAAAATAGGCCACTGTCGCCATTTGGGATGGCAAAATTTTTATGTCGCCATTTCAATTGGCGACAATATCCCTGTCACCAATTGAAACAATGCAGAGAGGTTCATGTCGCCAATTGAACCGGCGACATGACAATTTCGCTAGTTCAATTGGCGACAGGGATACTGTTGCCAATCGGAATGGTGACAGGGTCCTATATTTAATTTTTTTAATTTACGTGTAGAGAATTCAGCCTAAAGATTTAGTGTATTTCATGAAGTTTTTTGTTAATACCTTGAAGTGTCCGTGTAGTTCGGAATCCAAAAATGGAGAAGATAATGAAATGTGAAGTAGAGAATGCGAGATCGGTGGCACAATTTGGAACACGAGTTTGGTGGCATAATGACACAAACCGCCCCCTTCAGAGCAAAATGGAAAAAGGTTTAGGGTTGCCATGCACGTTGTTATCCCGGTTGTATTGTTCATGGAACCAATTCCTTGGGGAAAAGATTACGTAATATTTAATAGTCAAAGTATTTGTGAAAATATATTTAAGTTTCAAAGACTTCATAATTAATTGTGAATTACATGGCGCGCTGGGTTTGATTACGTACATTAGAAACGCCAACATGCACGAATCAACAAACCGAAATACACATACAATACATGAGCACATTTTTTGGAATCCGAAAAAAGGTTGATTGGAACAAAATCGATTAGTCCTGTGGCCCATCGGTCTCTTCTCCTTGTCTCTGGACTGTCCACGGTGGCGGCCAATCTCGAAGTCAGTCATGTTCTGCAATACGGGCTGGACAATCGAATGATGTTAGGATAGCACAACGTAGGGCCAAATTAATAATCAGGATACAAACTAAACATAACTTACCTCTTTGATCTGGACTGCATCCGGGCGCCGGGAAGCGCTAGGACGGCCGCCGGTCTCACTAGCAGGAGCCTTCCCCTTGTGCGTCGCACACTCAGCTCGGTCATACTCAACTTCATGTTCGGGAGTCCTTCACCACCACCCTGCTTTCCTGGGCTCCTCTAGTGACTTTTCAGTAAGGTTGGGTACGTAAGATTTCTAGCGTTTGAAGGTCTCAGCTCGCATCGCATAATTCAACATGTACTCCTGCTCGATGAACGTCCTATCGTACATGTTCGCCGTCGATCCCTTGGAAGAAGTTGCATCACATCTCCGGATGCCATTATGCACAGATGTAGTTAGGGATTTGTGGAATGGAATGTAAGATGCGAAAATTCTATGTGTGTGTAAGATTCACTTACGAGGATGTTCATGCACGTGTACGCCCGGGCGGTCGTCGCTGGGTGTGTAGACGGGATGATCTTAGCCAGTTCTTCGCACATACATTGCGGGTGTGGAAACTCCGGTGGTACCGGCACATCCTTCATAGAATGATCTGGGTAGGGTTTAACCCTCTCGGTAAGTCACTTGCGCATCCACAACATCTTCGCGTAGAACTTCGCTGACGAGTCCGACATCTCCTTCCTCTCTGTTGTGTGAATTAAGTTTTGATGAAGTGTTGGGTGTGGTAGTGTAGTGTTATCCTCCAGCTCTCTTCTCCTCTAGTTTTCTTCTCCCTACTTTTATAAGGGGTCTTTTCGACCTGAAAAGGTGGTGTGACAGAGTGTGGTCTTTTCGGTCTGAAAAGGTAGCATTGCAGGGTGTTGTCATCTTAGTCTGCAAAAGTGGCAGTGCGTGGCGTATCGTGGTGCATTCCTTTTGGTCTAAAAAGGTGGCATGTTAGAGTGGTCTTTTCGGTCTGAAAAGGTAGCGTCGTAGTGTGTTGTCATCTCGGTCTACAAAAGTGGTAGCGTGTGGTGTGACAGGGTGCGGTCTTTTCGATCTTAAAAAGTAGCATAGAGGAGTGTGGTCTTTTTAGTTTGAAAATATAGCATCGCAGTGTGTTGTCATCTCGGTCTACAAAATTGGCAGCGTGTGGCGTGACTGGGTGCGGTCTAAAAAGGTCTGAAAAGGTGTCTTATCAGAGTGCAGCCTTTACGGTCTAAAATGGTAGCGTTGCAGTGTGCGGTCATCTCGTTCTGCAATAGTGGGGTGTAAAGGCTAGAAGCAGGGTTGTGTAGGGTGTCGCAATGCTGACTCTCTCACATGGTTACCTGTAGACACAAAAACAAATAGTATCGAAACACAAGACTAGCATAATGTAAGTTGTACAAAAATTAATTTTTACATGACATGACTGATATTTACAAGAACAAATATCTACTCATGGGCCCTTTTGGGGCGTACCCTACGTGTGGCCACTACCCTCGCCCGGTGCGGCTGCGTGAGCTGGTGCGAGTACATCAATGGCTGGCTCGGTCCGAACACACCGTGCAGCTGTGAAGCCCCCACGGAGACTTGGTTGCTCCCGCCGTGCGAAGGTCCACCAACACCCTGGTCGAAGTCGAATTTCCCAGAGCGTGACTCCTCATGCGACACCACCTTCTCGTTCCAAAGCAGTGTACAACCTATGAAACATTACGTCATGCATGTAAACATGGAGAAAATGATGAAATAGTATGTTATGCATGCAAACAAGATAGTCATACCTCATTGCACGAAGGTAGAGGACGGCTTCGCGTACTCTTGCCCTATGTATGGGTGGACCTTAGGACCTGTCAGAGAAAATTGCCGTCAGTAACTAGTGGAGTTCGAAATAAACAACCAGACGTGAATGTTTCATGCTGGCCTACGAACTGTGCCGGGGTACTCCTAGCACGGTGCTACGAGGACCCGCCCGCCATGTCCAGGCGAAGAGTCCTGGGGCATGACACACCGTGGCTCACCATCCGTCCACTCACAGGTGGGTCCACCAGCTCCATCAGCCTACGGCAAGATGCAATCTGGATCCCTCGTCTCGTCTTCTCGACGAACCGGTCCATGACTGCTCTGATCTCCTAATTTGTCATGCTGAAGCACTCCTTGAGCGTCATACGACGCACGGAGGTCGCCAACTCGTGCATCTCCCATTGCAGATCGACTTGTACACATAATTAACAAGTTAGAAATCGAAAACTTGTGAAGCAAATAAGAACTATGGACAGTTCAATACGTACGATGTGATAGAATGTGAAGTTCGGCTGGGTGGGGTACGTGTCAGATGTTGCGGCCTTGTGTCATGGTGGGTTGTCCATGACCCTGATGCAGCGAACCCTCATCCGACTAAAGTACCACTCGATGTACTCCTCGTACGTCCCAGGGTCGTAGGGAGCATCCTCCTGGACGACCTCCTCCAAGGCGCGGAGTCAACCCTGAACCGAAGGGAACATCCTGTCCGCCCAGAAAGTCATAGTAGATACTCCCATCCTAGTGTACCTGTGGAAGGCAAAACGATTGTTTCATAGGTACGTAAGGCAAATGGTACGACAGAAGTAAAATATAAACTTACCCATGGACGTTTGGCGCCAACTGTTGCCCCCAAGGGGACTAGGACCTCCTATCGCAGACCGAACTAACACATCACCCGGTGCACGTGGTACTCCTCCATGAAGACATCGTGCACCAAGCTTTTCCACGTGTATCAGTACGCGTGGTCTCGCGTGCACAGGCTCGATAGGCCTCGGGGTGCGTGCACGTATGTGGTCTCGCGTGCACAGGCTCGACAGGCCTCGGGGTGCGCGTGCGTACAACCTGTCGGGAGTGTATGGTGTCCAGATGACGCGGTCATTCGTGAATTGATCGAACATCGCAACTTAGTCTGGGTAGGACGTGTGCGTAGTGATCGGAGTGAAGGTGACTTGTGGAATAGAATAACAGAAACTTAGCACAAGAAATTGAATTACATTATGAAGAAGAATAAAGATTCAGAAAACTTACCCGTCGGTGACACCGCACCATATCCATGGTCGGCCGGTCCACGTCATTGTCGTTGGCATAAATGGTGGCGATGTAGGCCCCCAGGTCGAGCTGTGGTCATCCGACCTGGAAACGCTCGAAGGACCACATATGAAGAAGCGGCGGGCATCTGGAGAGGATAGAGCTATCTCGAACCTAGTAGGACACATCGCACAGGGCGTGGTACGTCACACATAGCACCGTCGGGCCCCAAGCGTAGGGCTGGATCGCCTCCACCTCCAAGTCCTCCAGCTCGCATGCGTACCGGATCATGTGCTTGTCGACGCTGTCGCCGTGGGACCCTAGGAACATCACCCACCCGAATAGCCACAACAAGTTGGCCTCAAAGTGCCTCCTCTCCGTGTACTTGAGTGTGTCCTCTGCCATACGCTCCGGCTTTAAGAAGACAGAGACACATCACTAAGTTGCACAAAGCAATTGAAGCAGAAGGGCGAGAGTTATAAAAACTTACGTAAAACTGGCAGATCCACTTCAGCGATGACCCGTGGGTGCTGCTGAACTCCCTGTAGCCGGTGTTGGGTGGTAGCACCCCTTGGAACCTCGCAAGGTGTAACGACTGTTTTAGGACTTACCTCGCAGGCCACCTTCTCTTTCTCTCTCCTCTGCAAGACGCCACTGGTCACCAACTCCCGCATGACCTTCCCGTGAAAGCCGCCTCGCTTGTCGCCTTGTCTTATCGCCGCTCCGTCTCGTCCACTTACTTTGCTCTGTGCTGCCTTGGCCTGCTCCCTGCGCCAGACGCCGCTACGTCGCTCGCCTCCGAGCCTACCTTGTGCAGCCTTGAGGCCAGACCCCCTTCTCGCCCCTCTTCCTCCATGTGGGCCTCCCTTTAAAGCTCCTCCTCCGCTTGAGCCTCCACGCCGCCCAGAGCTCCGAGTAAGCTCTGGGGCAGAGCCGGCCGCGCCGCCTCCTCGTCTCGTCGTCGCTTGGTGAGTCGCTGCCCTCCCCGAGCCGCTCCGCCACCCGCCTGCCTCCTCGGAGGTGTTGTGCCTCAGGTTCTGTGCTGCTCTCGCCTGCCCCGCCCGCTTGCCGTCATCCATCCGCGCTCGCCTTCCGCCTCCTGCCCTCTCGAGCCGCGCCGCCTCCCCGGCGACCCCACCCGCCACCCGCCGGCTTCCTCCACGCTTCCCTCATGGGGCCGCCTCTGCCCGTCTTGCCGCCCCGCCTCGGCGCCGCCACTTCCGCCCAGGCTCAGGAGCCTCATGAGTGGTCGCCACCTCCGGCGACCTCACGCCGCCATGCCCAGCCCGCCGCCCGCCGCCGCGCCACCTCCGCCCGTGCAGTGCCTCCCCGGCTCTTTCCTCTGAAGCAAAGAAAAGCGGAGAGCAAATTAGGTAATGGATTTGATTTGGGGGTGATTGGGGATTAATTTGGGATTTTGGGCCCTTGTCATAAGGCTTGAGCCTCCTTTTGGCTGCCAAGTGGGCCCGCGCCCACTATTCCCGTGGACCAGCCTTCCCTCGCCATAAGCCCGGTCCACCACCTTTGTCGTGGACCACAACCTGATTTCTCTCTTTTCTAAAGCCATTTAATCTTCAAAAATTCATATCTCCTTCATTTTAACTCCAAAAATTATGAAATAAATTTCTAAAATTTGTTAAATCAAGATCTTGCTAATGGCATAGGACTTGATTAATTTGGAGTTATTTATTGTTCCTTATTTATTTATTTGCTCTCTTTGCCGTTGTGTCTTTTTAGGTATTCTCATGCGATTAGGATTTGAAGACTTGGCGACCCTCGTGTTGATCAAGACCAAGACTTCCAAGATCCCTAGCCTTTAACCAAAAGCGAGTCAATACTTTGATCATATTGCCCCTACATTTTATGCAAATTATGTTCTTTTAAATTAGCAAAATGCATGCTTTAATTCTTAATCAAATGTATGTTAAACCTTAAGGTAGTTAAATGCCCACTTGATGTTTAAATAATTATTATGCCATCCTTGATAACTTGAATCCATTAATCCTTGTCACCCTAGTAACTATATGGTAATACTAGTTATAGGTTGTATAGCGACATGCTAGTCTTGCTTAAATATTGGGTTATTAATACCCCAATCATCATTTCCTCAAACATAAAATGTTTGGGTAGTCATTGGTGGTCCATTGGCTAAAGGTTGTGAAAATAAATTGGTTTTACTCCCAAAACCCCAATTGCTAGTTCTATCTCGGGCGGATGGTGAGGCGGTGGTTGCTCGGGAGCACACGGTTGGTTGGCTTGTGGAATGAACCGCCGAGATAACCCTAAGGACTTAATCTTGTCACGACCTCCATGTTAAACATGTGCAACCACAAGTGCAAAAGTGCAACTTGGCCTAGTACAATTATCAAACCACAATGTGTCTCTTGCGGTGGAAAAATGTATCATGCAAGCTTGCGGTAAATAAGGCTTGAAAGGGACACCGAGGCAAGGGTGAAGTTACTGCACTGGGGTAAACTAACTACTGGCGCGGGGTAACATCCCACATGAGCGTATGGGCGTAACCCCATATGGGTGAGATGACTAAGGAAGGCGAGGTAATTAGAAAAGTTCTTGTGGCGGTCACCCAACTACATGACTACGGAATCATGTGGGGTAGCAGGTATGACTATCTCTTGTGGGTAAAGTGTACAAACCTCTGCGAGTCTAAAATCTGTTTTAAGCAGTAGTGCCTACGGTCAAAAGGCGGACATGGGAATCATAACTTGAGTTAGTTCTATTTCAAAAGCTTTGTGGGTGGAATGGAAAAATGGTGGAAGGGCTCACCTAGCCCTGTTTTGGATTTCTCTGAGTCGTAGAGCTCGGCGGGTGTGGTCTTTGGGGCGACCCCAATTGAAAGGATGCATGGGTAGAGCTTCACGGGATGGATTCTCTACTAATATAATTATTGCACATTAATCTTTTAAAATTGCAAATTTGTTAAAAATGCTAAGTCATAGGATTTGTAATTATAATATTGCAAAACCGGCTTTCATAAATAAAAGAACTGAGCCATCCTTGTTAAGCCTTGCATGTATATAATTGCATTGTGTGTTGGCTCATGAGCACGGTAGTAGTGCTCATTCTCGCTTCTCCCCAACCCTTGAGATAATGAAGACGACGGAGATTCGCCTTCTATGACGCCCAGAGATGATGGACATGGCTACGACGAGGAGTAGTGTAGTTACGTAGTTTAGGTCTCGCCAGTCTAAGTAGACTCGTTGGTACTCGCAGTACAAGTGATATTATCTAACTCTTGGTTAATATCTGTCAGTACATGAGTCACCCCATCGCTTGCACAGTGTGAGATAAGCCCTACCTCGCCTTTTGCTTCCATTGAGGTTACGTTGCTTGTATGTGATGTAATCAATTTGGCTGTTCGCCCCTTTTGTAAAACTTCGACCGGCGTGGTCTATATTACTCGAGTTGGTTGTAATATTTTAATATTTCAGTTCACGCTTGTATGAATGAATCGGCAATGTATCTTTGTGAAGTGCTAGCTATTGATCCAGTGAATAGCACAGTGATTTTACAGAGGATTTGGATTCTCGAAATCCGGGTCCGACACAAGGAACTCCATGCACCACATCGCCGGGACATCGTGCACCGCCAGGAGGAAGCCCGCATAGGGCAACCCGATCAGGAATGTCACGTCCTGAAGCCTTGGTGCCATCTCCCCGCACGGAAGGTGGAACGTGTGAGTCTCCGGCCTCCACCGGTCAACCAGTGTCGTCAGGAGGCACTAGTTATATAAAAAGTGCCTCAACGTACGACCACCGCCAGCACATTTCTGGTCGTCCTCCCACGTCGCCTCCATTATCCTTGCTAGTGGAAGAAGGTCTGCCACTCTCAACCTTCGTCGAAAGGATTAAGAACAAATATGAGTCCACCCAAAGTAGTCAGATTGCAATTGAGTACACGAAGGTCACAACTACATGTACCTCAGAACCCAACGTGGGTCCACCCTCCATGCCCTCATGGGCGAGCGTAGCCGCAACGTTCCAAGCTCAATCGCCGCCTCACCCTCCTGGGGTGGGATGGTAATGAGGCGGTTACGATGATACGCGCCAATGGCCGGGTCAAGCAACTCGTATGGCTGCTGCGCAACATCTCCTGGGTCCACCATACTTGAAAATTCAGTGCATACACTGTAAATACTATAAAACATATACAAAAAGTAATAAGAAGCAACATTAACATAATATTTACTGTGCACAAATCGAAACCAAAATTAAGTTGGGATTATTTTGATTAAGCTCTACATACCCTATTTGGCTACTCTGCAATTTTTATAGATTTTTTTATAGGAATCTTGCTACTTTCCTTGTTTGGAAAGTGTCTCCAGCATTTATAAAATATTTATCGTGTACAAATGGAAACAAAAATTAGGTTCACAATGTTTTAGCTCTACATACCCTATGTAGCAACTTTGGATTATTTTTACAATTTTTAGAGGTGTCTTGCTATTTTCCTAGTTTAAAAAGTATTTTTGGCATTAACAGAATATTTAGCATGCACAAATAGAAACCGAAATTAAGTTGGGATTATTTTGATTAAGCTCTACATAGCTTATTTAGCTATTCTACAAATTTATAGATTTTTTATAGGTATCTTGCTACTTTACTTGTTTCGAAAGTGTCTTCAACATTTACAAAATATTTACCGTGTAAAATTGTAAATAAAAATTAGGTTCACAATGTTTTAGTTCAGCTCTACATAACCTATGTAGCAACTTTGGTTTTATTTTTACAATTTTTAGAGGTGTCTTACTATTTTCCTAGTTTAAAAAGTATTTTTTGCATTAACAGAATATTTACCATGCACAAATGGAAACCAAAATTAAGTTAGGATTATTTTGATTAAGCCCTACATATCCTATTTAGCTACTCTGCAATTTTTATAGATTTTTTATAGGCATCTTGCTACTTTACTTGTTTCGAAAGTGTCTCCAGCATTTATAAAATATTTACCGTGTACAAATGTAAATAAAAATTAGGTTCACAATGTTTTAGTTTAGCTCTACATAACTTATGTAGCAACTCCAGATTTTTTTTACAATTTTTAGAGGTGTCTTGCTATCTTCCTAGTTTAAAAAGTATTTTCGGCAATAATAGTGTTTAGCTAGTCTGCAATTTTTATAGATTTTTTTATAGATATCATGCTATTTTCCTTGTTTAAAAAGTGTCTCCAACATTTATAAAATATTTGCCGTGTCCAAATGGAAACAAAAATTAACTTCACAGTATTTTAATTCATTGCTACATACCCCATGTACTTACTCTAGATTTCTTATAGAATTTTTAGAGGTGTCTTCCTATTTTCCTAGTTTAAAAAGTATTTTCGGTATTAACAAAATATTTACCATATAAAAATGAAAACCTACAAAGTTTTCTTAGTATTTTTGCGGATTTATTCTAAATCGTTCGAGTACTACAACACAAATAATATCTCTACGATGAACTAAGCTATACACAGCTAAAATGATGTACTACATCAAACATCAATACAGCTAAAATTATCTAATCCATCGAATTCTATGTCACTATTTTTATTTGTTAACCTACAAGGTTTCGAATTTATGTACAAAGTTGCAAGAACATTTACCTGCAAAATAGGCATCCAGATCTGTTGCTATGTCTCTCTCTTCCCCGCTATGAACCAGCATAGCTTCGTTACGTCTCTTCTCCCCTCTCCTCCTCTCTCTTCTCTCTCTCTCTCCTCTTTTTTTCCGGAATTAAAATGACTTTTCCACATAATTTTGAGGTATATATAGCCAGCAATTGTCGCCAGTTGAACCGGCGGGTTCTTATCACCATTTCAACTGCGATTTGCACACTCTTCAATGCAAATCGCTAGTTCAAATGACGATAGGCAGTAAATAGGTTCCTGTCGGCATTTGAAATGGCGACGGTTGTCTATTTTTTAAAAATAAAATCGACTATTTTTTAATTATCTTTTAAATTAATATTATTTAAAAAAATCCATTTATATCATGTGGAAGAAAAGTGAGAATCTCCCCAAACAAGACAGCCACACCATGAGAAGTGGCCGAGGAAACAAATAAGTTGGACATATCCTAACCGGCCTCTTTAGCCAGAGCGTTGTATTTTTTACTCTCCAACTTAATTGATCGGCAGAGAGCTCCTGTCTTTTCCTTAAAAAAACAATCAAAACTTTCGAATGGAGCTTCACAACCTTCCTGGCAACCATCAACCACAAGACCCCGGAGACCATCCTAACCAGTCAGTATCTTTCTTTTAGTTTTAGCTTCTGGTTTTTTCCATCCCTTTTTAACGAATTCTTTGGACGTTTTCTTTTACTAATCAGTGGCACTAGATGGCCGTTGCTGTGGTCATTCTTGTATCTCAACTTTGTTCTCAGGCCACTTTCTCTGTCGTAGTTTCAATAAAAAGTTGGAGCTGGGGCACCTGTTTGGTGTCCTGTTCATCTGGAAAAAGCTTTCTCTATCGTTGTGATATAATGTCTTAGATTTCTTGCAAGGTGCTCATGGACAACACCTGTCTCCAATTGCCTCCTGCTTGCATCCGTAAGAGGTGGACTGGTTGTTCATGCCAGGGCTATGTGCCCTGACAATCGCCAAGAACATGGTGATGATAGCCAAATCAGTGAGCGATGGAGCTGGTTAGAGCTGCCTCAGGACAGAGTAGTGGCTACGAGCTCGCATGGAAACATTTGAATTGAACACTACAAAGGCCGAACTTGCTTCTTGTTCCGCAACTGGAGTCAACGTGACATTTACTAAGAGAATGCAAGCATTCCTATTAACTAAAATTGTGGAGAAACACTTAGTTATCTGGTATAATTGGCTTGACTCGTGCACCTGTGTGACAGCTGCACTTGGCACCTTGTCATAGTAAACCATGTAATGGCATGTAGCATGTAGTAGCTCTGCCATGTTTAGTTAGTAAGCTGAATGTGCTACTTGCTACCTCAATTCAGTTAATGGCATTCCCTAGTGCTATTTCAGAACCATGTTCATTCAGAGATGAGGAAAAATTGAACCAAGATGTACCGGATGTTTGCTTATGGGACAACACATCAACCGTCAATTGTTTATATAGACTCATTTGTCTTCATCTATCACCTTTTCCACCAAATCCCCATTTCTCCCCACAAGTCCCCAACCCATTAGGCAAAACAGGCAATAGCAGTAGAGTGGCCATGGTGGTGGACTGGTGGGTACGGTCGTCTAGCAACCGGCGCTGCTCCAACTCGTGGTCGTCGCTATCCTCTTCTTGGCACTGCCACGATGCCACCTCCTCCTCTCCTCCTTTATCATCTCCCTCCTCCCTCCCTCCCAGATTCTCATTCCACTTCGTGTCTCCAGATACCTCCTCCCTCAGATCCCCTTGTCCACTCCCATCTCCTCACCTTCCTCCCCAAAATAATCCCCTCGTGACACCTTTCTCCCCCAGATCTCCTCCATGAGCAACCCCTGAGCTCCACCGTCGCGGACTCCTCGTCAATGTCGTAGCAACACCCTCGATGATGTGTCATTGCTACTTGTCGCCATCAGTGTGCCTCATCCGGGTACGATTTGTTGCAAATGTTTGTTCAATTTGTTGCAACAGTTGGCTCGAAATGTTGCATTGAGTATTTTTTATTATTGCGATGTTGTTGCATCAAATGTTGCGGCAAAAGGTATTTTTTTGTTACAATAGTGTTTTTAATTTGTTGCACAAGAGTAAACTTTTTGTTGCAGACCCTTCACCATTTGATTGTTGCAGCTTTGTTCTAAAAATGTTACAACAATTATTTTTGGATGTTTTCACTGTTATTTTCAAATGTTGCAATATCGTAACATCGTAATTTGTTTTTTTGAGACATTTGAACTAGTTTTTAAAAGCGCATCTATGTTCTATACTGATGGTTTTATGTATTTTCGGTGAGAATTTTGATATTTTCCCAATTTTTATCATTCGTGCATTTTATTGCACACATGGATTAATTTTGTTGTAAACGTTATGTACGGATGTTGCGTCGGAGCGTACGATGGAAAACTTCTAGTTGCTCCCATAATGTTAACAATCTTGTTCTTTGAATCACTAGCCCATATACAAGCTACAGATGAATTATGACCATGTGCCGAACGATCTACAGTGCCTATCACGATAATGATTCAAACTACATATTACAGAGATAAGATCGCATCGGTTTAGACTATCTGTTTAACAGTGGGTAATGCAAAATAAAGTGGTAAATGAAGGTTATAACCTGGATGTGGATCATGCTATTTACTCTGTCTAGGATGTAGATTCAGAATTTAAGGAGATCTTTAGAGAACCGAAGAATGCAAGTCCTGCTAAGCGACATCATTGGAAGCCTCCTGTTAGAGATGTTCTAAAAGTTGAGAATGATGGATCATTCGATTAGAAGACAAGAAAAGGAGGATGGGGTTTAGATGTTAATTAGAATCAGCCATGATGCTGTTCTTGCCGCTGCTGCAGGTTGTTAGCGAGCTGTCTTTCTGGCTGTACAAGTTGTATATATATGATCTTATATTTCTATACGAGAGAGATGATTGGTTGTAACTTCCTAATATACTCGGTTGTAATCACAGTTGGATATACGGCAATATAAGCGCCCCTGGACTCTCTGTGATGTGCGTGGTGTTTCCCCAAACCTTTCTTCTTCCCGTTTACATGGTATTAGATTGGTTCTAGTCCAAGATCGGTAGCCCATCTCCTTTGCTTCCGCAACCACCATGGGTGACGAAGAACCTAGCATCCCCACTGGTACCTTCTCCTCCTCTGGTAGCCACACCAGCGAGATCTCCAGTAGCCTTGCCACCCAAACCGCACCAGCCTCCACCTCCCTTCTCTCTCCCGCGTTGCAAGCCATCAATGTGGCTAGCATCAAGACTCATATCCCCGTTAGTCTTGATCTCAAGGCCTCGAACTACACGAAGTGGCACACCTTCTTCCTCGCCATGGTTGGCAAATTTGGCCTCCTTCACCATGTTGACGGCAGCACTCCTCAACCAGACGACCGACCTTGGGGTCAACAAGACTTCACTGTCCTTACATGGCTCTATGGCTCCATCTCTAATGAAATCCTTGATATCGTCATGGAGCTAGACCAGATCTCCCTCGACCTCTGGACTCGCACCGAAGCTCTCTTTCGCGATAATAGGGATGTTCGCACGATCTATCTTGAAGTCGAGTTCTCCTCCCTGGTCCAAGGGATCTCTTCATCACCGCCTACTACCAAAAACTAAAAAACACCAACAAATGCTCATCATGATGTCGGCAAACCGGTGTCTGATCGGTGTCTCGTCCTCAACACCATGCACGGTATCAACAAGTGGTTCTCCAACATGGCCACCATCATCTCCATGCAGGTGCCCTTCCCCACGTTCGCTTCTGCCCGCCCCTCGCTCCTCTAGGAGATGTGTGGCATCAATGACAGCAAGGTCACGACAGTTTCCACCCTTCTCTCCACTGGCCCTCGTGCATCGGCCGGTCCGACGCCATGCAATGATGCCTCCTGTCACGGGGCACACACCGAGCTGTAGACAACTCATCCAGTCGTTCCAAGGGTTGCAACAAGAAGGGGCATGGCAAGAACAATGATGATCGCAACGACGACCGTGGCACCTCCTCCAACACCACTGTGCCAACTCCATCTGGTCCATGGGTGTGCTTCAACCCCATGGGCAACGCAGGGCAATTCATAATCTACACCATGGTGCCCCGCTGCTGGCACCAGTGTTTTCAGCCCCCATTCGTCTACGCCGCCCGAGGCATACGTACCACACGAAGTTCGCACCAGCGACCACCTCTCCTTCTTGGGATCAATCTGGCCTGGTTGTAGCCATGAACAACTTGTCCATGCATGCTCCGGGCGGCTGGATCATGGACTCCAGTGCCACCTCACATATGATAGCCAATGATGGTACACTTTCCTCCTCTACTCCCTTCAAATATCCTTCTTCGTCACCGTCGGCAATGGCTCTACCGTTCCCATCTCCCGTACTGGTCATATGGTTTTACCATCGCCATCCTCTCCTTCTAAATGATGTCCTTGCCATTCCATCCCTAGTTTGAAACCTTGTTTCAGTTTGCAAGTTTACCCATGACAATTCTTGTTCAATTGAATTTGACTTTTGATTTCTCTATCAAGGACCTTCGGACTAAAAGAGAGATTCTTAATTGCAATAGCGACAGGGATCTCTACACCACTTCTCTCGTCATGACCACAGTATCATCCCATGCCCTCGTGTCCATCACCGCACCCGAGCTTCTTTGGGATCATCGCTTGGGACACCCTAGCCGCGATGTCATGGCTTCTCTCCAGCAATCGTCCTTTATTTCATGTAATAAAGCATATCGGTCTACTTGTCACGCTTGTCAATTAGGCAAGTACATCCGTTTGCCATTTTCCCATTCAAGTATGGTTTCTATTGTTCCATTTTAGCTAGTTGCTTTTTGGACATCTCCCGTTTTGAGTAATTCTGACTCATTTATTTCAGATTCATTTATTGGACCAAAACGATGACTAGAGGGGGGGGGGGGGGTGAATAGGAGCACTACCTCTTTTTTACCTTGATCGGATTCAACTCAATTCTTACTCCAATAGATATGAAAGCTATGAAGTTCGAAGTACAAGCACATCGGAACTCTTGTATTGAATCCAATCAAAACCCCAAAGCACAACAACCAAAAACACCGAAAACTAAAATCAAAGTGAGTTGGACATTTTGACTGATGGCTTGGCGGTATGACCTCTCACCAGGGGTGGTCTAATCTCCAGCACGATGAACAGTGAAATCAACACGAAATAAAAATCACAAATCGACTCAACTTTTGATCCGGTGATCCAAATCCCCTCAAATTTAAAGTATAGCTCATCAAGAAGGTCAGAAACCTATTCCAATCGACGATCGAGAAGATCAAGGCCAATGTTCCATAAATTTCATAGATGAGAGAAGGAGGGCACAAGAACCTAGGAAAATCGAACTTTGATCCTAAAACTTGCTTGTGTATAAAATCTGGTCAAAATGATCATAGATGCATTCCCACATGTCGCAGCACACAAGATCACAACAAGAAATCAAAGAAAAACCAAAGTATCACCAAAATCCCAAAAGTCACCAAAGAGAGAGTAAGAACCAAAAGAGATTCATCTTGAAAGAATCTTGCTTGGATTGATTTGAGATAGATGTTGATTTACAGCCACTCCACCATGGAGGACAAAAGCTTAACACTTGAGCACACAATCAATCTATCTCTTACAAACCCTAGCATCAACTACTCCAAAATCCCCAAATCACACATTAGGGTTTTTCCCTTGGAAGGACTTGGAACTCCACATCTGGGCATTCCCTTTTATAGTGGAGGCTAGGCTGAGAGAAGACCCTAATGGACACTCGTTAAGCCCACACATAAATGGGTCTAACTCATACACGCTTATCAAAATGGATGACAAACCGGGCTTCCCGAATCTGTTTCTTCGTGATATTTATCTTCATTTGACCTAAACAACATCTCCTTGCGCCGTCTTGCACTGTGGATTAGCCCAAGGTCACCAAGGCAGTTTTTTTGTGAAGTTACCAAAATACTCATTCTCGATCCTTCTCCAAAGACCAAGTCCAATCTTCATAAAGCAATCTCATGCTTCGCCACGTGTAAGTTGATCAATGACTCTCTTCATGTCGGCAAATCTCTCTCATCCGGCTCCCATCGAAAACACCATGGCACTTGCACCGACCTCCGCGCCGCTTGATACAACCCGTCTCACCGAACTTTCTGTTCAGTCATCTTTGTCCATTTTGCACCATGCTTGAGCCCACTGACTTCACCCGACATCCTCTATCATTCTGGACCTCAGCTCTCCAAGTCTAGTCCCGATCATCCTCAATGTTGACTGTCATTGATCTCTAAGCTTTCTGCACAACAATAGACCAAGAAATCGATTTCGGGAACAAGTTCTTCGCAACTTAACCCACGTTAGTCAAAACACGCATCATACAACACATGCACTGAAAATCATGAATTTGACCTAACCTACGAACATCGTCGCTTTACCGGCCAGTGGACAAGATAAAATCGGTCAAACTGCTACCCATGGCCGGTTTGACCACCTAGCTGTGCCGGTCTAATCGCCAGCACATGGACTTAGCCAAATTTCCTCCCTGGAAATATGAAACCTCTCTGAAAATTTAAAATGAATAGAATTTTGGCTCGAAACTTCAAAAATTATGAAACCAAGTGCAGAAGAAACCCCTCTCTTACCTACACCCTCTATTTTTGGCCCAATCCAAAATTCCACCAAAATTTTTGGCTGGTCAGATCACCCCTCATGGCCAGTTAGACTGCCAGCATGGCCGGTCTGACCGTCGGCCCTTTGGTCTGCCTATGGCTGGTCAGACCGCTAAAGTCTGACAATTTTTTAAATTTGCCGAAAACGAGTGTTTTCACAAACCCTCGCCACCATTGCCAATTGTATAATCATCCTAAGATCATGAGCATATCCCCATGATATCCACACTACGTTCAACGGCCTCACGATTTGACTGTGGGGGGGGTTGTTAGTGAGCTTTCTTTTCTTGTTGTACAAGTTGTATAGATACGATCTTACCTTTCTATATGAGAGATATATGACTGGTTGTAACTTCCCGATATACTCGGTTGTAATCACGGTTGGATATAGGACGATATAAGCAATCGTCCCTTCACTCTCTGTGTTGTGCGTGGTGTTTCCCCAAACCTTCTTCTTCCTGTTTACATGGTATTGGATTGGTTCTAGTCCAAGACCTGTAGCCCATCTCCTTTGCTTCTGCAACCACCATGGGTGATGGCCAACCTAGCATCCCCTCTAGTACCTTCTCCTCCTCCAGCAGCCACACCAGCAAGACCTCCAGTAGCCTTGCTAGACTCAGAAAAATTCAATTCGGGAAATTTCAGCTCAAGAAAATTCAACTCGGGAAATTCCACCCGATTCAAATTGAAAAAAATTACAAAATTAGGGTTAGGGTTTACCTTTCCCTAGAGCGACACGGGATCCGGACGGCGGCGCTGGGTGGTGCATGTTGGCCCAAACTGAAGACAAACACACGCGAACATTATGGAACCCTAGAACACGAACGTAAGAACACAATAATTTTTTTTGTGTCGCCAGAACAATAGTAGCTTTTCTGATTTTCTCTTGCTCTATTGCTCTTGTTCACAAAATCTAATTACAAGGGCGCTCTTTTATTGAGAGCAAACGACTATCATATCCGGAAAAGATTCTACATATCCTAAAGGGATACCACACAAACTCTAGAATCCATAATGAATATTGTTTAAATACTGTAGGATTGTGTACACAAACTCTACGTGAAATCTAAATATACCATATGCACAAAGATTACTAACAATCGCTCCCTAATCTTTGTGCACTTACTTATTGAGGCAGTCGGTCTTAACTACGACTTGCTCAATTGTTACTCAATACAGGACGTCGAACACATCTCCTCAATGTCTCGGACTTGACTCAGGATGACGAACACATCTCCTCAACGTCCTGGACTCAACTTAGCATTAGAGCAACGCCGGTTTGTCTTCAACATCAGCCTCAATTAAATGCGTCTCCGCTTTCTCCTTCCTCAGTTTACGACATTCGGAAGCGAAGTGCCCATAGTCTTGACAATTGTAGCACCTCACTTTTGCCTTGTCGAATTTTTTATTCTTACGGCCTCGGCCACCACCACCGTTAGAGCCGTCGGAGGAGCCCTCGCCTTCACCTTTCGACGACCGGGCCTCCCACTTGACGTGGGTTAACAGCAGGTGCTCATCTTCACTACTGTCGCCAGATCCTTAGATCCGTTCCTCGTGCGCCTTCAAGCGGTCGATCACCTCCTCAACCGTCATCACCTTGAGGTCGCCAAACTGCTCAATGGTGGAGACGATTTGCAAAAACTTTCCAGGGACTTCCCCAAGGAACTTTCTCACAACATATCTCTCTTCCATCTTGTCTCCCAAGGCTCAAATCTGTTTGACAATAGTCGTCAACCTCATGGCAAAATCGTCGATCGACTCCGTCTCTTTCATGTGCACCCCCTCGAACTCGCTCTTGAGGGTCTGCACTCATGCTTCCTTGACATGATCGGCACCAAGATGTATCGTCTTCAACGTCTTCCACGCAGCTTTGGCTGTCTCTTTTTCGGCCAGTAGGAAAAGCGTTTCCTCGGGATGCCTCTATAGATGGCTGCCAAGGCCATATGATCATTGCACACATCGACGTTGTCGTCCTCGACCGCTTGCCACACTCCTTGAGCGCGCATGTACACCTTTATCTTGATTACCCATCCTGTATAATTGCTCTTCATGAGCATCGGATAATGCAGCGAGATGGCGGAACTCTCCTTCGCCATTGCACCCGACATCGCCTCGTGAACGGTGACACCACTTCCCGGAGAGCGTGGCATGATCTTGGACATACAAGGATTAAGAACTCAGGCTCTGATACCAATTATTGGTCCAAACCGGAGACGAACACACGTGAACACAATGAAACCCTAGAACGCGAACGTAAGAAGACAATAAATTTTTTTTGTGCCGTCGGAACAGCAATAACTTTTCTTATTTTCTCTTGCTCTCTTGCTTTTGTTCACAAAATCTGATTACAGGAGTGCTTTTTTATTGAGAGCAAACGACTATTCATATTCGGAAAGAATTCTACATATCCTGAAGGGATACCACACAAACTCTAGAATCTATAATGAATACTGCATAAATACTGTAGAACTATGTAAATAAATTCTACGTAAAATCTAGATATACCATATGCACAAAAATTACTAACAGTGCGAACTCTCATGCGGTGGCACCTCGTCCTGCCGGAAGCCGCACGCTGAGGCGGCGACGCGGGTTCCCACCGGTCACGCACGAGGATGAGGCGAGACGGCGGCGTGGGCACCAGCACCGGCGAGGTAGAGCATGGGCGGAGTGAGAGAGAGAGGCGAGGGAGGAGGCAGGTCGGCCATGGGGATCGCCTGTATCCTTCCACTTGTGGTGCGCGGGACCATCTCCTCGTGCCCCCAGCTAGCTACGTCCACATATAATAGCATCCTTGACTCGATGACTCTTGACCGCATACATGCCGGCACATCTGCACAGTCCTTTGACGACGGCGCATTATGCAGGCTAAAGCAAGCCGATCGAGATCAGATATGGATGCAGATGCAGAGATGCTTGTATAACCCCGTTACGTTGCTATGCTGCATCTTTCGCGTAATAGCTAGTGTTAATATCTTTCTAGATAGGTAGATATGCATTGCTGCGGAGAGGAAATTAAAGGGATAAGAGATGCTAAGAAGATGAAGATTCAAGACATTTTAAAGCAGCAGTCGATCGAGACCCTCATCAATCCTGGAAGAGTGGAATTCTGCCCTACTTGAAGCTGTTGCATGCATCTGTCATATATAGTGCATATATATCTGCAGGGGTAGGGTAGGGTTCATCTTGGTCCGCTCCTTTAGTATTAGGACCTGCCACTCTTTAGTCTTGACGGCATCATCACCATATCGAATATTTCGGAAGCTCTAGCTAGCTCTTTTGCTTGTTTTATAATAATTTAGGGCATTGTGGAAGGAGAATATATATGTTCTGTCTGCTGTTAATTGCCTGCAGGTTCCATGAGCTGGACTGCATGCGTGCATGCCCGCGGCAAGCAATGACACATTCCAGCAAGTGTTATATTATTATTTTTTGGATTGAAGTAATATAAGAAAAGTGCAAATATACAATATACACACTTTATTTAATTTTTAGCATGGTATATATTATTATGTGTTGACTGTCAATTCTAACGGCTAGCTTAACGCTATTAATTTGGTACTTAATTTTACATGAAAGGTCACTTACATGTACGGGGAACATATATGTGCTGTATAACATCAGTTTTTAAAATGAAACATGTTTTTTTTTTGCACAACTACCTAATTGTGTCATCTAACATCAAACATTAAGAAATTTGCAGGTGCTTTGTGCTCTAGCAGACATTCAAAATGGGCTTCATTTCTTCAAACAATAATATATTAGAAACCAACATGATTGATCTCATCCACACGAGATACAAAAATGAATATTAGTGAATATAATGGGACATACGTCTGGGGACAAAAATAAAAAATGATTTGCAGCAACTGCAATTACAATCAGAACAGAAGTGCTAGATTACTGAACATACATATGGGAAATTAATGAGCATTACTCATCGCAAAAGCTATACAATTTTCTCTTTCAGGGAAAAGCAAATGTGTGATGAAACTTAAATTATTTGCTTGGCTGCTCTTAATGGACAGACTAAATACAAGGAATATGTTACAAAGAAGGCACTATAATGTGGGGTTAGAGCTAAATTGTGTACTTTATCAAACAAGTTCAGAGGAAACCCTTCAACATCTATTCTGTTCATGCAGCTTCAGTCAAGAATGCTAAAATACCAATGGTATTCAATGGACAACTTCTTTAGAGATGTCACAGATGATTCAAACGGCCAAGTTGAGTTTTAGCCATATCATTAATTGGGGCTTGACATATTTGGAAACAAAGAAATGACCCGATTTTTGATAGGTGGGCTCCATTGGTTCAGAATTGGAAATCACTTTTTAAGCAAGAAGTCACTCTACATGTGCATAGAGTGAGGAAGTTTTGAAGCGATCAATCTTTGACTGGCTAGACTCTTTAGGTTGATTTAGTCCCCGGTGGGGACTTGTGCAGTTTTTTCTTCTTGTTTCTCTTCCGTTTTTATCTGTACATAACTTCCTGTACATA
Source organism: Phyllostachys edulis (assembly GCA_036346405.1). Classification (NCBI taxonomy): domain Eukaryota; kingdom Viridiplantae; phylum Streptophyta; class Magnoliopsida; order Poales; family Poaceae; genus Phyllostachys; species Phyllostachys edulis. The sequence goes on from CM070561.1 coordinate 74,279,324, forward strand.
TCAAATATACACAGTAGGGGCCTCCCTTACTGATCTCAGTAAAAAAGGGGGACACATTCAAGTGTAAATTTTGTGGAGTATTACAACACATTTTATGATTCCGTTAGCTGCTGGTGCGCATATAATTAATCATCGATTTGGATGCAAATATAATCCCATCTCTTCCTATATATAGTAAAGGCATTCATCTATTGTTGCACTATATCATATCTCATGGTCACATCAATCATCCTCCAATCGAGCACAACATATATGTAAGATATTTCTCGGTACAAACTACAAAATGTGTGTACTGTCATCTAATTGTAGCAATTGAGCGTAGGAGAGGAGCAGGCAAGCCCCGTACCTCACGTATATACAGTTATACATGGTAAATAAGGAAACCTGCATGGTGCTCCCATGGATCATCCATGTAGATCATTTTTCTCATGCCAACCCCGGTCATGATCCCTGCAAACCAAATCCTAAGTAAAGCACTGGCACATATGCATGCAAGATTGTAAGAAATAAGGCTGACAGAAAGTACCCGGTCGTGTAGTTCCAGGGCGTGCATGCCCCCCTTCAATTCATGCAAAGAAACCCGGCCGCCATGGTCATTCAGTCTCTGCCGTCTGCTTCCATTCCAAGTACCAACTCTCTCACATATGATTTCGCTGCATGCACTCATAAATACATATATATAGACACACATACACAGAGAGAGAGAGGGGGGGGGATCTAGAGAGAGAGAGAAGAGCTATTGCTGACAGAAAGAGAAGTGAGCACATATAGCTTCAAGCACATGCATGAACTCGATTTCGATCCCTATGCAGTCTGCCTATATGCACATATGCAAGAAAAGCACTATATATGCTCACTCTCTTCTGTCAGATCCCACTCCACTCCGTCTCACACAGACAAAAAATACAGCTGCAAATTACTTGGATAAATGCATGCATGAACACATACAAGCAAATTAAGCTGAGGAATCAGCAACCACAGATAGCTTTATATATAGCTAATTAAACAGTTTGCATCTGTAGACTACTGTTTTATTTGGATGTGGCTTATGGAGCTGTGAAGGGGATGGCATGGTATTTATATATAGGAGGAGATCGAGAGGAGCAGGAAGAGGTGTACCGAACCTTCATTTCTTCACCGTTTGAACGGAATAAGTGCTGCATCCCTTCGCCGATCGACGCCACAGAGAAATGAATGGGCTTTTCTTGGCCTCTAGGTTCTTGCTAGCTTCCACTTATACAATGATAATCTCATCCTATCCACGACCTCTGAGTTTGATAACTACGAATAGAGTTTGAGTTACAAACAGGTGAGTTTATATATATTCTACTATAAAGCTAAATCGTTTGATAGGTCATTTTTGGGTTTATCTTGTTGACCTTGCAAAACATGATGTGTTGATTGACACATCCAGAAGTAACCCCCAATTGTTGACAGCTGTTAAGGGCCACAAGTACATATGTCATCTTCTCGCGATGCAACTTGCAGATATAAACCAAATTACCCATCACTTTTATTATTTAGAGAGTACATGGAGTTTGCACACCATACACACACCCCCGTTAATTCACGCCACATACTTAACTGACCACCCAACCTCTCCGGACCGATGATCACCTCCCACTCTGTTTTCTATATAAGTCACTCTTATTTAGTTGCAATATTGTGCCTGTGATTATTTTGGTTCTCATTCCAGGACATGTTAAATAGGCCGGGTTGCATTTGATCATTTTATTACTGCCACTCGTCTTAATTCTTTCGCCAAGAGCTAGAATGATTTTGTAATATGAAATGGAGGGAGCCCGACATTCATCAATCAGATTCGAGCATAAAAGGATCACAAAATGGTTCGATATGATAATGACAACCATGTTTTCACCCTGCATATATAAATATTAAATATTTGATAGGAAGTAGAAAATAAAATAAAATAGCGCATATCATGTGAAACAATAAGTGGTTTCCTTTCGCTTGTGGGTGGGTGTTTGGGTAACCACAATCCACTTGTACAGCCACCAAGTACTAGTTCTCTTAATGAGGTTCGGTCGTGGTAAAAATTTCAGAACAATTGTTTGTTCAACTAGTTAGCTAGCTAGAATAGGAATTTATGAAAACTTTTGACAAGTATGGCAATTATGTAACCGTATTTTCAGATTCAAAACTCAAAACAATGTGGGCAGTAGCACATTATGGTAATGGTATGAGTTAAAAACTATTGTTTATGACAAATTTTATGCGGTAAGTTTGTTATTAATGTATCATTGGTCGACGGTGAATCCATATATATATTCTTCCCGCTTAGAGGTTTATCAACATCTTCTTGTTATACATGTTGGCTTTAAAAGGATAGTACTGTACTTAAGCAAAATGAATCTGATTGCGAATTGAAAGGCCAAAAAGAAAATAATAAATAGTTGGATAAAATTAAAATGGACCAAAGTTGAAGCAGGCGGCCGGCATAGGTTTCTTTGCTCATGAATTTTCAGAACACCATGCAGAGACTCCCTTTTCCAAAAAAAAAAGGCGCCAAACTTTTCATGATATGGTTTGTCATTAGAAAAGCTTCAAAGGACAAAATGTACATGCAAGGAATTAAACTACAACTATATATGACATCACTAACCATGCTAATGAACCAAGCCAACCTCGCAGGCATCCTTCGGAGTCATACAACACCAAATTAATCTAAACATCTTCTGATGAACCATCATTGTTTTAGATATATGTAGTTTGTTTAATTAACTAACTTATATCTTAAAAATTGCAAACAAGTATACCCTGCTTCTATATATATATCACAAAGGCAACGTCTTACTGCTGTCGCATTGCAAATTTGCAACAGGTGGCCATTGCCTTTTCCCCATTCCTTTGCATTGTTTATGTAGGGAAAAGGTAAGCTAGCTAGGTTGGTCTTTACAAAAAGTAGAAGAATGAGAATTTTTGCTCTTAGAGAATGCACTAGATATGGATCACAGGTACGTGTCTGAGATGAGGATGATGCATTTATTCCTTTCCATTTGATTCCCATGATTATGGAATTGCAGGTCAGGATTGGGTGTGCAGTTAGAGCATACGACAAACATGTGTTAGACGAGTATAATTTCATTTCGTACCTTTAATTTAATTTATCATATGTCATGTCTATTACAGATGATGGAAAATTGAATAATATCAGCATGCATGGCTACACAGTTATTTTACAGAGTAAATTGCAATGTACATAACATAAGTCCCTAAGCTTGTAACATTGATAATTTGCCATTAAACTTCAGCATCTCCGGCAACAAGTCCCAAAACTTGAAAATTCTTCTTGATGTGTCACATAAAACCATCCGCTAGTTGAGCTTTCGAAATGTGTGACATGATAACATTTCTCCGCTCTTTGCCTCTTTTCCGACCTCTATCTGTTGATTTTTTTACGGATACAATACTATTTCGTTCTGTATTTGCAGATATGACCACCTCACCACTGGCGCACGGCAGCCATACACCAACGCTCATTCTCCCGACACTTGGTCTTTGACGCCACTGCCGCCAACAAGATACGCCACCACTGCCAGTGTCGCCACCCAAACCGCCGCCACCACCGGCCTGGCCACATGCAAGACATTGGCGCATGGTGGTCATGCGCCAACCACCTTGGCGCATGGCCACCATGCGCGCACACACGGTGCCACACACTAATTAATTACTAATTAGTTAATTAGTGAATAGGTTAGTTAGTTTTAGGCTGAAATTTGAGAAATTTTAAAATATAGCAAATGAGTTCAAAAAATTATGATTTTTTTTGTGGAACCTCTCGACAATGTGTACTTACTCATGTAAATTTTTCATAATTTTATTCGTTTAGAATTGTTATCGCTATTTTGTATAAGTGTCCTGTTCGTATGAATCAATAAATGTAGAAAATAAGCTCAAAAAATTATGAATTTTATTTTGAAGGGTCCTCATACAGTGGACTTGATTGTGTAATGTTTCAGCAATTTTATATGTGTTCTGGTATTGTCTCGAAAATTTATGATTTAGGTCACGAAAATTTCGATTTAAGGTTTCGGAAATTAGGGTTTCATGATTTCATGTGACTTGGAATGTAGAAAAAAAGCTACATTGCAACTCTATTGGAGATGTCGATATACAATATGGCGCTGGAGTACACACGTAAAAACCAAAATATGCATACAAATATAGCAAAACAAAATATGAATACAAATATACCCAAACATAATCGCATAACATGGGATATACCAAAGCCTAGATAAGCTTGTGCATGAATTGGGATGAAGGATGAGGGGTATTATCACATGTAACTCGATCATATAGGATACTCTTTGTTTATTTATCAAATATTATCAATATGGCGCTAGAGTACACACGTAATGTTGTACGACATGATAGATAAGGTTATGCATGAACTAACAGTGGAAAATACGTGGCATGCAGATCATATAACGATATACCGTAACCTACGACTCGTGTGCGTTTCGAAGGCTACGGTACATCGTTATATGATCTGCACACCACGCATTTCCCTCGGTTGGTTCATACACAATCTTATGTAGCCTGTGGTACAATACAGATCATCTACGGTAAACTGATAATTTGACAAAGAGTGCCCTATTTAATGATGTGTGCAACTAGTCTCTGCGGCTCCATAGCGAGTGCCCCTTGTCTCGGGCCTGCCCACGGTGGCGGTGAGTGTAGAAGTTGTCCATGTCCTGCGATTTCATGATATAAGTAGATCGTACAGTAAAAAATATAACAAGGATGCAAATTGTAATAATTAACAATTAGTATGTTAGCTTCGACCGATCAAGCATTTGAGATGTCAAAATATATGGATGTAATTACATGTCCTTTTTCTTAGGCAAGCCTACGACCATTTTGACCTTCTAGGATAACACTAGTATATCAGGCCAGCTACTTCCTTTAATAGCATATTCGGCGAGCTTCAGATAGTTCTCCATTCCTTTTAATTGTTTTTTGGGCCATTTTAAGTGATTAATGCAAAAAAAATATACAAAGAAATATTTCAAACTTAATGGTAAGTACAAAATATTGGCCTCACCACATGCGTTATTTCGTTGCGTTCTAATTATCTTAGTACCGTTGAGTCCATGATCTAAATCTCGCGTCTACCGGTGTTCACCACTGCTACGTACCAGTGGAAATGCACATGAATTGGCAGGAAAATTTGCACGTATAGTTAGTACAATTATGTTAAATAAGTTTACAATGAAAACAATTAGACATCCGTCGAACCCCGAGCTTTGAATACCCGAAGCTACCACTAAAAAAATACCAGTACTTCATTTCCACATACTTAATATGCCGTAATGATGACTACTAAGCTAATTACAACTAATTAATTACCACTAAACTAATTCATTACTACTGAACTAACTAATTACGACTAATTAATTGCCCCTAAACTATCTAATTACGACTAGCTGACTAAGACTGACTAATTACGACTACAGTAATAACGGCAAAAGCATTCGAAAAATTACTTGCCCTTTGGGGGAAAGTAATCAATCAAGACCGAGCGTCGAGCCATGAGAAGCAAGAAAAAAGTTAACCACCCAATAAAAGTAATTATGTTACGTTCTCTGAGTTCTCAGTGATGAGCGCAAGAACGAGAATCGAAACTCAAATGAGATGAGCGAAGAGCGAGGGCTAGAGTTCGATATTTATAGCCGAGCGGAAGAGGAGTCGTGGTGTTGGCGCCTGGAATCCCGTAAGTATTAGCACCGAATTTCTGGACGAGGCAATAGATGTGCAGAGGAGGGAGGAGGGACGGTGGGAAAGATGGCACTACTACAAACATGCTAATACTGGACGCCTCATCACAGATGGTTGACCAAAACCGTATGTATTACATGTAATCACAATCGGTTTTGGTTTAGAGACCGCTCGTATTATCGGCTCGCGCTAAAACCGCTCAGTGAAGAGGTAATATCATAGACGGTTCATGTTGAAAACCGTCAGGAAATATCACGACATTTCTTGTTAATAACCGCTCGTGATAATTCTACATATCACGACGCGTTTTTCAACAAAGAACCGTCAGGAAACATCACGCAGCGGTTCTTAACAATAACCGTCGTGATATTACCACATATCACGACGGTTTTTGTTATAACCATCTGTGATAATATCGCTACATAGCCCAATGCGCGCGTTTTCTTCTTCGTCGCCATCCACTTCGGCTCCCCGATGCGTCTCTTCGTCGCATCGATCCGCTTCGGCTCCCCGATGAGTCTCTTCGTCTCACGCTCCGAATGTATACATTGTTTTATAAAAAGGATCATCTGCCATCGAAGATGTGATCATCCCCACATACTTATAACAAAAAAGAAATGGCTACCTCTTCCTTGTCGCTGGCATTGATGGCCTACTGGCCAGCCTGTGTCGAAAGCACCACTCTCATCAGACGTTGAACTGTCTTTGCGGAAGAACACTGCTTTCAACAGGTGTCTTCACCTACGTCGGCCAAGAATTTGCCGAGCAGCTTGACGCCACCTTTCTCCGTCTTGACATCCTCCTCCGCCGTGTCTTTCGAGTGATCTCCCACTTTCGACGCGTTTACCGCGTCATCGACGTGGTTCTCCAAAACGACGTTGCACGTCTTCAGGAGGCTTGCCGTCACTTGGACTGCGTAATCGAGGCGGCAAGCGATCGAGTCGACCAGGCCGAGACCCCTCAAGCAAGGGAAGAGAGCCTATGGGCTCAATTTTTCTTGGTTCAACAGTCTGAGGGTCTTCGAGAGACACTTGAACGAGCGCGTCAGCGGGTGGACGCATTTCAGGCTTCGTTCGCTGATGATCAGGAACCGTCTGATGCTAACACCCACTACTGCAGAAAAGGCCTTTACAGACGGTTCAAAAACGCCATCACAGACGGTTCCGTGAGCCGTATGAGTTTATGGGTCAGTAATGCTAATGGTCATCACTGACGGTTTGAACCGTGCTCAGATATATACTATCACGATGCACGGTGCAGAGATGCAATAAATCAGTGATAGTCGACTACCACAGACGGTCCGTAGATAAAACCGTCTGTGATATTGACTACCACAGACGGTCCGTAGATGAAACCGTCTGTGATAGTCGACTACCACAGACGGTCTGTAGATGAAACCGTCTGTGATAGTCGACTATCGCGAGCGGTTTCATATCGATGCGTATATATGAAATGCTCGTGGTAGTCCACTATCACTGAGCGGTTTCATATCTGCATCGCTGCGGTAGTCGATCTATCACTGACGGTTTCATCTATGCACCGCCTGTGGTAGTCTTTGCATTGCTAAATCTATTTACGCTTATTGGCTAGCCTCAGAAATGCTAGCCATGCCCTCTGAAACAAGCACATCCAATTCTCATTCATTTCAGAAGCACATCAAAATTGCATTCATTTCAGAAACAAGCACACATCCAATTCACAAATCAATTAACTAAAATTAACCATTAATGTACATCAATTTACACACATGTACCATTATGTTCAATCTATCTCAATCAAGTTCAATCTGCTACACTGTGGAAACTCCCATTTGGATTTATGACCTGTGTGTTCAGGAATGCCGCAAGGTGTGATCGAATTTTTATGAGCTCGCTCTGTTCCAACGAGCCAAATGATGTTCGCAACTTTGTCGATATGAAGGTTAAATTCGGGCTTATATAAATTGGTAAGTATATATGAAATAATTGTTGAAAGATTGACAAACCTGAGGATCATTGGTGATCGCGGAACCGATGAGTAGTTGCATGTTGTGGCAAACATAGTATCCACAGACGTTATGCGGCGGCCACCGCCGTGGTACCGCAAAATAGAATTGGTTAGTTCGAGAGGCATTGCTACGAAGTGTTATATAGGATTAATGTGTACTAGCTAGCAAGTACCGGAATGTTTGATCATGTTGCGGGGTCCTTCCTTGATATTCCATCCTTTAGCATGTAACACGTCGAACACCCTACGTGACTCCAAGAAGTTAGCCTTAGCCATTGCAAAGGAAGGAAAGACTACAATAGAGTTTCTATGGAGGAAATGTGTTTACCTGATGATTAAACTCCGGATAGCTGTGAAGTTGTGAGTGGCCCTATGTAGGGAATCTAGGTATATTACGTATTTCCGTTTTGGTATAATTACAATTAGAATCCAATGGAACCTACACAGGTATGTCAGCATGGTCATTAAACCTAAGTTCGTGTTGCTTATAAAGTACAAATCAACAAGTATAGCCAGTAGTGCAACACTACTTACTTCTGGTTGTAGGGCAAAAGTATGAATTCCTTGTTGCGGTGAGCCATGAAAAAATCTATAACGTAATTCTCGACGAATGTTGCATTCGCCGTGATGCTTTGCTCGGAGACAACGTGTGGGTCGAGGAAACCTACCGGTGATTTCCTTCTTTCGCTTCACAGATCATGTATCTATTATACAAAAGCTAGGAGTTATATATAACATTTATCGATATTACACGAACATTGACCGTGATTGTACACACTTACAGTGTCCAGCATCGTATGATTGAGACGTCGAGCTCGTCGAGGTTGAAGAGACATAACAAGTCGTCGAAGGTCACCGTGAAGACAGCGTCTTGATACACGTGGTTAAAATGATGCTCCTTGAACTTGACGGTGACACCCGAGCATCGTTGATCAACCGCTTGTTGGACTTCCATGTACCATGCATGCAATTCGTGCAATCCAAATTAGGGTAGGGTCGTCTAACTTCTCGAGCAACGGCTCGCTGGCTTGTATTTCCGCCAACGGCAAGAAGGGATATCGAGAGGACTCGATCGTCTTCGATTTGCCCTTGCCCTTGCTGCCTCGCTTTGTATAGGTCGACTTCACAAGAGTCGATCGAGCACGAGGTGTAGATGCATGTGATCTGGCGGGCCCTTGCCATGTCGGTCTTGAGTAGCCGGTGCGGTCAGTCCGTGGACTTGATGCCGTTGCAGGACATTCCGTGAAGTTGACACCGGCGGTAGCTCGAGCGGATGTCCTCCTTGGGCCATTTGGATGAATGTTCCAACGGCTTGCCCTAGAGTCATGACCTCATCGTTTGGGGAATTTTCAATGGGGCGGCCTCGAAATTGGCACAAACACCGCCCACATTCACTTTTATGAAACCCGCGCTAGATTTGCACTGCACACCAAAGCTCCGATCTGGATGGATACACCGCCCCAAGCAACATCTAGGGCAACAGAGACATATCTCACTTGGAGCTTGCACCGTAGCCACCTACGTACATAACGGTACAAAATTAGCTACTCCAACAAAGCTTATCAATGGATTGAGCATTCCGAGATAATAATTATTACCGTATGTCATCGACGGAAAATCTGTCATCACCTATTGTGGTAGGGTTAGGGTTGGACGCAGCTACTCGGATGTTTGGGGGCTAGCGGTATAGTAGGGGCGAGGGCTTCCAACCGACTTGGCATTTGCAATCCCTAATCCTTTCCTCAAAAGTCTCTTTCGCTTTTGCTCGAGCATACGAATCCTTTCCTCAAAGGATTGAGTGACCTCTGTGTGATTTTTTCACTAACCTCCGCTCGATTTTTTAGTGAGCTCATCTCGAGGATGCACGAAGATCCTCTCGTAGCTTTGCATCGTGCTCGGCTTTGGCTCTCCTCCTACTCGATGCGATCCGATCCGCTTGGAACCATTGTTCCCATGTAACAAAAACACCAGCGCCTCTCGTGCGACCCGGATGCTCACTGTTTCCTAGGGCCGCAGAGAGTATATCTTTCTCCCTATCTTCCTGGAATGAGCCTTGGGAAGATTGTGCACTCAGCGTTATCTGCAATATAGCCCGACATGTCATTTCACTTCCTATGAAGTTATGGAGTAATTACAAACTAGGTAGTTCGATATCTTACCAGGCGTTGGGACACTTCCTGGTCTTCAGGGTTTGGAAAGTACACTTCCCCCGTGGCCGAATAGATAACCTCGCAAATAACCACTGTCGGGCGCGCACATCAGTGATCTCGGGAAATAGCAGGAGAGATTCAAACCGCTTTTCGCTGTTCTGATCCTCCATATCGGGCTTTACCCACATACCAGTGGTGCCGAGTCCGTGGGGGTGCTTGTTTTTGCACGGAGGGCCGTGTCGCCGCACTTTCACTCTTAAATTCATCTGTCGTCTTCTTCGCCACAAACTCGGCCCAGACTCTTCCAATAGTAGATACTTGTGGAAGGCGGCTTTAGATCCTTCTCCACGTAGTTCTTGACAAGCGTGCTCTTGAAGTTCTTCCACGCTTTGCACGCTGTAGCAGCGCGCGGTCGTCGCCGGAGTCCGTGAGTTCTACCGGATCTCGAACGATGCAAGAATTTCCGTCGGCCTGACAGGTTTCAATGGTCGGGCACCACCTTCCACGAATCGTAGGTGATCTTGACCCGTTCCGTGCAACTATTCCGACCATTCTCCGAATGCGGACGCCGCTCGGCGAGGATTGATAGGGTCCCGGTGATCGACCTCTCGTGATGGTAAATCGGCCGTGGGCCTTTTCGATATTCCTCTTCTTCTACGCGGTTGGATATTGTTCCAGAGGATGGTGCATCATCGACACATGGGCGGCGCCGACTCGAAATGAGCGGAAGACATCTTCACAAGAAATAGAACATCATGTGAACAAATGAAATCAATAAAGCTAAGATTTAACATTTTGATATTGCTATCGATGTAGAGTAAGCATTCCAATTAGAGCTCAAGTACAAACCCGATTATCAAAACAATTTCAAGACAAGACTATTATCATCACAGAGCATTCATCTCAAGCCCACCACACCACATTGCAATGTATTCCATGAGCGATATCAAAACAAATACCATATGAATAATCGACTAGAACAAATACAAATTCCTAAAACAAGTACAATTATCATGAAGGACCATGACAGATTATTGATAGAAATAGTTAGGAAAGGGGCACGGGGTCGATCGGTAACTTCGGCATTGGTTACCTTTGGGCGTCGAGGAGAAGGACGAGCGAGAGCAAGACGAGCAAGAGGGCGGCGGCTCGAAGGGGAGGCGCGGGCCTCGGGGGGGAGGAGGCGGGGCTCGGGGCAGAGGCGCGGGGGCTCGGGGAGGCGCTGGTCAGAGGAGGAGACTCGGCGGGCTCGGGGATCTGGCCGGGCCGGAGGAGGAGGCGGCGTCGACGGGATCGGGGAGGAGATGGCTGGACTCGAGGAGGCGGCGTCGAGGACGGTGGCGACGGGCTCGGGGAGGAGGAGAGCGAGAGGAGTTGAGAAACTTAATCGTTTGAGAGTGGCGGTAGCGCAAACCCTAGCTAGAGTCCGAATGTAAAGATGGACATCACGAGACGGTTCTAAATTAGAACTGCTCAGTGATACACTATCATGCATTTGTTCTAACTTAGAACCGCTCGTGATATGTGATATATCACTGAGCGGTTTTAATAAACAACCGCTCTGTGATATGTGATATCCTGAGCGGTTCTAACTTAGAACCGCTTGTGATATATGATGTATACGAGCGGTGTTAATAAACAACCATCTGTGATATATATATACATGAGCGGTTTTGATAAACAACCGTCATGATATACATGTGAGACGATGCATAGTTCAAACCGTCGTGATATTATTTTGTATTGGTTAATATCTAGATCGATCATTTATTGGCTAGCCTCGGAAATGCTAGCCATGCCCTCTGAAACAAGCGAGAAAAGACAACAAGTACATGTATATACATCCAATTCACATTCATTTGAGAAACAATCACATCCATTTCACAAGTACAAATCAATTAATTAACTCAAATGAACTAAAATTAACCATTCATCGAATGTATATACATATACACACATTGTTCAATTAATCTTTAAAATTAGCCCTTCATGATGATCGACGCGTATGTAGCTAGTTTCGTCATGTTCTTCTTCCTCGACCCTTATGCCGCTTCCAAAGGAGGCAACTCGTCAAATTGATTGTATTCTTCCTCGTCCACTACATTCTCAACTCCGACAATCCTCCTTTTTCCATGAAGAACTACGTGGCGCTTCTTATTTGCCGGGTCGGTAACATAGAAGACTTGAACAACTTGGTTAGCTTGATGACGAATGGTTCGTCTTTGTATCCGACACGTTCGAGGTCCACGGTAGTGACGCCAGTGCTTGTCGACCTTCACTGTGGGAGATGGACCCAACGGCACCGAAATAGGGGATCTTGAAAAGCACGTGTCGAGCTCCCATATCTCCTCTATTTGCCCATAGTAGGAGCTCCTCACCCATCGGTCTTGAATGCATCTATCACGGACACCGCTGCTCGTTAGTGCTTTTTATATCCCGAGCTGCAGATAGAATGTGTACCCATTTATGTCAGATCCTCGCCATGTTACAAGCTGTAAATGTTGGCCCTTTTGCCAACCATGTCGGCATATCACTTGACGAGCTCCTAGCAAGTCGCTCCTTCAACCATTGGTTGAACCGTGCATTGTGTTGTCTCGTGATCCAAACATCGGCCGCAGCGGATTCATTGCGTCAAGCACGTCCTTGTCTTTGGTCGATATCTGAGGACACTTCACCATGTGTTGCAAGACGTGAAATGGGCTTGAGCATACGCATCCATATTTGGAGTGATTGCTTTCCTTCCGATGGTCTCGATACCCTCGAGCCTCCCTCATGGCGAGATCGAGGCACACCTATCGGTTCGACTGAGCCATGTAATCGAGGCGTAACTCAATGACCTCTTCGGTTGCATAACCTTCGACGATCTTGCCCTCGGCGAGATCGATTCCGTACATATGACTTGAGAATTCCCATGAACCTCTCGAACGGGTACATGCTACGTAGGAACACGGGCCCGCACATCTTTATCTCCCTCACAATATGAACAATGAGATGGACCATGATATCGAAAAACGACGGAGGGAAATACATCTCAAGATCACATAGTGTCGTCACCACCTCGTCCTGCAGAGCATCTAGTCCTTCGAGATCGATGACCTTCTGAGCAATTGTGTTAAAAAAATAACACAGCCTCATGATTGTCTCTCGGACCTTGATCGGCAAAATACTTCTAATTGCAACAGGGAGCATTTGTGTCATCAACACATGACAATCATGAGACTTCATGCCAATTAACTTCAAATCTTTTATCGAAACAAGTTTCTTCATGTTGGCGAGTAACCGACGGAACTTTCACGCCATGCAAGCACCGCACGATTCGGTTCTCTCGGCCTTGGACAGAGTGTAACAAGCAGGGGGAAGGTACGTTCGTCCTTTATCGGTCCTTGTTGGTGCTAACTCAGGTCTGATGTCCATATCAACCAAGTCAAGCCGTGCGTTGACACCATCCTTTGTTTTGTCACGAATGTTCAAGAAGAGACCAATCAAGTCATCACATACATTCTTCTCTACATGCATGACGCCGATGCAAAGGGCGAACTTCTAGGTGCTCCCAATAAGGTAAGTCCCAAAATATTGATCTCTTCTTCCACATGTTCTTCTTACTTGTCCTCGATTTACATCCCTTTCCAAGCACAACATCTAAATCCTTAACCATATCATAGACCTCTTTACCGCTTAAATGCCTTGGAGTGAACTGTCCTCCTTCTCTCCGTCGAATTGTTTCTTCATCTGCGGTATGGGTGAGCCCTCCGAAGGAACCTACGATGACGATGTACACGGTTTTGCGAGTGATTCACCACACACTCTCGGTATCATCTAAGCGGTGAGTCTGTGGCTTTGGCCCTTTTGTACTCGGCCGATAGATTAGCAAGGGCATGATAATCATTTATGGTGCGTAACAACAAGGAACGTAAAGTGAAGTTCTCTCGTTTGTACGCATCCCATACCTGCACCCTTCAATCCACAAGATTTTTAGATCTTCCATCAATGGTGCTAGGTACACATCAATATCATTCCCGGTTGCTTCGCCCTTGGATAAGTATCGACAACAAAATATACTTCCGCTTCATACACAACCAAGGAGGAAGGTTGTAGATACTGAGCGTCACGGGCCAAGTGCTATGTCATTTGCTCATGTTACCGAAAGGATTCATTCCATCTGCACTCAATCCAAACCTTATATTCCTCGGTTCCGCATCAAGTCCGCAAACCTCCTATCGATGTTTCTCCACCGGGCGTAATCGGCAGGTGTCTTAACTTTCCGTCATTCTTACGCTCCTCGAGTGCCAATCTGCAGCTTTTGCATTCTTTGGGTTCGCAAAACCGCTTCAAACGGAGAATTACAGAAGATACCACGCCACCTTAGCAGAGGTCCTTTCTTCACCTCGATTCCTCGTCGTCATCGATTGCTTCTACGCTTGTATCGGGATGCGTTGCACACGGACATACATGCATGTTTGTATACTCGTTACGGTAGAGGATACAATCGTTCGGACATGCATGTATTCTTTCTACTTCCATTCCCAATGGACAAAGAACCTTTTGGCTTTGTAGGTGGTTTTGGGCAACTCATTTCCCTCCGAAGCATGTCCGCTAAGAGACCTAATACTCAAGTGAAACTCTTGTCGGACCAACCATTGCTTGCCTTCAATTTCAGCGGTTTAAGCACGGATGACAACCTTGTGTATTCCGACTTGCGGCAGGGAACAAAGGTTTCTCTGAGTCCTCCATCACGCCCGGAATTGAACATACTCCTCTCATCACAGTTCCTTCGCATCGCAAGCATCTCGATCTAGATTGTCATCGTGCGGCCTATCCGAATCGGAACCACAATCGACATTCGGCATATCGTTGACTTCTGTATAATATGCATATCGTTGACTTCTGTATAATATGCTCTTCACCGTGGATCGGTCCAACATGTATAACCCTTTTTGAAACCCTTGAATCAAGTGTGCTTCGATCTGCGCTCGGTTGTTAAACATCTTGATTCTCGCAAATCAATGCATGGACAAGACATATATTCCGCCTTTATTCAACATATCCTCCTCGGCGGCTCTTGTAAAAGAACCGCCATTAATGTACTCTTCACTCACACGGTTCTCGGTGTACATCCAAATTTCGGTCCATCACACGGTTCGTATTGAAAACCCCGAAAATAAATAAAAGGGTGATGACTTTCGAAAGCATATTTTTTGAGGCTTAATTACGATTTTTTCATTTTTACATTTTTTCGGATTTTATTAACTTACATGTGGGCCCTACTTGTCGCTGACTCATTTTTTATTTCATGATTTTATTTATAAAATCTATGGCGTCCCACATGTCATAGACTCGTTAGTTTATTAACTAAATGATTAAAAACAAGAGGATTAATTTGAAGCTCAAACTGGGCTTAGGGTGACATCGCATTGCTATATAGTCGTGGCTCTCGGCCCTAAGGTCTCGCTTTGAGGCGAACCGACGTGATGTCCCATGGAGGCGCTGAAACTAGCGATTTCACGTAAACGCTCAAACTACTCAAATTAAAGGATGCTTATGCTTATATCTCACCTCGATCACGAGGAAGGTGTCAATGAAAGTCGGGAAGGTCCAAAGCGCTTGGTGGGTCGCCGACGGTGAACAGGCGACGGCGGCAAGCTCCTCGGCGACAATATACTGTTGAAATGGACCAGCCGGCTCGGTGAGGTGAGGCGATGTACTCAAACCGGGCACGGAACGGCGATGGACCTATCGTAGCGCCAGAGATATGGAGATCAAGAAGACTATATCTGTTTTGGCGGGGGCGGAGCTATATATATCGTCTGTGATGAGTTAATTATCACGGACGGTTTTAACAAAACCATCTCGTGATATTGGGCAATATCACGACGGTTCATGTTTGGAACCGCTCGTGAAGTATCACAAGCGGTTCTAACCAAAAACCGCTCGTGATATTGGGTGATATCACGAGACGGTTCATGTTTGGAACCGCTCGTGAAGTATCACAGACGGTTCCAAACATGAACCGTCTGTGATATGACATCTTCACAGACGGTTTTTAGCGTGGAGAATAACACGACGGTGGGTAACAAAAACCGCTCGAGATTGTGTTTATCTGAGCGGTTTCGATGAACCGCAAATGTGATCAAAGTCCCATAGATAGCATTTCTGTAGTAGTGACCATCGCCTATGAAGTATTGAAGATGGAGATAGCAGCCTACCTCCGCCACTAGAAAAACTTTGTTTAATTATAGGTTTCTACTTTTTTTAATATAAACATGTAATTTCTTCATGTCATGTAAGTGTATATACAAGATAAATATACTTGAGAAAAAACCATTTCACAGACGGTTCCATTATGGAACCATCTGTGATATGGGACATATCATGGATGGTTCTATCATGGAACCGTCTGTGATATGTCCCATATCACAGATAATGGAACTGCCTGTGATAATTATCACTGACGGTTCCATAATAGAACCGTTCGTGATAAGTCTCTTTATTAGTAGGAGACCGCCGCTAGGGTTTGCGCTTCGCCTCTAACTCGTCACTCCCAGCGCATTTACTCTCGTCTGTTCCCTCCCTTTCCGGCGCCGCCGCCCGACCTCGCGCCGCCGTCGCCGCGCCGAGTTGTGACACAATTACAGACGCCGCCACCTGCAGTGTGCCTCTTTCGCCGCCATGACTTGGTTCTCTTGCTCGGCCTCCTGCGCTCGGGCCCTAGCGGGGTTTTGCTTTCCCCATCCTCTCTCTATTCTCCTCTAGATATGTTAGCTTAATGTCTTTTGTTGAGTTTGATTTTTATGTTTGAGCCTTAAGTTGTGTCCTCGATGTTTGTGTGATTTATGCAAGGTAAAGGAGATGGATGAGGGTTGTCTTTGGTGGTGGGGTCGCCACTGCAGTGGTGTCTTGATTGAGGTATCACCCTACCTTACTCCCTTCTGTCTCTACCCCCTTGCTCTGTGATGAAAATGGCTAGTGCTCTACGATGGATCTTGAGGGCTACTACTAGTGTGGTGGGTTTGGACACCCTTTGTCTTGTTCTCTTGTTGATGAACCGCTCAATGATGTTAAAGTCTTATGCTGAAATTGAATTGATAATTAGTTCATATTAATAGTCCCTTGCTCGTGATGTAATGTTATCAATAGTCTTATGCTGAAATTGAATTGATAATTAGTTCATATTAATAGTCCCCTTGCTCGTGATGTAATGATGTCAATAGTCTTATCTCAAATTGAATTGATAATTAGTTCATATTAATAGTCCCTTGCTCGTGATGTAATGATGTCAATAGTCTTATGTTGAAATTGAATTGATAATTAGTTCATATTAATAGTCTCCTTATTCATGTCGGTCAAGTTCTCCTACTTCTTGCATACCAGGTACGTCCTACCATTCCATTCATAATCTCTTCTCTATAAAGTCTCCAAGCGTTGGTATTTTTGTGCCATTAAAACCGGCATCATATATATATATATATATATATATATATATAGTATATATATACTATTATATATATATATATATATATATATATATTATAGTCCCACGGGGCCGTCCAGCAGCATGAGAAGGATGAGACAGTATCCACGGGCAACCTCATTGAGCCTCTGCAAGTTTAAAAAGTATGGATGCAAGGAGAGCGTCAGGACATCCAATTACCTGGATGTTGTCGATAGGTAATTGGACGTCGCTATGTTCAGAAAGTAACGTTGATGCACAGTACTCCGACTGGGAAGTGGCATCATCTATCAGCAACCCACAATTCTTGAGCATGTAATTGTCTTTAAAGCCAACAAGAACACCAAGCAACAAGTTGAAAATTCTTTTGAAATATGAGAATGGTTAGGTGTACGGTTTGCTATTGTGTATGATGCTGGCCAATGCAAGAACCAAATTTTCCAAGGCAAAAGTGGAAGTTTTGTTCAATAAGGGCGAATGTGCAAGAATACGCCCCCGCCTCTGCAAGCCTCTCGGTTGAATTCATTCGGAAATCTTTGTCCAAAGGGCCCCTATAATATGTGTTTCATTTAACATTCATTTAGAAAGAAAAATGATTATACAAAGACACCCCATTATATACATTAGGCCTATTTAGGACATGGGAATTTTGTAATTTTTAAGGAATTACACTGTTTTCTGTAAACTTCTTGCGGAACTCATGCGTTTAAAAAGACAAACCCTATTAGTTTCTGAATCTTATCTGCAAAACATAGCACCAGCTGACTTTATCTACAAGAATTTTTGCAAGGAAGCAGAAGCTAGCCTAGACTAGCTAGCAGTGCTAAGGTCCAGGTAGGAGAATGTCATAATCAGATCTGTTCATGGGCGACCCAGCACGGCCCGAGCCTGGTTTGTTTTGGGCGGGCTTGAGACTCGATTCCCGCCTCGAAAGCCTAGTAAATGCAATAAAAAATTAAAATCTATTTTTTAATTCTGACTGAATTAAATTATACTTTTTTATTCAAAAAGGATTAAAATAATATATTTAAATCGGGAAAATCAATTTTCGGGCCAGGCCGGGCTCGGACCTACTCATTTGAGACCGAGCTTTTAAAGCCCGATCTGACCTGGTGTTTGAACAGGTCTAGTCATCATTAACTTTCCATTAGAGTAACAAACAATTTCCTATTCACACTGAATGGCAAAGAGCAAAAGTGTACCAAAAAAAAGTTAAAAAAAGGCGAATGCTGTGTTGAGTTCGCAGTCGCTGTCGATCGAGGGCTGAGCATAACTCAGTTGGTGAGAGCTCGGTGGATTGCTCTCACCCACCAGCGTTCAAAGCTTGCTTCAGCGCTCGTGCTCACCTGTGTTTATGAATAGCACACTCACACGTCAGTGCGTTCAGTGGTCAAAGCGTATGGCTACGCTACGTGTGGTTTAAGCCTCCGCGCTCTAGATTAGGCGTGTGTTAAGAGCATCTACAACAGTCCACGTCAGCTATCACTAAACGGTTGCCACATCAGTATTTAGGTGATGTGGATGAGAGAATGTGAGGAGAGAAGGTGAGGTTGTTTCTAGATGAAGAAACTAGCAAATTGTTAATATCAAGACACAAGAAACAACAAAATACTCTATTGGAGACTTACTTGTTACCTAAAAACGCGTTTTGTGGGTCCCTATTATCTTAAAACAAAATATACACTAGATCATTTGTGCAGCCTGACTTCATTATTGATATGATAAATGAGTTAAAACATGTAGGCCACAAAGTTGTACTTTATTATTGATCATCAAGAATCATGCACACTTGTAGTAATTAAAGTCTTAGATACAAGCTTAAGAAACAATCAATTGGAAGACTTGTTTCTTTTTATTAGATTGAGTACTCTCTCTCCTCTTAGTAACAAACTAAGAAATAAACTATTATAGATGCTCTAAGAACAACCACGTGTGTATAGACGTGTGTATATGTTAAGAACACAACCATATATGTGTGGACGTACGTGTGTGTGAGTGTGTGCAACGTGTACTAAAAAAAAGTCGCTGCCGGTCTCATGGATTTTTTTTCACTTCCTTTTTCGGCTTCCCCCTCCCCCTGCTGCTGGCATTAATTGCACACCTCAAAATTTCAGGAGGTAAGAAGGCCCGAGCCACACAAAAACAGTGGCCCAGAAAGCCCACGCACGAACACAGCCGAAGCGGAGGAACTCTTGGCAAGCAATGGCGACGAGGTGCCTCTCTTCTCTTCCCCTCCTCTCCCCCTCCGGCTCCGGGAAGGCCTGCGCGGTGGTCAGGGCCCAGCCTGCACCCTCCGCCGCCGCGCGCCGCGGTATCCGGACCCACCTCTCGGTGGCCACCGGCGGTGAGCAGCAGCTCTTCACGGCCCGGGAGCCGTCCCAGGGTGAGTTCTTGGTTCTTGGAGTGGTAACAAATGAATCCATGTAGAAGGCAGGTCATTTTTTGTTTGTATGAACTATCTTGAGGTGATTGATAGAGTGTTTCGGTGATGGTTAGGGGTGGTATATATCACTGAATTTGGGGCTGCTATTTCGGCCCAAGTTTTCAGGGAGTAGGAAGTCAAGATTCCAGATCGGTCTTGTGGATTTTGATGTGCATGTGAACAAGATTTTTTTGGGAACATGTGGTGGATAATTTTGTTGATGCTTGGTGGTGGTGGGAAAATGTTGTGTTGCTTTAATTTGGACCTGCTCTGTCCAATAAAATTGTCAGGGTGTACACTTGTAGTTAGATCAATACTGCTAGTACTAGTTAGTATCAAATCCAAGGTTGCAGATCCAATTCTAGAGGCTATTTGTATTTGCCTGTTTGAGTGGAGGAGCAGTTTAGCACATAACAGTCAAAATTTCAGGATTCGATGTCAATATTTTAGGTATTAAAACCTCAAACCAGAAAATGTTTTTAGTAGCTGGTACTTTATTAGAAAAAAAAAGTAATTAGAACTGTTTCAACCAGATTTTGGCTGAAGAGACAAAACCAGCCAGGGTTGCTGACCAGACCAGCCTCAGTCAATATTCGCAATCGCAATGTGCATTTTGCTTCGCAAGTGTGGGTGCTGACCCAGATTTTTCTTGCATGTTATTATAGCATAATATGTTAGTACCTACGAAATGAATATCTAAATGCTGCACAGGCCTTGACTTCTCTGTACAAGGCAAACTATCAGTAGCTTATTTTGCATATTGTCATGGAGTTTTCAGCATATCGACCATAACCAAGTGTATTTGGTCAGAGTTCTGTGATAATCTCCAGTCTGAATGAAATCGTTGTCTGATGTTCGACACAGAACCCGAGTATGGAGTTGTTAGCATTCACCATGTTGGAATCCTATGTGAAAATCTTGAGAGGTCAATGGCCTTCTACAAGGACCTCCTTGGTGAGTTAGCTGCCAGTTGTATTACTTGTATATGTTGCATGTCTATACTTGCTGCTTGTAAAGTTAAACTGATGTGGTTGATCATTCAGGTCTTAAGGTGAATCCTGATCGGCCAACTGACAAGCTTCCATACAGAGGTGCTTGGCTCTGGGTTGGTTCTGAGATGATCCACTTGATGGAGCTGCCAAATCCTGATCCATTGACAGGACGCCCAGAGCATGGTGGACGTGATCGTCATACCTGTATTGCAATCAAAGATGTGTTAAAGTTGAAAGAAATCTTTGACAAAGCTGGTATTTCTGTATTCTTACTCTCTCTCTCTCTCTCTCTCTCTCTCTCTCTTTGCCTGCTTTGTATACAGTGCACTGGCTACAATGGATAAATACCTGTTTTCTCTACTAGCTGACTTCAGTCATTGCCTGATTGGTAGTAGAACAAGCCTTTCATAGCTCATTGCTGAAATGCCATGGGTAGCACAAAGGTGCCAAGAACTGAAGACACAAGAACCAAAGGAGCCTGGATACTTATTCATGGCATCAATACTAGAAATTGAACTTGTAAATTTTAATGTGACATGCCAAAACCCATGGATTGGTATTCGGTAGTACAGTACTAGAGACTGAACTGGTAGATTTTACTGTGACATGCCCTTTACCATGCTAAAGATTGTTATAGAGATATATATCTTTGTTATGTTGACTATATCTTGCTATCCGCCACAATGGGCTTATTCAGACTGAGGTATGGTTCTGCCAAAACTTGTGACAATAGCCTAGTGAGGCTATTTTTGTGACAGACATGGCAAATAAAACTCCTGTTTGGGTAAATTTATAGATGTCTTGAAAACCTTGCCCTTGGTTTTAGGTAACCATCACATAGCAATCGTTGCAAGCTGTCGACAGGAGGTCTGATGTTATAGTTGACTCGACACTGATGTTGATCAGATAATCTATCAGAAGTCTGGTCAATAGATTTCTTAGGATCTCAATGTATTACATCCACACGACTAACAGCCATGTTGACTCATGTTTCACGTTTTATATTAGAGCTTATTTGAGTTATTTCTTTTAGTTGACATTACCACTTCACTTGTTACGCCTTTATAATGTTTAATGTGCATTGTGGTTTGTATTATTCAATACACTAGGTTATCATTAGAGACTGTTAATTAGCATCACAACATTCCTTATCCTCCACCGTCTGACAACACTACGACCTTGTACTACTCAACTGGAATGCAGGAATTAGCTACACACTCAGCAAATCTGGGCGACCAGCGATTTTTGCACGAGACCCGGATGGAAACGCGTTGGAATTCACACAAGTGTAACAACTGAAAGACACATTTTCAACTAGAACAGCTCATAGCCAGAGAGTACTGTACCCAGACCTTGTTGCAGGTCTTGCTGTAGCTACCAAGATCTGGCTGGGGGGAAACTGCTTGTACATATCAGTCAAGTAAATGAGCGTACTACATGATGATAGATTGATAGTAACTCGCATCTCGGTATCTGAGCATTAAAATGTTGCCAATTTGGTATGTATTATTCAAGGGCAGTGATACCGCAGATGAATCTTTTAAACTCTTTCCACATTATTATACATACATAATTTTTCAAAATTATTATACATGCATTAAGCTTGCCTAGCTACTTGCCTACTACATCTATGGCTATGGTATTTGATACCTAATGTTGTCCTTATTTTCTGATCATTTTGAAAATGTTAAGAGCATGATATCTGTGTCAGTGCCTTCTAAAGTTGGTTTAATTGTTGTATCAGATCATTTTCAGTGCTTTATTTTTTAATCATTTCGAAAATGTTAAGAAACAACCTGTATTTCTTTCATTGGTTAATTCAGAGATTGACCTATTAAAATCAAACAAGATATGAGCATACAATGATTAATTTTCTGATATCAGTGTCAGACTTTCAGTGCCTCCTAAATTTGCTTGCTGCATCAGCTGGTTTTCTTCTAAAAACAATCAACCTGGCTATTTTCTGACATTGGTTATTTCAGAGATCTACCTAGTAAAATCAAACCAGATGTAGCCATACACTGAAGAATTTTCTTGTTCAATGAGAATGAAACTGCTGTACATGATTTTCAGGTTACAGTATCACGGGACATGAGATATATATTGAGATCCTCTGGATCCTGTCTTAATCTTTCTAGACCATGATTGAAATCCTAGAGAGTAAAGAAGAACATGAGATATTGATATCCTCTGGATCTCGTCTTGAATCTTTCTAGACCAGACCATGGTCAAATCCTCGAGTGTAAAGAACTGTCCGCTTGGATCGGAAGGGTTCCGAAGGAAATTTGGAGGATGGTTCCAAAGGAAATTTGGAGGATCTATACTATCCTATAAAATCCCTGCGGAATTCTTATTTAAATTCGTAATCCTACCAGGCGTGGCCTAATTAAAATCCTACCAGAAAACTGTACGTTCTGATCTAGGAGTCTTCCCAGGCTTTGATAGAAGATCAGCAGATCACATTATTATGGGAAAATTAATACAGTAACATCACTTTCGCCGTTCCGTTGGTGATGCAGTAAAAAAAACACTGTGGAAACAAGAAATTATGCTGAATGATATTGCGGTCAGTTTCCGGTCGGTTTCCGCGCCGTTTAGTCACGTTGGATCGGTTAAAAGACGAGTGTAACTGAAGTCCTTGCCCGCGCACTGCTTGTCCTGCTAGACCAGATGACGTGCCGCGCGCCGCGCGCCGTCCTTGCCGAGGTACCCGAACAGCATCTCCCCCTCGCGTCCTCGTCGCCGCCTCCAGCAGTGTCGCGGCCATCAAGTTCGGGAGCCTCTGCCGCGGCCTCGCCGAGTGGGCCGACGTCCAGGCGGTGGCGACCGGATCGTCCCTGCACTTCATCGACAGGGTGTCCTTCCCAAGCGGCGTGGCCCTCCTCACCGACGATGACGAGTGGTCGGCCTGGAGGAAGATCGGCGACGAGGTCCTGCACATCGAGCTGCGCAAGTGGGCCGACACCATGGTCATCGCGCCGCTCTCCGCCAACACCCTGGCCAAGGTACACAATACTGAATCCCTATTGCACTTAGCTTCTTGTAGGATTTGACATTTCTCGTGGTGAGAATTGAGAATTGAGATAATTCTGCTGCTCAGATCGCCGGTAGGCTGTGCGACAACCTCCTGACGTGCGTCGTGCTACGTCGCGCCGGCCATGAACACCTTCATGTGGGACAACCCCTTCACGAGGCGCCACCTCGACGTCGTCTGCAAGCTCGGCATGTCCCTGATCCTTCCGGTGACCAAGCGGCTGACCTGCGGGGACTACGGCAACGGCGCGATGCAAGAGCCCTCCGAGATCTGTAGGACTGTGAGGCTCTTCTTCGGACCACAAGATCTTCAACTCTTGCAGCTTAATTAAGTTCTTCAATATGTTTCAGTCTGTTTGCTTGGTGTATGAGATGCGTGACTTGCTTGATCTAATAATCTGATCGCTACTGCAATTCTTCTACCCAATTAATACTTGCAATGGAATCCTCCGTGGCGTGTTTCTCGTCTTCCATTTCTCGATAAAGATCGTCGAGCACTCCGAAAATCTCCTTCGCTCCGGGCAGCGACAATGCGCTCCCCGCTGTGAAGGCAAACACCCTGTTCCTCACTTCGATCCAGCTCTGCCCTGGATTCTTCCTCAAGCCTGCCTCTTTGGTCATCATTCTCACCCACCTCGATGTCAGAAATCAGACCCAGATCGTTCTCTCATGCGATTCACAGTGGAGGAATAAAAAACGAGAAGACAGGCAACTCTGAATTTGCGCTGCAATTGCTTGCAGTCTTTTTGTTCTTTTCTGCTTTTATTGACACACAAGACCGTTACTGTTTTTGATACGGCAAATTTCAGAATCGGCAGGAACTCTGCTACTCTCTGCTTTCCGATTCTGAGTCTACTTCACATCCGAAACAAACACAAATTCTTAATGCAAAACTATCCTAATATGCCATGCAAAACTAATTCAGTATTGCCTAAACACATTGGAAATCCAATCAAAATAAAGCTAAAACAGAACTCTGAAATCAGGGAACTCTGAAATCAGTTTCTGAAAAAACAGAAACAAAAACAGACCACTAATCCGACACAACTAACTTTAAGTCAACACTCGAGTCGTCCCACATCCCGCAGGCGGTGTGCAGGTTCGTGATCAGTAGGGATGGAAACGGATCGAATACGAATTGAATAGTCCTGAATACGAATTCGAACATTCTCGAATACGAATACGAATCGAATGTCGTAACGAATATGAATTCGAATCGAATATGTACTCAATTCGGTCGAATGCGAATATCCTACAACTTTTACGACAAATCTCGGTAGAACAAATTTATGTAACATGACTATACGTCTATAGTTTGCACGAGTCGTAGCCATACCCAACAGCCACATATTCGGTACCGAATCAAGACCCTGTCGAAACATAAATGCTCCGGGAAAAATTCAGATAGTATTTGTATTCGTATGTGGGAAAAAAACGGATAATATTCGTATTCGTATCCGGGTAAAAGACGGATAGTATTCGTATTCGTATCCGGGAAAAAACGGATAGTATTTGTTTTTTTCGGATACTATCCTGGTTTTTTTTTCTCGGATACGAATAACACCGAATACGGATATGAATACTATCCATTTTTTTCTGGATACGAATAACACCGAATACGGATACAAATACTATTCGAATGCGGATTTTACTTACCACATTTGCGTTTTCTCGGATACGAATATCGGATAAAACGAATTATTCTTTATCATTTCCCATCCCTAGTGATCAGCATGTGGTTACCAGTGGTCTCTGCCTCGGCCTGCAAAACCTTGGCTATGGTGGCTTCCGCCATGGCTGCATTCCCATGAATCCTGCAAGAGTTGAGCAATGCTCCCCACACACACAGGCCAGGCCTCATCGGCATCGTAAATTGGGTGTTGGATGATAGAATTTTTTTTGATCTTGTAAGACCCGAATTTAGAAATGAAATTGATGGATGTGGTAACTGCATACCTTTATGGAAACTTAGATTCGGACATTTATATGAAGGTACCTGAAGGTATCCCTGTCCCGAACCAAGACAGAGCAAATAAAAATTTGTACAGTGTGTAACTCAGAAAGTCATTGTACGGGCTGAAGCAATCAGACAGATTGTGGTATAATCGCTTAAGCGACTTTCTATGCAAGAAATGCTACATGAACAATGAAGATTGTCCCTGTGTATTTATACGATGATCCCAAGATGGATTTTGTATAATCTTAGTATATGTAGATGACCTGAATATCATCGGGACCCTAGAAGATATTAAGAAAGTAAGCTCTTACCTGGAGTCAGAGTTTGAAATGAAAGATTTAGGTAAAATCAAATATTGCATAGGCTTGCAGCTTGAGCATGCCCCTGAAGGGATTTTAGTACATCAGTCAACCTACACGCAGAAAGTGTTAGAAATATTCGGTTTTGAAAAGGCATATCCTTCGAAAGTGTCGATGGTCGGAAGATCCTTTCAGCAAGACAAGGACCCGTACAGACCTAAAGAAGAGGGGGAGGAAGTCTTGGGACCGGAATTCCCGTACTTGAGTGCAGTAGGAGCACTTATGTATTTAGCAAACTGTACTAGACTGGACCTTGCATTTGCCGTGAACCTACTAGCATCAAGGTATAGTGTAGAATCTACCAAAAGGCATTGACAGGGGATAAAGGACATCTTCCGATACCTCCAAGGAAGCAAGGATCTTGGTCTATTCTACAAAAAGAACCAAGACCTAACTATGACTAGCTATGTAGATGACGGGTACCTATCAGACCCGCATACAGCTAAGTCGCAAACATACTATGTATTCCTATGTGGTTCATGAAAATCGTCTAAGCAAAGTCATGTATCAACTTCGACAAACCACTCAGAAATCATAGCGCTGTACGAGGCCTCGCGAGAATGTTCTTAGCTTCGGCGGATGATTCACTACATCGAGCAGTCATGTGGATTGAATACCGCGTAAACCCCCACTATTATCTATGAAGATAATGCAGTTTGTGTTGCACAAGTGCAGATGGGTTATATGAAGAGTCCTCACAAAGCATATCAACCTTAAGTTCTTCTATGCTCATGAATTGCAAAAATGGGCGAAATTAAAATCTTGCATACTAAGTCATGTGAAAATCTTGCAGATTTATTCACAAAATCACTTCCAGCATCTAGCTTTGAAATGTGCATATGTGGAATTGGAATGATGAGACTTAGAGAAGTGCAGAATTCAGGGGGAGAATCTTCACGAACTCATTATTAAAGCTGGATCACGAAGATCGAATACCCAAATAATAAATCTTGGAGATTAAATGAAATTGGGTGGATTGTACTCTTTTTCCCTTGACGAGTTTTTCTGA
Source organism: Phyllostachys edulis (assembly GCA_036346405.1). Lineage (NCBI taxonomy): Eukaryota > Viridiplantae > Streptophyta > Magnoliopsida > Poales > Poaceae > Phyllostachys > Phyllostachys edulis. Next base: position 74,306,418 of record CM070561.1, read on the forward strand.
AGTTTCTCGGCTAAGGTTTTTAACGAGGCAATTCGTGCAGCATAGCAGAACGTGTTTTATGTACTCTTTCTCCAAATTTTTTCCACTGGGTTTGTATGGAGTATTGATGAGACATGAACATGACAGATGAGTGACTAAGGGGGAGTGTCAAGAAACCAGGCCCAGGTCAGGCAGGCCTAGCCCAAGATGGGCTCCTGATCCATCCAGTAGCCTATATAAAGAAGAGAGGACCCTAACCATTGTACTATAGTTTTATAGAAGAGCAATAAAGGGAAGCCAGAAGTCCCCTCATATCCCTGTGTTCAATCTACTATTATGTTCTTGTGTTCTTCCATCGTTCTTACGATTCTAAGTTTGTCTATGAGATAATCGCTCGGACTAGACTCGCTAGCGACGATTTCTCGCTGTACCCGTGGACCGCCTCGTTAATGATGGCTCTTGACTTCTTTCTATGAATTTATTACCACTATGGCCCTACCACCTGGTCGGTTGGTCCTTTTCTAAGGGTGTACACACGTTTAGGACAGGAAAAATAGCTCGAGGCTCGCGAGCCTGCTCGAGCTCGTTGCTAGCCGAGCCAACTCGGCTCGAGGCTCGTGAATTTTCGAGCCAAGCCGAGCCCTCTATCCAGCTTGCAAAGAAAACGAGCTAAGCCCGAGCCGGCTTGCAAGCGGCTCACGAGCCTCATTTGGCTTGGCCCACGAAGGCCCAGTCAACCAGGCCCAGCCAAGATTCCCTACACTGCATCGCTGCCTCAGTCCCTAATCCTATACACTCAATCCCCAAAATCCAAATCCCCAATTCCCCATCCTCCCTAGTACCCACGACCACGATCCCCTTTCTCTCCAAACTCCCCATCCTCCCTTCCACTTCCACCGTGTCGCCGCGTCCTATTTGCCGCTGTCCAGTCCTTCCCCCTGGCCCCCGTCCATCCCGCCCCATCCTCTCCTCCATCCGCTGCCCCTTCCAACGTCGCGCCGTTGTCCAGTCCTTCTCACTGCCTAGCCCCCCGTCCATCCCGCCCCGTCGCCAAGAAGATGATGTTTGACATGGCGAACTACGACGTGCTGATGAGTGCGTGCGCGAGGCACGGGACATGAACGGCGTCAAGGGGTTGCTCTCCGACATGTGTAAGCGCAAGCGCAAGCCCAACGACGCGAGGTACCACGTCTTGATCAAGTGCCTGTGTGATGATGGCAACCGGCAGGGTCGACGAGGGCTCGGCGCACAAGGTCTTGGTCGAGATCTTGTTGAAGGCACGCAGGTGCCATGCCAGCCACTACCGTGTCCTTGCCGATGGGTGCAGGGTGCTGTAGAGCTTGCTATTTCGGGTTGGGTCTACGACGGCTGATGGTGAAGAGGGGGATGTGGTTGGGTGCTGGATGATAGAAAATTTTTCTTGATCTTGTAAGACCACCTTTAGATTTTTCTGTTAGCGATCTGAGTAGCAGTGTAGTCAATCTCTAATGTCGTTTACGCTTTCGTCGGCCTTGGCTCATGAGCCCTCGCGAAACTAGCTCAAGCTTTTCTCTGGCTCGTTTTCAAAGCAGTGAGTCAAGCTCACTGTTCATCTGAGCCAAAATGAGCCTGGCTCGAGTTGGCTCGTTTCCACCCCTACACACGTTATTCGGATTACAAATTAAAGTTGAAAAGTGACTTTATACAACACATTATCTGCAACACATGGGCTATGTGTTGTAGCTGCAATATTTTTGCATCACATACTATATGTTGTTGAGGCTCTTTGTAGCATATAGTTACTCATTACGGAAAAGTGTGTTAAAAAGTCTCATGGCATCATATAATATATGTTGCTCGGATCTCTATATCTTAACTACTATAATTTGGAGTTTACTCCCATCGTCCCACCCCCACCAAATTATCCCTGGCCTATACGAAAAAAAAAGACCGCACACGAACACCAGCGCCCCACGCCCGAAAAAAACGGCCTCCTCTCATCGTCCTCACCCCGCGTCGCAATTCCCTCGCCCCTCCCTCCATCCCCCTCACCCACGCCGCCCTGTGCACCTTCGCCTCAGGGCCTCGCGCGCCACGCCACCTTCGCTCACCGCCGCAACGTCCTCGACCGCCGCCGACCCGCCCTCGCCCCTTGCCTGCATCCGTCGCCCCTCGCCCATCTCCCATCTTGTCGATCCCGAATTTGCGAATCGATTGGGCGTGAAATGATTCAAAACGATATCGAAATTGAGTTCGGTAGTGTTTTGGAACATCTGAACAGGATAAGAAAACTAGGGCTTAAGTTGTTCTCGCTAATCTAAGAAAACTAGAGAATATGTGTTTTTTCACGCCTTCATTCCACGCCAACTTGGCTTAAGTATCCAATGTTTTCTTCTGGCGAATCCAAAGTAAAGATAAAAGTAAATGACCAATTCAGAAGTTACATTCAGTAAATGAAAGCATCCTGACGTATACAGTATCGTCGGGTTCTGAAGACGTATAAGCACCATCCGATGTTCCTGTGACCAAATCGGAGCAAATCTGGTCCGTCGCTGCTTCGGAAGTGAAGTCGTCCAACCGTTATGTTCTGCGCCGATTTCCTCTCGAGCTCATTCAGCTGAATTCAGGATCTGACAATGCCCCCTTCTTAAGACTGACCTTGCCCTCAAGGTCGATAATTTGGAAAAGCCTTCTGAATGAAAGAAACATCTTCCCATGGAAAGATTTTGTGATATAGATGTCACTCTTGGAAGCTGCACTTGGTGTTCAGTGTAAACTGAAGCTAGAACCAAAACTAAAAACAATTGTGTAGTATCTTGACTACCCCCTCCTTTAGGAACCTTGTACAATAGCATAGGTGCTTGAGATCTGGCTGTGATGTTAGGGCAAATATCACTAACTTGAATTGCTAACTCTTCAATATGATCAATAGAAGCTCCATTCCATATTGAAGATTTGTATGGTTCAATATAAGTAAGCACGTCAGATTTGAGTGGATCAAGGAACTTATAAAATTCATATATATCCACATTCATGGTTTGGAGGTTAAGCAACTCTTGTGGTGGAGGAATTGGACAGCTTGCACCAACCAAATTGAACTGTGGCAAATAATAATGTTTAGCCATGAATAACAGCATATTCTCAGCCATCCTGATTTCATTTACCTCTCTCAACTCCCAAAGTAATTGGCAGCATTCGACTATAAGCAAAAGTGAAGCTCCGATAATAAGAATAACAAGTCCTATTACTTTCGTGAAAGTAATCATAGACTCTAGATCCCTAGGGTCCCATGGCAAGCCACCCTTTTTATCTGCCATTTCAGTTATCATGCTTGGCTGTGGAAAGCAAGAATGGTTACATTGGAAATCTTTGTTAGCAGTTGTCAGTGATAGTAATGAACATGAAGGTGAGCTGAAACTCGAATGCACTGTGAACAAATAGATGAAAGGCCCTAACGTTAAATGTTCTTTTAACTCACTATTGCCATTGAGCTCATCACATCTAAATAAGTGCTTGCTGACAATACAAAACAATCTCCCATCAGCACCGGCATCAGTAATAAAAAGCTTATCATGCAAGTTCAGCATCTTTATGCCCCAACTTTGTAATCTTGGGTCCCATTGCTCATTTGCCACACTCTTAGAGACAAGCTTGTGCAGGTCAAATCCCACACTTAGTAGCCAAAATTCAGCCCTCTCAGCACCACTTATTAGTTGTAAATCAAAAAGTTTGGATGGTTTCAGAATTATGGGTGCTTTATGTATCTTCACAGGTTCATAATTGTAGCCCCTCATACTCAACAACTTGTGTCTTGGTTGGTTCAATTCAAACCTTAGAGGTAGTGAGCGATGGACAATATCTATAACAGGCTTCACTAGCCTCTTGTTCTTAACCCCAAATCCTTGATCTCCTGGATCCCATGGAATCTCTAGTTTAAAACCATCAATTTCACACTGTTGTACTGGGGGTGACAAACCCCACGATTGTGTCTGGTTTGGTATTGTAGCAACAACTATACCTTCACCTACAGGCATTTCTATGGACTTGGCAATTGCGGTGCAGCAGGTTGGTACTTGTGGCTGTCTTATTGAGAAATATCCCTTGTTACTCATTCCCTGTACCCAAGGTATCCCTATCCCAATAGTGGAAGACAGTCCTTCAGTTGTTTCATCCCATGTTAGCACAATAGAATCAACCATGCTTAGCATATACCTCTGTTTGCCTATTAATTGTTGAGGCAACTTCATGCTTTCACCATAGAAATCATGACCAGGCAGTAAGGTTTCCACGAATTTATGGGGTAGGCTCATGCTCCTTTCATTTCTGTATTTAAGGGCCACATCAACAAACAGATTAAAAACATTAGGACAAGAAGCATCACAAGCCCCTTTAGCTAACATCTCCTCATGTCCATTCCTCAAGGGTTTGATCAGCCTACCAGCATCAAGATGCCTCAAAGGAAATCCTCTAATACAAGTTGCTTCCTGATGCAGTGATACCACAACTGCATAAGTTAGTCCCTTGTCCTCTAACTCATTTGCAAGAACAAGTGCATTAATGACATTTGCATTTTCTTTAGAACTAGTTAAGGCCTGTTGACTTAGCTTTGTGCACTTCTTAGGCATATCGGTATTGTCGATCAACATCTCATCCAAGAAATAAAAAACACCACCATCAAAGAATTGATCGAAGGTCAGTGCTGGACTTCCTTTAGCTTCCTTGTGTCCCCTCTCAACTGGATCTTCCTTGTGTCCCCTCTCAACTAGATTTTCCATGTAGCCCTTAGGTGCTTCATCAAATAAATTAAAAGCCTCACAGAAGAAGGAATCAAGTCCAGTGTCCACATCATTGACCAACACATCTTGATCCTTGGTAGGAGTAGGGTTGTAATAGGCACTATCAATCTCTTTATCTTCCTCTTGAATTTCATCAAATAGATCAAAAGCTTGTTGAAAGAAATGTTCTAGCTCCTTGTTTGTGGCAATTTTCTCACGCTTCCGCTGCTCCTCTTGATCCCATTTGGCAAGAATCCGGTTAATTATTTCATTGGCCTCCTTTGTTCCAACCAAAACTTGACCCTGCTGCACAATGGTCTCTACCTCCACTACTTCTGAATTTATCATCAAATTGGTCACTTGTGGAGCATGCTTGAACTTGTGATGCTTGTCTTCTCGTGGTGTGGCAGCAGTAGTGAATGAGAAGTCCACACATAAAGCAGCAGCAGTGGCATGGTCCGCGACGGTGACCGAGGTCGACGTCGGCGTAGTGGCTGACAGTGGCCAGGCTTGAACGGGTGTCGGGACCCGAAATTACAATTCTGGACCCTCTGTGTATACTGCACTAGTCCAGGATCACGCTAGTGCACACAGTGACAACATCAGTGAAATATCAATTCCATATACAAAGATAACTAATAAATAGGCAAATACAATAAACATCAGAGTAAAGACCTTAAGATCAAAGCTTACAATTAATGCCTCAGAAGGCAAAAAGCTCAATGAAGTAATGAGCAAGCAGGATAACTCGGTGAAGCCCATCCATATGCCCACGAGCAATCGGTGGGTCGTGACCTAGTCCTCCACGATCCTTGAAGTAGACTTTGTTGGTGGCGATTCCTTCATACCTTGATTCGTCAAAGCAAGCGTGAGTACACACCGTACTACGCAAGTCATACCACGTAAATGCAATTTATAGATCGGGCTTATTACAAAGGAATGACATTACGTGGTTATTTTGCAGAAATGCAACATTTGCAATTGAATACAATTAATAGATTGAAAGCAAGTAAAACAAATGAGACGGTAATAATTTAGCAGTTTGATTTCACAAAGACACACATAGCCTAAGCAGTTATTCACATAGTGGATGATTTAAACCACACTCCCTTCCCACACACGTTTTATGAAAATCTACCCTAGTGTGAAATCCCGAGCATTGTCCATGACCATGACGCGCTATTGAATAGATTGTTTAACACTCTCGAGAGTTTGTACACTTTACCCACAAGATGTAATCAACTGGATCAGAGCTGATCACAACAAAGTATTTCAGAAAATTCATCTTACTATGCTAGGCCCATCTCAAAACAGACATGTGGTCGTACAGGGGGCTCAGTTCAATGGCGCACAAGGTGAAGTCCTTAATTGACCAAGGCAAGACTTCCACATGCCAAGTAAACCACACACCACACTGATTATTATTCACACAGATCACACAGATTATTGTCCACACAGATCACACATCCACCAATTCACACGCCCACCATGTCACCACAGTTTCCACAGTTCACAGTATCCACCACTTGCCTCGGTCTAAATCTTTTCCCACCCAGTTGGTTAAGTGCAACACATGCCATAATAGCACACAGTACACACGGTTTATCACATAGTTCCATAGTCACTTAGTAAAGTTGATAATTGCAACATTACATGAAAAGGTGATTAAGTGGCATGGCTAAGCAATCTAATCGCATCTAACCAACCCACGTTGGTGCTACAATAATACCAACTATTAAATAACCAAGCTAGGGTGACAAAAGATTATGGCATATCAATTAGACAAGGTGGATATAACAAATGGGATAATAGCTACACCCAAAAGCATTTAAATAAATACTTAAAGTAAATACAATAATTTGAATCAAAGTAATTTTAGAAAACTAGGATTCAATATGATCAAAGGTACAACTTGCCTTGCTAGTAATGACGATCTTATTTAGACTTTAATCTTCTACTTCCTTGATTTTCTACTCCTTCTTGAACAACACTTCTCGCGATGTCGATGTCTACTACTTAAACAAGTAAATAAACCAAATAAATAACGAGCAACAACTCCAAATAACTAAATAATAATCTCGGATAATTGGATATTGAAATTGTATGGATTAGGACTTTGAATGAACTCAATCGGAGTTCGGATTGAAAGGATGTGACTCTCGAAAGAATCACAAGAAATGATGAAGTTGCGAGAGAAAAGAATATTCAAATAATATTCTTTCGGATTAAATCATTAACTAGAATTGGAGACTTACAAGTGGGGTCCACTGGTAAGTGAGAGAGGACAAGGATAGTGAATGACACGTGGGACCAAAAGGATAATTGAAGTTCAGAAATTAGATGAATTTCCGAAAAAGGAACAGTGGATGACAGGTGGGACCCTCTGGATAATTGAATTTCTAGAATTACAATAATTCTAGAAATAAGGTAAAGAGAATGACAAGTGGGCCATTGGTCCATAGACCAAATCCACGATCTAGGGTTTTAAGGTGCATGGAGGAATGGGTTCATGGAATAGCGTCTTTGGCAAGCGGGGTTCCTGAGTCATAGGCTTGGTTCACGGTGAACGGTTTAAAAACGATGCTGCTCGACACGCGGGGATCGGCTTGACATCAACTTGATTCGCATGAGTCAAGTCTATCTGATTTGGTCTAGGGTTTGGGTTTGTGAACATGTAGGTGTCTACGGCCATAGTCCTTTGAGGTGGCACAAGACACAGCGACAACATGGTAGTGAGGTGGCGTTGGCAATGCAGTGGTAAGGTAGCATCTTGATAGGTGGGGTTTAAGTGGCATAGACATGGCTTATGGTGAACCTTGTCCATCTGAGTTCGAGGTTAGGGTTAGGGTAAGGTTGGCGGCTTAGGTGGCGGTGATACCTATGTGCCATGCATGTGGCAACAACGTGGCGGCCATGGAGGACAAAGAAATGAGGTGACGATGATGAAGCGGTGGCGTGGCGGTGGTTGATCATGTGGCGTGGTGGCACGAACAGCGGAGGCCTGAGTTCGGTGGCTCGGTGGCGTTCGACTCACCGGAGTTGTGGTTGTGGCGGAGGCCACCGGATGGCGTGGGCCAGCGGCAAGGGGCAGCGGTCCTCGTCGGCGGCGAACAAAAGAACGGTGGCTCTGGCGGCTCACTTGTTGACGACGCTACAACCATGTCCCAAATGAAGTGGATGAGGGCATTGGGTAGACCGTGGCGGGGAGCAAAAAGTGGGGACTAGGTGTCATAGAATGGGTTCACGATGAACCCGGTCTATATAGTTTCGGATGCAGGAGCAGGACCCATCGCCATAGAGACAAGAGGAGAGATAGTGGACAGGCCCACACGGTAGGCGCCTGAGAGAGGGGAGCTGCTACGCCAATTCTTGCACAGTCACGAGGAGATGGCAAGCAATTGGAAGAAAGAAATAACACAATGAAAAGATAATCTTTGGCCTCGCATCATTGCAGAACCAGCAGATGAGTATATACACACAGGACAAAATAGAAGCATCAACAACATGAACATGAGCAGAGACGAGAGGAGGTGGCGGCTATGGCCTTATCGGTTGACCTTCATGGCGGCGGCTATCGGTCGGACTCCGTGAGTCTGAAAGCAGGATGGGGCGCCAGATCTTTGAGGAAGGCGGCAATGGGCGAAGGTGAGCAAGCCTCATCGGCGTCGGGGACATCGGCGACGCGACAAGCAAGCATGGCGACCACGGATTCTGACCAAGCTCGGGAAAACAAACAAGCGCATGGTGAAGAACAAGGATTGGGGATTACCATGATGAGTTCAGCGAGCACAAGGGTTCACCGAAGACGGAGCAGTCGGCCGGCGAAGGCTCGGCACCGGTTGCGGGCACGGTGCTTCGGTGGCGGTGGAGGGGCAGCGGGTGCGGCACCGGACTTGGAGAAGATGGCTCGGGGCGGTCGCTGCGGTGCCGAATCAAGGTCGGGGAGCACAGATCCGGGACGATGGCGGCACGAGGACGTCGGAGCGAACACACGCGGGGCGGTGCCGACTCGAGAAAACGACGACCGGCGCGGCGCTTGCGCGTCGGCGGTGGCGGTTAGCGCCTTGGCGGTGTCACCAGCGGCGAGCACCATCGAGCGGCTGTTATGGCGCCCTAGCGTCTGGGCGGACTTCAAGGTGGCGGCAGTTGCGGTGCACACACACCTTGGCGTCTTAGCGTTAAAGCGGCGTCGGTTCGGCCCGCAGCAGCGTCTTGCGCGCTAAGCGGCGGCGGCGGAGGTGGGCGCTCCCAAGTGGCGGTTGCACGGGGCAAAAGCGCTGACTAGCGGAGCGACGCTAGGGTTTTGGCGGCGATGAGACGGCCGGTTGAAATTTGGTGGCGTGGGCGGAGGAGGGTGAGTGAGGCCGAAGCGTCGCGACTGGCCGAGTGGAGAGGAAGGAGAAGTGGGCGAGTCAAATTCGGTCCACGAAGGAAGAGGATAAATATCGAATTTCGATTTAAGAAATTGATGGAAATTCAAAGAGGTCAAATAAATAGCAAATAAAATCAGAAAAATCCAAGAAAATACACAAAAATTCCTTGGAGCACAAGGAATCCAACTAAAACTGATTTTCTTTAAATTGATGTTTGGACTAGTCAGATTAAATATTTTGATTTTAGAAAATTCCCAATTAAGCTTTATTAAATCAATTAAAATTGGTGAAATTTTCCAGGGACCTAAACTACTCAAAAGATTTTTGAAAACCCAAATTTTGGGACGTTACAACGGGCGTGGCCAGCGGCTCTGAAATGGCCTTGATGTTGGAGTCACGGCGTATACTCGGTGTCAAACATGCTGCTGGAGGCGGCGAAGTTGTGATGTTGATGTCACACTCCACTGCAGGTGACACTGGCAAAGTGATCAACTTCAAGGGGTAATCAGCGGGCAAGGCGAAGTAGGTGTGCTCAGTGCCATCAGCAAGGAGCACGCATCGATGATCCATGTTGTGAAGACCGTACGATTGTGGCATTGTGTCGAACACTTGGTGGTCACAGCTTCTAACCTTTCCTTCCTTGTACCTTGCCAGTCCTTGCCCCAGAGAGTTCGAATTCTGAGTTATTGCTGAGCAATAACCCCAACTTCCTTGTGTCACAAAGCCTGATCTGTACGCCGAGCTTGACCGTGGCATTCCATCGAACGCCTTGTAGGCGCTCTCCCTGGAACTCACATTAGATAGTACACCAAAGGTGTTGGCCACCATACTATGATATCTCCCTGTTGGGTGCATTCCTGGAGTAGGAGGAGTTGATGTCGAGTTGTAGCCGTAGCACATCGACATATTTGGCACTTGGAGATTCAGACTGCCATAGGCTACCGTCGGATACGCCATATGAACATCCATCAAATTTACTCCACCTCACCGATCCGAATGTCTGGCTTAGGAATTTTACCAGTGGACAAGCCACCAACCTTTACCAAAAACACACGAATCCACAACTCCAAGGACAGATCTGAAGCTCTTTTTCCTCTGATCTATGTCTTCCCGAGCTAGCTTAGGAATTTTACAGAGAGACTAGCTCTCAAACCCTCACTACCCAAGAAAAAACAAAAGATCTGCAAACTCTTGGCCAAGAATCGGCTTGCTCTGATACCTTTGTCAGATCCCGAATTTGCGAATCCGACTGGACGTGAAATGATTCAAGAACGATATCAGAAATTTAGAGTTCCAGTAGTGTTTTGGAACATCTGAACAGGAGAAGAAAACTAGGGCTTAAGTTGTTCTACGCTAATCTAAGAACACTAGAGAATATGTGTTTTTTTCCTGCCTTCATTCCACGCCAACTTGGCTTAAGTATCCAATGTTTTCTTACAGCGGAATCCAAAGTAAAGATAAAAGTAAATGACCAATTCAGAAGTTACATTCAGTAAATGAAAGCATCCTGACGTATACAGTATCGTCGGGTTCTGAAGACGTATAAGCACCGTCCGATGTTCCTGTGACCAAATCGGAGCAAATCTGGTCCGTCGCTGCTTCGGAAGTGAAGTCGTCCAACCGTTATGTTTTGCGCCGATTTCCTCTCGAGCTCATTCAGCTGAATTCAGGATCTGACACATCTCCCCCGAGCCTCCCTCAAACCTCCACGCTGCGCCCCTCGCCCATCTCCCCCGAGCCACCCTCGAACCTCCGCGCCGCTCCCCATCCTCCTCCATCGAGCCGCCCTCGCCCGCGCCTTCCTTGTCTCCAACCGGTTTGGTGGTTAAAATTGGGGATTTTTCGGCCTCCTACTTCTCCGGCATGGCCCTCATGCCGTCATTGTGCTGTTAGTGCCGCCAAGTGGCCCGACCACGCCGCCTCCTGCGCCTTCCCTTCAAGGTTCGTGACCCTCGTAGTAACCCTACCCCGTCTCCCCGCCCCACCCCCAACCCTAACTCCCTCCACGTGTCCTCGGTTTGCGACCCTCGCTTCTCCGGATGCATCCCCGCCACCGTCCGCTGCATTGCCCGCTCTCTCCATTGACGGCGTCGAGACCAACAACGTGAGCCCCTTGGTCGCGACCAAATTGGTATGTATTTCTTTTGATTTTGATTTTTTTGGCCTGTTACCTATTCCAATTCTTGCACAGATTTCGCAGTCTTGATCCGGTTCAATTTGCGCAATTCCAATTGGATTCCATTCTTTTTTCCATCCACTTTCGCATTCTCACGTCCATATCTTGGAAATATATACGTTTCTTGGAACAAAATCGATGATAGTCACGGACTTGGTAGAGAGGAGGACTAGCGATGATAGTCTTGGACTTGACATCTTTGTCTTGGCGTCGATGGTGCTAGAGGCGAGAGGAGGAAGGGCGCCTCTGTTGCGGTGGCGAGGAGGGTGGTAGTGGAGGGTTGGGGACGGGGTGCGAGAGGATGTGGGAGGAGGCGTCGTCTTTGGATTGCTTGGGGTTCCGCGAGATGGGGACTCGATCTTGAACTCAATGAGGCGTTCCTTCAATCGGCAGACCAATTGCTAGGTGACGTCGATAGCTCGGCTCTCGCTCAGGTCATTGACAGTGGTGACCAAAAGTGCTAGCAATTTGAAGAGATGCTGATAAGGATGTTGTAGATACCTTGGACTACCATAAGGTTGGCCCTCTCACAGATGATACAATGATGCACATCCCTGGCAGCAACTCTCTGGGCACAAGTGTGATAGCTCCTGTATCTTTAGTGGAGCCAAAGGAGATGAGTTCATCTATCAAGGTAAAAATAATATTAGAGTTGAGTGGTCACTTGTAATTCTCAAACCAATGATTACTCTGGTTATGCATTGTTGAAAGGTGTACTTTATGGTATGCTGACATGAACATGCCTCTGCTTGTCCGAAGGTTGAACCATATAAGCTTTCTTGGAGGCTCGATTATGCTTCTTACCTGATACATTTAGCCATCTTTGGAGTTTTTGGGGTAACTCTCCAACACCTTGTCTGCAGTTTTTTGTAGCAACTATTAAATGTCTGTGTTGGTCTAAAGAAATGCGACAAGGAATTCTCGCTTCTTTGCTTCATGATCTTGCTCTGGGGGCTGGATTAGTGAAGTTGAGAATTTACTTGATATATTTTAGCCCATGCAGTTCCTGCTTAGGTGTGTATCAAGTTCCTATGTTTCGTTCTTTAGAAGATCTGGGACGAGAACCTTGAAGCATTTGTGCCTCGCTTGTACTATTCCTTGAGTAATTACCTTTTGATATCCGAATCATGTATTTACAAGGTATGGGCTCCAAAGTTGTTTGGCCCAAAGCCCAACAGTAAGGGCAAGGTGCACAACCTATAGCGGCGGAGACGCCAAGAAGAGGAAAAGAGCTCGGTTGAGGATTCTCCCCACGAATCTCACCACCGTGTCATAATCGGCGTCGTATGATCGTTCCCCCCCCATTTCTTTATTTCCCTAATTTTTCAACCAGATTGGTCTTCTCCTAAAGGCTCATGAAATTGCTTACCTTACGAAGATTGTATTTTTTGGCTAAGTTATTTATTGACAATGCCCTAAAGTGTGGTGGTTTTCTTAGTATTCCTCTGTTTTTTATTCATCGAGTCATCCTCGGATTATACATAGAGATATTAAATCATCTAATATGTTATTGGATAACAACTTGAAGCTTCGGTATCTTTGTTACGGTGTATGACTTCAAGTTCCAACATTTTGATGTGATTATCTGGTCATATTTATTGTTTAAATTTGTTATCTACCTTAAAAAATCTCCAGGTTTTTGATTTTGGACTTGCAAGGTTAACGGCTGATTCTAATACACATGACTACACATGTCATGGGAACATTTGGGTAATGTCGGCGCAAATATAGCCCGCGTTCTTGCTATGTTCAAAATTTCATTGGTTAATCTGTGATCTATAGATAGCTTCGGCACTAATGTAATATATCCTCTGCAGTACTTGGCTCGAGTATGCATTGTCAAACAAGTGACAAAAAATTTGATATATATATTCTTTTGGAGTTGTTCTTTTGGAGCTTATTACGGGAAGAAAACACATTGATGCTTCTCGGCCATTGGGAGGCGAGAGTCTTGTTAAATGGGTGAGCTTTTGAAACATTATGAACTTGTTATGCATCCTTTGCTTTTAGGTCTTAACTCCTAACCCATGCACACATTTTCAGATTGTTAACCTATATTTATTTGATTGAGATCTTCTAACAAATCACATGATTGAGTTTTTCGCCTATGTTACTTTCATGAGATTGACATGTTCTAATAAATGACAAGATATGGTTGTAAAACTCTAATAGATATATTTAGTGTGCTTCAAGATTTGATTGTTGTTTTCCTGTTCAGGTTAGCCTCCCCTAACCCTCAATTCCTTTGTGTGGCCCGTAATTTATGGTCTTGATGTCGTCTTGCTATGTCTCCTTAGATTTCCTGGAGTTTGCTCTTGGATCGCTTGTGGCATGGTCTTTTCGTTGTTCGATGTTTCCATTGCAGATGAGGTGAAGAACGATCATACCTACAGATTTCGGCTTGAATTCGAGTATGCTAATTCGGGTTCAAGAGGAGGCCATCATGGAAATAAATTGGTTCATTTGATACAAGAGACAATAAGTTGATTTACCCATTTTTACGTCCTTCACTGCACTAAGCTTGGTGTAGTATGCTCTTCCATGTCAATACCAACAGATTAGTTAACAGTTCTTCCCTCCTAGAACTTCTAATCAAGGTTCTTGAATTATACATATTTAGTTACATAGTATATGTTATGGTCACCACTCATCGCAGAGGGAAAAATGAAGGCGTTTTTATACCGTGCAATTCAAGGTCAATAGTTATGTTTGAATAATTTCTTCCATTCATAGGATCGATATTAGGAGTCTTTGCATTACATGCGTGAGCTGTACCATTTTTTTTTTGCAATATGGAAAGAATTTTCTTGATAAGGGATGATGTGCTAGAGGAATACATGATCTAAAACTTTACAATACATGGTACAGAAACTATGAAGATTGAGCATCTTTGGTAGTTGATGTACCTTTGTTGTTTTCCAACTTGATAGGTTGATCTATTATGCTTTATTTAGTTCACACCAAGTTTGCTAGCACAAATCAAGTCATGTTGTTAATGTCGGTCTAAGCGAGTGTGTAGTTAATTATGCATATGTTGTTGGTTTATGTCTCCATTTTGTTCGGATGATAAAGCAAAGTGATCTTTGAAGTGGCCTTTTTTTCACTTACCATAGTTTTAACTTCAATATTGTGGTGCTTTTGTTACAAAGGAGTCAGATGAGTTCCAAAATATATTTGATGTGGACTACTTTACAAATACACTGGAGACGATGTCGTCATACTGAAAGAGTTGCCTCCAAGGCTAGAAGGAAGAGTGAAACTAGATTTCTTTGCTCCATGTTGCATATCAGTTGGACTGCTATCTCATATTACCATAATCAGGTTTGGTCGCATCGCTCTTTTTCAATGTGTATAACCATGATTCATGAACTGGAAATCGTAAGTGGAACCAGAGGAAGGTTGTTAGTATTTATATAGGGGAGACCATATTCACGATGGCAAAATTGATCAACATGTTTTCTTATTAAGCACTGTAGTTCTACTTATTGATTATCATATTATCAAGTTGAAGCAAAGGAAATATGTATGATGTTGTGTCATACCATATAAAAGTTCCTGCATACGTAAAGGGTTGTAAATATAACTATATAGCATTGGCATGGTTTTACATGGCATGGACACATATAATTGATTGCACAATTTGTTTGGGATTCCATATCATCACATGGGCACAGGGGGCTCGGCTGTTGGTTTACCTTAAAAACATCATTCTTTATATTTGCAAATGTGTGCATGACTTTACATTCCATTTATATTTTAATATAATACTTACGGTGTTGGTTTACCTTAAAAACATCATTCTTTATATTTGCAAATGTGTGCATGACTTTACATTCCATTTATATTTTAATATAATACTTACGGGAGAGATCTTTTGCAATATAATTATCTTTGAAATTTATTGGGAAATCTTCTCTTGATTCAAATGGCCGTGAATGCCCGTGTTTGGTGCGAATGGAAACCTTGAGGTGGATTTGGGCTATTGATTTCTCGATATATCGATCTGTTTTTACGGTAATTTTGTTTGGCCTATTGAGCTTCATTTGTTATTGCATAATGTGAAGTAGTGAATGACTCAATGGCGGTGATGTTAGATTTTTTAATTTGTTAGGGCGTTAAATTGCATTGATACTTTCGCAAACTTGTGTTTTTTGAGTACGAGTTGCTCGGGATTCATTGGTTGTTTGGTGTATAGTCGCATCCTATTACATGTAACTTTGTTGTATTACGTGCTTCTAGTATTCTTTGGCTACTTCATTAGTTTGTGAAATTGATTCAGAGTACGGAGGTTGAAATTATAAAACATTGACATTTGATGGGTACTTAATATCATCAATAAGAAAAGTTAAGTTAAACTAGCCCTAGTATCGATGAAATAAGTTTGTCTAGTGAGGTAACATGTTGGTTTGTGGTGGAAGAGAAATATTGGCATACTAAAGACCTTGAGTATTGCATAAGATTCTTTTCAAACTATTAGTGCAATTTCGATTAATACATGTTCTTTGTACTAATACAATTTGCTTAATATATGTATGATATATTAAGCAAAGATGGAAACTTTGGCAGTGGTGAGAATAGATTTGGCGGATGGCATGTACGATATACGTCGTTCTATGGCGCATTGTTGATGCTTGTTATCTTTTTCTTAACTCCTTGAGAGCAGAGGATAAGTAGATTGCACTAATATGGCAAAAATTTACTCAACCTCTAGAAAATCCACCTGTTTTCTTGGAATAAGTAGATTGCACTAATATGGCAAAATTGCAAAGTGATGTTTGTACTGCAGATTGAGCAACACCTTATGCATTCACAATGTCTTGTTTTCATCGGGGACAACAAGTGACCTCTAATTTTGATATCACGATGATTTGTTTTGTCGGTTCAAAACGGTTTATCCATTACGCAACTATGTGCTATTCTATTATTTACATCAAACATGCCATTGTAGATCCTCCTTAATGGTTATGAGTTGAACACATATTATTCAAACCTTGATGGTTTCTCTTGTTCAAGGGAGCCAAAGGCAATTCCATGGACACATTTGACCCGCTAAAAGTAGATCTTGATGGATGGTGTTACATGGATATTCATAAAGGTGATGTTAAGCTTGGTAATCAATTTTGAAAACTGCGTATTACTTTTCCAATTGAAGAAAATGAGGTGTTGGTAAGGCTATGGCACCACTACAAGACAATCGGTGATGCAAAAGGAAAACAAGAGCTTGGGCTTCAACTTTTGTATGTTTGTTTTGGCTTGCTTTATTTTCAATGAGTTATCTCTATATCATACATACTTATACCCTACAATTTATTATTGTCCATACAGGTTGAAAAAGTTAATGGTTGAATTTTCTATTTGGATTTATTCCTCATCAACTCATCAAGACGAAGAAGAGACTTCATCAAGATTAGCTAGCGACACTTATGTTTGGCTTTTTAGGACTTAATTTAGACTTATTATCATGTTTAGCATTTTCAACAAACTCCAGTTGATGTATGGAATGATGTGAATGACAATACCTTTATTTATTTCCATGTGCAATGCAATATATCTTTTCGGTGTTCTTATATTGAGTTGTATAATTTTATATTCTCAAACATTGAATGAAAAGTATTGAGATAATAGTTTGTGTACTTTCATAAATTGCTGAAATAATTATTATTTTATTATGTTGTTGAATTTGCTACAAATATGCAACTGGCCATAAAAATGTGTTGCTGATAACAAATATGTGTTGCTGACAAGTGTTTGAAGTCTTTGTTGAAATATGTGCCACATGTGTTGTTATAAATAGAAATCGTTGCGGGGCTCCATATGTCGACAACACCTATTCTTATGTATAACAACATTTAATTTGTGTTGCACAGGCTCATCCTAACGGCCACCTATAACAACACTAAACATTTGTGTTGCTAGAATCGATAGCAACACTTTTTCATACATCTGACAACACATACTGTGTTGCTTTATGTCGATCTGTAATAGTGTTTTAATGAGGCAATTAAATGCGGCATAGCGAGCGTGTTTCATGTACTCTTTCTCCAAATTTTTCCACGGGTTTGTGTGGAGTATTGATGAGACATGAACATGACGGATGAGTGACCAGGGGAGTGTTAAGAAGCAGAGACCCAGTCGAGCGGGCCTAGCCAAGATGGGCTCTGATCCATCCAGTAGCCTATATAAAGAAGAGGACCCTAACTATTGTACTATAGTTTCTGAAGAGAGCAATAAAGGGAAGCGAAGTCCCCTCATATCTCTGTGTTCAATCTACTATTATGTTCTTGTGTTCTTCCATCGTTCTTACGATTCTAAGTTTGTCTATGAGATAATCGCTCGGACTAGACTCGCTAGCGACGGTTTCTCATTGTGCCGTGGACCGCCTCGTTAGTGATGGCTCTTGACTTCTTTCTATGAATTTATTACCACTATGGCCCTACCACCTGGCCGGTTGGTCCTTTTCTAAGGGTGTACACACGTTTAGGACTGGAAAAATAGCTCAAGGCTCATGAGCACCTTTCGAGCTTCGTTCGAGCCGAGCCAACTCGGCTTCGAGGCTCGTGAATTTTGAGCCAGCGGAGCCCTCTATCTAGCTTGCAAAGCAGCGAGAGCCGAGCCCGAGCCACCTTGCAAGCTCCACGAGCCTCATTTGGCTTGGCCCACGAAGGTCGATCAACGAGCCCGACCACGATTCCCTACACCGCGTCGCTACCTCAGTCCCTAAACCTATACACTCAATCCCCAAAATCCAAATCCCCGATTCCCCATCCTTCCTAGTCCCCGCGACCGCGATCCCCTTTCTCTCCAAACTCCCCATCTTCCCTTCCACTTCCACCGTGTCACCGCGTCCTATTTGCCGTCGATCCTTCCCTTGGCCCCGTCCATCCCGCCCCATCCTCTCCTCCATCCGCTGCCCCTTCCACCGTCGCGCCGTTGTCCAGTCCTTCTCCCTGCCTAGCCCCCCGTCCATCCCGCCCCGTCGCCAAGAAGATGATGTTTGACATGGCGAACTATAGCGTCTTGATGGCGCGTCTTGTGGCGAGGACATGAACGGCGTCAAGGGGTTGCTCTCCGACATGTGCAAGCGCAAGCGCAAGCCCAACGACGCGAACTACCACGTCTTGATCAAGTGCTGTGTGATGATGGCAACCGGCGAGGTCGACGAGGGCTCGGCGCACAAAGTCTTGGTCGAGATCTTGGTGAAGCACCGTGCCGTGCATGCCCCACTACCGCGTCCTTGCCGATGGGTGCGAGTCTTTGTAGAGCTTGCGATTTCGAGTTGGGTCTAGCGGTGATGGTGAAGAGGGGATGTGGTTGGAGTCTTTGGATGATAGAAAATTTTTCTTGATCTTGTAAGACCACCTTTAGATTTTTCTATTAGCGATCGAGTAGCGATGTAGTCAATCTCTAATCCGCTTATGCTCGTGGGTCTTGGCTCCACGAGCCCTTGCGAGCTAGCTCAAGCTTTCCTCTGGCTCGTTTTCAAAAGCAGTGAGTCGACTCACCGTTCATCGAGCCAAAATGAGCACAGCTCGAGTTGGCTCGTTCCACCTACACACGTTATTCAGATTACAAATTAAAGTCGAAAAGTGAACAAGTGCCTAGTACTAGACTATTCCCCCGGTGAGAAATATAAGTTAAAATATGCTCTATATTTTCAAACGGAATCGTCAAGCAGCCTCAAAGGCTATGTTTGTAAAGCAGTGTTCTTTTGAAAATTTGCACTTCCTCATAAAATTTTATGAAATTCCCATGTTACAAACTTCCAGTTCGTGTGAATATAAATCTAGTTGTTAACTAGAAAATCGAGTTGTCACATCTAGGGATGGCAAATGGGGGCATTCCCTATAGCCCTCGGGGAATTTCTTTATTGTGTTTGGAACAAAGGATTTCTTTTGAGATTTGTCGGAATTTAATCCTATGGAAAGTTTTCCTATGTGACCCTTTGGGACAAAGGAATGAGCCCCCAAGATTCCTATGACATTCCTATGTAATGGCTCATTCAAGAGGAAATTTGGTGGAAATTAAAACAAATTACACCAGTCTAACTTGGAAATTTTACATTGTCTCGTAAAAAAACATTTCTCCAAATTCATGTATTTTTTTTTCTTGTGGAGCATCAAACAACCATTTGGGGTGATTCATGTGTTTTTCTTTCGGTAGGAATTCACTAGAATTCCAACCCAATCCATGTGGTTTTCTATTCTTGTGTTTTTCAATTCCTCTGAGGACCCAATAGGAATGTCTCCTCCAACCCTACTCCCTATTATGTCTCTAATAAATACTCACATATACATAAACTGGTACATCTAAATATCTAAAACACATGGCTATTTATCTCTAGCCTTATATATGTTTGTGAAATGAATGATATATAACTCGTTTAGTACCCCTCCGATTAAATAAATGTATGATGTTTCTACGCTTTGAGGAGAATGTTTCATAGCATATCCTATTATGCCCTTTCCTTCCATAAATTACTTAACTATCTTACCTACCCATACTAAATACCTGTGAAGATCATGTGGATATGATCCTAATCTTAGTGTGTTGAACAATTGGCAATAGCATCGAGGTGTTTGGAGAAACTCTCATTTTCGGCAAAGTCCTGCTGCTTGTCAAGTATAAGCGATCTGGTAGATGCGGTGGCGATGTCGGCGATTTGATCGGCCATGGGTGCGATCAGACCGGCCGTGGGCAGGTTGAAGTGCCGACGGTCAGATCGGCCTGATGAGCGATCGACCCGGCCTCTGACCGACCGATCTGATCAAGTTTTCCAGAGAGGGTTTGAGCTAAATTTTGGCTAAGTCCATGAGAGGACTAAGTGGCGGTCTGATCGGCCAATAGATGGCGGTCAGACTGGCCATGGGTGACGATCTGACCGGCCAAGCAGTGTTCACGTGCCATGGGTGGTGAACTTTGAAGGTTAGTTCAGAGTCATGTTTCATTGCATAGATGTTGCATGATGCATGTTTTGAACTAATATGGGTCAAGTTGCGAATAACTTGTGCCTAGAAATGGTTTCTTGGTCTATTATTGTGCAGATGGCTTGGAGTCAACTATAGTCAACGACAATGAGGACCAGGACTTGGTTAGGAGAACCAAGATCTAGAACGGTCGTAGATACCGGGTGAGATATTTGGACTCAAGCAAGGCGCAAGATGAACAAGAACCATAGATGGCGAAGTTTTAGCAAAGGCCTTTGTGAATGTATGTGCTCATGCCTCATCAATTATGTCAATTGATTATTTTGTGTATCGTGTGGTGCTACGTGACAGTTTGATTGTTTGTGATGGTTATAGGACACTAGAGCTAAGTCACGGTGAGGTGGACTAGATCGGGACTAGGTTAGGAGAACCGAGGTCCAGAACGATCGAGGTGGTGTTGGAAGATGACTGATGCTAGCAGGGTGGTTACAAGCCAAGAAGACAAGGAACCGGAGCGGAAGCTACCGGTGATGAACATGACGAGCGTGACAAGGTGGACGGGGCGAGGCTCATGGAGGTTGAGGTCGAACTAGGCTCAGGAGGAGCCGAGGTCCTAAACGGTCAAGGAAGCCGGGTGTAGTCATGGTGAGACATGTGGTGCGCCAAGTGACTTGCTCTCAATTGCAAGCAAGGAAGGTTCAGTGGGATCGGGACTGTGAGAGGCTTGGCGGGAAGTCATTGGGCCACATGGATGATGACGGAGCATGGGAGATGCTTTGAGGCGAAGGAATCGCCAAAGGTCGGTAGATGGGCATTTTGGGAAATTGCCCTATACCGAAAAAGTGGCAAGTGGTGGTGTGCGAAAACACCTTCTTGGCCTTAGAGAAACCGTGGCGCAAGACGTTGCAAGGAGAGGCGATTTAGGTCAAGAGAAGATGAAGACGATGCTTTGAAAAACGTGCGTGAGTGAAACCCGTTTGTGTGTGGGCTTAACGGGTATCTGTTTGGGATGTCTCTCTAGAGCTAGCTTCCACTATAAAAGGGGAGGGTGCTGGTTGTGCACCTCCCAACCCTTGTAGCGTAGAAACCTTAATTTGTGATTTAGAGATAGGAGAGGAAAGTGGAGAGGCTAGGGTTCATGAGAGGTGGATTGATTGAGTGCTCAAGTATTGAGTTTTTATTCTCCATGGTGGAGTGACTGTAAACCTACAATCTCTCTAATCAATCCATGCAAGATTTGCCCCAAGATGAGTTCTGCTTTTGGATCAAAGTTTAATTTTCCTTGGTTTTGGTGAACGAACATGTTGTTTTGGGGGGTTTTGCTCTTGAGGGTTTTTGGCTTGATTCTTCTTATGATTGAGTGTGCTAGGACATATGGGGAAACCATCCTTAGCCATCTTGGATTGTCGAACCCGGGAACAAAGGATCTTGGATTCTATGTGTTTCATACACTAGTCTAGGAATAGCTAGTGTACATAGTCAAACAAAAGTGATAGCAAAATCATATCACGCATTTATTAATTGATAATCAGAGTTTATTACAAATATGGGCGCAAGGCCAAATGAAAAGAATCAGCGAAAAGCAAAATAAATAGGTAGGCCACACGATTCGCCATATGCAATCGTCTAGGGGCGTAGCCTAGTCGTCCTGATCCTCACCGTCTTGATAAAATTCTTCACCTAAATGATTTATTCAGCAAGAGTGAGCACAAACAACCGTACCCAGCAAGTTACACCTAATAATATAATATAATGCTTGTATGTGTAATCAAGTGAGGCTGATAGGGTTCATTTGGCATAAAGCAGCATTTTTAGTTTTAAATATCCATATTAAGTTTCAAGGCAATTTTTAATCTATAACTAAAATCAGATTTTAAATTGACAATTTTATAGTGGATAACCTCCATACATTGATTGGTGAAGGATACCCTCCTATCGCATGGCTAACTGCCCAATTTTACCATGAGGATTACTCATCCTAAAATCATTCGCGAAAAATCATTTTAAAACAAAATCAAGTCTAACTTGAGTGGCTTTGCTCAGCATGTCCTTGACCGTGGACACGGGCTATTCGAATAGTATTGACACTCTGCAGAGGATGTACAACTTTACCCACAAGAGATAATTTGCTTTTAATATCGGCCAATACACGCTTTCGAAGGCGTGCGACTAAGCAATTATCACTAGGCTCTTCCAATGTTCCACCCCAAGGTTAACATGCCCACTAAGGTTTCACTTCCATTAGGTTAACCACCCGTCGGAAGCTCCCTTTTGCGCCAAGTGGGAATACTATCTAACCAACACCCACACAACAACATGGCATAATCAACAGCGAGGTATTACAAATTAATAAGCCTAATATGTCATTCTAGACACCGTGGTAGTGCGGTGGAGCTTAGCAAGATCTTGGCTCGAACCGGTCCTAAGCGACTTGGGTTGCGGCGGTGATGCTCGGCGGTCCTCAGCGGGATGGTGCCTTGACCGGTAGGCGTGGCATGGTCGAGCCGGAAGCCAGCAGGTCGAGTCATTGGAGAAGCACAGACGGCACCGGAAGATGAGCGAAGAAGGTTCGGTGTACGAAGAAAAACTTGGATTCTCGCCGATTGAGTGGGAGAGATAGAAGGGTCTTTAAGGGGTTTTGGTGAGGAGAACAGAGGCTCTAGGGCAGCTTAAATAGGGTTAGGGAGGGTGGAGCGGTGTAGGGCAGACGAAGGTCAAAGCGGCATCTCTGGCGCGATTGGGAGGATTAAGGCAACATAAGGAAGGTGAAAGAAGGAAGCAGTCTGGGATTGTCTCGGTGTTTTAATGCCATGGCAGCAGGGGAAAGGATCTGAATTTTGCGAGGTTTTGGAAGAACTCGAAGGTCGCTAATGGCGAAGGCATGCGTGTGTTCTGTGAGGATGAAGATGGAAGGTAGGAGAAGGGGGTGATGTGGCTGGCGGGCCCCACATGGCGAAGAGAGGAAGGGGCGCGGGTGAGATAGAGGGTGAAGCAGAAGCAGCGCGTGTCGTGAATAGAAGAGAGAGAGAGAGAGAAGAGGCGCGCGGTGAAGTGGGCTGAGTGGGCCGAACACGTGAAAAAGATAATGGGCCGAGCGAGATTCGGCCCAAGGCCATCTCTGGATTTTTAAATGATTTAGAGTTTTAAATAATTCAGTTAATTCAAATTGGCTTTGGAAAATAGCAAATAAATTCCAAAAATTATGGAAAATTTCACATAAATTCCCTGAGTCATTTTGGACTTGAATAAAATATTTCCAACTCATAATTGGTGATTTATTTATTTTGGCTTTGAAATAAATAGGAATAAGCCTTTAAAATCCAGAAAAACAATTAAATTACATAGAGATGGCGTGAGTTGTGCATTGAGTTTATTGCTCCATGTGGCCGCGCGTGTTGTTACTTGAGTTAGCTTGCTAGATAAGCACGAGTCTCGGGCGGCAATATGTTAAGCCCGTGTATAAATAGTTGCTAAGCGCACGGGAATAAACACATAAGGAGAAAAACGTTGCAGGAAGTTTTAAACCACAAAACTTTATTGCGTCTTTCGGTGTTGTGCGTTCGTCTTCCACGGTGAAACATGTGTGTTTTCTCCCAGAGAGGCTGTTGTGCGTCACAAGTTTTTTTGCGTCTCTGTGTCGTGTGTTTATCTTCTACCGTGTGAAACTATGTGCGTGTGTCCATGGAAATCGGTGTACGTGAGCTCTTTGATCCCAACAGACTAGCTAGTAGCTCTTGTGCACAAACTTTCCTTTTCAATGGACCGCCCTTGTCCGAGTAGCATGGCCATGACTCGTGACAACGAGCTGCGAGTACGTACACGGCCATGGGCGTTGCCGTCTCACCATGCAACCAGTACAACACCCTTAAATCTCTCGCAGATGCCACGCACGCCAACGCAGTTTGATGCCGCCGCCGCGCCGTTTCCTCTCGGCGGGAGGCACGACCAAGCACGCGCATGTCCTGGCCACAAGGATGTGGATGCCTGGGTGGCCAACCGTTGGACGAACCGGGGAGGATCGGAGCACGTCACATCCGGCCGGCTCTCGATCGAGACGGTAAGTGTGGTGTGGCAGCGTGTCTCAGCCACCACTGTTTTAATTTGCCTTTGGAAGAGATGAGACCGCGACAGCCACCACTGTTCTCTGCGAAGCCAGAATCTTACTTTTCATATTTTTTGTGATTTATGTATGGTACAATAATAGGTTTCTACCAAGGGAGCTGGTGATTCGATCAAAGACGAATGGAAATCTATTACCTCGTCCTTGTCAAATAGAGAACAACATTCTTTTTTTCATTAAACGGAGAGGATAGCACCGTGAGTAGTAGGGGTATCGCCGCCACGCATACCATCTCGACTCTCGAGTTCCATATCCGACGCGCTCCCCCGAGGTTGGGTGAGTCCCAAGCCCAGACACAGCCTCACCCAACGGTTGACTGTTTGACGCCGTGCTCGCCCAGGCGGCCACACCCAACCCCAATATGTAACATCCTATTTTTTTGAGTTTTAAAATATATTTGAGTAGTTTAGTTTCTTAGAAAAATTGACCAATTTTATTTGAATGTAATAAAGCTTAAATGAGACTTTCAAATATCAAAACAATTTAATGTGATTAATTTGAACATCAATTCATTCCAAAATTATTTTGTTTGAGTTCTTTGTGCTTGGAAATATTTTCCAAATTTTTCTAGAATTTTGCCGGGTTCATTTGTTATTTTTTAATTTGCCATTTAGATTTTCTGGTATTTCTAAAATACAAAAACTATTATAAATATCAGGAAATCCTTTGGGCTGAATTCCTTTTGCCCCGACCCATTTCTCCCGCTTTCGTCCCATCTCCTCACACAGCCCGCTTTCCTTTCTCTTCCGCTCGCCCGCGCCCTTGGCCCCCTTGTTAGTCGCACACGTGGCATGTGCGACGCAAACTCACTCTAGCCACTATCGTTGACATATGGGCCCCACCGACGCACTGTTCATAATCTCCGACTTGGTTACGACTTGGACTCCGCCA
This sequence comes from Phyllostachys edulis, assembly GCA_036346405.1. Taxonomy (NCBI): domain Eukaryota; kingdom Viridiplantae; phylum Streptophyta; class Magnoliopsida; order Poales; family Poaceae; genus Phyllostachys; species Phyllostachys edulis. Next base: position 74,331,635 of record CM070561.1, read on the forward strand.
CTGCTCAGATTTCTTGGCGTTCGTGCTAGGGACTCTCTCGCCACCGCACTGTAAAGGGGGAGGTAGCCCTTAGCCTCCGCATCCCAACCGCATCACTGTCGCTCGGAATCCCAAGCCCTAGCCACCGGAATCGCATGGAGAAGAAAAGCCACCGTCGAAACCCACGTCATTGTGTTCCTCCGTCGTTGGTGCACCTCGAGCCTCATCGTCACCACCGTCGGGATCACAAGGAGTAGATCTACACCACCGTCACCTTGAATTCGTCGGAATCCAATTTCCATTGACGGCCGTGTGCCTCCGCCGCTTTGACCTCGCCGCCGGCCAACTCCGTCATCCCCTTGCATCCATGAGTGCACCATCGAGTTCACCATCATACTAGCTACCTAACACGCACCTCCACCTGCTCCTTCGTGGCCCCAAACGCCGTCAACCATAGGTCCCCGAGCCACGCCGTCATCGAGCTGACGTGAAGGCCAGGTGTCAGCCACGTGTCTACTATGTCATCATCCACGTTAGCTTTGTGTACACGTGTCTGCCACGTCAACACCGCTTCAGCCTCACTCGCAACCACGTCAGAACCAATCCACTTGAACTTGGTCCACGGTAGACCTCTACTACAAAAAGGCTAATACTGGACGCCTCATCACAGACGGTTTTCCAAAACCGTCAGTTTTAATGGTAATCATAGACAATTTTACCAGCGCGACCGTCTCTGTTACTGGATATGCTTAGAACCGTCTGTGATGAGCTAATATCATAGACGGTTCGTATCATGAAATGTCTATGATACTATCATAGACGATTCTTAATATGAACCGTCTGTGATAAGTATCTCATCACAGACGGTTTGTATTAAAAACCGTCTATGATAAGTATCTTTGATTTTACCATGACTTGAAATCACTAACACTCTGATTTCGTTCTCAGCGAGGACCCCCATCTATGGTTAACAAGGGAGGCTGATTCGGTTCGAGATGGACGCCTCTACTCGACCTCGTCCTTGTCAGAGAGTGAGCCATTGATTGGGGGGGGGGGGAGTATCTTTTAATTACCTTCTTGCAAACTATCGAAAGAGCATATGGAAACTACTGTCCAGCAATTGATTGGTTCAGCTCAAAATTTGATATTTTTTGCAATAGGAAAAACTATCACAAACGCCTTTTACTAAAAAAGCATGCGTGATAGTCTATTTTCTAAATGGTTCTTGTTGTAAGCTATGCGTGATAGCTTTTTTCTGAGCGGTTCAAAAGCGTATGTGATGACCTCGTAGTATCACTGACTCATAAAGTCAGACGGTTCAAAAAACTGTCTGTGATGACGATTTTGAACCATCTATGATTCCCTTTTCTATAGTAGTGGACCCACCCACTGGCATGTGGACCCTACATGCCAATCTACTGTTCCATGCACCCGTGAGCCATAGACCAGTAGACCAAAGCCATGGACCCGGTCCATAGACCATGGGTTCGACCTGTCAGCATCTATTCCCTATTTTTTGAATATTCTTTTAATTCCAAAATTCATTGCTGACGTCATGCTGATGCAATATTTCGGAATTGAAAGTAGTTTGACAGTCTCGCCTTGGTCAATTAAGAACTTAACTTTGTGTGCCATTGAACTGAGCCATAACTGTACGACCACATGCCTGGTATGAGACATGTCTAACTTAGTAAGTTACGGATTCTTGGCATTGATTGCTCAGGCAAATAGGTTATGCTATGTACTATAGGGTGGAGGTGTAATTCTGTCTATATGGCGATTCACATTTATGAGTGGTTCACCGTATACAGGTTCAACGGTGTGTGATGGGCCAACAACCTGTGTAGGGGTTTGGTGTTGTCACTACTACAAAAAGGCTAATACTAGACGCCTCATTACAGACGGTTGACAAAAACCGTCTGTATTACATGCAATCACAGACAATTTTAGTTTTGCGACCGTCTGTGTTACTGGCTGCGCTAAAAACCATTTGTGAAGAGGTAATATCATAGACGGATCATTATGAAAACTGTTTGTGAAGTATTACAGACGGTTCTTAACAATAACTGTCGGTTTTTAACAAACAATTGTCTGTGATACTTCACAGACGGTTTTCATAATAAACCTTCTGTGATACGACACCATATCACGAACGGTTCCATTGTGGAACCTTCTGTGATAAGTATCACTGACAGTTCCATAATAGAACCAACTATGATAAGTCTCTTTATTAGTAGGAGCCTGCTAGAGTTTGCGCTCTAACTCATCACTCCCAAGCGCCCTTACTCTCGTCCGTTCCCCCCCTTTGAGTGACCCTCCGTCGCCGCCGCCCCTTCTTCTGTCATGCCGACGATTGTGACACCATGGTTCCTTTGCACAAGACACTTTCATTATGATAAGAGTGTCTTGCAGATGTCACCGTTAGCCACAACTACGGTGATCTTGCCTTCCCTCTTCCTCCTCCCGGCGTGCCACGACCACTGGCTAGCTCTAGCTCCACCGACCTCAACCTCGGCTACCTCATGACCGACACCGCGATGTCGACGAGGTAAAACAGATCTATTGGTTTGTCTTTGTTGGTATTCATGTGAACCGAAGTTGCAATGTGGGCCACCTAGCTAGCTTATCGGTTGATGGTCGGTTTAGACACCCTTGGCCTTCTTTGTCTTCTTGTCTTGCCCTCTGTGGATCGCTGGTGGATGGATGGATGGATCTGGAGGTGGGGAATGGGGTTGTGTTTGGGTGCGACTTTCGCATGGTATGTTCCTAAAGATATTTTTTGTTTTCGATACATATGACGCAAAGGTGTCTTTGCTGAAAAACACATTGATGCAACCTTAAGTGACAATTTGAGGGTGGCAATTTGGTTGCCTCTGGAGAGGATCTTAACAAATGGTTGTATATTAATAGTAAGTCTGATCACCATCTATTCTTAGGATAAATAGCTCCATGTAAGTGTTTCATGGATATAGGTGAGTTTCTACTGATTCTTGCTCTTATCTCGCTTGACATGAAAACCGCAAATGTTACTAGTTGTGTTCATTGATGAGATATGAAATGAATCTCCAGGGACAATAGGATGAACTGTATATGAATAATTTTGGAATGAAAGCTTATGAATCTATGGAATCAAAATCCTTGCACATAGTTTTCACATATGAATGTAAACAAACTTCTACATAGATAGAGGTGAATTTCTCTGAGTTCTTTGCTCTTATTCGCTTTATAGATAGAGAGTTAACCATTAAGGAAAACTCTTTTTACATCCTAACATGATATCTTCAACTTACCATATATTGTTATCTTATTACCATTCATGTTCTTTTTACGAAGTTTGTGGTCTTCTTATTTAGTATGAAGAAATTTGCCACTTTCGTATTAAAATACTTGGCGAGATGTGATTGTAATTGTGCGAGTCTTAATTATTTGTTTCAACATATTTTATATGTTTCCTTTGGACTTGTATTCAAGTATTATCCATGAGAGTTTTGTCTCAATCCTTGTGAAAGTTTTTCAAACAAAGGCGCCTCCTCCCGAGCCCGCCTCCCTCTTCTCTATTCTTGATCTCTTCTCTACAAAATCTCTAGCGTTGGGTGGTTTGCCTTTAAACCGGCTATATATATATATATATGTGTGTGTGTGTGTGTATATATATATATATATATATATATATATATATATATACATACATAGTTCATAGCCTTTGTTAGCTAACTCGAGGCTGATCAATTGATAGCTAGCTCACTCCTTAGGCGTTCATGCTAAACGTTCGGTGAAACATAGCCTGCTGTAAATCGATCGACACACTAGAGTGTACGATTTGCTACATGAAACAAATTGTACACTTCAGTGTGTCAGGATCGATGAAGTAGGCCGTGGTTCACCTGCACGTTTAGGATGAACGGCCAAGGAGCGAGCTAGCTAGTTGAATTCAGGCATCGAGTTAGCTAACAAGAGACTATGAACTATACACACACACACACACGAAGCCGATTTTAAAGGCAAAAGAAGCCACTGCTTGGAGATTTTGTAGACAAGAGGCTATCACAGACGGTTCCAAATACCAACCATCTGTGAAATATAAGCTATCATAGACGGTTTTATATATAAACCGTGCATGATAATCGACTATCCTGAGCGATTACGAGTTAATAACCGCTCGTGATAGTGTGCATTACTGACGGTTCGAAAATCGCTCATGCTGATGATCATCGACCCATAAACTCAGACGGCTCACGAAACCGTTTCTATGATGACATTTTTTAACCGTATGTGAAGACGTTTTCTGTAGTAGTGTGTCAATATGCACAACGGGAGGGTCAATTGTTAAAATGAAGTTTCGGAAAGGTTTTGTTATGATTGGTGCTAGCTACACTGGTTATATCTTGTGGGTAAAGTGTACAGCCTTTACAGTCTTAATCAATATATTCAAATAGCCGCGTCATGATCATAGGCATTATAGCTTCGTGTCATTACCTCGGGTAATCACACTTAGCATCTGAGACTACTATTCGTTTGCTCGATGAACACCGCTCCAACGAATAGTAAGCCTTACCGATTACGTAGTAGAACAATAAGATAGAAGCTGTACATCTTTATTTCAGTAATAGCCACACAAGGCTATGGTTCTTAATACCAGTATTATATAATTACCAAAGGGGACTTCTTTGCTTCTCTCGTCTACCCTGAAGAACCGGCCGCCTATTCGCCCCACGTGCCAAATATAGCTCCCATCTTGCCCTGGTCCTCGTAGTCAAAGCCTTCTCCTCCAGTGGTTGCATCGGTACCTGCAAGTCCTTCGTCCCACTCGGGATAGTTCCCGGTCGGGCTAGGATCTACAAAAGAGAATACTAACAAGGTTGAGTACACGAGTGTACTTAGCAAGCATTAATAGTAAAGAATGCACTGAATGAACTATCTCTGTTTGCTATCACAGTTTCTATATCATCTCATTTATGAAAATAACTCATTAAAACATTTAGGTGGTAGATTTTAATACTGAAAACACTACTAATCACTCGGAGAGAAGATAGACCCCCTGTGGTTCCCGTAGACTCCAATCCTGGAGACTGGCATGAATTCATGATTTTATTTCGCCGAAGCAGGGAAATGGTTGGTACTGAATTTATGGCCTCTGACCGAGTAAGAGTTTTGTTGGTCCTTATATTTTAACCATATGTAAAGGGTCCCACTTCCTATTGCATTTCTTACCTGCCAAGGGCCCCCTTTACCAGCCATAATATTCTCTTTACCACTTTCCTTTCATCATGCTTAATTCATTCATCTTTATCTTAATCATTTTCATCTCAATCATTTGATTTAAGTTTTGAGGAAACAATTTTGAATGCAATACACATAATACTGCAACATACGATTTACATTTAAATTAACTATATTTATGTTGAAGAGGATCGCTTACCTTCGTAGATGTAGGAAAGGTGTAACATTCCGATTTTCTGAGCCTTTTTAAAAAAATTCAAAATAAAAAGAACGATTTGGTTTTGTTGAAGTTCTAAAGCGTAACTGGAGATTTTGGAATTAAAGGCGGTTTAATATGACTAAATTGAACTTCAACTAATCCAAAAGTTTGGTTTATTTTGAGTTTGTTGGAGTTCTCTGGTGTTCAAGTTCCCTTTCCTTGATCGTTCCGTTTTCTCCTTGGCCTAGCTCTCCTCCCTTTTGGTTTAGACCTCCCTGTTGGTTTAGACCTCTCTCTCGGTTTAGACCTCCCTGTTGGTTTAGACATCCCTTTTGGTTTAGACCTCCCTCTCGGTTTTGATCTCTCTTTTGGCTTAGACCTCCCTGTTGGTTTAGACATTCCTTTTGGTTTAGACATCCCTCTCGGTTTAGACCTCCCTGTCGGTTTAGACCTCCATTTGGGTTTAGACCTCGCTTTCGTTTGGACCTCCCCCTCTGTCCAGTCCTCCGTGTGGTCTTGGCGACTTCCGGGTGGTCCAAGCGACCCCCGGGTGGTCCTGGTGACCTCCGGGTGGTCCTGAAGACCTCCGGGTGGTCCTTGAGCAGGTCATAACCTTCCCTTTGGTCACAACCTCTCCTTTGGCCGCGACCACCCCTTTGGCCGCGACCTCCTCTTTGGTCACGACCCCCCTTTTGACTAGCCCCATTTGTCAGTCCTACTCACCTTCTTCTTCCTCTCATCGTGTCACTGTTGACGCAAAAGGCCTTTGTGCATTTAAATGCTGTTGTGTCGCATTAAATGCTGTCGCATCGGCAGTACCCGCTCCCTCTCTTGTCTCCTCCCTTACTTGCCCCGATCTCCTCCGTCACCTACCCTTGAACTCGTGCGCCTCGTCCAGGCTATAAAAGCCTGAGTAGACCTTTTTCATCTTCTTTAGCCCCACCCAACTCCTTTGCTCTCGCCTAGTTTCTTCGTGCCCTGTTCGCTTCCTTCCTCCTTCGACCTCGTTGGGTAGTCGTATCCTTCATTGGACCTCCTCAGGACCTCTTCCTCAAGACCTCTCTCTCAGTGGGACCTCCTCCTCAAGACCTCTCTCTCAGTGGGACCTCCTCCCAAGAACCCTGTTCCTAACTCATCTTATTTCAGCGTTTTTCTTTTGGTTCTTAGTTTGGCAGTTTTTTTGTTTTAGTTGAATTTGTTGTATTTATTTGGCTCCCTTCGCACGTGTAGATTCCGGCTTCTCGGAAGAGCTCTTGGACCCGACGACCTCGACTGAAGGATCCCAGCTCTTCATCGAAGGCAAGTCGTAGACCTTTGATCATGTCGTTCCCAGTTTACAAAATTATATTGTTTTATATCAACATGCATGGCTATTTATATAAAAATGGTTTGGGAATTAGCTAAAAACCTACTCGTCAGTATGACTCCTTGAATACTTGTGTTCGACATGTTGACATGTACCTTTGGACACCATAGGTGGGTAATTTTAATTGGATATTCTTATTGTGATAACCAACAAGGGTGCGTATGTTGCTTAGACCTGCTTTAGTTATGCGATGTCTTTCGATCACATGATTCAATGAGGATAAATTTGACTTAATGATATATGGAATTGTGGCGTGGCCACTGTTGTTAAAAGATGTTGTGCCATGGCCATGGTGGTCATTTGGCCGAATTGAACCAAAAATGATTTGTGCTCGGGCAAGTGGGTGGTGGTGAAGGTGGGTGCGGAAGCACATTGGAATGAGGTGGTCTCGCCCGAGCAATCACTAAGGACTTACCTTGTAAGCCATTGATTCAGGCCATACCGTGCAACCACAAGTTCATTGTGGGGTGGACCTGGCCGACTAATTAGCGGAAGTTTTGGTTTGGTTCTATCATGGTGGCGTGATCTCCGAGTTACCGGATGGAATCCCGGGGTTGCTACTCGGGGTCCCGACAAAAGGTCGGTGTCGAAGAATCTCTGGTCAGATGCTCCCATCGGCGCTGGTTCGTCTTCTATAGCAATACGGCAGCATGAACAATAATATAAATAAATACATAGTTGATTTTGAGTGATATTATGGATACATAAGTTAGTGGCTTCTAATGTGTTAGCATGATTTAATTTAAATAAAGCTTTTCTAGACCTCTGCTAAGTTAGTACTCCCCACTATAGCCGTTCTACTGTTTACTCGCGCTAAGGTCAAAAAACCCGAGGTTCGTGTTTAAATAAATTAACAAGACTAAAACAGTTCAACCTGCCCGACAAATGCCAGCGATGCACAAGATTGGTACACATGCAAAAATAACTTGCTATTAACAGAACTAACGGCAACTCAAAATATTTTAGCAATTATTCAACAGATTGATTTTAAGTTTTGTTACTCTGATAAGACCCAAATTAAATCATTCAATCACAAGAATATGCAGCAAATACTCAATTAATTTAATGCTAAAAGCTAATGCTACAGACATAAAGTAAAACAGATTATTAGCACACACAGATTCTTAAGATTTTTCCCTAAGCCCAAATGCCTAAACCTAACTCCTCTAACCTAATCTCTAATTTTTTTCCCTAACCTCACTCTCTCTTTCCTCTCATACAACCGGCCCTATCGACTCACGCACACAGCCCCACTCCACTACTCCCTCTTCTCAAAGCTTCTTCTCTCCCCAAGCCTTCTCCTCTCCTCTCCCCTCTGTTGGCCGACGCACCTCCTGGCCTGCCGTCGGCTCCTCGCTCCACGGTCTTGTGTGACTGGCGTGGCGCAAGGCTTGTTGCCCTGCCTCTGAATCTCCCGTCGCGCCCGTCACGCCGCCCGCGCCAACTCTCGCGGCTCGCTCTCGCGGCTTGCACAGCTCCTCCTCGGCCAAGGCCGAAGGCCAACACCACCGCCGACGCTCCCTAGCTCCCGTGGTGGCCCGCCCTCCCCTTGGGCTCCTCGGCTGCCTCGACCTACTAGCCCAGTGGGCCGGCCCGGCTGCTCGGCCTCCCGGCCCGGCCGTGGCGTAGCTCAAAACACTCCTTGCCTCCCCAAAGCTCCTCTAAGCTCTAGCTCGAAGCTCCTCTAATATGCCTGAGATGGCTCAAGTGCTGATGCTTATTATTGATGCATGAATGCAGAGCTCGATGGTTGCTTAGGAGAGGACCTGGCTACTGGAGGAAGCTGCTATCGAGGTAAGAACTCCCCTAAAGTTTAATATGCAAATGCATTATACCTGACGGTTGGGGATTGAACTGGATTCGGGTTGATGTATGGCAATGGTGGTCGGCGATGTTCAGGTTGATGATGCCGGCGATGGGCATGGTGCTGCCAGTGGTGAGGATGTGGTCACCGTTCTACCGGCCTTGGCGTCGCCGTGCTCTCTGGCTTCTTGGCTCCCTTCTTGGCTTGTTTATTCTTCTGTCTTCGGTTGGAAGGGTTAGTTCTGGAGGCGATGAATGGGTCCGTGAATGGAAATGGGGGAATGAATGTGAAGGTGGGGATGAATGTGAATGTCTCGTGAAATAGGGGATGAATGGGGTCAGGCAATGTGGGATGAATGGGGCTTATGAAGACCTTGGAAGCTTTGTGTCTTTTTTGGGTTGTGAAGTGGGGGATGAATGTGGCCGAAGACACAGGGGGAAATCAGAATCAGAGCATCGCAAGGGGGATGGATTGGTGTCTTTGGGTTGTCCCGATGTTTGCTAGAATGGTGGTGTGGCTTTTGATGCTTGGAAGGTATGAAGAAAGGGGATGAATAGAGGGCTCTGAAGGTGGTCAGGCTTTGCTTGTCCGGGCTCAAGACATAGGAGGAAAAGCCATAGCATGCTCAAGGGGAATGGGTCAATGCATAGGGAGTCGTGCTGCTTGCTTTGCATTGGAGAATAGAGGAAAGAGGGAATGCAGAGGTGAAGCTGCTGCCTACTACAATGATGAAATATGCTTACAGATTAATTTGTTGTAAAATGCTCTTGTAAACAATTCAATTACTGATGTACTGTTCTACTGGAAATGGAAATTGTAATTTAATTATGACTTTGATTCTACTGCTCTATTGGAGAATGCAAGGGACTATTGTAATGAATGATGAGATTGAAATGGATGATGGAATATAATAGTTCTAATGACTATTAATGTAATGCTTGAGAAAGGAAACCCGAAAATACTAACGAGTTATTATTAATTCAGTTGCTTAACAACGACTTGACACTACAGTTAGCTCACTGCTAAGACTAAATTAATTACCACTAAATACCGATTACTGCTACTCGATTAGGTCTAAAAACTCGGGTTCTCACAGACATACTCGGGGATTTCACACGAGAGGTGGATTTTCATAAAAACACTTGGGAAGAGACAACTGTGTGGTTAAACCAATATAGTTGTGTGAAGAAAATTAATTAGGCTTTGTGTTCTTTGTAAAAATAATTATTAAACTACTATTGTTTATTTGTTTGAAATTACGTTTTCAATCTATTATTTGTATTCAATTGCAACTATCGTTGTTTGCAAAATAACCGTAGAAGTCAATTCTTTTTTAATAAGCCGTCATCTATAATTGCATTATGTGGTACAACTTGTTGAGTGCTCGGAGTACCCATTCTTGCTGCAATCATTCAACTGAAGTGGAGAAGTCTTCGTCTGCTTTCGAGGAAAAGTTTTACGTGGAGGGTGATCGCTAGGTCTTGATCCCAGTCGGTTGCCTGTGGCAAGTCGATGTATTCTTGTTGGAGTTGTTTCCGTTCCGCTGCTGTCTCTTTATTTAGTGTCAGCACTGCGTGGCTTAATAAGTGTAAACTCTACCATAAAGTCACAACTATTATTTATTAATCAAATTAGTCATTTATTCTTATATTCGTCTTGTGTGAAATGATATTCATCTATGTTGACACTGTGTGCGCTAACGTGATCCTGGACTAGTGTATTATACACAGAGTGTCTAGATTTTCATATTTAGGTCCCGACATATTCCCACACGACCATGCCTCTAAGGCCAGTGCATATGCGAGTTTGCTCCTTCCTCCGGCCGAGAGGAGAGGAGTTGGTGAATATCATTTCTCTAAATACGTCATCAAAGTGGTGTCATTTCTCTAAATACAGCTAAATGTGATGTTACTGACCAATTTTCCCATTATTATTCCTTGTGTCGTGCTACCAACAAAAACCTAAGTTTGATACCTGGACAGCCACCTAGAAGAAGCCGTCGCCGCCGTACAGGAGGCCGTGCGCGATCCTGTCACGCTCCTCCTCGGCCGCCGCGGAGCGCACTGCGTCGGCGGCGACCACGTCGTCGTCCTGGAAGAGGTCGTACTGGAGGTCGGGGTCGAGACCTTCGCCGTTGCGCTCGCATAAGTTGTGCAGCACGCAGCAGGCGCCGAGCATGTTGTGGAGGTCGGCCGGCAGCTTGGCCTCTGTGCGGCGCTGCAGGCAGCGCCAACGCGCCTTGAGCCGGCCGAACGCGCCCCGCGCCGCGCCGAGGGCGGCGTCGACCCGCTCGTTGAACGCGTGCTGCGCCCACGTCAGGTTGTGGTGCGTGTACGGCACAAGCATCCAGTCCGTGAGCGGGTAGCTCGCACCGCCGAGCAGCCGCTGGTCGTGTCCGTGTCTGAGCAGCCCGGCCTCGCACCGGGCGTGCAGCGTTGACCTCTCGAGCACGGCGGCGTCGGGCAGCGAGCCTGGGGGGCCGATGCAGACGTCCGTGAAGGCGCCGTCGGCGTCCACGACGGCCTGTACGGCGACCGAGTAGGACGCCTTCTGGTTCCTCTCCGTGAGGCGGCGGTTGTAGTAATCGCCGACGTTCTCCTTGGGCGTGACGATGGGGATGTGTTCGGTGTACACGGCGCCGACGACGCCGGGGATCCCGGAGGCGACCTCGAACCTGGAGGCGATGGCGGCGGGGGAGTCCGGCCAGCGGACGGCCGTTGGCAGGAGGACGTTGGTGAGGGCGGCGCAGACCTGGAGGACGATGTTGTGGCAGGTGGAGATGCCGAGGCCGAAGCGGCCGGAGACCTCGCGGAGGGGCTCGCCGGTGGCGAGGCGCCAGAGGCAGACGGCCACGCGCTGGCGCACGGGGATGGCGGCGCGCAGCGCCGTGTCCTCCTTGGCGACGGCCGCGCCCAGATCGTCGCAGAGCTTGTCGAACGTGGCGCGCGACATGCGGAAGGCCCGCCGGAACTCCGCCTCAGGGCACGCCGGGCCGCTCAGGCGGTCCCACCACTCCGTGCTCCGCTCCTGCACCCAGACCCGCCGGCCCCCGCCTCTGTGGGGCGGCGAGCTCGACGGCGAGCTCTGCTGCAGCCTCCTCCTGGCCGCCGACCGCGACGAGCCGGCCGCGGCTTCGTCGTCAGCCGGGAAGAAGCCGCGCTTCCTTCTGTGGCTCATCGCTGGCGGGTCAAGAACCTGAGCCGCCGGTGGTAACAGCATGGCGGCGTGGTGGTCGTCGCCGTGGACGAAGAAGGCTGCAGGCAGAGTGTCGTCCGCCACGTCGTCGTGCATTAGGACGGCGAGGAGGGAGGACAGGTCGTAGTCGTCGTCGACGGCGGGGGGCGGCGTGGCGAAGTCGTCGTGCATTAGGACGGCGAGGAGGGAGGACAGGTCGTAGTCGTCGTCGACGGCGGGGGCGGCGTCCAAGAGGGGCGTAGGAGAGGTGAAGGGCGCGAAAGGTGCTCATGGTTAGCTGTGAGGCTGTGAGCTAGCTTATAGCTTAAGCTGAGGGGATGAGTTGTTGCGGCTCGCAAGTGAGGAGGTGGAGTTATATATAGGTATGCAAGGGTGTGGGAGTTGGGGACGCGGTATGGTACTATTTATAAAGAAGAACTACATACCGCACGCGCACGCGCACGACGTTACGTACCTCGGCTTACGCGGGCGGGGAGGGAGAAAGCGAGTAGGATGGAGCTCGGCCGTTTTCTGCCCGCGATTCGCTGGTGGTGTCGTGACTCGTCACTCGTTTGTTTTAGGTCCTCTTTGTTTAGGCTTAGGCTTTTTATTTATAGTTTAAAGTCAGTTTTTTAACTTAATCAGCTTATAAGTCTCTAAACTTTTAAGTCAAACGTTGTTGTTTGGTAGTCAGGTTTTTTTATAGGATGTTAACTTATTGAGTTGTGTGTGAAGGATGAAAGGTCTGAAATGCCCTTAAAGGTTTAAAGGACCTTGTTAAGCATGTATTTAAGCTGATTTTTTTTATAGGACCTGAAAATATGAAGATACATACATCTGTACATATGAAACAAAATAGATATCATTCGTAGTGCATGCAAGTATTTATTTTGAACATTACGCAATAGAAGAAATTAATATATAAATGCCAATATCAGTTAACCAAACAAGTAATGTCACCTATTACCTTGATGCTCTTGACTATTGTCATGCATATTTGCATCGAGCACACAAAAAAACATTGACATTGTTAACATAAACAACTAGATTTGAATAAATGGGGGTCTTGCTATCACTATTATATACACATTGAAGCACCATGCTTTAGGTGCTTTACTAGGTCATACCCTCTGGATAATTCCACGGGTATCATAAGCCAGCCGAGCATCTACTACATTGAAACCGTCCGAGGACTAGATGAGCCAATTCACTCCAACATTAAATCGTGGCCCGCCAAATTTCTTCTCAATTCAACTCTCTCATGAACAAAATTAAACCGGAACATACGATAATTTGTATACAAAGAAGAGGCACACCTTCAATTCGAAAGATCCACTATAATATCGGTGGATACCGAACATCTTGACACACACTTGGTCCTAATTAAAGCAGATAAGAACAGACCAAGAGGCGACGGCGTCGGGCGGTAGTCGGTTCCAAAGGAGAAGGCGGCGTCGAGAGCGGAGTCGGGGTAGGGAGGCGGCAACGGCATCGGAGGCGAGTCGGTCTGGAGGCGACAGCGCGGGAGGCCGAGTTAGGCGGGGCGGCGCCGTCGGGACGGGAGATGGGAGGGCGGCGCCGGGAGGAGTGATGGAGGCGGCGGCGATGCGGATGTGGAACGGGAGCAATCCGGCGTCGGGAGGAGATGGGAGGCGGCGGCGATGCGGATGTGGAGCAGGAGCAATCCGGCGTCGGGAGGAGATGGGCGGCGGTGTTGAAGTCGAGGATGGGAGGCGGCGGCGCTCGGGAGGGTGATGGGAGGCGGCCTTCCGGGAGGGTGCGACGGAGCAATCCGGCGTCTTCTGGAGAACAGGAAGCGATCCGGTGTCGGGTTGGGAGAGATTGGAAGCGAATCCGGCCGGGTTGGAGAGAGATTGGAAAACGGCGAAAAAATGGGAACGGTTTTAATTATATACTAATGGCATTTAAGTGGGTAATTTAAGTGAACTTCGATGGCAAAGAGAAATCTATTCATAAAAAGCCAAAAAAGCACCTCTCCCTGCTTATGACTTTTAGGCTTAAATTGGCTTAAACTTATTTTAAGCTGGACAAATAAGCCACCCCTTTGTTTAGGCTTAGGCTTTTTTGCTTTTAAGCTAGAGAAAAAGCCTAAACAAAGAGGGCCTTACACGTTTAGTCGCTGAAGCGTTGGGGTTTACTAGGTTTGGGGCTGGGGCTCTCATCTGCAGCTAACCGAATGACATCATACAAGTTGCAGAAGTTTAAGATGAGGTTATAAGAAGAACTACATCTCATAACCGTCTAGTAGCAAAGTTGGTCATGAAGTCAACGCTAGCGACTATAAAGTGACGAAGCCTCACTCTAAGGAAAGATGCAAGAAGGGTAAAATCATGTGTAGCAAGACCAAGCAGAATGCTCAAGTCAAGAAGGGCGAATAAAAGAAACGCGATGAGCAGCCCTATGGCCAGCAGGACCAAAGTTGTTACAAATGTGGCACAAGAGGATATTGGTCACGCGTTTGCCGTGAACTGCAACATGTGATTGATTCTTTTCGATCTAAAAAGAAGGGCAAAAGACAGCATAAGGCACACCTCGCTATTGCAGCCACAGAGGATCCATAGTCATTGGTTGCACCCATAGATACGGACAGCCCAGCAGCAGCCCCCATCACACAATCTTTGGACATCGCAGTGGCCGTAGCCGTAGTTGCCGAAGAAGAGAAGATGAACATGGAGCAGATTCAGATAGAAGTTTCTTCATACTTCGCTGATTCGATATAGTGCACGTATTGCACTTAGATTTTTATAGTCATTTGCAGTTTATGGTTGTGATAGAATATTGAATTATTGAATAATGGTTGTAAGCTCTAGGAGAGCAAAACATTAAATTCAATGATGAGTCCTGCAAGACTTTTCCCGTATTAATAATAGCAAGTTATATTATGTTTAGGAGTATTTTATTTATGTGTGGATTGCTTCCTACCTCATATTAATAAGTACTTTATATATCAGGACGCGTGTGGCGCCCTATGGAGAGACGAAATTTTTCTAGTCGATCAGCAAGAATGCTGGTAGTCTTACGACAATCGCAGGCAGCGATACTTGTATAATAGACTCAGGAAGAGCCACAATTATACTCTCGATGGACCCAATATTGGTCATTGAAGAAACCTTATTGTACCCAGAATCGACTAGAACTCTCCTAAGGTTTAAGGATATTCGTGCTAACAGTCTCTACATAGAGACTAAAGAAGAGTATGGAAAGGAATACTTGCTCATTAAAAAGCGTGAAGAAAATGGAAAAATAGTATTAGAACGACTTCCTTCATATGAATCTGGGCTATACTACACTAATATTAAGGCACCTGCAGTCTATACTGTCCTGAAAATCATTTTTAGAAGCGCTGAACTTTTCTGTCTCTAGCATGATAGATTAGGCCACCCAGGTCTTAGGATGATGAGAAATATAATTAACAATTCACAGGGACATAATATTAGTGTAAAGAATTTTCCGAACCAAGAAGATTTTGTGTGTCCCGCATGTGCCGTCCAGAAATTAATTACTAGACCTTCTACTCTGAAAGTGAAGGATGAAATCATTGTATTCCTGGACCGTATTCTGGGAGACATTTGCGGTCCTATACAGCCTCTATCAAGGCCATTTAGGTACTTTATGGTGCTCATCGATGCTTCCACGAAATGATCGCATGTATGCAAAGCTGATCTCGTCGATAATTAAAATTAAGAATAATTTATCTGATCATCATGTGAAGTCCATCAGAATGGACAATGCCGGAGAATTTACTTCAAAGGCATTTGATAATTATTGCATGGCAATACAAATTATCGTTGAGCATTCCGTACCGCATGTTCACACCCAGAATGGACTAGCAGAGGCATTAATTAAACGAATTAAATTTATTGATCGATTGCTTTTGCATAATTGTAATTTACCAACTACATGTTAGGGACACGCAGTCCTGCACGCTGCAACTCTCATCAATTTTAGACCGTCGGCATATAACATCCATTCACCTATGCAACTAGCGCAAGGGTCAGCACCGGAAATCTCTCATCTTCGCAGGTTTGGTTGTAAAGTTTATGTACCTATACCACCACCGCAACGAACTGCAATGGGACCTCTCCGATAGTCTGGGATATACGTTGGTTATGAGACAACATCCAGAATCAGGTATCTGGACCCTATGACTGGAGATTTACATACAGTCCGTTTCGCTGATAACATATTTGATAAGGATAGTTTCCCGTCATTAGGGAGAGGAAATCGACCCCTTGATGAAAAATATCGAAAAATAAATCCATGCACATGACCTGCGTACTAGTAAAGCAACTAGAGAAGTCCAGAAGATAATTGATTTGCAAGCATTAGCAAATCAACCGCTTAACCACTTTAGTGATTTGAAGAGCGTGATCAAGTCGCATATGCTTGCACGTAATGCACCGGAGAGGGTAAGGTAGGTAGTTACCAAAGAATATTGAAGGTATCCTTAATCCCGTCCAGATGCCTCAGAATAAAATGACAAGAATTTTGGCCCCTCGAATCCAAAGTAAGCGGGAACACCTGGCGAAAAAGGATAAGAAGGACTTGACACAGCTGATCACTGAAGTTCCCCAAAACCAGAAATGGAGCCAGTTGAGACCTAGCACCAGTATGGAACCTTCAGTGAAAGGCATACCGGATTTGGACATTCCCACGGAGGAAGACATCAGCATAGATGTGTACGCACACGTCGGAGCTGAAAAACTAAAGGGACTTGCCCCCGCAATTGGAAGCAGCGGTGAGCGAGTAGAAGCATTAGAAGAATCGTCCCAAGAAGAAATAGCTATAAATTATATGACCATGGGAGAATCTATGAATAGAACAACAGCCAATGTCGACATTTACTTTGCAAAGAAAATTGTCACAATCATCAATCTTGATCCAGAGCACGCGTGACGTCATTTAATGTAAGAAAAGATCAGATTGGGAAGATTGAAAGAAGGCAATAGAAACTGAATTATTATCTCTGAATAAAAGAGATGTATTTGGGCTTGTAAGCCACACGCCTCCTATGTGCACCCCGTAAGATATAAGTGAGTATTTGTTCGAAAGAGAAATAAAAATAATAAAGTTGTAAGATATAAAGCAAGGCTTGTTGCACAAGGTTTCACTCAATGACCAGGAGTCGATTATGAAGAAACCTATTCCCCGGTCATGGGCGAAACTACCTTTAGATATTTAATTTCGATGGCAGTAAACTTGAATTTAGAAATAAAATTGATGGATGTGGTAACTACCTACCTTTATGGAAACTTAGCATCGAAAATTTATATGAAGGTACCTGAATGTATCCCCGTCCCAAACCAAGACAGAGCAAATAGAAATCAGACAAAGTGCAACTCGAAAAGCCACTTTACGGATCAAGCAATCAAGCGTAATGTGGTATAATCGCTTAAGCAACTTTCTATGCAAGAAAGGCTACACGAACAATGTAAATTGTCCCTGTGTATTTTTACGACGATCCCAGGATGGATTTTGTATAATCTCAGTGTAAGGACCTGACCCGAGAGGACCCGGAGGGGTCTCCTAGGACCACCCAGGAGGTCCAACCGAACCAGCCGAGGGTCTGGGAAGGTCCTCCAAGACCTCCCAAGAGGTCCCCCAGGATCTCTCAGAGAGCCTCCAGGACCACCCAGGAGGACTCAAAGGTCCACCCGGAGGTCCTCCAAGACTACCCGGAGGTCCCAGTCTCTGTGCACAACGAGCTAGTCCCAAGATCAGATCGCTAGCTCGCACAGACTCAACAACGGTGTCATCACATCCACACAACAAACATAAGATGAAGCAAACAAATTAATATTTATAGACAAAAGACCTTATGGTCGAGCTTGTTTACAGGGGGTGCCATGCAGAGCGAACAACAAAAGAACACTTGCAGCGGAAAAGCAAAATACAACGCGGGCCACTCGGCGAGCCACAGGCTATCGAGTGGAGGACGTTCCCTAGTCCACGAGGTCTTCAACGAAGTCCTCCTCATAGTGCACGGAGCACCCAGGGAGGTCTTCGGCTGCTGATTAACCAGAGGGTACAGGCCATGAGTACTTTGAATATACTTAGCAAGCCATAGAGAAATAATGCAATAACATTTATGCAAGGCTTGACAAAGAAAGCTGTATGGTTAGTTTGCATAAAGCAATATTTAATAGAAATACAATAAGTAGATTGCAAAGCATAAGTTGAAAAGATAATACATAAGTAAACAAGTTTTTTGGAAACATCACACCCACCACCCAACCGTGTGCCCGCACTACTCACAACCACCCAAATCATGAGCCAACCCACTCGAACCAAACCCAACTTTTAGAAAGCTCTACCTTATGTGAAAGAACCGGCATGTCCATTACCGAGGACGCAGACTATTCAATAGATTTTACACTCGCAGAGGTTGTGCACTTTACCCACAAGACACGAAGTCCTCTAGTTGGTTGGGCACCGCCGATACCCCCTCCACTTCCTTTGGTAAGCAGTCTAGAGTTCGTGACAAGGCCTTTACAAAGGTCAGTCCAGACTTGGTTCTCCCCGCTGAGGATTCGCTTTTCAGGGCCCCTTCTTGCGCCATTTCGACCACCACGACAGAACTGCATAAGGACCTCGCTAATTAGTTGGCTAGGACCACCCCACAATGGACTTGTGGTTGCACGGGAATGACCCAGATCGATGGCGTACAAGGTTAAGTCCTTAGTTGGCTACTCAGGCGAGTCTCACCACAAACCCAGTGTGCTCAAGGCACCCACTACTCACTCCCTGACTACTCGCCCGAGCATAAAACATTTTCTGGTTCTCCTGGCCAAAAGACCACTCTGGTCTTGGCACACAAATTTTAACAACAGTGGCTTTGCCACGATTCCATAGTTCATTAGATAAATTGATCATTGTTGGGTTCAACCCGGCCAGATGACCACCCGGTCCTCACGCAGGGCCACACTTCATTTTAATCAGCTACACCGACCGCTACTACACAAGCCACGACCAGTGTGCTGGCGGTAAACTAATATTTATGATTCATGGTGAGAACGACGTCTACTAAGCATGGCTAAGCAATAGAACGCACCCATGTTGGTACACAAAGACATAACCAACTAAGATAACCCATCCTACGGATTTCCAAGGGTACATGTCAACATGTTGCATTCAACCAAACCAAGGAGTCATAAGGCAAATGGGTGGTTAACTACTCCCAAAACCATTTTTCTATAAAACTAGCAATGCATGTTTATAGCAAAACAATATACTTTTTGCAAAAATGGGTTCAATATGATCAAAGGCCAATGACTTGCCTTCATCAAGAAATAAGCTTCTTCGTTGAGAAGGTCAAGCTTCGGAGGTCTTCGAATAGCCGATCCTACACGCCGAAAAAGAGCCAAGTCAAGAAAACAACTTCAAAAGAAAACCAAAGAACTCACCAAACCATAGCTGAAAGAAAGCAAAGATTTTGATGAAGGAAAGAGGTGGAACCACTTCAAAAGAGAGCTTGAACAAAGGTGGCCGGGAGAGCAAATGAAAGTGAGCGAGATGGAGCAAAAAGAAGGGCAAAATGAGCTCCCAGGCACTCTATTTATAGAGGAAACGGGGCCCTCGGGCAACCGGATGAGGCAGCAAGACTTGCGGGGGCTCGGTGGGGATCAGCGGAGGCAACGACATTAAATGCGCACGTCGCTACGGACGCAACAAAATTACGTGCGCACGCTGATACGGTGACGGCAGTATTTAATACGTGTGCCGCACGGGGAAAAGAGGGATGTCACGACCGAGAGGAGTGGTCGTGACCCAAAAGGGGGTGGTCTTTGCAAAAGACCAAGAAGAATGGTCTTTGCAAAAAGACCACAGGGGAGGTCATGACCGCCAGGGTGGTCACGACAAAGCGACAAGAAAAGGAGGTCGCGGCTTCAAGGGAGGTCGCGGAAACACGACAAAGAGAGGAGGTCGCGGCAACCAAGATAGAACCAAAGGAGATCTCGACGGTCAAGACAAACACAGGGGAGGTCTCAACGGTCAAGATGGAGCCAAAGGAGATCTCGACGGTCAAGACCAACACAGGGAAGGTCTCAACAGTCAAGATGGAGCCAAAGGAGATCTCGACGGTCAAGACCAACACAGGGGAGGTCTTAACGGTCAAGATAGAGCCAAAGGAGATATCGACGGTCAAGACCAACACAGGGGAGGTTTCAACGGTCAAGATGAAGCCAAAGGAGATCTCGACGGTCAAGACCAACACAAGGGAGGTCTCAACGGTCAAGATGGAGCCAACAGAGATCTCGAAAGGGGGAGATCAACCCAAGCGATGGGTTTGAGTGTCAAGGATATTTGAAACACAAACCCGAGCCGAGCACTCGGGGTGGTCGTGACCCAAGGTTAGGTCAAAACCAAGGAAGGTTCAAACAAAAGGAGGTCTAAACCACGAGGTCAAGGGAAACTGGAGAGGTCTAGACCAAGAGGAGGTCTACCCAAAGGGGAGTTCCAAATGGGGAAAGGTCTGAAGAGGCTAAGGGAGGTTCAGAGAGATCTGAACAAACCGAGAGAAAGGAAAACAAGACTAGAACTCGAACAACTCCAGATTAACTATCTTTGGATTAGTTGAAGTTTGATTTAGTCATGTTAAACAGTCAAATTTCCGAAAGTCTCAAGTTAAGCTTTGAACTCTCAACAAAACCAAATGGTTCTTTTTATTTTGAAAACTTTTTAAGAACTCCAAAAATTTGGGATGTTACACTCAGTATATGTAGGTGATCTGAATATCATCAGGACCCTGGAAGATATTAAGAAAACAAGCTCTTACCTGGAGTCAGAGTTCGAAATGAAAGATTTGGATAAAACCAAATATTGCCTAGGCTTGCAGCTTGAGTATGCCTTTGAAGGAATTTTAGTACATCAGTCAACCTACACTCAGAAAGTGTTAGAAAGGTTCAGTTTTGAAAAGGCGTATCCTTCGAAAGTGCCAATGGTCAGAAGATCCTTGCAGCAAGACAAGGACACGTACAGACCTAAAGAAGAGAGGGAGGAAGTCCCGGGACTGGAATTTCTGTACTTATGTGTAGTAGGAGTACACATGTATTTAGCAAATTGTACTAGACCAAACATTGCATTTGCCGTGAACCTACTAGCATGGTAAAGTGCAAAACATACCAAAAGGCATTGGCAGGGGATAAAGGACATCTTCTGATACTTCCAAGGAAGCAAGGACCTTGGTCTATTCTACAGAAAGAATTAAGACCTAACTATGACTGGCAATGCAGATGTCGGGTACTTATCAGACCCGCATACAGCTAAGTCGTAAATAGGCTATGTATTCCTATGTGGTGGAACTGCAATTTCATGGAAATCGTCTAAGCAAAGTCTTGTATCAACTTCGACGAACTACTCAAAAATCATAGCGTTGTACGAGGCCTCACGAGAATGTTCTTGGCTTCGGTGGATGATTCACCACATCTATCAGTCATGTGGATTGAATATCACACAAACCCCCACTATTATCTATAAAGATAATGCAGCTTGTATTGCACAAGTGCAGATGGGTATGTGAAGAGTCCTCTCACAAAGCATATCAATTCCAAGTTCTTCTATGCTCATGAATTGCAAAAGATGGACAAAATTAAAATATTACATACTATGTCATGTGAAAATCTTGCAGATTTATTCACTAAATCACTTTCAGCATCTAGTTTTGAAAGGTGCATACGTGGAATTGGTATGATAAGACTTAGAGAAGTGTAGAATTTAGGGGAGAATCTTCACGAACTCATTATTAAAGCTTGATCACGATGATCGAGTACCTAAAGAATAAATCTTGGAGATTAAATGAAATTTGGTGCATTGTACTCTTTTTCCCTTGACAAGTTTTCTTGAAGTTTCTCATCTATGGTTTTCAATGAGGCAATTCGTGCAGCATAACAGAACGTGTTTCATGTACTCTTTATCCAAATTTTTCCCACTGGGTTTCTATGGAGTTTTGATAAGACATGAATATGACAGATGAGTGCCCAAGGAGGAGTGTTAAGAAAACAAGCCTAGGTTAGGCAGGCCTGGCCCAAGATGGGCTCCTCATCCATCCAGTAGCCTATATAAAGGAGGGGCACCCCAACCATTGTACTAGAGTTTTACAGAAGAGCAATAAAGAGAAGCCAGAAGTCCCCTCATATCTCTATGTTCAATCTACTATTCTGTTCTTGCATTGTTCTTACGATTCTAAGTTTGTCTACGAGGTAATCGCTCGGACTAGACTCGCCAGCGATGGTTCCTCGGCAGGCTGTACCCGTGGACTGCCTCATCGGTTATGGCTCTTGAATTATTTCTACGAATTTATTACCACTACGGCCCTACCCACCTGGCTGGTTGGTCCTTTTCTAAGGGTGTACACATGTTATCCGGATTGCAAATTAAAGTCGAAAAGTGAACAAGTGCCCAGTACTAGACTATTCCCCCGTTGAGAAATATAAGTTAAAATATGCTCTATATTTTCAAATGGAGGGAGTACTACCGTCAAGCAGCCTCAAAGGCTATGTTTATAAAGCAGTGTTCTTCTGAAAATTTGCACTTCCTCGTAAAATTTTATGAAATTCCCATGTTACAAAGTTTCAGTTTGTGTGAATCTAAATCTAGTTGCTAACTAGAAAATCGAGATGTCACATCTAGGGATGGCAAATGGGCCCATTCCCTATAGCCCTCGGGGAATTCCTGTATTGTGTTTGGAACAAAGGATTTCTTTTTAGTTTTGTAGGAATTTAATCCTATGGAAAGTTTTCCTATGTGATCCTTTGGGACAAAGGAATGAGCTCCCAGGATTCCTATGAAATTCCAATGTAATGGCTCATTCAAGAAGAAATTTGGAGGAAAACAAATTACACCAGGTCTAACTTCTTGGAAATTTTCTGTTGTCTCATAAAAAAGAAAACATTTCTCCAAATTCATGTATTTTTTATTGTGGAGCATCCAAACAACCATTTGGGGTGATTCATGTGTTTTCTTTCCCGGTAGGATTTCACTAAACATTCCAAACCAATCCATGTGGTTTTTCTATTCTTGTGTTTTTCAATTCCTGCAGGACCTAATAGGAATGTCTCCTCCAACCCTGCTCCCTATTATATCCCTGATAAATACTCACATATACATAAACTGGTACATCTAAATATCTAAAAACACATGGCTATTTATCTCTAGCCTTATATATGTTTGTGAAATGAATGATATATAACTCGTTTAGTACCACCTCTATTTGTAAATGTATGTCGTTTTAGACTTGTTTTTTTTTGTTCAAGAATGTATGACGTTTTACAGTTTCGAGAAGAATGTTTCATGGCATATCCTATTATGCCCTTACCCTCCATAAATTACTTAACCATCTTACCTACCCACACTAAATACATGTGGAGATCATGTAGATATGATCCTAATCTTACTGTGTTGAATAATTGGCAATAACATCGCGGTGTTTGGAGAAACCCTCATTTTCAGCAAAATCCTACTGCTTGTCAGGCATAGGCGGTCTGACCGGCCTTGGTGGCGGTCTGACCGGCCAGTGTTGGCAGTATGACTAGCCATGGGTGGTGGTCAAACCGTGGTGGGGCTGAAGTGTCGTGATCGACCTACCGATGAGCGGTCTAATCGGCCCTGCAGACTAACCGGTGCAGTCAAGTTTTTCCAAAGAGGGTTTGGGCTGAATTTTGGCTAAGTCCACGAGAGGACTAAGTGGCGGTCTGACCGACCAACGAGTGGCGGTCAGACCTCCCATGGGCGACGGTCTGACTGACAAGGCAATGTTCATGCGCCATTGGCAGTGAACTTTGAAGGTTAGGTCAGAGTTATGAGTTTCATTGCATAGATGTTGCATGATGCACGTTTTTGACTAATGTGGGTCAAGTTGCGAATAACTTGTGCCCAGAAATGGTTGCTTGGTCTATTATTGTGCAGATGGCTTGGAGTTAACTTTGGTCGACGACAATGAGGACCAGAACTTGGTTAGGAGAACCAAGATCCAGAATGGTCGTGGATATCGGGTGAGATGGTTGGACTCAAGTAAGGCGCAAGATGAACAAAAACCATAGATGACGAAGTTTTAGCAAAGGTCTTTGTGAATGTATGTGCTTATGCCTCATCAATTATGCCAATTGATGATTTTGTGTATCGTGCAGTGCTACGTGACTGTTTGCTTGTTTGTGATGGTTATAGGACACCAGAGCTAAGTCATGGTGAGGCAGACTAGATTAGGACTAGGTTAGGAGAACCGAGGTCTAGAATGATAGAGGTGGTGCTGAAAGATGACTGAGGCTAGCGGGGTGGTTACAAGCCGAGAAGACAAGGAACTAGAGCGGAAGCTACCGGTGATGAACATGACGGGCAGCGGCAAGATGGACCAAGACGAGGCTCATGGAGGAGTTGAGGTCCGAACTAGGCTCAGGGAGGAGCTGGGGTCCTGAACGGTGAAGGAAGCTGGGTGCAGTCATGGTGAGACATGTGGTGCACCAAGTGACTTGGTCCCAGTTGCAAGCAAGGACAGTTCGGTGGGATCTGGACGTGTAAGAGGCTTGGAGGGAAGTCATTGGGCCACATGGATGATGACGGAGCATGGGAGATGCTTCGAGGTGAAAGAATCGCCAAAGGTCGATAGAGGGGCATTTTGGGAAATAGCCCTATACCAGAAAAGTGGTAAGTGGTGGTGTGCGAAAACACCTTCTTGGCCTTGGAGAAACCGTGGCGCAAGACGTTGCAAGGAGAGGCGGTTTAGGTTAAGAGAAGATGAAGACGGTGCTTTGAGAAGCGTGCATGAGTGAAACCCGTTTGTGTGTGGGTTTAACGGGTGTCCGTTTGGGATGTCTCTCTAGAGCTAGCCTCCACTATAAAACGGGAGGGTGCTGGTTGTGCACCTCCCAACCCTTGTAGCCTAGAAACCTTAATTTGTGATTTAGGGATAGGAGATGAAAGTGGAGAGTCTAGGGTTCATGAGGGATGGATTGATTGAGTGCTCAAGTATTAAGCTTTTGTCCTTCATGGTAGAGTGACTGTAAACCTATAATCTCTCTAATCAATCCATGCAAGATTTGCCCAAGATGAGTTCTATTTTATTTTTGCTCTTTCTTTGATGCCTTTGGGATTTTTGGTGTTTCTTAGATTTTTATTTGGGATCTTGCTGTGATCTTGTTTGCTGGGACGTGTGGGATATGGTCTAAGGTCATCTTGATCATCATCCACCCACGAGCAAGCTTTTGGATCAAAGTTTGATTTTGCCTGGTTTTGGTGAAAGAACATGTGGTTTTGGGGGGTTTTGCTCTTGAGGGCTTTTGGCTTGATTCTTCTTGTGACCGAGGGTGCTAGGACGTATGGGAAACCATCCTTATCCATCTTGGATTGATTCTTTCCACGAGATCCTCCCAATCACCTTCACTCAAACTGAAAAAGGTCGGAATTTTGGCAATTATGTTCACGATCTTTGATTAGAGTAGGTTCTTAATATCCTAGAGAAGGTATGTTTTAAGTTTTATGAAGTTTAGAGTTGTGAATCAAAAGTTGTATCAATTTGCAATTTTTGAAATCCTACTGAAATTCAGTTTGTATGTCGACTTTTATCTGCTCACCTGGCCCGACTTTCTTCATTCCTTGATCTGACCGCCACTATCCACAAGTCTGACCAGTTAGTGGGGATTGCGAGTTTTGATCCTCTTCTTGTCTGGTTCTTATTTGAATGATTATCTTTGATCTTGATAGCTCCACACAGCTATCGGAGTGAAAAAACCTCGAACTTCTTGAGGCAATAGATTTTGAAGAGATCATTTTTGTGTGGCGCCTATTCAATCCCCTTCTTATCACATCTTCGGTCCAACAATACCACTTCACAAACTTTCACTCAACCAATAAAACTATTGCATGCATGCTCTTCTTAATGAGCATAAGCCACTGCAACTGTCAAAGTACGACTATTGGACTATTGAGATCCATGAGTATATATGGCCATGGACTAGTACTACTACACTACTCGGTAGTGGTTTAGGGAGAACAATGGACAAGCAAGAAAATGAGAAGAACTTGCAGCAAGTGGAATGGTATGGACGTAAGGGCGGCATATCTTGTGCACATGCCCACATCTGTGGACATGTGCACATGGCCCATCCGAGCCGTTCCTTGCAGCATCCACGGCCGAGCCAACTCCCACCTCCTACTTGAGGCTTCTTTGCGAAAACCCCCTGCACGAATCCTGCTTTCGCTTGAAGCACCAGCCCGAGCTTGCTCCTTTTGCTCCCCATTCCCCACTTGGTGCTAGGGTTCCTCCTCTGTGCCTCCTCTTGCGCCGCCCATGAAGCTTGCACAGTCCCGCTGCTTGCCCAAGCCCTTACACCGCCGCCCTCACCCCCGCAGCGAGCACTGCGCCGCCATCCTGTGGTGAGCCGAGCCTGTGCCGAACCCTCCTGCACCTCCTCGCGCCGTCTCCTATGTTGTCCGCTGAGCCTCCCCCTACGCTGACGCCTCCTGCTCCTCCCCTCCATCGGCTGTAACATCCCAAATTTCTGGAGTTCTTAAAAAGTTTTCAAAATAAAAAGAACCATTTGGTTTTGTTGAGAGTTCAAAGCTTAACATGAGACTTTCGGAAATTTGAGCGTTTAACATGACTAAATCAAACTTCAACTAATCCAAAGTTGGTTAATCTGGAGTTGTTCGAGTTCTGGTCTTGTTTTCCTTTCTCTCGGTTTGTTTAGACCTCTTTGGACCTCCCTTAGCCTCTCCTGACCTTCCCTCGTTGGACCTCCTCTTTAGTTCTGTACTCCTCCCCATGGTTTAGACCTCCTCATGGTTTAAACCTCCTTTTCTATTTGAACCTTCCTTTGGTTTTGACCTCCCCTTGGGTCACGACCATCCCCGAGGTGCTCTCAGCTAGAGTTTGTGTTTCAAACATCATTGATTCCCGAAATCCATCGATTCAGGTTGATCTCCTCTTTTCATGATCTCCTTGATTCCATCTTGACCGTTGAGACCTCCCCTGTGTTGGTCTTGACCGTCGAGATCTCCTTTGGCTCCATCTTGACCGTTGAGACCTCCCCTGTGTTGGTCTTGACCGTCAAGATCTCCTTTGGCTCTATCTTGACCGTTGAGACCTCCCCTGTGTTGGTCTTGACCGTCGAGATCCCCTTTGGTTCCATCTTGACCGTTGAGACCTCCCCTGTGTTTGTCTTGGTTGCCGCGACCTCCTTCGGTTCTATCTTGGTTGCCGCGACCTCCTCTCTTTGTCGTGTTGCCGTGACCTCCCTTGAGGCCGTGACCTCCTTTTCTTGTCGCTTTGTCGTGACCACCCTGGCGGTCATGACCTCCCCTGTGGTCTTTTTGCAAAGACCATCCTCCTTGGTCTTTTGCAAAGACCACCCCCTTTTGGGTCACGACCACTCCTCTCAGTCGTGACATCCCTCTTTTCCCCGTGCAGCATGCGCATTAAATACTGCCGTCACCGTATTAGCATGCGCACATAATTTTGCTGTGTTCGTAGTGACGTGTGCATTTAATGTCGTTGCCTCCGCTGAACCACCGAGCCCCGCAAGTCTTGCCGCCTCATTCGGTTTCCCGGGGCCCCCATTTCCTCTATAAATAGAGTGCTTGGGAGCTTATTTTGCCCTTTTTTTTGCTCCATCTCGCTCACTCTCATTTGCTCTCCCGGTCACCTTTGTTCAAGCTCTCTTTTGAAGTGGTTCCACCTCTTTCCTTCATCAAAATCTTTGCTTTCTTTCAACTCTGGTTTGGTGAGTTCTTTGGTTTTCTTTTGAAGTTTTTTTCGTGACTTGTCTCTTTTCGAAAACATGTAGGATCCAATTGTTTCAAGACCCCACGAACCAGCTGCTTCAACCGAAGAAGCTCAGTTCTGCAGCGAAGGCAAGTCATAGGCCTTTGATCATATTAAACCCATTTTCCAAAAAGTATATTGTTTTGCTATAAACATGCATGGCTAGTTTTATAGAAAAATTGTTTTGGGAGTAGTTAACCACCCATTTGCCTTATGACTCCTTGGTTTGGTTGAATGCAACATGTTGACATGTACCCTTGGAAATATGTAGGATGGGTTATCTTAGTTGGTTATGTCTTTGTGTACCAACATGGGTGCGTTCTATTGCTTAGCCATGCTTAGTAGACGTCGTTCTCACCATGAATCATCAATGTTAGTTTACCCCCAGCACACTGGTTGTGGCTTGTGTAGTAGTGGCCGGTGGTCATGAGTAGTCTGGGCACACGGCTGGGTGGTCGTGTGATGTTTCCAAAAAACTTGTTTACTTATGTATTATCTTTTCAACTTATGCTTTGCAATCTACTTATTGTATTTTTGTTAAATACTGCTTTATGCAAACTAACCGTACAACTTTCTTTGTCAAGTCTTGCATAAATGTTATTGCATTATTTCCCTATGGCTTGCTGAGTACATTCAAAGTACTCATGGTTTATGCCCTCTGGTTAATCAGCAGCCGAAGACCTCCCCGGGTGCTCCATGCACTATGAGGAGGACTTCATTGAAGACCTCATGGACTAGGGGACGTCCTCCACTCGATAGCCTGTGGCTCGCCGAGTGGCCGCGCTGAATTTTGTTTCTGCTGCAAGTGTTCTTTTGTTGTTTGCCCTGCGTGGCTCCCCTGTAAACAAGCTTGACCATAAAGTCTTTTGTCTATAAATTTTAATTTGTCTGCTTCATCTTATGTTTGTTGTATGGATGTGATGACACCGTTGTTGAGTCTGTGCGAGCTAGCGATCTGATCTTGAGACTAGCTCGTTGTGCACAGAGACTGAGACCTCCGGGTAGTCTTGGAGGACCTCCGAGTGGACCTTTGAGTCCTCCTGGGTGGTCCTGGGGGACCTCTTGGGAGGTCTTGGAGGACCTTCCCAGACCCTCGGGTAGTTCGGTTGGACCTCCTGGGTGGTCCTGGGAGACCCGTCCGGGTCCTCTTGGGTCAGATCCTTTACAAGGTGGTATCAGAGCCATATCGACTGTAGGACGTAATCGTAGTTAGCATGGTCGACTTAGTCTAGAGTCTAAAAATTTATTTTCTAAATCAAACCAACTGATTAATTTGAGTAGTTATTCTTCTCTCATCTTACTCTAATCTTTTCTCACATTATTCTTGGATTCTCACCCTTACCCCCTCTGGAACTGTGTTTTAAAACTTAAACTAACCTTCTCACCTCAGGAATCTCTGTAGGATCGACCTTTGTTTTAAGTTGCCCACCCCTGTAAGCTAAGTAGAAGTGCCCAGAGTGGTCCTCTTTAGCTTAGTGTCGTTTAGTTCGTGTCTTTGGCCTTCTGTTGGAGTTTTATGCCTCTTAGTAGCTTTTCGGCTACCTGTCCTTGGGTTTGACCTGCTTTTCCCCGATTAAGGTGCTCTGTCTCTCCTCTTGCTCTCTTTCGTCCCTTGTGCTTTTCCCTCTTACCTAATGTGCTTTTTCCCTCTCATTTATTAAGCCTGAGAAGATGTCTTGCAGATGGATCAGTCCCGCAATGCAGCAAGTCAAGATGAAACAGTGGATCCCTCATTGCCACCACCCCCGCCTCCTCCAAAGAAATTTCGCAGATCAAAATATGAGTCGGCCTCATGGCAGCCCATGCATGAGATGATGAGTGTTTTGATGCAAAACATGAACCAAATGATAGCCCAGCAGAATCAGACCACCATGGCCCTGATCGCGGCATTGAACCAGAGCCACCAAGCCGCTGCTGCGTTGCCACCGCCACCAGTTGCTCCCTAGTCAAGGATAGCAGAGTTCTTGAGGACCCGTCTAGCTACCTTCGCTAGCTCCTCCGAGCCGTTGGACGCAGACGATTGGCTGCGCTCAACCGAGAGGAAACTTGCCATTATCCGGTGTGATGACCGGGAGAAGGTTCTCTATGCCTCGCACTTGCTCGAGGGCCCAGCAACAGAGTGGTGGGAGAGTTTTTGTGCCGCCCATGAGAACCCCTAGAGCATCACGTGGGCAGAGTTTTCTGAAGCCTTCCGCCATTCCCATGTCCCTAATGGGAAGGTGGAAATGAAGAAGAATGAATTTCGGGAGTTAAGACAGGGAAGCATGTCGTGAGTGAATATCTCAACAAATTCACTCAGCTTTCTCGGTATGCCCCAGAGGATGTTGCCACAGATGATGTCCGACAGAAAAGGTACAAGCGAGGACTCATTCCCAGTTTGAAGGTCCAGGTTGTTGGCAATGACTATGCAGACTTCCAGCAGATGGTGAACAAGACCTTGCTCATTGAAGAATCTCGCAGAGAGCTTGCCGAGTCTTACAAGAGGAAGATGTCACAGTCTGGTGCTCGCCAAGGTCCCTCGCAGAGAGCTCGGACCAGTGCTCAGTTCCCTGGCCGTTTTGCTCCATCGACCACCTCTAGGACCTCTCCAGCAGCTCCTCACCCGACACCTCCAAATGTCAAGAACCCTCAGCTTCAAAGAAGAAGACCATCACCAACCCGCCAAGTGCATCAATTCTGCCGCAGGAATCACATGTTTTAACTGTCATCAATTGGGGCATTATACCAATAACTGCTCTCAAAGGCAAGGACCAGCTCAGGTACGATTCAACCAAGGTGCCACTCCAGCTCGAGTTTCAGTGCCGGGAGCAGGTCGTGGAGCTCCCTAAACCTCCCTTGCGCCCGCCAAGACCTCCCCACCCCCTGGGAGAGGACGTGTGAATCACGTCACCATTGAAGAGGTCCAGATAGCTCTGGACGTCGTGCTGGGTAAGTTCTTTGTAAATTCAGTACCATCCACTATTTTGTTTGATTCTGGAGCTTCCCATTCGTTCGTTTCCCGGATTTTTGCTGCAATGCATCAGTTGAAAGTTTTGCCTCTTAAGACCTCTTTGTTGGTCCAATCCCTGCTCGAGTTAAGTGCGAACCGTGGTTGTCCACAAGTTAAGGTGACCATAGAAGGGTAGAGTTTCTAGTCGACCTAATCCTCCTCGACACCCGCCTCTAGATGTGATCTTGGGCATGGACTGGCTGGCTAGATGTGGGGACCCGACATCGGATCTGTTTCAAGCCAAGTGATTGCGCAACACTTAACATGAAACATAAGCGATTAAAGTGCCCTGATATGTGTCCCATGTTAGCTCCCAAGGATCAAGTACAACATGCATATATCCTAGTACACAACATTGCAATCACATCCATACACAATCGTATAAGAGTAAAGGAATTGTAATTACAACATCATTGAAAAGAAACATAATATACAAGTTTGCATAAGAGGGCCAATTGGCCAAAAGTAATTATCAAAAGATAAATCGCAGCGGAAGACAAACTAAAAATAAAAAGGAAATAACCGAGTTGGCATGCCCACAATCCCACAAGCAACCAACTGGAGTTAAAGTCGAAGGCTCAAGTACTTTACCCAATTTGAATGACTTCTCACCAACAAATGGATAATTTTAAGTACAAAGTTGTACTCGCGAGACTTTTCAAGAAAAATAAGGATGCATGTATGTATCAAAGGAAGGCTACTACACTAGTCAATTTCAGTATAAAGTAAGTTTTGCAATTAGATAAACAATATAGATTCAAATTGCCATTTTAAAACATTTAGGAAACATTGTATAACAGTATGTAATGATCAACAACAATATAATCTCCAAATATAATCAACACACGAACTTCCCATTCGTGACACAAATCATTTCATAACAAATTAACATGCGAACTTCGCGTTCAAGATATCATTTCAGATCTGAACAAACTAACATAATGACACAACATTTTCAACCATAACCCAACTTAATTTTCCAAAAGCTAACTGTGCATGCTTTCCCACAAGTGATGTCCATAACCGGGGACACGGCTATTTGAATAGATTTATTTGACTCTGCAGAGTTGTACAGCTTTACCCACACGATATGCATACCTCGTAATGTCGGCCAATGCACTCTTCCTTTGGAGTGTGACTAAGTAGCATAACGAGACCGTTACAATGTCATGTCCTAACTATCAAACCACCTGAGGCTAAGAACCATGGCAGGCTATCGTACGTGCTAGAACCACGGTTCACCCTGTTGTGTAAGTAAGTCCCTATCAACTAGAGACCCTTAAGGGCAAGAAAGAAAAATATAGCATGACCCCACCAGATTGACAAGAGAGTCATTAAAACCAAACAACAACAATTGCCAACTGATTGTGTTTTGATAGCTAACACACAACAAATTATTAAGCCAAGCCTTCACCATTATCCCAAATGTGGTTGTAATGTAAGACTTGGTTCATCACACCACGCATCGATCCTCAATACCCAGACGGGCTACGTGAATCCGGACCACCCTTCATCACCCTATCACCCGCCCAAGTCCAACACACAACAACAACCCATCAACAAGTTCATAATAATCGATACGAAGATCTGGACATTTTCCTCAAATTCAACATAATCAAATCCATATAATCCTCAAATTTCATTAAGATTCAATTCGATCCATCGGCCGATGGACTAGCTCCATCAACCGTTATCGACTACAACTACTAGCACGACTAAGCATCGTTCTACAAATTAGCAAACAAATCCCATATAACATATAGCCTTAATCATTCAAGGTAAAAGGATAATCAACATTCAAAGGAGGGCCAATGCAGCAAGTAGGGAATTAACTACTTCTACCCATGAACATACTTTTCAACATAGCATGCAATTGAAAGATTAAAACCATACAAAACATTTTAAAATCAGTAGGAGCAATATGATCAAGAGGAGGGTGCTCGCACCTTTGCTGTACCACTTGTTCAATCTCAGTTTACACTCATGAATACGTTTGTATCGTCGAGATATCTATCGAAAGAACGATATTGCAATTAACACCAAATAAGCCGAAAATTTAAAATGCTCAAAAATGCATGAAATTTATACAATAGGTAGATTATGATTTTAGATGAATTTAGGTGAAAGATTCATTCTATTTGGATTTAGTATGTGAAAGTTATAGCAGTTTGAATCACAGTTTCCACTATGTCTTAATTCATGTAATTTAATTATTTGGCCAAAATTTGTAAAGTAGTGGTGAGGCAAAGTATTACATAGATAATTATAGAATAATATTATAAGACCAAAATAACTGAGTTTATCTCATTTGGAGTTTTTATGAATTAGTTATACATTTTAAAGTTATCACCTTTTTTCTATTGTAAAAATAATAGAGTTATGGATCATTTTACAAAACTACATTCTCTGCTATAGAGATATGTTTGAAACTTATTTTAAAATAAAGTTCACTTAAAATGAAAAT
The DNA here is from genome assembly GCA_036346405.1 of Phyllostachys edulis. NCBI lineage: Eukaryota > Viridiplantae > Streptophyta > Magnoliopsida > Poales > Poaceae > Phyllostachys > Phyllostachys edulis. The sequence continues at coordinate 74,364,605 of CM070561.1, forward strand.
TATCAAAACTGGTTTCATCCATTTTGGAGTTAAGATGAAATAGTAATGAATTTTTCAAGTTAAAGACATTTTCTAGTGTATAAATAAATAGGTTTTGGATCAATCTCTAATAACTATATTTGCTGAGACAGTGACAAGGTTGAAACCTATCTTCTTATAAAGTTCATGTAAAACTAAAAATAACAAAATTGGTTTAACTGTTTTTGGAGTTAAAATGAATTAATTATGCAATTTTAGAAGTTATTCAATTTTTCAGTGCATAAATTAATCATTTCGGAATTTCTATACTCATTTAGTACTTTTCTCACCGAGCTCTACTCTAGCCTTAGCCGCTTATGAGCGGGACCCAGGTCAAGTGTCGACTCGGTCAGCATTGACCAGCCCTGGCTGTAAAAGACGCGGAAAACGTATTCTCGTACTACGCCTCCTAATACCGATAGCGTACTCTCGGAATAAGCGCGTAAGAAATACGTTTTCCTTTGACAGAAAACGTACTTCGCGGGTTAACCTATTCACTTAACTAGCCATATGGCCCACATGTCATTGACTAAGAGGTTTAAATGTTTTTCAATTATATTACTAATCATGCTTTACAACCAGTGGGGCCTACATGTCAAGCATACACTAAGAACACGATTAGGAGTTAATGACGGTCATTACCCTAATCCTCCGACGGTTAACCGGAGTTCCCACGGGCGAGCAAATACGCCGCAGCAATGATTCAAGGCAAGCAGAGGTCTCGTGCTCGGGTCGCTGGAGCCGTGCTCGAGGACGCCGCGAATCCACTGGTGGCGACGCGGGGCCCGATGGCCGCCAGTGTCGTGCGTACGAAGGCCGGAGGCGGAGACGACGGGGCGGCTTTCGTGGACCGGCCGCTACGGATGTTGAGGAGACTTGGGGAGGTGTGCGTCAGCGTCGTCTCGTCACCACGAACACGAATCCGAGCTCCATTAGGGCGGAGAGGCGCTGCGGTGGCCGGGACACGGATGGCGGCGGCGCGGTAATGGAGCTTCACATCCAACCAAAACACGAAAAAGGCTTTGGGATGAGAAGCTAGGACCTCAGAGACTCAAAGGAGTCAACCAAAGCGGATGAGACTCATCGGAGATGGTGAAACGGCCCAAGGCGGAGCTCAACCGGAGCCGGGGAAGACAAAAGCCGCGGGGACGATCCCCTGCGCCAAAGACCAATTAAATTGGTCGGGACATTCATTGGGTCAAGGCGGAGCTCCTAGACAAGGTTAGAGAGGCCGAGGTTTTACTAGAGGAGAAACCAGTCTATGCGACGGTGCGGACACCTCCAGAGCGCGCACTGGAGCCGAATAGGACACTTCCACGCCCCGAGCGCTACAACACGAAAGAGGAGCTCGGGTTAGCAAAAATAGAAACGGTGAGGAAGACCAAGAAGGTCAGAGGGGTCGCGGGTGAAGCTTACCGAGAGGAACGCTCACACGAGCTTCCTCCTCTTCCCCGGCCGGGAAGAGAAGTGGGGGAGAAGGAGACACTAGAGGGGGTATTATCCTCGGGCGAGGACGGAGAAATAGGCGGCGTTAGGCGGGGATGCTAGAGGATTGGCCAACGCGGGCGATGGGTGACGGTGAAGATGGAGCGGGGCAGAGGCTCTCGGCCGCGTGGAGCTCGAGCTCTGCTCGCTCCTGCCCGAGGATGACAAAGCACAGGCGCGGGCGAGGCAGGCCCACCGGCCAGTGAGTGCGAAGAGGTGCGGCTCGGCTAGCTGGTCAAGTCCAACCAAGTGGTGCTCGAGTTCGGGTCGGTCCGATTGTGCGCCGTGTGTGAGCCCTACGATCTGAATCGGACGGTCCGGATTTCAAGGCCGTTCGACTGGTCCGGGGCGGTGCATCGGGCTCGAGCCAGGTGCGGCTAGGCGGTTTGGTTGGACCGCGCGGGGTTAGGCTCGGTCGGTGCAACAGTGCCAGCCTGTGTTTTCAAAACAGTTTGACCAAAGTTCCACAGATTTGACCGAGGCTTTAAAAATAGAAATAAAATTCTATAAATTCTAAAATAATTCAGAGGTGTTTCTGGGACATCCTAGTTCCCATATAAAATTTGAAAACCCACTTTTCATATTATATTTTGTTCAGTTTAAATTCAAACTTAAAATGTATAATTGTATTGTGTTTGAATTTTCTGAGGGTTGAAATTATTCCCAAAAATTTGAGAAAAATTATATTTATTCATGATAAATATTCTAGTATTTGAATAAATTGGTTCTAGATGATAATCACAAGTTTTTGTTCTTGTTTTTCTTTTGGAGTTAAATTTTGAAGTGTAGGCTTAAACTTTGATTAAGATTTTTCAAGTGCAATATATGATGCAAATGTTTCCAAAAAGTCATGAATGCTGATAAGATGCATACTAATTATCATTAATTAACTTGGGGATGTTACACTAGACATCAAGCGTTGTTGGATTGTGGTGGTAGAAGCATCACTTTGGTTAGTCCATGGGAGTTAAAGTGAAGTTTGAAGCCACCTCTGAGAAGCCGAGAGCTCAGTCTGCAGTGTTCAAACTGTGTCCTTAGAGGATGTCCCAGTGGTCTGTGAGTTCCCGAACGTCTTCCCAGATGAGCTTCTTGGAATGTTGTCAGATAGGGAGCTAGAGTTTGTCATCAACTTGGTCCTGTGGATCGCCTCCAATAGCTAAGAGACCATACCGTCTACCTGTTGACGACCTAGTGGAATTGAAGAAGTAGATTGAAGAAATGCTTAAGAAAGGATTTATCAGACCGAGTTCCTCACCTTGAGGAGCTCCTGCTATTTTTGTCCCCAAGAAAGATGGTACTCAGTGGATGTGTGTGGACTATAGAGCACTCAATGAGGTCACTATCAAGAACAAGTATCATTTGCCTAGGATAGATGACCTGTTCGACCAGCTAAAAGGGGCCGGAGTGTTTTTCAAAATAGACTTGAGGTCAGGATATCACCAGTTGAAGATTCGCCAAGAAGACATCTCCAAGATAACTTTTTCAACCTGATATGGCCTGTTTGAGTGCACAGTCATGTCTTTTGGTTTAACCAATGCCCCTGCATACTTTATGAATTTGATGAATAAGGTGCTCATGGAGTATCTGGACAAGTTTGTCATTGTCTTTATTGATGACATCCTAGTATACTCCAAGAGCGAAGAAGAGCACGAAGAGCACCTCCGCTCAGTCTTGAGCAAGCTCAAAGACCACCAACTCTATGCAAAGTTCAAAAAGTGTGAGTTTTGGATGAAAGAAGTTACCTTCTTGGGCTATGTTGTGTCTGAAAAAGGAGTTGCCGTCAACCCCAGTAAGGTACAGGACGTCCTCAACTGGAAATCACCCAAGTCAATACCTCAAATCAGAAGTTTTCTCGGCATGACGGGTTACTACCGTCGGTTTATTGAAGACTTCTCCAAGATAGCAAGACCTTCACCCACTATTAAAGAAAGAGAAGAAGTTTGCTTGGACACCCGACTGTGAGCAGAGTTTCCAAGAATTGAAGAAGCGCTTGACCACTGCCCCAGTGCTGATCTTACCAGATGTCCGAAAGGACTTTGAGATATATTGTGATGCATCTCGACAAGGTCTTGAGTGTGTTTTGATGCAAGAAAGGAGAGTAGTGGCTTATGCTTCCCGACAGCTAAGACCTCATGAAGTCAACTACCCCACCCATGATCTGGAGCTGGCTGCCGTAGTGCATGCCTTAAAGATATGGCGGCACTACCTTATTAGTAATCGCTGTGAAGTGTACACTGATCACAAGAGCTTGAGATACATTTTCACCCAAGCAGATCTCAATATGAGGCAAAGAAGATGGTTGGAGCTAATCAAGGATTACAATGTTAGAATCCACTATCACCTAGGCAAGGCCAATGTGGTAGCCGATGCATTAAGTAGGAAGGTCTACTGCAGCACTTTGATGATCAAGGAAAGTCAGCCAGCACTTCATGAGGAGTTCCAGAAGTTGTAGCTTGAGTTAGTGGAAGAGGGTTTCCTGGCTGCTCTAGAAGTCCAACCCACCCTTCTAGATCAGGTCAGGACAGCCCAAACTGAAGATGGGGACATCCAGGAGATCAAAAACAACATGAAGAAGGGAAAGTGCTTGGAGTTTTCAGAAGATGAACATGGGACTGTCTGGCTTGGCAAGCGCATTTATGTACCAGATCAGGAAGAGCTCAAGCAGATGATACTCAAGGAAGCTCATGAAGCCTTGTACTCTATCCACCCTGGAAGCACGAAGATGTATCAACACCTCAAGGAATTCTTTTGGTGGCCTAGCATGAAGCGTGAGATCACTGAGTATGTGGCACGGTGTGATGTCTGCCGGTGAGTTAAAGCTGACCACCAAAGACCTCCTAGACTCTTGCAACCTTTGAGCATACCAGGATGGAAATGGGAAGAGATCGGTATGGACTTCATCACTGGTCTGCCCAGGACCCAAGCTGGTTATGACTTTGTTTGGGTAGTGGTGGATCGCCTTACCAAAGTTGTCCACTTCATCCCAGTCAAGACCACCTACTCAGGAGACAAGCTAGCAGAAATATACATGTCAAGGATTGTTTGTTAGCATGGTGTGCCCAAAAAGATTATGTCAGATCGAGGATCTCAGTTTACCTCAAGATTTTGGCAAAAATTACATGAAGCTTTGGGCACCAATCTGAACTTCAGTACAGTCTACCATCCTCAGACTGATGGACAAACCGAAAGGGTAAACTAGATTTTAGAAGATATGTTGAGAGCTTGTGCTCTAGAGAACCAGAGCAGTTGGGACTGAATGTTACCTTATGCAGAGTTTTTCTACAACAACAGCTACCAGTCAAGCTTGCAGATGTCCCCATTCGATGCCCTCTATGGAAAGAAGTGTAGGACCCCCACTGTATTGGACAGAGTTAGGAGAAGGCCAAGTGCTCGGACCAGACCTCTTGAAGGAAGTCGAAGATCAAGTCAAGTCCATAAGAGAGAAGCTGAAGGCTGCTCAGGACAGGCAGAAGAGTTACGAAGACAACCGTCGTCGGGACCTAGCTTTTGTCCCTGGAGACCATGTGTATCTTAAGGTATCACCTCTCAACGGAATGCGCCATTTCAGGATTAGTGGGAAGCTCGCACCAAGGTTCATTGGCCTGTTTCCAGTTCATGCTCGAAGAGGAGAAGTGGCTTACAAGTTGGAACTTCCACCGTAGTTGTTTGGAGTGCATGATGTCTTCCATGTATCCCAGTTGAGAAAGTGGTTGCGTGTGCCAAAAGAGAAAATGCCCCTGGAAGCAGTCGACCTCCAGGAAGACCTCTTACAAGGAGCAACCTGTCAGGATCTTGGAAGTATCCGAACGCGTGACAAGAAGCAAGGTCATCCGGCTTTGCAAGGTCCAGTGGAGCAACCACTCCGAGGAAGAAGCCACTTGGGAGCGTGAAGAGGACTTGAAGGCCGAATTCCCGCACCTATTCCCTAGCTAGCCTGAATCTCGGGGTCGAGATTCCTTTTAAGGGGTGTAGGTCTGTAACATCCCAAATTTCTGGAGTTCTTAAAAAGTTTTTAAAATAAAAAGAACCATTTGGTTTTGTTGAGAGTTCAAAGCTTAACTTGAGACTTTCGAAAATTTGAGTGTTTAACATGACTAAATCAAACTTCAACTAATCCAAAGTTGGTTAATCTGGAGTTGTTCGAGTTCTGGTCTTGTTTTCCTTTCTCTCAGTTTGTTCAGACCTCTCTGGACCTCCCTTAGCCTCTCCTAATCTTCCCCTGTTGGACCTCCTCTTTAGTTCTGTACTCCTCCCCATGGTTTAGACCTCCTCGTGGTTTAAACCTCCTTTTCTGTTTGAACCTTCCTTTGGTTTTGACCTTCCCTTGGGTCACGACCATCCCCAAGGTGCTCCCAGCTCGGGTTTGTGTTTCAAACATTCTTGATTCCCGAAATCCATCGATTCGGGTTGATCTCCTCTTTTCATGATCTCCTTGATTCCATCTTGACCGTTGAGACCTCCCCTGTGTTGGCTTGACCGTCGAGATCTCCTTTGGCTCCATCTTGACCGTTGAGACCTCCCCTGTGTTGGTCTTGACCGTCGAGATCTCCTTTGGCTCCATCTTGACCGTTGAGACCTCCCCTGTGTTTGTCTTGACCATCGAGATCTCCTTTGGTTCTATCTTGGTTATCGCGACCTCCCCTATTTGTCGTGTTGCCGCGACCTCCTTTTCTTGTCGCTTTGTCGTGACCCCCTAGCGGTCATGACCTCCCCTGTGGTCTTTTTGCAAAGACCACCCTCCTTGGTCTTTGACCGGGTGGTCGTCTGGCCGGGTTGAACCCAACAATGATCAATTTGTCTAATGAACTATGGAATCGTGGCAAAGCCACTGTTGTTAAAATTTATGTGCCAAGACCAGAGTGGTCATTTGGCCAGGAGAACCAGAAAATGTTTTATGCTCAGGCGAGTAGTCAGGGAGTGAGTAGTGGGTGCCTTGAGCACACTGGGTTTGTGGTCAGACTCGTCTGAGCAGCCAACTAAGGACTTAACCTTGTACGTCATCGATCTGGGTCATTCCCGTGCAACCACAAGTCCATTGTGGGGTGGTCTTGGCCAACTAATTAGCGAGGTCCTTATGCAGTTCTGTCGTGGTGGTCGAAATGGCGCAAGAGGGGACCCTGAAAAGCGAATCCTCAGCGAGCAGAACCAAGTCTGGACTGACCTTTGTAAAGGCCTTATCACTAGCTCTAGACTGCTTACCAAAGGAAGTGAGCAGGGGCATCGACGGGTGCCCAACCAACTAGAGGACTTCATGTCTTATGGGTAAAGTGCACAACCTCTGCAGAGTGTAAAATCTATTTGAATAGCCGCGTCCTTGGTAATGGACATGCCCGGTTCTTTCACGCAAGGGGTAGAGCTTTCTAAAAAGTTGGGTTTGGTTCCGAGTGGGTTGGCTCATGACTGGGTGGTCGTGAGTAGTCTGGGCACACGGCTGGGTGGTCGTGTGATGTTTCCAAAGAACTTGTTTACTTATGTATTATCTTTTCAACTTATGCTTTGCAATCTACTTATTGTATTTCTGTTAAATACTGCTTTATGCAAACTAACCGTACAACTTTCTTTGTCAAGCCTTGCATAAATATTATTGCATTATTTCCCTATGGCTTGCTGAGTACATTCAAAGTACTCATGGTTTGTGCCCTCTGGTTAATCAGCAGCCGAAGACCTCCCCAGGTGCTCTGTGCACTATGAGGAGGACTTCGTTGAAGACCTCGTGGACTAGGGGACGTCCTCCACTCGATAGCCTGTGGCTCACCGAGTGGCCACGCTGAATTTTGTTTCTGCTGCAAGTGTTCTTTTGTTGTTTGCCCTGCGTGGCTCCCCTGTAAACAAGCTTGACCATAAGGTCTTTTGTCTATAAATTTTAATTTGTCTGCTTCATCTTATATTTGTTGTATGGATGTGATGACACTGTTGTTGAGTCTGTGCGAGCTAGCGATCTGATCTTGGGACTAGCTCATTGTGCACAGAGACTGGGACCTCCGGGTAGTCTTGGAGGACCTCCGGGTGGACCTTTGAGTTCTCCTGGGTGATCCTGGAGGCTCTCCGGAGGTCCTGGGGGACCTCTTGGGAGGTCTTGGAGGACCTTCCCAGACCCTCGGGTGGTTCAATTGGACCTTCTGGGTGGTCCTAGGAGATCTCTCCGGGTCCTCTCGAGTCAGGTCCTTACATCGGCGCCCTGCGTCGTGCCTCTAGGACGCACTGTCCCCAGGACGTGCCGCCCCGGGTCGCCATCTTCTATCCTCTACGCGATGCTGCTACCCCAAGTCGCTCCGTCGCCGCCGTCCAGGGCCAACCTCGCTCCATCTCAGAGCGGCACCTGATGCTTGTAGTTGTGAATCAGAGTAACCACAAGCCTTGATTAATTCTTGTAATTGTGAATGAGTGTAGTTGGAATTATAGCAGCAGGTACTTGCTTTTTTTACTTAATGTGTGTGCTTGTGCATGAAAGAACCTATTAGCATGTATCAGGTGATTTTGTAATGGCAATCAATGGAGTTCCATGAACAACATCAGGTGATTTTTGCAATGGGAATCAAAGTTCCAAGGATAGTATCAGCTGATTTTGTAATGGGATCATGGGAATCAATGAAGTTCGATGAATTAGACATCCCCCCTGCAGGGTTTGATGGACATGTAATATTTTCTTTGATGTGTGGATGAATGTTGGACATGTTCAGCTTTAGATTTTGGACTCATTGACATGTTGCATGGACATGTAATATTTGCTTTGTTGTATGGATGAAGTGTAGCTGAATGTTTGGTCAATTGTTAGTTCTTGATGAATGTTTGATCAATTGTTAGTTCTGGACTCATGGTCTTGATGTATGCAATCAGAAATGTTAGTTCCGGACTCATGGTCTTGATGGTCAATTGTTAGTTTTGGAGTCATGATCTTGATGTATGCAATCAGAAAATACAACATGATAAAGCAATGCTACAGTATCAGGTATTTGCAAATTTTGGTTCACGAAATCTTTGCTTCTTTGCTTGATGTATGCAATCAGAAAATTTAGTTCTGGACTCATGGTCTTGATGGTCAATTGTTAGTTCTGGACTCATGGCCTTCTTTGCTTCAGTAGCCTGTGGCGCAAATCTGAATTGTCTGCTATGACAGGCATATGCCCTCTCTCGGAAATCCTTCTCTCTGACATTAAACTCTTAGTTGAACTTTTGTGCGACCTTTGTAATTCATTAGTTTTATCTCAATACCAACAGAGGAGGAGGTAGTACCAGGTTTCACTGAGGAACTAAATGGTCTGTTCCTTGATTTCAATTGCTGCCTTTATTTTCGTTCACAAAATGCTTACAAGTGAGGAGTCTTACATGAAACAATACACACAAAAACAAGTTACAGATTCACTTAAGACACGGACACACATCCATTCATCTCACCATAATTGTAACATGCACTTCCATTCACCCAAAAAAAAACGTGGGTAATGCACAAAGCGGTAAAAAGCATTCAGGCCTGATACTATTCATGGATTCTAATTCACGAGCATTCAGGCCTAATACTGTTCAGACCATTACAAACATAATTTCATTAATTCTAATTAAATCGAACTTCATTGATTCCCATTACAAAATCAGCTGATACTATCCATAGAACTTTGATTCCCATTGCAAAAATCACCTGACGCTGTTCATGGAACTTCATTGATTGCCATTACAAAATCACCTGATACATGCTAACAAGTTCTTTCATACATTTCTGAAATTAAAAGTACTATATGTCCATGAGTCTAGAACAAAATATGAAGCTCAACATTTCTGAAATTAACAGTGTTACATATCCATGACTCCAGAATACTACATTCAAGAACAAAATTTTCATCCCATCTTCATCCTTTCAAGAATAGAACAAGCTTCAATATTTTTTCCTGTTACATTAAGATCACATTCTGTAGCACTTCATTCAAACAAACTTGAAGAAGCAAAATGGAACCATCAGGACTGCAGTGTCAAAGCAAAATGCAACCATCAGGACTGCAGTGTCAAAGCAAAATGCAACCTCCTACTTAGCCACCTTGGAGGCTCTACAAAGCAAAATGGAACAATTTCAGAGAGGAAAGATTTCAAAGAGGAAATAGGACAATATCAACATTATTGTTGGAAACATGATATATGACCTTGAGTCTGAACTACAACATGAGTTCAGAGAGGAAATAGGACAACATGAAAGATTTCAAAGCAAGTGCCAGAAGGGAAAACATATACATTCATGAAAGAACCAAAAATCAATTACCACTGCAGCCCAATTTCATCCCATCTCAGTGATTCAAAGAAAGTACTTACCCTCACGGATGGAGTACAGATCAGGGGCTCGGGTGGGCGGCAAGCTTGGCTCGTGAGGCTCAGCAGATGCAAGGGCGGTCTGCAGTGCAAGGGCTCAAAGGTCTTGAGGCGGAGGCGCAAGGAGGCACATGCAGTCTTGGAGGTGCAGGGCTCGGGCGGGCGACATAGGGGGAGGCGTGTGTGGGTGCGGAGATGTAGGAGGCGGCGTAGGGGCTCGACGTCGGCTGGCATAGCGGCGGGTGATGTAGGGGCGTCTTGAGTCGGTGATCGAACCCTACCAAGTCGTCTTGGGGAGGTTTGAGGCGAGGCTAACGAGGGGTTAGAAATGAGAGGAAAGGGTTTGGGCAGGTTTTTTCAAAATCATGCAAGTGGGAGGGTCAGCCATCTCACCAGACGTCGTCCGAAATGGATAGGCAGGATCTATCATGTGCATATGTCCACAGATGTGGGCATGTGCACAGGATATGCCGCTAGACGTAAGACTCTTCTTTTAGTTCATTTAGGTCAATAAGTGGCTTTGAACTAGTACTAGAAGCCATGAGTACCCAACATTTAGTTAATATTGTTGACAAGCTCTTTATACTGAAGTGTTTTGAGTTCTGAGAATACAAACATTTGATTTTTGCTAGAATTTTTTGTGTTTTTGGCTCCAAAATTTAAGCTTTCCTTGAGGCGCCAATGAAGTTGAAATATGAACTAACCTTAAAATAAGGTATAGCATCAACTAATAGTCGCTACAATTGGATGAAATCTTTACATGGCTCAAACTATTCACTAAAAGCCACCACAATTTTCAGAAAAAAAAAACTTAATTTATTCCACTTCACTCATGTCCATCCACCTTCTAACAAAATAAATTACCCAATTTGACCTACACCATCCGAATTAACTTATTCCAACGCTTGAGTTTTTATCCTATGTTAATTGCAATCAGTGTTGTGAAAAACGGAATACGGTCGTCACACGGTTAAGGTACCGTCAAGTGATTAATCGGAATACAGACGATTAATCGGAATTATGCGGGCATTTTGGGTGTTCCGCTTATATACATATGTATGCGATGATAATACTAGCCCTAAAGGTATTTAAACAATTTTTTTTATTAACTAATCCTTTTTTAAATTTTATTTTAAAGTTAACCCCCGGCGCACTTTATTTCCAATTCTGACCCCTTTGGTCACGCCACCACCCGTGACGTGACAAAACAACTCTGTCACACTGGGGCATGCTCTTGTCACGCCATGGGTGGTGGACCAAAAGTGCTATTTGAGGACTTATCCCACTGCGTGACCGTATTGTTTTGTCACGTCATGGGTGGTGGCATGACCAAAAGGGTCGAATTGGAAATAAAATGCGTCGAGGGTTAACTTTAAAATAAAAATTAAAAAGGTTAATTAATAAAAAAAGTCCATTTAAACACATAATATTGCCAGAATTACTAAACATATATATTACTAGTTTGGCGTAGAGAATTGCTAAGTCGTAGGTGATCTTGACAGCTCTTGCAAACTACCCAAAAAAAATATATCTTACTATTTCGTTAAAGCTTCAAACAGTTTGTTCATCTAAGTTTTGTATGTTAGGTAATAGATCAATCGTATCCATGACGTGAAGCACATACATGGCTATTCCGTGATCTAGTCCTTTTGAACTTCTTTTCCGGTTCTGATTCATGTAGCTTAAATTTTTGTATGTAGAATAAAAAAAGGCTATAGTAACGTTAAAAAATCTAAAAACATAAAAGATACTTTTCCATGAAAATGGTGTAAATATTTTCTAAATTGCTAGCCCGTGCGCTGCTCAGGTTGATTGGAATTATAAATGAGAGAGTTCTGGGTTAGAATTTTCAGATGAAATATCAGTGAACTGGTAGATTGGCAAGAAAGACAAAGTGCATGATGGAATTTTCAGATCATGTAGATGTAGAAAACTGTGTACTAGTAGTACAATGCCGACTATGCAGACAGAGGAACAGTGAGACAAAGAAGGAATATATTATTGCGCCGGCGGGATGCCACAAAGTTACTGGATATGTATGGGGCATAGCATGTGAATTAACAGGATTTGATGGCCGATTAAACGGTAAACGGCTAATTAGTCAGTGTAATCAGTCGAGTAAAAGTTCAAAACCGTTAACTTGCCTCCGCATATGCTAACCGTTACGCTCTGGCTGACGCCATTTTTTACTACACTGATTGCAATCCCTAGTAGATATGCTCCTTGTGTTCAAAATATCATCCTATAAAGTGTGTATCTACTTTGTGAATTAAAATTATTAACAATCTATGTCCTGAACAAATTACGGGGAGTTTCTAAGCATATATTAATATTTAAAAATGGTCAAAAAAGTTTGATCCGTAGATCAACACCTCTCCTTCCTCCGGCTCCCTACACATACTCATGCATTTCCCTTCACCCGACGTAAATTCACTCTCTCCACTCCACCGTGCCACTACCATTCCCTCGAGCCTCCTCGCCGCCTTTCCAGCGCCACTACCACCTCATGTAACCACCGTCGGCACCAAAGGTGGCTCCAGCTAGTGTCGCCTTTTTCTGATCCACCTCGCCATCGTTAACTGCCATTATCGCCCCCAAAACAAAACTACATGACCCCTCAAGGCTTCATCGCATACCGTACGTCCTCCTCTGAACCAGCCACCACTGGCACCGAGTCGCTACCCTGTTGCTGAGTTTTTAGCGTATATGTCATTGTTGCGAGTGTTTTTAACAAAATTAGCGTCTCTCACGACGCAACGACTGCACGTCCACCGGCCGCTCTTGCGGCCACGGGCCGGACACGCTTGCCCGTACTCATTGAGTGCATGTGCATCACGTGGCGCTGCGTCTGACGCCCTGCTGGGACGTAAATTATGTATGCTGGTGTCTTGTAGTAGTGTAACTTCTGTAAATGGTTGCAGACTATCTGCCTTAATTAATGCATAAGTCTCGGCTCTGAGCTTTCGGTTTTTTATTAATCCACTGTCGAGATAATTGATGTGAGGACTTGTTTTAAGATGGGTCTCTTCCTTGCTGGTGCAGATAGCGCAGCGTTAGACTTGGGCTCCAGCTAGCTTCTAAGTTCTAATCATCTTACCCACGAATCGGCAGTTGCGTCTCTTTCACTTCGATTTAGATGGAAAAGGAGCCATCAAGCTGCATGCACAAACAAGCTTCAATTGTAAAAAAAAAAAGCCTCTGTTTTCTTTTGCTGATGTGGATAGTAGTACTGGTGAGGAAGAATTTCACCGCATCTGGACAATCTGTCTCTCTCATACATATCGGTACATACAGTGCCTTGAATACTAGTGGTACTGAGTAAAAGAACTGTAGTCCCAGTGACGTAACGTAAATCATGCGGTGACTCAACAGTCACAGGCTAGAGGCTACAGCACAAAAGTACAAACGTGCTGGTTTTATCAAAAACGCCCGCAAAAGTAACATATACGCCAAAACCCCTGTTGCTAGCCGCCTATATATGGTTGGAGGCTTGATGAACTCCACTAACCTAAGCGGTGCTAGAATCTGTTAACCATCGAATTCTTTGTCCGAGCACGAGCAACATACAAATTAATTGGATATATCTAATCATATGGCACATAGTCTTTACATAAATTCAATACTCATAAAAGTTGAGTTAGACTTAAGAAAATTTTAAATGACTTATAAATAGCAAATCCGGTTATACATAGAAAGGCATGTGGCTGATTTTTTTTAGTTCTAATTTTGGGCACATCCACATATACAAACCCAAAATTCATTATATAGCACCGCCATGACAAGTTCATTTTTTATATAAAAAAAATATATGTAAAAGGTTTATTTTAAAAACGTTCTCCATTGTGGTATTGAAAACTTAATGTTCACCCCTTAAATGTCAATACGAGAGCATGCAGACTATATATGAATTTAGCCATAGTACGATGCAAGTGTATATCGTATTAATGCATGTTATACTATGATACTTCTTTTTACGTGCAACACAGCAACAGCCTCTGAATCGGATTGGAGTTGCAAGATACGACATGAGCATACACGGTATTAAAAACGAAGTAGATAGATCCTAAAAGAGAACCAAAATATAGTGCCTCTAGTTCTTTTTAAAATATAGGAATCCTAACTATGTTAGAATTCATATAAAAATACTTATAGCACACCTCGAGTCCGAGTAAATTAGGATCTTACTATATAAAAGGAGACGGAAAGGGTGGCTTCCGAACCTGCCACGTCACCTCGAAGAAAACCAACCGTAGGATGCGCAACGGACGTCCAGATGCCGCGGACATCAGCTCCTGCGTTTTCCGACGGACGCGGACACGTCGCCTCGAACTAGAGCCTTCCCACCCTTGCTCGTTCGGCGGCGCCGATTCTCCATTCCTCTCCGCCTCATGGCCCTCCTCTTCCTCGCTACGCTCGCGCTCGCGTCGCGCACCGCCCTTCCTTCCTCCGCCATGCGCTCCTTCAAGGCCAAGAAGCCGCCTCCATGCTACCCCGTGCAGCTCCCCTTCGCCCTCGACGCTTGGCTTGTGCGCAGAGAAAGGGATCGGGCGGATCGCCCAACACGCCCTCCCGCCGCAGCCGCAGCCCTACCTCACACATCGCTTCGCCAATGTCGCTACGGCCACGTGATTCCTTCGTGTCCCACCCGCCTCTCTCTCTCTCACGCTTCTGCCCTCCTCTCTCATTCCATGCGCCGCCGCTTCCTTCCTCTCCCCTTCGGCGTTGTTGCCATTTCTCTCTCGATCAGGTCCTCTCGCCTGTGAAGGAAGTGCCGCTTTCTCGACCAGGTATCCCTTGTCGCGAGCAATTACGAGCTCTTCTACAACGACGGCACGGCCTCCAGCACCTGCCTCCTCCCGGAGAGCATGTCCGACTCCTTGATGGGCTCCGGCTTCGAGTGGCTCCTCAGCCAGCTCACCCAGATCGACTTCAGCGGCTTCGACGCCGTCCGTCCGTGCGAGAATCCCCGGCATCCAAGGCCGCCGTGGTCCCGTAGAGTCCATGCCCTGTGATTGAGTCATGCGATTTAGTTTTCTGCAACTTATATTGTTATCTGCCTTCATTGGTTTATTAATTCTTCGTTGGTTTATTAATTATATAATCTATGACTGTCTTGATATCATGTTTTCATGTCATTTTAACTCCAAAGGATGGGGGACATTCATATCAACAGATGGTCTCGAATAACTTTGTGGAATATGGAAATTAGCAATCGAGCTTTACCTTTGTTGATGTGAAGCCTACAAACATGGAGGATCTAACTGGTAAACTTTTCAGTCTATTTATGATGTGTATTGAGCTTTCAAATTGTTGTATGTTAGCAACATGTTAAACATGCAAATGTTATCTACCTGATGGATCCACAGCCCAATAGCTTAATGTTCTGTATGGAATTCTTGATTAGTGGAGTAGGTTGTGTTACAAAGTAACCAAGTTCATCTCTTTTTGCTTTTCTACCATGCAAGATTGCCACGTTCTACGACAACGGCGCGGCCTCCGGCATCTGCCTCCTCCCGGAAAGCATGTCCGACTCCTTGATGGGCTCCGGCTTTGAGTGGCTCCTCGGTCAGCTCGCCCAGATCGATTTCGGCGGCTTTGACGCCGTCCGTCCGTGCGAGAATCCCCGGCGTCCAAGGCCGCCGTGGTCCTGTGGAGTCCATGCCCTGTGATTGAGTCATGCGATTTAGTTTTCTACAACTTATATTGTTATCTGCCTTCGTTGGTTTATTAATTCTTCGTTGGTTTATTAATTATATAATCTATGACCTGTGCTGATATCATGTTTTCATGTCATTTTAACTCCAGTGATGGGGGGACATTCATATCAACAGATGGTCTGCGAATAACTTTGTGGAATATGGAAATTAGCAATCAGAGCTTTAACATTGTTGATGTGAAGCCTGCAAACATGGAGGATCTAACTGGTAAACTTTTCAGTCTGTTTATGATGTGCATTGAGCTTTCAAATTGTTGTATGTTAGCAACATGTTAAACATGCAAATGTTATCTACCTGATGGATCCACAGCCCAATAGCTTAATGTTCTATATGGAATTCTTGATTAGTGGAGTAGGTTGTGTTACAAAGTAACCAGGTTCATCTCTTTTTGCTTTTCTACCATGCGAGATTGCCACGATGCAGGTGTTACATGGCATGCAGCGTATATACCATTGTTGATGTGAAGCCTGCAAACATGGAGGATCTAGCTGGTAAACTTTTCAGTCTACTTATGATGTGCATTGAGCTCTCAAATTGTTGTATGTTAACAGCATGTTAAACATGCAAATGTTATCTACGATGGATCCACAAATCCAATAGCTTAATGTTCTCAGATGGAATTCTTGATTAGTGAGTAGGTTGTGTTACAAAGTAACCAGGTTGATCTCTTTTTGCCTTTCTACCATGCAAGATTGCCACACTGCAGGTGTTACATGGTGTGCGGTGTATACAAGTTCTCTTTGATAGTCCTAAAAGGTAGTTACATTTGCCATCTATACAACCTATTGTTGGAATGGCAATCTGCATTACTATCTACCAATTGGAAATTTTGTTTATTTGGGTGGGGTCAAATTTGTCCCTGATGGACTGTGGTTTAAATGGGGATGGGATGGTAAAGCGATTCCTATGCTCTGCACTTGCCGAATTCCTGATGAATCATCACTCTGCGGCTATATTTTGGTATACTGACTAGCAGTTTCTTTAGGAATGTGTAAACTTGTAGGAAGCTCTATGTTGACAACCAATATTTGGTAGCTTTCATGTGTTTGAGAAATGCAGAGTTAGAGTACTTGTTGCTTTATATGTAACTACGAGTAGATAAAACAAAGATAATCTATATGACCTGTTAATACTCAAATACAAAACGAATATGTTATCTTGCGTTTGTGATTCCCAATACTTGTTTGTTGGTCGGTTAATAGTGCAACACCTTTGGTCATTCTTTGTAAATTTTACTTAATCGGTTGGTTTTAAAGATCTCATACGATTCTCGTGATCCTATCACCTGTTTTTAATTTCTACGACAACATGCATCACATGATATAATTCTGTGAAATTTCAGAGGTGGTTACATGTGTGGAGTTCCATCCAACTCATTGTAATACACTAGCCTATAGTACCTCAAACGACTCTAACAAGCTTATTGACCTACCGCAATCAACACTGTGTGACAAACACGCTAGGCTGTTAGTAATTCCCCTTGCACTTCCTGATGTAACGTTTATCCTTGTTTAGAAGTGAATACTAAATAAAGTTTGAAGGGTTATGATCATATGAGGTTAGTTCATATAGCTAAAATTTGTGCAGGCTGTTCTCTAATTTAATTCGGCTATTTGGTACAGATTTGAGGGGCATGGAGTACGTTGATAAAGATGCTTTTTTTACAGAGATAATTGCATCAGTTTCAGATATAAAGTTTGCAAGGGACGGAAGACATATTCTTATTCCTGATTATATGACTGTCAAGGCTTGTAGCTGACCTGCCTGTCCTATTCGTTTAGTTTGTTAACCTTTTCCTCTCTATATAAATTCCATGGATAAATTGGCTCAAAATGATCTGTTTCATTTAAAGAGTTTATGCAAAACCATTAGTTGTTAGTTATAATGACACCTCTATTGTATTTTAATAGACCTTATTATACTTTTAGCTTCTCTTCTTTGGTCAGAACTCAGAATAATGACACCTTCCTTCTTGAATGCTAACGCAGACCTACCGAGTTTGAGTTCAAGTATTCCTCTAGCCCACAGAGGCGCAGTGAGTGTGACAAATATCTTCCAAAGGACATTGTATTTTAGCTTTCAACATTTTTAGTACCCATAATAATGTACTTACCGAAATATGTTCTTCGGTTCTGAAATTTTAGATAGTTCAAGCTCAGAGAGGATTAATAATGGGATTGAGTCGACAATGGAGGCAAAGCGTAGATCAAGCCCTGCACCAACATATCAAAATGACAGATAGATCAGCAACAGCAAACATTCTACTACTTCATCCTTTGCTCCAGCTGTAAGGCTATATAACCAGATCTTTCTCCTTTGTTTAGTAGTCTCCATTGCTATCAAACAGATGTTGTGCACAGCATTTTGTTTAAAGTAGAACCGGCTCTATCAGCATGGACCCCGGATGTAGCACCTTTTGACCGATTTTGCCTCACTTGTCACTACTCATTACACAATGGTGTCTAATATCGCAGCTTTGCAAAAAAAAAATTTAATGTTCCACTTTCTGTGAACAAAAGAATTACAGTTATTGTGAAAACGAAAACTTTTTACTGCTTTGCAACTGTAAAAAGGAGTGTGGGTGTTTTCTTAGATAGATGCGAATCTGTGAGAATGATTTTGAGTACAAAATATCATACCAAAATAGTTTGTTAATTATCTTGGCGTAATCATAACCAGTGTATATCATCCTACAACAAAATTTCTTGATGTACTACATATTCGACAAGACATCTCTCTATTTTTAGATGCTTCAGATTGCACACCACCGACTTCAACTCAATTGTCTATCACCGAGAGGGAAAAAACAAGAGTATATCGTTCTTTATACTAACTGCTCTACTCCTCTTGTATAAAACACAATGTCATAATTTTTTATACTAACTGTTCTGCTTATTTTATATAAAACACAATGTCATTACCTAACAAACAAGTTCCATAATATGGTCAGGTTACAGCCAACACATGATATACCCAGCTCTGCACAAAAGAGGCTCTTTGATGTAGCAGCAGCTTCAGATTAGGTCATCACCGTTCCTATCTCTGTCTATACAATATTTAGCTAATCTGTTGCCGACTTACAGATAAGCTAGGCTCAATCGTACAACTTGTTTGCAGAATGTTAACGTACAGGGTGCAAGTCCCACCAAAGAACACGCTTCTCATGGCATTACTGGTGATGAAATCAATCCCACTGGAGAAAAAAAACGCAAGATGTGTAGGTAAACAAAGTCACCTAACTGTAGATTACTGTGGTCAATATTCAGCCTCTGTGACATTTCTGCCTAATATATATTGAACTTTTGAGCTTGCTCCATACTACCTGAATATTGACTCTTTGTTCACACTCTGTTTTGAATACGCTGACATTATATAGACCATCCTTCAATCTGCTTTAGTACTTTGATCAGGTATATATGTGTACCTATTTTGTTCACAGATCACATGTTGACACATATGAATACGTTATAGCCTGTCTTGCAAAGACACTTCACACCTAAGTTAATGCGAGCGTGATTCTACATGTGCAAAATACATACGGTCTACTGCGTACAAAATTGTATACCATTTATTCATCGGTTTGTTTAGTACATATTTTACTTGCATATATAAAAGTCCTCCATATCACTAAAAAACTTTCTACACTTAATAGACAAGAGGCAATACGACCTACAACAATTGTCTATATTATGTTCATACAAAATTAGTATTGCAATTATATTCATTCTACAGACAATAAAAACTACATGCTAGCATTACTAATCTTTTTTCCCCCACATGAAAGCCTCACTTACCGTCCTTTTTCTGCAGGTCACCTCACGGTTCATCAGACAACTAACAAATGTGAGATTCAATATGCCAGTTTGCCTATCTATATTTACCTCCTCCAGTCTGTTATATGTCACCTCTAAAACGGATATCTTCATGTTGTTTATGACAGGAACGTAGAGCTTCCAGTTCAGCTACACGTCACCTATCCAAACTCATCCCATGCTATATAAGCCTGCTTTTGTGAACTGTAGTGACAGACTTTGGGCGATTTTTGTGCTCACTTAGTACCTGCAGACCAACTTTATGTGATGTATGATATCGTAGAATATGCTCTAATATTTCACGAACAACTACATGTAATATATGCACGGTGGATGTACCCTACACTCTTTTGTAACAACAGTACCTGTTAATGTGCATTATCATCTATGTTTAATCTTTGCTTATTTCTCCCTGCTACATGCTGCATAGTACAGCTACCTACACAGCTTCCTTTTTTTTTAAAGTGTTTTTATTACAGCGTGAATTAGAATCGATGGACTATTTAGCTGATTGCAGATGATTATGCTTCTCTACCTGCCTGTTACAGCTGATGTCAGTATGAACATTCGACATTAGACTTCGGAAATGATGTACTGCCGGCAAGGTATGCCACTATCTATACTTTGCATAGCTCACCTCTACATTTGGTAGACTACCATGTTCGTTTGAACGATAAATCTACTTTCTGTGCTTCATGCTTTCGAGGAGCACCGTCAGCATCTTGAAGAGTTCAGGATCACAGTTAGCCAAAACTACAACGAGAGAGTACTTGCCCCAGATTTACTTTTCTGGTTCCTAGCAGTTACTGTTGCCTCATCAGTTCCTAATAATAGATGTTCATCTGTGCTATTACTGTGGTCAGCACAGAACTGAAGACAACCTCACGTACATATACAGGTACTTTCAGCCCATCTCCATAGTTTCGGCAACAGATTTCCAAGTCGATCCAGTTTTAATTACAGTTTCAGCTATCGGATTATATTATATTGAGCATAAGACAAAAATGATATGAGAGTGTCATCGTTCCTGGTTTGTTTTGCCTATGTTTAGGTTTCAGAAAAGATAACAGAGTGTGATCATTCCTGCTTTGTTTTGCCTATGTTGACGTTTTCTAACTAGATTGCTGATGGCTGCTATCCAACAATAATTCAGCTTTCTAATTTCCCTTCTTTGCTATAAACAAGTTGTGTTATACATTTCTATACATTTTCTCATGTCTAAAACATTCCTTGCCAAAGTTTTGTGGTAGATCAGATCCTCTTTTTTTTCCTCTTTTGCTTATTACAGCAACATGTTTTGAGCTGATTACAAAGTTCATAGCTTCCTATATAAGACGTATGCATTGCATCTAGCCAAAACATATATACTGTATAGACACCGTGTTTTGTACTTCATATATGGAGTTAAAATTGGTGGAGGATGATATATTGCTGCAAATAAAAGCAATTGCTATGATCGTTCTGAACATTGCTGGACTGAACATACAAATTCTCGATGTATAAGTATGGTAACTCTTATTTTGACAGAATACCTGTTAGTTTGTTGGTCTAAGAATAAGTCACATGTCTTACATGTTTCTTTTACATCTGGTTTAGGTCAAAACTTCCACACTGATGATCTCTCTTTTGTTTCTGACAGGTTCTTATTCATACAAACGTTCTAAAGTACCAGCCAACACAGGTTTTTAGTTCAAAAGGAAATGCATAATTCTGTAATCCCTTAGCTCCAAACTTTTTAAACTACTTTAAGTACTTTAGATACTTATTGATTTGTCATCTGCTGTGTTTGTACCTTTTCCTGTTCTACCATGTTTTGATTCCTCACGAACTAGATGTATGATCTCTGAAGTTAGTATATCAAAAGCAGATCAGGTTTTGCTACATTTTCGCCACATAGATATGTATCATACCATTCCCTAGATATTTTTTTTCGTACTTTGTGTACATGGTATTATTGCAACATATATATATATATATATATATATATATATATATATACACACACACATACACAAACAAAGCTTTCAAGTCGTCGTTATATATGGAATTTTCTTTTTTTTACCCACGACAACGTGCGGGTCTACTGCTAGTACATATAAACGACTAGTTTCTTTCTGAAAGCAATCTAGATTTCGATTGATTTGACCGGGGTTGAACGTGAGCCCATACCGAAACAGACGTTTCATCGTTAATTTCTTCAGTATTTAACACGCTGTGACCCTGTGAGGTTCCGGGCACCTTGGGTGAGTTGAATGGCGTGACCGCTGTCGGCCGGGGACGTACGCATGAGGGTGATCCATGCGCTCTCGCGCAGAGGTGGTTATGGAGCCAGTTTTTTTCGAAATTGATATAGATTAATGTAATATTATTTTATTTACAGTGTGAAAGTATTTTTAAAACCGAGCTAACGAGTTGAGCCGAACCGAGCCAGAGTGAAATCCAATTTCATTTGAAATTGACTCATTTTAATGTTTAACTAAATAACGAGTCTCAGCCCTTAATTATTTTTGTAATGATTTAGATGTTGATTTAGAGGATGATCACTCTAATTTTACATTGGTAACGAATAAAAAGAGGTCGAAAGATAAAAACTTTCCTAATCGGCCAATAAAATTAAAGTTAAAATGAAAGGTCTTTTTTGGAATAGCAGAGATCTAGGAGACTTGGCTAAACACCGTTATATTTGCGAACTAGTTAAGGAACAAACATTTAAATTTTGTGGCCATTCTTGAAATTGGTAAAAAAGACTTTTCAGCAGCTAGCCTTAACCATCTTTGTGGTGGTCGTGACTTTTTGTGGCATTGTTCTCCGCCACAAGGACGGTTGGGAAGTATCCTTTTAGGGCTGGATCCTCGGGTTTTCGATATTGGTTCTATTGATGCTGGTGATTTTTATGTTAAGTTTCATTTAAAAAACAGAGATGATGATTTTCAATGGATTCTTGTGGCTGTTTACGGTGCAGCTCAAATTCAGTTCAAGGAGAAGTTCCTTCATGAACTTATTCAGGCCTGTAGGAAAGAATCACTTTCCATTTTACTTGGGGTGATTTTAATACCATCAGGCATTCGGGTGAAAAAAATAAAGATAACTTTGAGTATAGATGGCCTTTCTTGTTTAATGTGGTAATTAATAATTTGGATTTAAGAGAAATAGCTCTTTCTGGTAGGCAATTCACTTGGGCCAATTCATTAGTTAACCCAATTTTTGAAAAGCTGGATAGAGTCTTAATGAGCATACATTGGGAGCATAAATTTCCTTTGGTCACAGTTTATGCTCTCAAAAGGCTTTTGTCTGATCACACGCCGTTGCTTTTAAATACGAGAGACTCCTTATAAAGAAAGTTAGCCTTTATTTAAATTTGAATTAGGATGGCTGTGTAGGGAGGGGTTTCGGGAGATGGTGGCTGATGTGTGGAGAAATGATGTGTGGAGAAAAGAAACTAGAGGTCATTCTACATTACAAAATTGGCAATGCAAGGTTAGATTTCTTAGACGTTTTCTTCGTGGTTGGGCTAAAAATACTAGTGGGACTTACAAAAAGGAAAAGAAAGATCTCAATTTGATAATTGATGAGCTAGATAAAAAAACTGAGTTATTCAGATTGTTTGATCAAGACCAGCACATTTAAAAAAGTTGCTAATGAGAGATTGGCTCATCTTTTAAGAAAAAAAAATTAAGTGGTACCAAAGATCCAAAGCGAAATTTCTTCTGAAGGGGGATAGGAATACACGTTATTATCATTTGATTGTGAATGGTAAGCATAGACGACAAAAGATTTTTCAGCCAGAACAAGAGGAAGGGATAATTCGGGGGTGATGTACAGTTAAAAAAGTATATCACCAACTATTATAAAGGTTTGTTTGGACCACCCGAAGATAATCATTTATCTATGATTGATGCTTTTACAAATGATATACCTCAAGTTTCGGACGCGGAAAATAATTTCTTTACAGATCCTTTCTCTGAAAAGGAGGTGAAAGAAGCAATCTTTCAAATGGAACATAATAAGGCACCAGGGCCAGATCGCTTCCCAGTTGAGTTTTATCAGATATTTTGGGATGTCATTAAAAAAGACATGATGACCATGTTTCATGAATTTCATAGTTGTTCATTGCCTCTTTTTAGTTTGATTTTTGGGATCATTACATTGCTGCCCAAAAAAACGGATGCTAAACAAATTCATCAGTATAGACCTATATGTTTTTTAAATGTAAGTTTTAAAATTTTTACTAAAGTGCTTACTAATAGACTTATGGGTGTCGCTCAAAAGATTGTTATACCATCTTAGTCGTCTTTCATGCAGGGGGGATATATTCTTGATGGAGTTGTTATCCTTCATGAAACCATTCATGAGTTACATAAATGAAATTTGGATGGAATAGTTTTCAAGATTGATTTTGAGAAAGCTTATAACAAAGTTATATGGTCGTTTTTACTCCAAACTTTGAGGATGAAAGGCTTCTCTTCTAAGTGGTGCTCCTGGTAGAAAGTTTAGTTAAGTGAGGGAGTGTTGGAATAAAAGTCAATGATGATCTTAGTTCTTTTTTTCAAACTCAGAAGGGTCTTAGGCAAGGCAATCCTATGTCCCCTATTCTTTTTAACCTTGTAGTGGACATGCTCGCCATCTTTATTTCAAAAGCTAAAGAAGTAGGTCTTTTATCATGAGTAGTTCCTCACTTGATTGATGATAGGTTGTCAAAATTACAGTATGCTGATGACACGATCCTCTTTTTGAATAATGATTTAGAACAAGCAAAAAATCTCAAGCTGATTCTTTGTGTCTTCGAACAATTATCTGGTTTAAAGATTAATTTTCATAAAAGCGAGATTTTTTGTTTTGGTACTGCCAAAGAAGTTGAATCTCAATACACGCAGTTATTTGGGTGTGAAATGGGTACTTTTCCGTTCAGGTACTTAGGTATCCCAATTCACTTTAAAAAATTAAGGAATCATGATTGAAAAGGGGTTGAGGATAAAGTTGAGAAAAAACTTAGCAATTAAAAAAGAAAAAATATATCTGTGGGTGGACGATTAGTTCTTATTAACTCGGTTCTCGTGAGTCCGCCTATGTTTATGTTTTCTTTTTTTGAGGTTCCTATAGAGGTTCTCAAAAGACTAGACTTTTATCGCTCTAGATTTTATCGCCAGAGTGACAGTCATAAACGTAAATATAGACTTGCTAAATAGAGTTTAGTTTGCTCACCCAAAGAACATGGCGGTCTAGGAGTTAAGAACTTAGATACAACTAATAAAAGCTTACTCGGAAAATGGTCATTTAAGTTACTTAATGAAGAAGGAGTTTGGTAATCTCTACTAATAAGGAAATATTTGGGTGAGAAGAGCCTTTCACAGGTGGTTAATAAATCGGGGACTTCTCAGTTTTGGTCAGGTCTTATGAAAATTAAAGATCAATTTTTTCGCTATGGTTCATTCCAGGTTAAAAATGGAATGCAAACTAGGTTTTGTAATAAAAACTCTGATATTATTAATAAAGTGCGTGATGTGGACTTGATACCATATTTGTAAAACTGTGTACACTAGCTGTTCCTGGACTAGTGTTGTAAGCACAGAGAATCTGGGATCCTTCTACCCCGGGTTCGACAATGGGGAGAAAGACCGGGATTTGGTTAGGAGAACCAAGGTCCAAAACGGTCATGTAGATCGGGTAATATAGTTGAACTCGGACAAGTCATAAGATGGACAAGGGCTATGAAAGGCACAAGTAGTTAAGGTGTAACATTCCAAACAATGGTTTGTGTTTCAAATGTATAAAAATAAGGATAATTTAAAACTTTTGATGCCTCATGATGTCATCTGAATTTTCTAGAAATTTTCCTCAAGGGCTTCCTAATTTCAAAGACCAATGCTTCAATTGATGGAAGCATAATCCTTGAAAACTCCTTAAGAAAATCTTGCGATCATCCTCTAGAAATATTTTTCCTAGGTTCTAGAGCTTCTTAGTGACTCCCCTGAAAATTTTTATAATTTTTAGATTTTAGAGCTTCTGTCGGTCCACGCACTATTTGTATGAGCCAAGTATATGACACGTGGGTCCCACCAGGAGAAATAGATTTCCTTTAGAGTTTTGTTTGAAAAAGAAAAGGAAATCATGGACCCCACTGGTCAGTGACCGTGGCTCAGTATGCCTCGGTATAAAAAGTATTTATTGCTTTTATATTTTCAGAAATGCTTTATTTTTGTATTATTAATTGTGTTAAACTTCAAAATTGCATAAGTATTTGATTTTAACTCCTTTTGGATGATTCAAATTTTGTTGGATTACATTTTTAGTGTAATTTAATTTGGTATAGTTTTTGTGGCTTGTTACCGTACGTAAATGGTTGTTAGTAGAATTACTTTCGGTTTAGATTTATTTTGCACTAAAAGTTATTTTAACTTGAAAAATGCATAAGGTTTTCTCTGTCACTCCAAATGGAGTGAATCATTTTTGTTGGGTTCTTCTGGTAGTGTACTTTATTGTAGAATAGGTTTTTAGTATGTTACTACCTCTGAAAATCTTATTTTACATTTGATTTGTGCACTACTTTCATGACTTTGAAAAATCATAAGAATTTCTTTTGAGCTCCAAATGCGGTGAATCAAATTTCATTGTTCATCTCATGTAGTGCTCTATCTACCATAAAATTTTCATGTTCACCACCTCTCTGGAAATTTTTGCCAAAACATTTAATTCGGGTGAACAGTAACAAATAGCATTTTATTCGGTTTTTCTTAAAGTCTGATTTTCAAACTGCCATAACTTTTGCATAGATCATCCAAATCATTTGATTTTTATTGATAAATTTATTTAAAATCATGCTCTACCTTCTGTGTAAATTTCGTGATTTTTAAATGATTTTTAATATTTTAGTATTTTCTGTTATTCGTTCTTATTGTTTCTTCTCAAATCTTTCAATAGGTTCCGAAGAATTCGCTGAGTATGAGAGTAATCATCTGTAGCAAGAAAGTTATCTCCAAAGAAGGCAAGCGCTTTTTTCTTTGATGCACGTTGATCCTATTATTTGCGCATGCTTGCCCTAAGAAGATCGGAATGCCCTCGCCCTAATGGAGGGCGAGGGCAAGGAAATGGTTGTCCTCTAGATCAGAAGGCTACCCAGAAGACCCAGAGCTTGGGAAGTGGCCGGGTCAATCATATCTCAGTCGAGGAAGCGCAGGAGGCACCTAACGTCGTGTTGGGTACGCTTCTTATTAAAACTCTCAACCTGCTACTGTCTTGTTCGATTCCGGAGGTTCTCATTCTTTTATATCAAAGTCTTTTGTTGCACTTAGTGATCTTCAAATTGTTCACATGCATGTTCTTTTGATTATTCACTCTCCAGGGTCGGAAATGACAGCTGAAAAAGAGTGTCAGAATGTCTCTATTGAGATTGGAGGAGTGTAATTTTTGGCAAATCTTATCCTCCTTAATTCAGCGAGTTTGGATGTGATACTTGGTATGGATTGATTGTCCCAACACTTGGGACAAATCGATTGTGCCAAGAAATTCATCTCCCTCACAAGTCCATCCAGCGAGCAAGTTAGAATTTCGTTGAAACTACAAGAACCACATCTTTTCGCTCTTGAAGCAAAGCCGGCTCTGGAAATTCATGAAGTCCCAGTGGTGTGTGACTTTATGTATATATTTCCTGAAGAATTGCCTGGAATGCCTCCAGTCCGGGATATCGAGTTTGTCATCGAGTTGCTGCCCGGTACCGCCCCAATTTCAAAGAGGCCATATCGGATGGCTCCGAATGAATTGGAGTTGAAGAAGCAACTTAGTGAACTTCAAGATAAACGTTTCATCCGCCCAAACTCATCACCGTGGGGTTGTCCTGCATTCTTTGTGAGGAAGAAGGATAAGATTCTGTGGATGTGTGTTGATTACCGTCCGTTGAAGGAAGTGATGGTGAAGAACAAGTCCACGTTGCTCCGGATTGACGACCTTTTCGATCAATTGACCGGAGCTCGGGTATTCTCCAAGATTGATCTGAGGATGGGCTATCACCAAGTCTGAATCAGATCCGAAGATATTCCGAAGACGGCTTTCTCAACTCGTTACCTATACGAGTATACCGTTATGTCTTTCGGCTCGATGAATGCTCCTGCCCTGTTCATGAATCTTATGAATATGGTATTCATGGAGTATTTAGACAAGTGTGTGGTGATCTTCATTGATGATATCCTCATCTACTCGGAGAATGACGAAGAGCATGCTGAACACCCGAAGCTCGTGTTAGAGAAGCTGCGTGAGCATCGACTCTATGCGAAGTTCAGCAAGTGCGAGTTCTGGTTGAAAGAAGTGGCATTCTTGGGCTATGTTCTCTCAGCGGGAGGCATAGCCGTGGACCCTAGCAAGGTCAACGATGCGCTCTCATGGGGTCAGCCCAAGTCGGTGACCAATATGAGGAGTTTTCTTGGTTTAGCAGGCTACTACTGCCGCTTCATCGAGAATTTCTCCAAGATCGCGAAGCCGATGACAGGGTTGCTCAAGAAGGACAAGAAGTATGTGTGGTCCGCTGATTGTGAGAAGAGTTTTTAAGAACTCAAGAAGAGGCTGACCACAGCTCCAGTTCTCATTCTTCCCGATGTCCATCGAAGTTTTGATATCTATTGCGATGCTTCTCGTCTAGGACTCGGTTGTGTTCTTACGCAAGAAGGCAAAGTAGTGACCTATGCATCAAGACAATTGAAAGCTCATGAGCTCAATTATCCAACACATGACTTGGAACTAGCTGTAGTGGTCCATGAACTAAAAATCTGGCGACATTACCTCATCGATAATTGTTGTGAAGTATATTCGGACTACAAAAGTTTGAAGTATTTGTTCACCCAACCAGATCTGAACCTTAGGCAAAGGAGGTGGTTGGAATTGATCAAAGATTATGACATGGGTCTCCAATATCATCCGGGTAAGGCAAATGTTGTTGTCGACGCACTCAGTCGCAAAGTTTATTGCAATACCTTGCTAATGCAGGAGCAACTGCCCACCCTTCATGAATAGTTTCAACAACTCAACTTGGGAGTGGTTGAGCATGGTTTCCTCGCTGTCATGGTTGTGCAACCAACCTTGGAAGATCATATCAAGGCTGCGTAACAAATATACATTGGGGTGAACCAAATCAAGCAGAATATCAAGAATGGGACAGCCAAGTGCTTCTCAAAAGATGACCATGGTGTTGTGTGGTTCGGCCAGGTCTTGTGATTCCGAAGAATATGGAATTGCGGAACTTGATCCTCCGCGAAGCCCATGACTCCCCCTTGTCCATTCATCTTGGGGCCACAAAAATGTATCAAGATCTCCATCGGAGATTCTGGTGGACCCGAATGAAGTGAGAGATCGCAAAGTTCGTTACTGAGTGCGACATTTGTCGTCGTGTAAAGGCCGAACATCAACGTCCAGCGGGTTTGCTACAGCCTTTGCCCGTACCTGAATGGAAGTGGGATTCTATCAGCATGGATTTCATCATTGATCTACCCCGTACCTCCAAGGGGAATGATGCCATATGGGTTGTCATTGATCGACTAACTAAAGTGGCACACTTCCTACCCGTCAAGGCGGATCTTCGTGTAGGTATTTTGGCGGATCTCTACATAGCCCGCATCATGAGTTTACATGGAGTACCAAAGACGATTGTTTCAGATCGTGGTACACTTTTCACCTCTCGATATTAGAATAGCTTGCAAGAAGCTATGGGGACTCGACTTTCTTTCAGCACCGCATACCATCCTCAAACTGATGGCCAGACTGAAAGAGTGAATCAAATCTTGGAAGACATGCTACGTGCCTGTGTTCTCTCCTACGAGAAGAATTGGGAGAAATACTTGTCATTCGTCGAGTTCTCCTACAACAACAGCTTTCAAGCTAGTCTTGGCATGGCACCATTTGAGGCCTTATATGGGAGAAAATGTAGAACCCTGTTGAATTGGTTCCAGATGGTGAAAGACCATTCTTTGGTCCAGACTCGATCAATGAGGCCGAAAGTCAAGTTCAGTTGGTTCGAGACCGATTACGCATGGTTCAATCAAGGCAAAAGAGCTATGTGGATCATCATCGGTGCGAGTTGAGCTTTTTGCCAAATAACTTTGTTTATCTTAAAGTCTCTCCTCTGAAGGGCCATCAACGATTCGGCATCAAAGGCAAACTAGCTCATCGATATGTCAGGCCTTACTGCATCATCGAGAAGAAAGAAGATGTTGCCTACAAGTTGGAATTGCACGCTGCACTCGACAGAGTACACGATGTTTTCCACGTGTCTCAATTGAAGAAGTGCCTTCGTGTTCCAATCGAGGAAGCTCCAATGGAAAGTCTCGATGTACAAGAAGACTTGATCTACCGAAAGCGTCCTTTTCGCATCCTTGAAGAAGCTGAACGAAGAACAAGGAATTGTGCCATCAAATTTCTTAAAGTTCAGTGAACAAATCATACCAAGGATGAAGCAACTTGGGAACGGGAGGATCACCTTCGTGCGGACTACCCATCTTTCTTTTCTGAGTAAACGGAATCTCGGGACGAGATTCTTGTAAGGGAGGAGGTTTTGTAATATCACAAACAATGGTTTGTATTTCAAATATATAAAAATGAGGATAATTTAAAACTTTTCATGCCTCATGATGTCATTTGAATTTTCTGGAAATTTCCCCCAAGGGTTTTCTAATTTCAAAGACCAATGCTTCAATAGATGGAAGCATAATCCTTGAAAACTCCTTAAAGCAAATTTTGTGATCATCCTCTAGAAATATTTGTCCTAGGTTCTAGAGCTCCTTAGTGACTCCCCTGAAAAATTTCATAATTTTTAGATTTTATTTGGTATTTCAAAAGGGCTAGTTAAACCAGTTGGACCCTTAGTCAAATCTTTAGGGCAGCAACTTGTGATTTTTTTTTTCTAGAGAGAAATGCAGTGTATGAAAAATTCTGGAAAAATTACACAAGGTTGTTCTCAGATCCAGTAACCTTCCATAACAATTTTAGAATCTTTGGAGCAAATCTGCTAGGTCAATAAAATCCCTTGAGGCTCTTTGTCTGTTTTTCAAAACCTAGTCGACACTGTTGGACCGACCGAGTCACTTGGACTCGGTCTGACTCGATCAACCACCCGCACCAGACCTAACCGACCCAACCATCCTTGCGTAACGTGAACCGTCCGATTGGGAATCAGCGGGCAGGATTGAATGGGCCGATCGGACTGGCCGATCGTCCCCATCACCGTGGACCGTCCGATTTACGATCAACATTTCAACCTCCCGTTTCTCTTGCGTCGTTGGCGAGTAGGGCCCAGGCGTAGGTCATCATCTCCACCTGGACGCTGCCCTCACGCCAGCTTGCCCGAGAAACGCCATGGCTGCTCCGCCCGTGCGTCATCGTCCACGGCACCGCCCACCGTTTGAGACCGAGTACCCATGGTTTTCCCGCATTCTCTGCGCCCGCCCATGCTCCAATCACCTCTCCCACCTGCCCTTGTCACTCGCGGGCGTCCATGGACCAAGCTCACTATGGAGCTCCGTTCTCGCGAGCTCTCCGCCCTAGAGTCTATAAAAGCTCACCTGGGACTTCCTCTTCTCCTTTTCAACACCACTGAGTCATCCCCCACCTCCATTTCCCTCTTCCACCAAAAGAACTCGCGAGAGCCAAGCTCCAGCTCATGGTCAGTGCACCGCCGCACCATTCTGGCCGCTCCTGTGCCTACCTCTCTTTTCTATTCGTGTCACTTTGCTTCCTTGGTCGCCATCATCCTTTCCCCTAACCCAATTTTGGTTTGTATGCTCAGGGATCATCGGATTTTGCATTCTCCTCAACGTCGGCCAAAAGCTGGCCTTTCTTCCCCATCTCCAGTAAGGAGCTCCGTTTCCCAATCGCATGCTCTAGCACCATGTCATTAACCCCCTCATGCTTCCCCTGTCCTCAATGCCATCCATCTTCGCTCAGGTGAAGCTCTCCACGTGGAAGCACCGCCGCCGCATCGGTTCCTCGTCGCCGGTTCAACTCCGACCACCCCAGTCCTTCAGCATCACTGAGCCTCCCTAATGCTCATGCGCGTGTTGGATTGCCTCGGGCACCATCGCTCTGCGCATTGGCTTGTAGCCCGAGCACCACCACCGCCATAGCTCGCCGCGCCACCGCACCTGGCCATCTCCGGCCATGTCCCAACCACTCTTAGGATCGCCTAGTCACTAGGGTTCCATTTCTGCCTTTAGCTCGCACTGCGGTGAACCACATCGCCGGCGATTAGCCCGAGAACCCAGAGGCTGAACGTGCTCTGCGTTGTCGGAAATGGACCGCCGCTGTAGCACCGTCATTAGGTTTTAATCAATGTTTAGCATTAATTAAACTCAAGACTTATGAAGAGTTGGGAGTATGACATGCGGGCCCGACCATTTATGTGCACAGTAAATCAATCGGAGGTCCATGGATCGAGAATCGGCTGTGAACCGCTTGGCCCACGACTATTCAGATGAGTCGAGTGTATGACACGTGGGTCCCACCGGGAGAAATAGATTTCCTTTAGAATTTTGTTTGAAAAAGAAAAGGAAATCGTGGACCCCACTGGTCAGTGACCGTGGCTCGGTATGCCTCGGTATAAAAAGTATTTATTGCTTTTATATTTTCAGAAATACTTTATTTTTGTACTGTTAATTGTGTTAAACTTCAAAATTGCATAAGTATTTCATTTTAACTCCTTTTTGGATTATTCAAATTTTGTTGGATTACATTTTTAGTGTACTTTAATTTGGTATAGTTTTTGTGGCTTGTTACTGTTCCAAAAATGGTTGTTACTAGAATTACTTTCGGTTTAGATTTATTTTGCACTAAAAGTTGTTTTAACTTGAAAAATGCATAAGTTTTTCTCTGTAACTCCAAATGGAGTGAAATCATTTTTTTTGGGTTCCTATAGTAGTGTAATTTATTGTAGAATAGGTTTTGAGTATGTTACTACCTTTGAAAATCTTTTTTTACATTTGATTTGTGCACTATTTTCATGACTTTGAAAAATCATAAGAATTTCTTTTTAGCTCCAAATGAGGTGAATCAAATTTCATTGTTCATCTCATGTGGTGATCTGTCTACCATAAAATTTTCATGTTCACCACCTCTCTAGAAATTTTTGCCAAAACATTTAATTCGGGTGAACATGCAGTAACAGATAACATTTTATTTGGTTTTTCTTAAAGTCTGATTTTCAAACTGCCATAACTTTTGCATAGGTCATCCAAATCATTTGATTTTTATTTCTAAATTAATTTAAAATCATGCTTTACCTTCTGTGTAAAGTTTGTGATTTTTAGATGATTTTAAATTTTTGAGTATTTTCGGTGTTATTCGTTCTTATTGTTTCTTCTCGAATCTTTCAATAGGTTCTGACGAATTCATTGAGTATGAGAGTGATCCTCTGCAGCAAGAAAGTTATCTCCAACAAGGCAAGCAGTTTTTCCTTTGATGCACGTCGATCCTATTTTTTGCGGATGCTAATATTTCAAATGTTTCAACTATATGTATGCATGCTATGTGACAAGTTATTTCTCAGTTTGCGATAGTATACCTGATTAGTTAAATGAACTATAGGTAAACATCCATCCTTTACTACTGAGCCTAGGATTATGTCCGCTGTGATGTAGAGCTCGATGGATGGGCTCTAGTCACTTTATATTTAGTATACGAGTTGATGTCGCTTAACAATGCTTAGAACGGTAGAATGGGGATCATCGCTTCGGCGATGGTTATTCTATCATCACTTTAAGTTACTTGGGTTAGGGTACCCATGTATGTATTGTATTTGAGAAACTAAAACTGAAAACAAAATGCTTTAGACTTGGGCACATTGGCTGATGGTGTGGTTATCGGGTGTGTGGAAGGTGTCTAAGTCAACAAGGACCGAGTTACTTGTTTCACTGATCCAAGCATTTTGCATGCATTCCACATGAGAGGGATATGAGACCTCTCTTGACTTAGTTCTTTGGCGTGTGTTAGCTCCGAGTCGCTGGAGGTTCTGTGTGTTGTGTTAAAAAGGAAATGTGTTGATGTTGTTGGATGTGCGGGGGTGGATTCTTGTCTAGGTTCTCCACACTGAGGAACATCGGTACTTTTCTAAGGCTGATGACTTCGACACAACGTATGGGTTTCCATCCATACGGGCGACTCGTAGTTAATACACAATATTGGAAATGTCTCGTAGGACTTAGCCTTGCCGGCATACATAAGGAAGTGTGCTCTATTGCATGGCGAAAATGCGATCTGGCGTGTGGGTACAGTTGTACACCCCTGCAGGGTATAATTTATTGAATAGCCTCGTCCTAGGTTATGGACATGCTTGGTTAGGTCATGCAAGAATTAGACTACAACATTTTCGATAAAACTTGAATTTGGGTGGTACGAATGGGTAATTCGTGCTATGTTGTGTTGGCTATTGGGAAGTCACCTCCAGGGTGTTATTTATGTTTATAATTGTTGTCTCGCTGTTATTTAAACAAATAAAAACAAATTTGTTAAAATTGTATTCAATCTATTATACTATTGCAAATAAAATATTGCTTTGTGCTGAAAATGAACCCTATAGCCTTCTCCTTTGTTTCAGCTTGCATGTAGCTATGTATAGGTTTGTTATCCATAAGTTTTGCGAGTATGTTTTTGTACTCAACTGCATTGCTTAACTGTTGCAGAGAATGTTGACCCTCAAGGGGTTAACTATTGTGAGACCGACTTCGCAGATTTACTAGCTTGGCTTTTCTGGCCGCTTGCCTTGTGGGTAAAGGCAAACCGGTTGGCTTTTGTTTATCGCCATCTTATGGCTTTTGTTTCTACTTCTACTTTAGTTGTTTACCTTGTCTTTGGCTGGTCGGCCCCTTTTGTAATAACTCTATTATGTGTATGTCCTTTGTGTTGTAAACTTGTAGACTCGGTATTGTAATGACTTGTGTATAGAATGAATGCTACATTTTGTGAAGGAGTACGTTTACCGCTCCTGGGAGGTACATACTACTATGAGGTACGGGATATTTGGTTTGTGATGCTAGGGTCAAGTGGATGCATGGCTAAGCATTATGAGTTAAATACCCCGGGTTCTCACATAAGGTCAAGCGGGATATGTGGACTCGGACAAGTCACGAGATGGATAAGGGCTATGGAAGGTACAAGTGGTTGAAATAGATTTCAAACATCCTAGGGTAGATGTGTTTCAAATTTGGTGTGATTTGAATGAGCAGATCAAAAGTTAGGTGAAATCCCTGTTTAAAAATCATGATATTTTCATAATGTCTTCAGGGGAGCAGTTATACCGTCGAGGCCTGCCTATCAGACCGCCTACCAGTGTCGACCAGTCAAACCACCTGAGAGTTGGCGGTCAGACCGGCCAGACAGGTGATTGTCTGATTCTTGCTTATAGGTGTTGTTTCTCGGTACCATCAAGTTCAATCCTGATCTTCATCACTATTCATCACTACTAAAGTGAAAAGATTGCTGAATACCTAGGAGAAAAAATTGTCGGAGTCATTCACCGCTGACTACCTTAACCAATCCTACGTACTCTTCTATGCAGATCTGTCACGATTTTTATATTAGACTGCTTGCTACGGTTGAGCAATGCACCATTTATTTTGGAATATAAGGTTATATTTGTATTTTTGCAAATGTAAGGTGAAGTTTGATCTGGAATATGTATAGTGCTTATTTGATAATCGACAGTGTATGGAATGAATCTGTACATGTTAATTGCTAATTCTTGCTAATTGCATGAACTAATTACATTAATATTAGACCATGCTAACTTAGCAGCGGCAGATCGAATATTGATCCTAACAGGTTACGTGGACGTACGGACGACCAGAATTAATACTGGTGTGTGTACAGGGGCTTTGAGCTCCGGTGATGGTTGACAAGATTGTGTGCGGTCTTAGGTCCACATGTTAGCTAGCTAGGTGTACGTACCGGTACCCCACGAATGCTACTCTAGCTTCTAGAGTCAAGTCATGCATGGCCGCAAGCAAGCCCAGACCGCGGTGCCACACATTTCCCCGACAGCTGCTTCTGTTTGGACAGTTTGGCGATAAGTTTTTTTTTTTTTTTTGGCCAACGGAAAGTTACAAAAAGTAATCTATGATGTTGTATATACTCCTCATTCTCTTTTACATGACATTTCTGATATCGACAGTCTCTAATACTACATACATATCATTTTCAGATATCGACAGTCTCCAATACTACAGTATATATGTTGATCGTTATTTTTTATTACAAAATAAAATGATACAGAAGTATTTTACGGTGAAAAATCTATTAGTATCATTTCTACGTTACAAATCATAATAGTTTTGTGTATATTAGTGATTAAAGTTTTCAAAGTTTTATTACATGTTTTCTTTTTGAAAAAGGGTAAAAAGAGAATGGATGTAGTAGTCTCGAAAATTTTAGTACTAATAGATAAAGTTGAATTTTAGGGCATCTCCAACCATTTGTCCCTCATGTTGTCCATAAAACCCTCCATCGTGATCTACAGGTAGTAGTATTATAGGTAACTTCACAAATATATCCTCTGGTTATTTTATTCCTTGAAAATAACCCTTACATGTTCCACGTCGCCTCTTCTCTACATTCTTTATAGAGAAAATTCACAATATACCACTGAATAACTATATGATTCATAATACACTAACAACTTATGGTGAGACTGACATGTGGATCTATGACCCATAAGTCAGTGAGACACTAATGACATATTATGAAGATTCGAAGTTATTCAGTGGCATACAATAAATTACACCTTTTTAATATGCCATCTTCTCGGCAAAAGGCTTGTTGGAGAAGACAACCTCCACTCCAACCCAATTTTGTAGGGAATAATCAATTATTTGCCACTGCAAAGTTGTTGATTTCAGGATTTGCCACTCCATATGTGAATGATATCTGGGTTCCGGGGCCACATTTCATAGACACATAAGTGACAAATTCTGAATTTGCATATCTTCGGCAATGGCAAATAAAACTGTAGTTCCGCAAGCAAACGTCGTTTATATGATAACGCCACACAACTAAATTCTTGATGCCTAAGCATCTTTCGTAATCCAATTTCTATGAGAATTAATAGAAACTTGGTTTCTGCTTCCCTGGCCCGTACAAGCGCGGGTCCTATGAAGTGTGAATACATAACAGTTTTTTTTAATAAGTGCATTTGACCCTATAAACTATTGCGCTTATCTAAAAATCAACCATAACTACGAAACTAGGTAGTCGACCCCCTCAACTAAAGACAACTTACCCCTCGAGGCCACTCCAATCCGGTTTTGTGCCAACTTGGCATCCACGTGGATCTGAGTTGGTATTGTAGTGCGTTTGGTTGCCTGCATGCCCCTAGTATGGCCCATATGGGTCATCCAGGTTGAACTTAGCAAGACTGAGTAGATGCAATGATAAGTTGTTTGGTAGCCTATTTCTGTTAGGCAGGCTGTGCTGAGATGTTGTTTGATTGGCTGCATCAGGAGAGTGGATGCATGACTGGATGTAATATGGGTTGTTTGGTTGGCTGCATGTGGTAGAGTGTGCTCCCCTCTTCTAGTGGGTGGTGAGAATACCCCCTGATAGGATGTTTGAGTTGGATGTAAAAATAACTAAGGACATGGCTTCACTTGCAAACTATTTAGCAATTAACCTAAGATACAAATGGACAAAATTCATAAAGACCAATGTAAGTAGTGTCTGCATTTTTGACTCAATTGTGAGTATAAATGGACAAAATTCATAATTAATAATCATTTAGGGAGTACAAAAAATTCATAACTAATGTATATGTAGTACAATAATTGCCATTTAGGGAGTACAAAAATTCATAACTAATACTCAATTGTCATTTGGTAGTATCCATGACAATCAATGCAAATGTACAAAAAATAAAAGACCTGGAAGTCGTTACAAGAACCACTTACAGGTAGGGGCCATGGCTAGTCCCTCACAAACACAACACAAAAGAGAGAGAGGGAGCACAGAGCAGAGGAGATAGAGGGGAGGGAAACTAAGGTGTGGTGGCGGGCTCGGCACCGGTGACGAAGGCGACGACGGTGTCAGGTGAGGGATAAAATGGAATGCCTAGGAAGAGACGGTCCGCTTGGAGGTGGCGTTGCAGCCGGAGGTGGACAGACGGCAGTGCGCGGCGGCTGGAACCAGGGGAGGAAAAAGTGGCGGCGACGCTAGAGGGGTAGAGGGGGAAGGAGGAGGCGAGCATGAACACGAGGGAAACAAGGAAAGCTCACCGGACCGGTTGGTGGAGGCGGGGAGTGGCCATGGCGGCGCGGTGGGTTCGTCATGACGACGACGCTACAGGGAGGGGGAGCCGGAGCAGGTGGTGGGGGGAAGGAAGAGGGAGGTGAGGCAATGCTCTGGTGGAGATTAATTGAGGAATGGCTCACCGGGAAGAGGATGGCGGCGGTGGAAGCAGTTTCGACCCGGAGTTGGAGAAGAAGACCGTGGCACGAGCTCCCGTGGACGAAAACCGAAATTGGTTGGGGGGAGGGGGTTTAGTCTTGACGGTTGGGAACATGACATGACGCGCAAGGGAGTGGGTGGAGCTAGTTGGACTGATGAGAACGGCGAGGTGGGCACGGTGCGGTCGTACGTGGACTACGACGAGGAGTCGAGGATGGCCGCTAGGCATTCCATTTTCGCTGGGCAAAGTACGGGGACTACGACGAGGAGTCAAGGATGGCCGCGAGGAGGTGACCCGATTTTGTGCCTGCACCGAATGCGCATCCTGCGTGCGTAGTTGTGCACCTGCATCGCTCAGACCTAGCTCGGGAGCGAAGATCGATTTGGCCGTTCCTCTCGGGCCTGTCTCAGGAGGGGAAATTTGCATGAGCTAAGCCTACCCCGACGTAGCATGCATGCAACCAAACACTCAAAATGTTGCATCCGGTGGTGCGGGCAACCAAACACACTCGTAATGTCCTACCCACATGTCATACTCAAATTCCCTTCCTCCTCCTCCCCCTTGAGCCTTGGTCTTCTCTTCCTACCCAGACTAGGAAAGACGCGGCGCTCAAGCTTGAGTTCATGAGAGAGCACTCTCCTATTCCTTCTCCCATCAAGCAAGAGCATCGAGTTTTTCAAGTGTTGTGCTTGATCTTATTGTTCCCTGCCATGTGTTCTCGAAGATTTGAAGGAACCGGACGCCATTGGTCGAGGAGGAGATGGACGTCGACGGGTAGCCGTGATGACGAAGAGGTGGATGGCGTCGTGTGCGTCCTTCAACACCAACAGTAGCAGCAATCGAAGCGCCACATCTGCGAGTCCACAAACCACCGTGACCTGGTCAAGGCGCTCGAGATTGACGCCACGCCCACGGCCCACCATGCATCCCTTCTCCTCCACACCTCGCCAGCAGGTGCCATCGTTGCAACACGACAACAGCTCGTACCATCTATGTTCTCGCTGATGCATCGGGCGCACCACCACTCACCAGTCATGCCATCACCGGGGAAGGCGTGGCTGCCGATCTAGGTTTGCTCTGTGAGCCTGCGTGTGAAGCGCGGCGGTGGCTATGGAAGCTACACCCTGAGTTCCATGAGCCTACACTCCCAACGCCACGTGTCCTCGGGGGCGGCGGTATCAAACTACATGGTGAGCTACCACTGCCTTAGATCCCTCTACGTGCTTGTTCGCCACCGCTCCACGGCGCCTGTGCGGTCACCTCGGATGCCATCGCCTCCTCGTTGTAGGAAACAAAGAAGTGGGAGAGGGAAGGATCCAGGGCCGAGCGGGAGACAGATGGAGTGAAGCGCGGAGAGGAGCGGGAGAGCAGCGAGAAGGAAGAGGCTCCTTTCCCTCCCTCTGGCTCTCCCCTCCATCCCCTTCCTCCCATTATTCTTTCTTTTTCCTCAAGCTCGCCTCAGTTCTCTTCTGTGGATATCATGGGGATATTTGCACGATCTTAGGATGATGTTACAATTGGCAATGTCGTTAACGGTTTATCGAAACATGCGTTTTAACGAAGTTTGGAATGTCACGATCGAGTGCGGTCGATCGGTGTTAGGCGTGCAATAAATGAATCACCAATGGTCCGACCCGACCAGAACGGCGGTCGGGACCGACCCGGCAATGTTAGACCGGCCAATGAATGGCGGTCTGACCGATTTTGCTACTATTCATCGGCTAATCGGTGGCGATGAGTGTTGGGTTAGGTCAAGTTCATGGGTTTCATGGCATATGTGTTGCATGATGCATGTTTTGACTAAC
Source organism: Phyllostachys edulis (assembly GCA_036346405.1). Taxonomy (NCBI): domain Eukaryota; kingdom Viridiplantae; phylum Streptophyta; class Magnoliopsida; order Poales; family Poaceae; genus Phyllostachys; species Phyllostachys edulis. The sequence goes on from CM070561.1 coordinate 74,404,140, forward strand.
GTGGGTCAAGTTGTGAAGAACTTGTTCTCGGAATCGATTTCTTTATCTATTATTGTGCAGGTTGCTTGGAGGCCAGCGACGGTCAACGGCGAGGATGATCAGGACTAAACGTGGAGAGCTGAGGTCCAGAATGATCGGGGATGTCGGGTGAAGTCAATGGAGTCAAGCGTGGTACAAAATGGACAAAGGTGACTGAACGGTCAGTTCGGTGCGACGGGTTGATCAAGCGGCGCGGGGGTCGGTGCAAGTGCTATGGTGGTTTCAGTGGGAGCCGGTTGGGAGAGACTTACTGACATGATGAGAGCCGCTGGATCAATCTACACGTGGCAAAGCATAGGAGGTGCTTCACGAAGATGGGACTCAGTCTTCGAAAAAGATCAAGAAGGGGTATTTTGGTAATTTTACCAAATACCGCCTTGGTGATCTTTTGCCAACCCGCGGCGTAAGACGGTGCGTGGAGAAGCGGATTAGGTCAAGAGGAGATGAAAATGACGCTTTAAAATGCGTGCGTGTGTGACCCGTTTGTGTGTGGGCCTTAACGGGAGCCCATTAGGGTTCAATCTTCTAGAAGGTCTAAGCCTCCACTATAAATAGAAGAGAGAGGTGGCTACACCCCCTTCAACCCTTTTATTATTGAAACCCTAGTTTGCTTTTGTGCTTAGGGAGAGGAAAGTGGAGGTTAGGGTTCTAGAGAGTTGGATTTGATTCTATGCTCATGTATTGAGTCTTTGTCCTCCATTGATGGAGTGGCTGTAAGCCAATACCATATCAAATCAATCCAAGGAAAGATTGCTCAAAGATGTGTCTCTTTACTTTCCTTCTCTCTATTTGATGATTTCGAGTCTTTCTTTGATTCATGAGTTTTTGTTTGGTTTCTTGTCTTGATCTAACTTGCTGTGACATGTGGGAACCCATCTAGGATTATCTTGATCATCATTCACCCACGAGCAAGTCTCTAGACCGGATTTTGTTTTTGACTCAGTTTTTGAGCATCCCTCGTTCAATCTGAAAAAGATAGGAACTTTGGCATGGATCTATGCGATCCTTGATTGGAATAGGTTCCTACTATCTTTTAGAATGTGTGTCTCAAGTTTCGTGGAGTTTGGCAGCATAGATCAAAAGTTAGATCGATTTGAGTTTGATTTTTGGTCAGATCCATCGTTTTCATCAAAAGCGGCCGACCCTCAGAGTGCCAATGACCGACCTCGGTCGACTGCTTGCCACCGGCCAACGGTCAAGCTGGCCGGGTCCGACTGCAGTGCAATTAACGCCACGATCGCCTTTAGGGTTTGAGTCTTTGGTTTGTGGTTTTTTGCTGTGGGGTTAGATTGGATTCAATACAAGTCTTCCGCAGTGCTTGATTATTGATCTTCATAGCTTCCATAGCTATTGGAGTGAAATTCGTGTTGAATCTGATTAAAGTGAAAAAGTGAGTGTGCTCCTATTCACCCCCTCTAGTCGCTTTTCACCAACAGTGGTATCGAGCCTGTTAGTTCAATCTTGATCTTAACCGGTCACTGAACTTGACGATGGATAAGTACTTGACCAAGCCGTATGTCTTCGATGGGCTCGACTATGCATATTGGAAGAACCGCATGCAGTCTTCCTTGAGAGCGAAGGATCTGCTATATGTGAGGTTGTTCGAGCCCCGCTTGCTTTTGCCCGGTTGCTACACCGGCCAAAGAACCCTCTTGGCTAACAACAACAAGGCAAAAAACCTCCTATATGCTGGGCTTGATAGACAAGAGTACGATAGGATTTGCAACCTTGGGACCGCATATGAGATCTGGCACACCCTCGAAACTTACCATGAGGGATCGTCCCAGATCAAGCAAGTGCGTTAGACGGTCTACAAACAAGAGTATAACAAATTCGAGATGCGTCCTGGCGAGAGCATCGATGACGTTTTTACTCGCTTCAACAAGGTGATCAATCAGATGAGAGCTGTTGACATTGAGTACTCTCAATCTGATAATGCCACCCACCTCTTGGCTGCAATCAACACTAAGGAGTGGGAGATGAAGGCTACTGCCATAGAGGAGAATGTCGATCTCTCTACTCTCACTTTGGAGCTGCTTTATAGCAAGTTCAAGACTCATGAGATCAAGAGAGGCAGTCTTCCTAAGAAGGATAACATGGCTTTGGTAGTTGATCCTTTGAAAAGAACTTCTGATGGTTCTTCTGAGTCTTCTTCTGGTTTTTCTCTTGTGTGTTTATCTGCTGTTCAAGAAGAAGAGTTTGAGAGTCTTCCTGATGCTGATTTAGCTCTTTTAGTCAAGAAAGTCACACGGGCATATAACAATATTCGAAACAAGAAGAGAGGTGGCCCTGTGACGTGTTATAAGTGTGGAGAGCTATATCACATCCGAGCAAACTGCCCTAAACTGAAAGGTAAGGGCAACCGTAAGGATGAGAAGCCTGCTTGGAAAAAGCCTCAGGGGAGCAAGCCCAAGTATGATGCTTCCAAGCTCATGAAAGCTGCTCACCGGGCCCTTGCCGCTTTTGGAGAGCAATCCATGAGCGATGTCGACGCCGATGACACCGATGAGGTACCTCTCTCCTATGATGTTCTTTCTGCTAGATGCGACAACATGTTTGAGCAACTCATGAGTCAGGATAAGGCATTAGAGTTTACCATGGCTAGGAACAAGGATTTAGAGTCACAAGTAGACAATTTGACGTTAGAACTTGCTAATGCTAAGATTCTTGAATCTGATGAATGTTCATCTTGTCATGCTTTACATTCTGAATTTGCTAAACTGCAATCTGCTCATGGTATTGCTTTGCATCAACTTGAAAATGCTAGGACTGAGCTAATTGATGTCAAATCTGCTCCCTGTGAAAAATGCTTAGAGTCTAGCAAGTTGGATGCTTCTGGTAATGTCAAATCTAGCTTTTGCTCTTTCTGCGTAGAACGTGAACATGAAGTTAAGAACATCTGAGAAGCAGTTAGAGCTAAATATGCCAAGGTTAAGGACACAATTGAATCTATGCCTTGTGCCTCATGTGCAGCCTATAAGCTTGAAGTTGTTTTTCTTAAGGAGAAACATGCTAGAGCCATTAAGGCCAAGAACTGTGAATCATGTATTAATATTGGAAAAGAGAATGCATATCTCAAGAATATTTTAGAAAGATTCTCTAGTGGCAAAAAACAATTGAACATGATTACGGACACATCTAAGACTCCTTATAAGAAGCAAGGGTTAGGATACAACTCGCCATGGACAAGTCCAATTCTAATGTCATTCGTGTTTTGGAAAATGGCTTAGTTGAATTCACAACCCAACCTGCAAAAACAATTTTCAAATCTGCAAGTTTGGTCCAACCTTCTTTCGAGACAAAAGGTGCTTCTCCCAGTGGTACAAAATACCATTGCACCTATTGCAAAAAGAGTGGACATTTGGTTGAGTTCTATTAGCGAGGTTGAAGAACGCTAAGAAAAACATTGCTAGAATTTCATCTAATCAACCTAAAGTTTTTATGAGACATGGTCACATAGAAAAGAAGAAACTTTGTCTAGGATTTGTTGCATATGTTCATCATCATGTTCCTAGACAGGATGCATCTCATAATATTGTAACCATTGCTCATAATAGAACTTTGAATAAAATCAAGGGCAGCACTTCTGCTTTGCATACTACTTTCAGAGGCGCAGTGTCTCAAGATCGGGTTCCCAAGTCAGTTTTAACTAACCCCAGTATTGAGACACATCGATCTATTGTGCCTTGATTTTCAGGATCACCGCGGAAGGAGGAAGAACACGTGGCTCTCCGCAGCTCCCTCGCGGCCGGTGAGCCCGCCCACGCTGACTATGCCCCTCCTCTATTTTCTCTCTGCTAGCCTTCCTTCTCTTTGTGTGTTTCTCTCTATTCACACAACCAACCAAGTAAAACGTTGTATCATCTTATCTAATCAACCAAACATAGTACTGGTATCGTTCCATTCGAGATCATCCCATCCACTTGAACTGAACCAGACTACTTCACACAAGCTCATCACAGACGGTTCGGAACCGTCATCACAGACGGTTTTTGAACCGTCTGAATTTGTATGTCTGTGATAACAGTCGGTTATCATAAACGGTTCAAAAATCGTTTGTGATACGGACTAACACGACGGTTTTTTGTTGAAACCGCTCAGAAGGTATAGTATCACGCAGCGGTTTCATTAAAAATCGCTCGTGATACGTAGAATATCATAGATGCTTCTATTTACTTAACCGTCGCGATACGTAGAATGTCACGCACGGTTTGTAAATGGAACCGCTCAGGATATTTTGATTATCATGACGGTTCGTAAATAGAACCGCTCGTGATACTATGCCTTCACGCATGCTTTTAGCAAAAAACAGTCTATGATAGTTCATTATTCTAACTACTTTTTTTTATTTTTGGCTAGCCTCAAGAATTGCTAGCCATGCCTTCTGAAAATAAGCATGCAGAAAATATATACATCACAGATAAACAATTGTTGACAATTCAAAGTGATCATTACTCAAAATAAATTACAAAAGAATTTGTTCAAGTATTCTCGCTATAGTTACAATTGGATTACAATTGAATCAATTGTTTGCACGTGGTTGAGAGGTGTCGATAGGGTGAAACTCTGCGTCGGCGACGGAGTGAAAGTCTCCGTTGGGGTTAACGATATCTGTCATGATGAAGGCGCAGAGCTTCCCTCGAACGTCCACGATCTTTCTCGCAACGAGTGCATCTAAATAGATAATCAAGCCCTGTCGCTAGCAAGAGTAAAGTGGTAAGCATATATATTTAAATTTATAATTCGGAAATAATTATTTCGAGATTGACAAACCTCGGGATCCTTCATCTTAGAAGTAATGATTTACTACATATGATGGCAAACGTAAAATGCACATAGCTCATCATTTTTTTGCTGGCGGCACTGCAAAAATAGAATTACATATATAGGTATGGTCAGTTCGAGACGCATTATTACGAAGTATGATATAGCATTATTGTGTTGTAGCGCATACCAAAAATAGCGTCCTGTGTGTCAGTGTGTCGTTCGATCCCCCCTTGTATAGTCCTCCGTCACGAACATAGGCGGTGAATGACCCATATGATTCCAAAAAGTTTTCCTCGGCCATTTCAAATGAAGGAAGACTACAATAGAGTTATGTATGGAGGAAATGAGCATACATGTCGAGTATTTCTGTCAGAATGCTGAAGTCGTGCTCTTTGCTGATTAGGGAATCAAGGTATATTACCTTGTTCCTCTTGGTATAATGACTAAAAGGATCCAAAGGGTACCTACTCATGTATGTCGCTATAGTCATTAAACATAAGTTCGTCTTCATGATAAAGTACAAATGAAATTTATATAGCAAGTAGTGAAGCACTAACCCCTGGTTGTAAGGAACCATTATGTAGTCCTTGTTGTTCTGACTAAGAAATCCCGCCGTTATATATTTCTCGACGAAGGATGCATCTGTTTTGATGGTTTGCATAGAGACCACGTGTGGGCCGAGGAAACCCACCGGTTCGGACCATTCCTCGGCTTTTTTTCATCATGTATCTGTACATAAGCAATGAGTTGTGATATTTATCGGTATTACGTGAATGTAGAACTTGATTGTACACACTTACAGTGTCCAACATCGTAGAAGCGAGGCGTCCAGGGCAACGAGGTTGAATAAGTCGTATAAGTCGCTAAAGCCCACGACAAAGTAGCCCGGCCCGTTGAAGAAATGCTCATCCTTGTATCTGACGATGATTCCAGTATCGCACCCCTTCTTTTCGATCTTCCACATGTACCAGAGATGCAAAGACTGACAACCTTATCCAGCGCGGAGTAATTCTGCGTTGGAGCATAACGGTTTTCTGATAGAGTACTTTCCAGACTTGGGAGGTGCCTTAATGTTCATCGATTTTAATTTGGCCTTAACGAGTGGCAGCGTCTTCCTGCGAGATGACTCGGGAATCGATACGGCGGCACGCTTTTCTTGTTCCTTCGGCGTCTTCTCCACAGGAACCGATGAGATGGCCTTCTGAGGCGAAGGATGAGGTGGAGTCATCGAGGGTCCCGTTGGAGAGGAATGGTCGTGTCGAGATCGCGGCACTGCTGGGTCCAGGGTGATGTCCTTCTTGGGCCATTGGATAAAAGTGTGCATGGGATCCCCTAGTGTTCTGATGTCTTCGTTTGGGCGAATCTCCAGTGGGATGGCCATGAAATTGTCATGTACCACGTCCATCTGGACCCTAGTGTAACCTCCGCCACTGGCACCGTGGTCAGACCGTCCCTTCTGGCATGGATACGCCAAATTTCGCCAAATTTCAATAGAAATAGACCCAACCATCCTCACTTGAGCTTGCGAGGCGTCGGCTCCTACAAAACAATACACAATTAGCTAAGGTGTCCTATAGGTCTATCTTTGGAGTATTCCGAGATGTACATTACCTTGATATCGCCAATAGGTAATTGGACGCCATCATGTTCGGAATTATGCGTGACGCCGACGCTACTCCGATGTCGAGGAGGACCTGCCCCAAAATAATCGGGCGGCTTATGCATCGGTTGAGGATTTGATTCATTTGATCCTACAATTGTGTTATATGTCCTTAAAATTTTGCAAGAAGCATCTGTACCAACCGTCCTCGTGTTTCGCCTTGGATCTCTTCCTACTCCTATACGGTCGTAGTCGCCTCGGAATCCATAACTCCAAGGTACAGTAACCCCAAGGCCTCGCGTGCGACCTGTGTGCTTTTGTTTCCTAGGGCCGTAGATAGCATATCCTTCTCCCTGTCTGTTTGAAAGGAGCCTTTGGAAGTTTTGGCAGTCAATTCATGCTGCAAGAGGTCATCATGTTATTATAGACACTATGAAGTTATGGACTTATTAACAACTAGGTAGTTCGACATATTTATCAGACGTTGGGATACTTCCTGGTCTGCCTGGTTTGTGAAAGAGATGTCGCCGAAGATGTGACTTTTGCCCTCATTGAACGCCGTCTGTGATCTCGTGAAATGGATCGTTATGCTTCGCCCTCCGCCGCTTATTCCGCTGGATTTACCCATGTACCAGCCGAGTTTGTGGGGGTGAGTGTTTCGTGCGCCACACTTTGCTCCTTAAATTCAGCCGACGTCTTCATCAGCACAAACTCGTCCCATATATCCCGCGACAAGAATGGAAACTTCGTGAAGGGCGTTCGACATGTGTTCACGTACTTCGTGACAAGTTTGCTCTTGAAGGTCCTCCACGCGTGACACATCGCGAGCAACGCATGCCGTTCCACACGCGTTCGGTCCTTTCTCGATAGTGAACGAGGCCGAAAGTTCTCGCCCACAAAGACGCCTCTCTACGCTCGCCGAGACTTCCATCTTGGTGTGGTGATGGGGACGCGTTCCTTGCAAGTATCCCGCAGATGGTCCGGAATCTCGCCACGATCTCTCGAACTCGAGGGATCCCAACGCCATCGACCTCCGTGATGATCATTAAATCCCGCATGCAATTTCGATTTTTCTCCCATCTCGCCACGATCACTATCGCTTGACATCCAGACGATTCGGCGACGCCGGTGACAGTGGAGAAGACAGTGCATCCGCCATCTCGCTTACTTGCATAAATTCCAGATAAATATAAAACAATAAAGCATTAATCCAACAGCATTTAAATGACCAAATTAACATAATCAAATGTAAATCATTCAAGTCATTTAAATTGATTGAAATGCTAAACATATACCACATGTATATGATTGAAATTAGCACAGACCACAAAAATTTGAAATTAATGTGAGCTCTCATATGGCGAGTTGCACAAGAAACAAACTTGGCCATCTCAGCACTAAGGTCTATTCTCTTCATAAATTGGATAAGAACACTAAAATTCAGATTTTGAGTTCTATCCAAAGCTTAATTAGACTGACATAACAATCACATGTATAAGAAGTTCAAAATGATACTATCTATCAACCATAGATCATCAAGAACCATCAATATCCACTACTGAAGTCCACAGAAGACTGGCCTTTAATGAAGACATAGAAATAAAACAGAATCAAGTAAAACTTTCTTCTGTTAAAAGGACAGGACAGCAGATTAAGTGATCAAGTAAAGCACTACAAAAGTACTGGAACTTCTAAATACAATTTGACAGCAGCAGGCAAACTGGTGATTACTATGACAGCAGCAAGCAATCTTGTAGAGCTCAAAATTGAACTAGTAATTCTACCAATTTTAGAATTAGACGATTCCAATCACAGAACAATATTAAGCCCACAAAATTCACTTTGATATATCTCACAGAGCATGAATAAAAAACAGACCCTTCTAACCATGTCCAGGACCAAACCCTAACCATGCATCCTGACCGACCTAGCACAATATCATGAATCCACAAATGGAGGGAGCAGAGGATAGGTTCTCCCCATTCATCTCATATCACACATTAATCTCAAATACAACATTCATAGTCGAGGATTAACCTTCACAGTGCAAGGAGGCCGGCGCAGGGGAGGATGCCGATGCAGAGGAGGAGGCCGACGCGGGGAGGAGGACGGCGCGGGGGAGGAGGCTGGTGCAGGGGAGGGTGCCGCGGGAGGAGGTCTGTGAGGGGAGGAGGACTGGCGGGGAGGCCTGGCAGAGGGAGGACGCCGACACGAGGAGGCAGGCAGGCGAGGCGGCGGCAGCATCGTCGATGCCATAGGCGGCGGCGTTGAGGTCGGACGCGACGATGTCGGAGCTTAAGGGGAGGTGAACGGGTGAGCCCTAGAGGAGGCAAACGAGCGAGAGCTTAAGGGGCTAAGGGCACTGGAGAGTGAATGTGCGAGCCCTAGGGGTCCTTATAAAGACATATCACAGACGGTTCTATAATAGAACCGTATGTGATATGTTCGGACCATCCGATCGAAATCAGACGGTCCCGATCGGAGGAGACGTTCAGACGGTCCAAACGTCTTCTCCGATCGGAACCGTCCGATTCCGATTGGACCGTCCGAACAGACCCGGGCTCTATAAAATAGGAAAAAATAGCAAAAAAATCCTAAAATCCTAAAATAATTCATGGAGATTCCTGCGATGTGCTAATACTCAAATAAAATTATAATACCAAGATTATAAGAATTTTCTAGTGTAAAAAAAATTGGACCTCTATTCAATAACCTAAGCTAGGTTTGAATTTAGTTTAAGCAAATACACTTGAACAGCAAGATTTCAAATTTTATTTCAGTATTAGCACATCCCAGGAACCTCCTTGAATTATTTCAGGATTTTATGATTTTTTTTTTGCTATTTGTTTGCTATTTTATAGAGTCGGGTCGTTTCGACCGTCCGACGATCAACAGATCGACCTAGGGTCGACATATCACGCGGTTCTATTATGGAACCGTCTGTGATTACTTATCACAGACGGTTCCATAATAGAACCATCTGTGATATGCAACTACCATATCCACATGAACCTGGTGACAAATCCATAACACAACTCCAAATAATTTAACTGAAACTTAATTTATCCACCGACAATTCATTTGACTTCAAAAAATCATATCTAATTCAACTCAACTCCAAATCAAATGAAACCAATTTTGATACTCCACATTACAATGAACGCCCACATTAACATCAATATCAAAGATGACAAGTCTATAACACATTAACACATGACAATTCTACATTGACATCAAAATATATGAGAGATTACAAGTCCATAACACATGATGTTATGGAATAAATTAATTACAATGGAGTAAATTCTTAATTAAAATATAGCCCTTCATGATGATCAACGCGCATATAGCTAGCTTCCTCACTGGGTTCTTCCTCGAGCCTGATGCCGTCTCCGAAAGGAGGCAACTCATCAAATTGATTGTACTCTTCCTCATCTACGATATTCTCAACTCCGAGAATCCTTCTTTTTCCATGAAAAACTACGTGGCGGTTCTTATTTGTCGGATCTACATTACATAAAAACTTGAACAACTTGCTTAGCGAAAGTACGAATGGTTCGGCCCTTGTATCGACACATTTGAGGTCCACAGCAGACGCCAGACTTGTCAACCTTCACACCTTGTGGAAGTTTAACCCAATAGCATCAAACAGGGGGATCTTAAAAAGTACGTAGTCGAGCTCCCAAATCTCCTCTATGAACCCATAGTAGGAGTTCAACCCACGTGCCCCAACGGTATTGAATTGCTCGTGAAACGCATCTATGCGACACCGCTGCTCGATCAGGCTCTTCCTATCCTAAGTCGTCAGATAAAATGTGTACCCATTTATGTCAGATCCTTGCCATGTCACAATTGTAAATTGTGACCCTTTTGCCAACCATACTAGCGTATCATCACTTGATGACCTCCTAGTGATTCACACCTTTAACCATTCGTTGAATGCAGACGGTTGTGCTCTCGTGATCCAAACCTCCGACCGATGCGGATTCTTGGCGCACCATGTCTTTGTGCTCGTCGATGTACAGGACACTTGGGTCATATGTTGCAAGACCGTGAAATGGGCTTGAGCGCACGTATCCAGATCGGGAGTGATTGATTTCCTTCCGATGGTCCCAATACCATCTAGTCTCCCCTTATGACGAGATAGAGGCATATCGATTCCACCTAAGCTATGTAGTCGACGTAGAACTCAATGACCTCTTTGGTTGCAAAACCTTCGATGATATTGCCCTCCGGTCGAGATCGATTTCGTACGTAGGACTTGAGAATTCCCATGTACCTCTCGAATGGGTACATATGACGTAGGAACACAAGGCCGCATATCTTTATCTCTTTTACAAGGTGAACAATGAGATGGACCATGATATCGAAAAATGACAGAGGGAAATACATCGCAAGATGACATAGAGTCATCACCACCTCGGCCTGCAGAGCATCTAGTCCTTAGGGATCGATGACCTTCTGAGTAATTGAGTTAAAGAAATAACACAGTCTCAAGATTGCCACTCGGACCTTGTTCGACAAGATACTCCTAATTGCAACAGGAAGCATTTATGTCATCAGCACATGACAATCATAAGACTTCATACCAATTAATTTCAAATCTTCCATAGAAACAAGTTTCTTAATGTTAGCGGAGTAACCAGACGGGACTTTTACACCATGTAAGCTCTGGCACAGTTCATTTCTCTCGGCCTTGGACAGAGTGTAGCAAGCTGGAGGAAAGTACGTTCGTCCTTTATCGGTCTCTTTTGGTGCTAACTCGGTCCTTATATTCATATCAACCAAGTCACGCCGTGCGTTAACACCATCCTTTGTTTTGCCACTAATGTTTAGTAATAGACCAATCAAGCTATCACATACATTCTTCTCCACGTGCATAACGTTGATGCAGTGCCGAACTTCTAAGTGCTCCCAATAAGGCAAGTCCCAAAAAATTGACCGCTTCTTCCAGATGTTCTTCTAACATGTTCTTAATTTGCAGCCCTTCCCAAGCACAACATCGATATCCTTAACCATGTCATAGACCTCTTTCTCTCTAAAAGCCCTTGGAGCTGAACCGTTCTCCTTATTTCTGTCGAATTGTTTCTTCATCTTGCGGTATGGGTGAATTCTGGGAAGGAACCTACGGTGATGCATATACACAGTTTTACACGAGTTGTTCAGCCATACAATCTCCGTACCATCTAAGCAAAGGCGACGTGCTTTGACTCCTTTTGTATCGGGCCTCGACAGGTTACCAAGGGCGTAAAAATCATTGATGGTGCCGAGCAACATGGCGTGTAAAGTGAAGTTCTCTCATTTGTACGCATCCTATACCTGTACCCCTTCGTTCCACAGCGTCACAAGATCTTCCAGCAATGGTGCTAGGTACACACCAATATCATTCCCAGATTGCATCGGCCCTTGGATAAGTAGTGACATCAAAATGTACTTCCACTTCATAAACGTACCAAGGAGGAAGGTTGTACATACATAGATTCACGGGCAGTGCTATGCTCGGCTACTCATGTTACCAAAGGATTCATTCCAATCAGACTCAACCCTAACCTTATGTTCCTCGGTCACACCGAACTCTTTGAAGTCTCGATCGAAGTTTCTCCACTGGGCAAAATCAGCAAGGTGTCTTAGCTTTCCATCTCTCTTACGCTCCTCCAAGTGCCAACGTAGCAATCTTGCCTCCTTTGGGTTCGCAAATAAACGCTTCAAACGTGGGATCACAGGCAGATACCAAAACATCTTAGCAGGAGATCCTTGCTTCACCTTAGCAGTATTCTTACGCTTGTATCGGGATGCTTTGCACATGGGACATATATGCATGTCTGCATACTCTTTACGGTAGAGCATACAATCGTTCGGACATGCATGTATTCTTTCTATTTCCATTCCCAATGGACAAAGAACATTCTTTGCTTGGTAGGTGGTGTCAAGGCAACACGCTTCTCTCGGAAGGATGTCCGCTAGAGACCTAACAACGCCAGTGAAACTCTTATCGGACCAACCATTGCTTGCCTTCAATTTCAGAGTTCAAGCACGGTTGACAACCTTGGTATTCCTATTGCGGCCAGGAACAAAGGTCTCACCGAGTCCTCTATTAAGCTCTCGAATTTACAAAACTCTCTCATTGTAGTTCTCTTCTGCATTGCGTAGAATCTGATCCAGATTGTCATCGTGCGACCTATCCTCAACAAAAGCACAGTCCACATCCGGTATATCATTGACTTCCTCAGCGATGTCGTCATTATTAACTTCCGGTGTAATCTGCTCCTCACCGTGATTGGTCCAACATGTATACACTTTTTTGAAACCCCTTCGAATCAAGTTCGCTTCGATCTGCGCCGGGTTGTTAAACATCTTTATATTACCGCAATCAATGCATGGACAGTACATAAATTTTATCTCCTTCTTCAACATATTCTGCTCGGCGGCTCTTCTAAAAGCAAGCACGTCATTGATGTACTCTTGACTCACATGGCTCTCACCGTACATCCAGTTTCGGTCCATCTATACGCATGTAACAAATCAGTGTCAAATTACATTAATAAACCGCAAGTACAAACTCTTCTTAATTATTGACCAAACATACTTAAATTGCTTAGCGATTAATCTAGAGCAAATATAAAGGGTTAAAGATCGTTACCTTCGGAGCTCACGACGAAAATACCAAATATCCCGCGAGATTCATCTCCTTCTCCTCCGATCCCTTCCTCCTCCCCTTCTTCTCCTCTCTTTAGCTTCCTCCTTTCCTTCTCCTCTCTTAGGTGGCGCAATGGGGGGTGGAGGCAGCAAGGTGCAAGTGGCGTAATGGGGGAGAAGGCAGCGGGGTGGAGGAGGCGCTAGGGGCAAGGGCCCTGACCTTCTCCTCTCTAAACTGGCGCAATGGGGGAGGAGCAGCAGGGTGTAAGAGCTAGGGCAGGGAGGTGGCGCATGGGGGAGGAGGAGCAGATCTGTGGAGCCAGCGGCAGGGATTGTGTCAGCAGGGGTTGTGTCGGGTGTTTATAATGCCAAGAACCGTCTGTGATAATTCACAGATGGTTCATAATAAGAACCGTCTGTGATTAGCTAGCCTATCACAGACGGTTCCTATTATAGAACCGTATGTGATTAGCTAGACTATCACAGACGGTTCATAATAGGAACCGTCTGTGACTTATCACAGATGATTCCAGTTATAAACCGTCTGTGATAGGTACGTATCACAGACGGTTTCTTTGGACGGTTCCAAATGAACCAGCTGTAATGAGGTGTCTTCTATAACCTGTTTTGTAGTAGTGTCATCCTATTCAACTTCGTTCATCTATCTAAACACACCCTAAACAACCCAATTGTTGTGCGGACTCATTCATTCGATAGGTAACACACAAATCTCAAAGCTAATTCGACGGCCACAGATTCGACTGAAACTTGAGGAATTCTCAGGCGATCGAGAATGAGCAATTCCGAAAAAAATATAGTAGAATTGATGGAGCCTCCACGCTTCGCGCGCAGCCTCAGTCTGCAAATGAGCGGCTTTCCCACTTTCGACCCATCACCCCCCTCCCCATGCACCGCACGTACGCGCGCTAACGCAGCAAGAAATGGCAAATCCCCAATGCCATCGGCCATTGTCGTCCTCCTCCTGTTCCTCTCCTCGATCTCGTCCTTAATTTAACCACGCCACCCTCTGGTCGCCTCCCTCCTTTGCTCCCCGCGTCTCTCCCCGGAATCCCGTCTCAGGGTGGTGCCGTAAACGTACGTGGCGTTGATTTCTTCCCTTCTGTCGTTGGGCAGCGATGGCAGGGGGAGGAGGGGGCGGCAACACCAGGGAGCTCGACCAGACGCCGACGTGGGCCGTCGCCTCCGTCTGCGGCGTCATCGTCCTCATCTCCATCCTCCTCGAGAAGGGCCTCCACAAAGTTGGAGAGGTCATGCAACTATCTACCCAGCTCTATCTCTATCTTAGACGTACATGATGCTTACTTCTCTCCTTGATAACATTCATGTCACGCATGCCGCGTTGCGATGTATGGTTATGGTTTGCTCGCTCACGTACATGCATGGCGTTCGTTGCTGCAGTTTTTCTCGCACAGGAAGAAGAAGGCAATGGTCGAAGCCCTTGAGAAGGTGAAGACAGGTGAGAAGATCGCTGAGACTCACCACCTGCGTTACCATTTCACATTTATTCAGAGAGGATCTCATATCACTGAGCTCGAAACTAAAGTAACAGTAGCAATTCGCCATGGTCGATTCGATTTCAGAGTTGATGGTGCTGGGGTTCATCTCGCTACTGCTGGTGTTCGGGCAGAACTACATCATCAAGATCTGCATCACGGAGCAGGCCGCCGACACCATGCTCCCTTGCCGCCTCAAGGAGGCCACTATCCAGACCGAGACGGACAAGGATCACCACGGCGGCGCCAAGGTGCCGGAAATCCCCAAGAAGTCGGAGCACTTCAGCCTCGGCCCTCCCTACGCCGCGTCCTTCGGCCCCCATAGGCTGCTCGCCGAGGCCAAGATGTCAACCAAATGCCCCGAGGTCACGACCACAATACATTCTTCAAGTTTGAACTTTGTATTCGATCGCGTTTATGTATGGTTAACAGATTGAAGTGAGATGGTCTGAATTCTGCAGGGGAAGGTGTCGCTGATCTCGATAAACGCGCTGCACCAGCTGCACATCTTCATCTTCTTCTTGGCAGTGTTCCATGTGACATACAGTGCTATTACCATGGCACTGGGCAGGGCCAAGGTAGGAAGGCTCTCTACGGTTACCTGATTAATTAATCTCTGTGATATATGTACATGGTGACAGTAACTGATGGTGTAATGTTTGATTTCGACATTGTTGCAGATTCGTGAATGGAAGGAGTGGGAGAAAGAAGCCGCGGGACAAGATTACGAGTTCTCCAATGGTACTTTTTTTTCAGAACTGAAAAACACGCAACATATATGCTGATCTTTTCCTTTCCCATCTGTTCGTTCACTCTCTGAACGGCAATGCAATCTTGCAGATCCGACGCGCTTCAGATTTACTCACGAGACATCGTTCGTCAGGCAGCACATGAATGTCCTGAACAAGACCCCGGCATCGTTTTATATTGTAAGATTAATTTCCTTTCTGAAACTATACCAGCCTAAAGAGCACATAAACTGAATCTACATACATATATATACATATATCGATGTACATACATACAGCAAGACATATCAATGCTCTGATGTCACATTGACACCTGATGCGTGCTTGCAGAGCAATTTCTTCAGACAATTCTTCAGATCGGTTCGGAGGGCCGACTATTGCGCATTGCGTCACAGCTTCGTCAACGTGAGTATAAGTAGGAATCTATATTTTAGCTAGAAATTAACAGTTGATTTCTTCTATCTGCCTGAATGATTTTGCCCCATGCATATGTTTGTTTGTAGGTACATTTAGCTCCTGGCAGCAAGTTTGATTTCCAGAAGTACATCAAACGGTCTCTCGAGGACGACTTCAAAGTCATTGTCGGGATCAGGTGGACGAACAATCGAATTCCCCTATCTTGGATCGAATCATCGAATTAATACCAATTGATCTCATAATGCACTCTGTAGGAGTATATATACTGCCCTTGCTAACAAAATCGTGTGCTGTTCTGTGTATTTGCAGTCCTCCTCTGTGGGCTTCTGCTCTGATCTTCCTGCTTCTCAATGTCAGCGGTGAGTCAGCTGAATTATCCTACTAGAGATGACAAGAAATTAAATACACAGAGTTCTTGGACAAAATACTACATTACTACTCCATGGTTTTGTGCTTCCTACTTGACACTGATGGTACATTGGTACCTGTTGGATCTCCATTGATTTCAGGATGGCACACCATGCTCTGGATATCAATCATGCCAGTGGTGGTAAGTCTTACGTACAAATTCATCCATCTGAATCTACCAAGCTACGATCCCTCGGTTGCAGTAACATCGTTGATGGCATTGCATGGCATGGCAGACCATCCTGTCGGTGGGGACGAAGCTGCAGGGCATCATCTGCCGGATGGCGATCGACATCACGGAGCGGCACGCCGTCATCCAGGGGATCCCGCTGGTGCAGGTCAGCGACCAGTACTTTTGGTTCAGCCGCCCCACCTTCGTGCTCTTCCTCATCCACTTCACGCTCTTCCAGGTACGCCAATCTGACTGCTTGCTTGCTTGCTGATCATTAATTCTTGATTGCAACCTCAATTCTTGGCCTCCAATCCATTAGTACTAGTAAGCTGTTAATTGTGCCATAATTTGGTTCTGCACGCAGAATGGTTTCCAGATCATCTACTTCCTCTGGATACTGGTAATTATCTAAGCCCAGCTAGATAACTAGCTCACCATTTCGATCGTTTTGTTTCCTACGGTCGATCATAGCGTTAGTGATGATAAATTCGCCGCCGCTGGTTTGATGCGTGCAGTACGAGTACGGGATGGACTCTTGCTTCAACGATTCCAAACAGTTCGTCTTTGCGCGCCTCTGCCTTGGGTAAACTAGCTACTATCCACTAGTACTATGTCTACTTCAATATTTGCCGCCCGTTGTTTCTTCCCTCTCTTGATGCAAAGACGCGCAAATCTCCTGCGGGTTCTCGAAGAAATGTCTGCTTCAAATTCATGCCTTCTTCCTGCTTCACATACGTTTATTAATTTTGTTGCGTGTCTTCACGCAGAGTGGTTGTCCAGTTCTTGTGTAGCTACGTCACACTTCCACTCTACGCGCTTGTCTCTCAGGTATGTAGTACATATCTGCATCTGATAAATGGATGACAAATGAGGGAGGCATTGTTCAGTCACTGACCATTTGCATGCGCGAGCAGATGGGATCGACGATGAAGCAGTCCATCTTCGACGACCAGACGTCCAAGGCGCTCAAGAACTGGCGCGCCGGAGTCAAGAAGAAGCCGGCCACCAACTCCAAGCACGGTAGCGGCTCGCCGTCGGGCAGCCCCCGGTCCGGCAGCCCCAGGGCCGAGCCCGTGCCAGCCGCAGGAGGCGCCGCCGGCATCGCCCTCACGCAGAGAAAACACAGCGGGGAGACCAAGGCCGTCGATGCCCTGGCCGACGGCGCCCATGCCGAGGGCCCCGACGGCGCCACCGCCGGCACGGGGCTGCAGGCCGGCGCGGCGCAGCCGCCGGCGGCTCCAAGAAAGGGAGGATGGTGAGTACGACTTCATCAAGCTCGAGCCGTGATCCATGGATCGTAAGTAAATTATCCGGCCATTATTCAAAGATCGACGGATCGATCAACTACTTGATTTTTGTACCAGTACGTAGCAAACAGTGCAGCACGTATATACATATGTATGTATGCATAGGGTACGTAGGACATGCAGCTGGGAGGGAGGAATTAAATCTTTTTGTTCCTCTCCAATTTGTGGTTGTTGTTAACTTGTAAGGTGTAATTGCGGTGCAACAGATATGAATGATAGTATGCATGCATGCATTGATTTCTTCCATTTTTTGTTCGGTATCCTTTTACTGTAGTTTTCAAGCTAGCTCTTTCGTCGTTGAGAAAGATATACGCTGACGACAAAATTGGTGGGAAGGCTACGTGAGTGAGTGGGGTTTGCGTCCTCCATGTTTTCTCTAAAAAATGATAGAAATGCTAAGGCCATGTAGTGGACATCTACCTTTAACTTAGAGAAATTTTACGGTACATTTTACTAGTAATATATGATGGTAATATAAATCGAATATGTCTATTGATTTGTTAAGAGTATAATAGACTTTTCTTTGTATTTATAATTTTACGTGAGGGTATTCTGGACCCTTTCAACTAGTGTTAAAAATATTACTCTTGTAGCATGTGATCTCCCACATGCACAACTACAGTTCTACCATTTTCGAGATTCTACTACTCACACTATCAGGTGTAGTATAACTATATCTTAACTAATCTGAACCATTGGATCAAAAAGAATGAACGGTCTGTATTAAATCGAATGTTGAGCTCTTAACCTAACGAGCATTTGTTACCAAACCGTGTTAAATGACAAAAAAAGAAGCAGAGAGGTTTAAAAACATACCGACCGACGAGCTCATCCCGTCTGACGGTGGCTTTCTCTGGCATCCTCTTTCCCTCCTGGGTTTACCAAGCACCGATCTTAGATTCCTGAGTGGCAGACAAATCAGACAATGGTAGCAGAGGCGGCAACACGGAGGGCAGCTGCATCGGGTGATGATTCATCGGAGCGGGGGAGTTGGCAATTATCTTTTCTAATTATATGTTAGAAAATTTATTTGAGATGTGATGATATAAAAGTACTGTGTCTTCAACGGCGAACCTATTGCCTGACAAATCTAAGTACTCCTATGTATATTTATCGTCAAAGTTTTATAACACTACAAGTAAAAAAAATGGAGGGAATATATGGTTTGCAGCCTGTCTTTCATTCAAAAAAAAAATTGGTTTACAGCCTGCGCATTATAGGGCCTGCCTGTACACAGAATATAATGACAACCAAGTATTAGGTGTAGACTAGGGTTAGCAGGTTGAAAATGCTCTACTAACCAAGAGAATAAAAGGAAATATTTGGAGAGTGGTCTGACCACGTGTACATGGACGTCCATATACCTCTTCCACCGTTGAATTGTGCTTCGAGATTCATGTCTCTCTCTCCCATTCACTCTCTCCCCCCTCTTCGGTCGCCACCGCCTAAGCCTACGCAGCTACCGGCCAATGAGCCCGCATCGCGAGCTACTACCGAACTAGTGGTGTAAGTAGGGCATGCTGCCGAACTACCGCTGGATTGTGCTCGAACTCGGCTCTTTAAGATAACGAGCGAAATGACAGTTCGGCTCGGCTCGTTTATGGCTCAAGTTCGAGCCAAGTCCTTAACGGATCGAATCGTCTCTATTTAGTTTCAAGTTTTTTTTCCCACCCCTACCTCCAAGGCAGTCTCTGCATGTAAAAAGTAACAATTGTCACTGTCATGCTAGAGAACAAAAAAAAGCTTGCTTAGTTTTGAGTCTTGACTGAATTTATTGGATCGCACTGAAGTGCAAGACTGCTCTATTATGGGTTCTTAGTGATATAATTGTGACAGAAATGTTATGTATTGTAATGAACCTTAGATCATTACGGGTAAACACCGCCAGAAGAGGGCCGAACAGGCGTTGGCTTGGTGGGATAAGAGATTAAACTATAGACTAGGATGATAGAACCTTAGAAAAGAGACTAGACTAATTCATCTTTTTTGCTTTATTGATAATACATGTTACCTCTTTTATAGGGATGACCCGACTTGACCTCTAAGAAATGATCTATAAGGAAACCTATCTCTAACAATCCAATCTAATAATAACCTGCCTAACTAATAGATAACATCAAACACCTAATAGATAGATTCCTAAATAATTAACTTTCCCAATAATCGGGGTGTTACTGTTCAGTAACCCATCGCGTGAACAGTATCGACCCATGACAACTACTCCCCTCCTTTCACGACAACTCGTCCTCGAGCTGTGGTGGCAGCCATGGCTGAAGCCCTAGGTGACCCCATGTTGGCGAGAGGTAGCGATGGCGACATGAGTCCTTGAAGATTATTGCCTCTATGCGTGGTTGTGGCAAACTCACCGGTTGCTGCGGCAGGCATGGCAACAACCCTAACAACGCCACGATGGCCACGACGGACTTCGGCAAGGCCGCAGCGGGCTCTGGTAGAGGCACGGTAAGATATGGAAGTGTGGCAGCTGCCGTAGTTGCTAGAAGTAGCTCCGCCGCCGCCGTGGAAGGCGTCACCACCTCTGCAGAAGGTATCGTCGCCACCATGGAAGGCTTCGCTGTCGTCGCCACGATCATCTTCTCCAAAGTGGTATGCATGTCGAGAAAGATGGCCGCCATCTTCTTGTCGTTGTCATTGAAACTCATGGCCATCTTGTTGGCGTTAGCCTTTATCATGGCCAACGACTCGGCGGCAGGTCTGATGGTCTGATCTGTTGCCATAACCATGGTAGCAGAAGTCGTGAGAATGAATCGACTGCTCTAATACCAAATGTAATGAACCTTGGATCATTACGAGGTAAACACCATCAGGAAGAAGGCCGGACGACGTTAGCTTGGTAGGATGAGAGATTAAACTATAGACTGTGATGATAGAACCTTGGAAGAGAGACTAGATTAATTCATCTTTCTTGCATGATTGATAATGGATACATATTACCTCTTTTATAGGGATGACCCGACTTGACCTCTAAGAAATAATCTCTAAAGAAATCTATCTCTAACAATCCAATCCAATAATAACATGCCTAACTAATAGATAATATCAAACACCTAATAGATAGATTCCTAAATAATAAACTTTCCCAATAATCGGGGTGTTACTTTTCAGTAACCGTCGAGTGAACAGTACCAGCCCATGACATGTATTTGACACAATTACACGGCAAGCATAGCATTGTTGATATTCTATAAAAGGAAAATTACCTTAAGCGTTAGAGTTCTCATGAATTCTTGTTTAATATAAGAGGCATGGTGTGTTATTTTTCCAGCTTTTAATGCTTTTGGCTTTTGTTAAAACATTTCCATTATTTACTAAGGAATATTTAGTAAGTTTAGTTGCTCAGTTCTTTTTGCTGGGGCTAATATTTTCACTATTTCCATTAGGGCTTGTTTGGATATATGATGATCCGACTCAATCCGTTCAATTGACTCGAATTTGAACTAAAATTCCTTCCAATCCGAAAGGATTAGTTCTAATCTTTCTCTATCCAAACAAGCCCTTAGGTGGAGCATGTTAGAGCGGAAAGAAACTTGCTGGCCGAAGTTGGTAGCCATTGCATTGTGAAGCTGTATCCAAGATGCTGGGTACCTTTACCTCATCATGGAGTACCTTCCTGGAGGTGATATGATGACCCTCATGTGAGAGGATACCTTAACTGAAAATGTGGCTCGATTCTACATTGCTGAGACTGTTCTTGCCATTGAGTCTATTCATAAACATAACTACATTCACAGGTCACATGTTTCTGAATCTGATTTAAAGGCTATTCAGTGTGTTCTACATGTTTACTCATTTTCCTTTTTTTGGTTTATTAACCTTACAGAGATATTAAGCCCGATAATCTGCTTCTCGATAAGAATGGTCACATGAAGTTGTCAGATTTTGGATTGTGTAAGCCAATTGACTGTTCAAAATTGTCAACCTTGAATGAAGATGAACCAATGAAAACCTTAGGGAGTCAATGGGCATCGATCGTTCTTTCTCTGATACAGCAAATGGTAGAAGGTGGAGAAGTCCAAACAAACAGCTTCAGCACTGGCAGAAGAACAAGATAAAACTGGTATGTGTGTTTACATATTGAGCAAATCACTAGTTACATACAACTGCATTTGTTTTTGTTTTCTAATTTCGCAAGCATAAATTTTCGACAGCTTTACTAAAAGGAAGAAAGTTGGGTCCCAACAGTATTTTTTCTATTTTTTTCACATGCAATGTAAATGGGTTTTCAGGCATTTTCAACTGTTGGGACACCAGATTATATTGCTCCAGAGGTTCTGCTAAAAAAGGGATATGGAATAGAGTGTGACTGGCATGCTAAGAAGTTCATGTTCACATGCTTAGTTGTTTCTTATTTTGATACTAAAAAACTTGTCTCTTGTTTTGAATAATTATTATCTGATTGTTTATTATTTATTTACATGCAGGTGGTCTCTTGGTGCAATCATGTATGAGATGCTTGTTGGGTATCCACCGTTTTTATTCCGATGATCCAATCACTACATGCTGAAAGGTTTGGCTGTTTGGCTGCTGAATAATTTATCTAGAACTAAGATTATGTAGCCCACGCGATTGCACAGTGTTTTTACGACTTGCAATATCTTATGAGAGTTGTTTTACGGTTGAGAACTTTTTCTTATCTTTTGAGTTTAAATATGTTGCAGATAACATCTAATGGTTGTGCATTATCCATAATTAGGACCCGCATATAACATCTAATAGTTGTGGTCTTGTGGATTATCCGTAATTAGGACCCTACAAAATATATGACTGGATGTTTTTTTCTTGTGAGAATTTATAGCATATTTCTCTTTTACCTCCTGAGAGTTTTTAGCCACACATCGTTAGTAAGCCCACTAAATTGAGGGATTAATGATTTTCTTTTTTTTAATGAGAATTTCTAGCCTATTTATCTTTTTTTTCTAGGAGCTTTTAACGGTGCATTATCAGTTTTTGTTATATAATAGATTTATTGTTGAAGGGTATAACAATTTTGACTCATTTTTCATTATCCGTAACATTACATTGTAGTGGTACACTCTGATGCACGGACATGGCAGGAAACGTCCGAGTCCGTGTCGAACACGGACATGGCTCGGACAAGGCTCGAATACGTATTTGCGGCGTGTCCAAAATTAGGCCCACAAAAAAAAAGAAATTAAAATTTGGACACGTATTCGACACGTATCAGGATTTTGGCCTAGCCCATTAGGCCAAACTTAGAAGGCCCAACAACCCATCAGCAACCACCGAATCGATCCCCTCCCTCCTGTGCTCACTCGACGCCACCCCACTTCCTTCCTTCTGCTCGAAGAGGACTCCTCTGCGGGAGCGATGACCGATGAACGGAGGCGACTGCATCCTCCGTCGACTGGCGGTGAGCCCAATTTCCCTCTGCTCAACGAGGACGAGAAGTACTCCTTTGCAGCGACTGACGAACGGTGCCGACGGCATCCTCCGACGACCAGCGGTGAGCCCAGTGAGTCAATCTCTCATGCTTCTTCCTCTCCACTCATCAATCTTCATGCTCCTTCCTCTCCGCTCTTCAATCTTCATGTTTCTTCAGTTTCCTTCTTCTCAACGAGGATGAGGACTCCTCTGCGGCGACCGACAGTGTGCCGATACATCTCAATCGTTTCATCGGGTCCGACCTGCATGAGGTCGTGTCTGTTGTACGACACATCCACCCTAGCATTCCTAGTGTACCTATGGAGCACGTAGCGGCTAGGGATACTCTCGACCTGCGAGTGTGTGAACGCTCGAACCAGGTGCACGTAGAACAACCCTACGAGCAGTAAACCGAAGATGGATTAACAGTAAATACGCATCAATGAGAGTAAACTGACTATGCACTGGACAGTAAAAATATAATAAATTGAACAGTATCTACTAGCCAAGAGACAGTAAAAGTACCTGCGCGCTCCCAGTGTTTGCATTCACAGCTATATGTACTTGTTTCCTCTTCGGCCACCACCTTGAAATCGTGTTGCAATTACGCGAACGTCGTAGACTGTTTCCTGTGAGACACGAGGAATATGCTATCTCGTGTTGTGTCCGCCCTTATGCGGAAGGTTGTACTGGAGAAGTAGGTCTAATTGTACTCTTTGAACACCGTAGGCGTGTACACCCTGCTCAGCTGCTCTATGAGAACCCGAGAAATTAAACTAATCTAAATAACGCAAAGCGGTAATTAGCAGTAAATTAAAATTTTCTAATCAGGAGCAATTCATAATCTCAAATTAATTTTAAACACATCGCCAAGCGATCTCACATAAAATAATACAACTGGAATTCAACATCGGATTCAACAACGGAAATTATTGCCACATTAAATAGTCATCATTATAATCTCATAGTCAATTACAAAAATGACTTGCAAGCAAAAGTAAAATATTACATCTCAAAATTGTCTGCAAAGAATTTGTTACAAGAGGATGTACTGCACTAATTCAATCTTAGAATTAATCACAATATGATTTCATTACAAGCAAAATTAAATACTACAACTCGGGATTATTTACAAGAATTCGTGCAAGCAAAAATAAAACAGTAGTGCAAGCTTTGAAATTATTACAAGAATGCACTACATCAGATCAGAAAGTATAAATTACAACTTTAATTGAATTACAAAAGAATAAAGTAAAATTATTGCATGCATGCCGCGAAGCCGTTCCTTATCCATGGACCGCCAGCCCGCCAACACCATTTCTCGATCAATCTGCAACCCGAACCACATTTCCATCGCCCACCATTAACCAACATATTAATAGAAAACCAAACGTGTTAGAATAAGATTATAAGTTAAGAGTGGATTGCCGTCGGACGCCGCTCGAAGAGGGTTCCTGCACCAACCTAAGTTAGTCAGCACCTTGACCATCAAGGTACCTAGGCCAACCTAAGTCAATCTGCACCCTTCACTTCCGTAGGTTTCATCACTTGGCGTTTATTAAAACCCAACACTCACGTTTACGAGTATAATAGCCGAAACACCCTTTGGACCAAAAAGCCCTTAAGCTCACAGTGCAATGAGAGGGTAGAATGGATAAGGGCAATGGGCAAAGGGAGCCACTACCATGCACAAAGAACCATCCCCTTCATTAAGCTTCATTTCACCTTCTTGCACACTCACAAAGCCTCACAAAACACAAGCCAAAGCCAAGCCAACACATGCCAAGGGATAAGGGCAAACACAAGCCATCCCCCCTACACAAAGCCTCATTCTCTCCCCATCTCATTTCTTCTCAGCCGAAGGCAAGAAGACCACCAAGAACACCTCAAAGCAAAGCCAAGAACACAAAGCCAACATCACACCCATAGCCACCAGAGGAGACAAGGAGGAAGCCAAGGCAACACAACCATGAGGGCTCACTGCCACCAGCTAGCACAAGCCCAAGCACCCATAGTGAGATAACCACTGGAGAAGGGGAGTAAAGATGTAACACCCCGACCCATCCTCTAGGCCCAGAATGCTACCACTACACATTAATCATTACAAACTTCGCGTAACTAATTTTCCAACTAAACATACTACAACAAAAGTAATTATCCAGGGAATATGGTTTGCTTCAGTGTCTGCGTGTGACGTGGATGTGCTATTATCCCTTCTCGATGCATGTCATCTTCATCATTCACCTAAACACCAAAAATAAACAAGGGTGAGTCCAAAGACTCAGCAAGCACGTAATATAAACGATAAACACTGCCACACAAACATAAACATAATCATGTCATTATTTCCATCATTATCTTTCCATTAATGCAATGCATCATAATTCTACATGCATCATCATGCTCATGCTCATATGCATCTCATCAGCTGATACCAGTATAACGGAGTGTTCACCCGTCGATAACACACTATTCCCCCATCTTCGTTAGGATGGGGTTCCTACATTGTAGGATTTTATCTAGTCCCTACAAATGTAAGAATTTATCTAGAGCACTCCGGATTAGTCATGTATCTTTCTCACCAACTGGCTCATGCATTCTTACCATGAGGCAGATGCAAATATCCATTGTCATTAATATGTTTCATCATCATCATCATTGACGGGTAGCCTCATTGCTCACCCCGTTCCAACAATATTGCCATTGCCATAAGCATCATCATATCACAAAAACATTGTATATTCCATACCATTTGCATGATATCACTCTACCATGCACTTGCCTATTAACCAAACGGAGCAAAGCAACGTGCGGATGGCGCCGTTCCCGAACCTCTACCTGAACAGGCATTCAACCAGACTCAATACATTATAGCAATACATGTACACATACGGACGACATCGTTCCTACGCGCAATCCAACATGAACAAACCCCACTTACTGGGCACTGTCCTGCTGACCCGGTGCCCAAAATAATAATAGGTTAGAGATCACGTCATCTAACCTCGCGAGTAAATTTATTTGCACCCCCAATTTGTTTTTTTCTTCCTTTTCTCTCTTTTCTCCCCTTTTCTCTCTCCATCCTATCTACTCGATTCGGCCGAAGCCTTCTCTGGCTTCTCCTCCCTCATTTCTTTCCCTCACTCCTCATCCTCCCTTCTTCTTGGTTCTTTGCTTGGAGCCGAATGAAGCCCATGGCACCGCCGACCTCTCCTCCAACTCCTTTGCCCCTACTCTGGAGCCGCACTGCCCCACCAAAGCCATCTCCCGCCAGCCGAACCCAGCGTCTCGCTCCCACACGCGCCATGCCAATCGCGCCCCTGGTGCGCCGCTCCAGCGTCGCCTCGCCTCCGGCCTTGCCCAACGCCTCTTGGCCGCCGGCTTTCCCTAGCCCGGCGTCGCCGTCGGGCTCTTCCCGCGTGCTCGCACCCTCACCCGGCCTCGGTGGCCCGCCCCGATGCCACTCCCGCGCCGACTCGCCCAAGCTCCCCTTATGCCCGGCTCAGCCTCTGGCCGACGTGTGCCTCCCCTGTGTGCTGGCCCATCCCTAGATGGTGTCGCTGCCTCCTACGAGCTCTAACGAGGGAAGTCTTCTCTTAACCCCCCCCCCCTTTACTTTACGCATGAAAGTAGCGTGCCAAGCTTGTTCGACTGGGGTGGACAAAAGATGGAGGGATGGGGTACATACTTAGTTTGCCGATTTAGATGTGGGAAGTGGCGACGATGACGCTCATGGTGGCCATAGATTTGCTCCCTGGTGGGTGCTTCTTCCCTTGAGGTGGTGGGTGGCTTCTCTGGTGGTGCTTGCTTATAGAGGAAGGAAAGAGTTGGATCCTTTGGGTGGGTTGTGTCTTTGGTGGGTACTAGCTTTGGTGATGTTGCTCTAGTGGTGCTCTCCTCTGGTGGTGTTTACTTAAGGAGAGAGGAAGGATATGGCCTCTTGGCCGTGCAGTGGCTTGATCTTATATCCTTAGCTCCTTCTCCCCCCCCCCTGCTCTCCCTCTCTCTCTCTCTCTCTCTCTCTCTGATGGCTTGGTCAAGAGAGGGACTTTTTCCACCGCGAAAGGTAAGTTAGTAAAAATTGTGGGCGTTGGATTCGCACTTTTCGTTTTCCTTCTCTTTTCATTTCTACTGGCATTACATTTCACCCTCCTTAGCAGAATTCGACCCTGAATTCTGGCGTTCAAAAATCCACACGAATGAATAAAATGAAATAAACTGTACATAAAAATAACTCTAAGTCGTACCCGTAGTGAACAACACTGGGTACTTCTCGCGCATGCGAGACTCCAATTTCCAAATCGCTTCTCGCCCGGACTGATGCGTCCAAAGCACCTTAACATACTTTATCGTTCTGCACCTCAGCACCCTCTCTGATTCCTCCAGAATCCGAACTGGACAGGATTCGAAGGTGAGGTCTTGCTTAAGGGACAACTAGTGGCGGAACCAGGAATTCAATCGACCCGAGGCGAACAAGTACTGTAAAAAATACCTCGGTGGACCGTGGATGCCTCATGCCTGGACGGTGGATCCGGTCTCCAAGCCTTGCCGCAGCCTGACGGCCACACTTCGCCGTCGTCAGCCCGCGTCAAGCCTGCCACAGACCACGCCCATGACCCTTTCTTTCGCCACCTTGCCAGCCCCACGCCATGACCCATGACAGCTTCTTGGCCATTGCCACTATCACCACTCACTGCTGCCCCACTTCTAACCTTGTTGGCCTTTCGGGTGGCGGCTACATTGCGCCCTTGCCGGCCGGTCAACAGGTTGCCCTCAGCCTCAACAGACGTTGGGCGGTCAGAGTCTGACAGAGGAACAAGCAAGAGAGGAGGAATGGGTATTGGGGAAGAAATTGGAAATGGCAAATGGGGATTCGAATTGGGGAGCCAATTAGGGATTTAGGGTTGTCAATCAGTAACAGCTGTCTGGCTTGGGCCTTGGGCTAATGGGTCATGCCTCGGATGCCCACCCGCCCACCCATGGATGTTGAGCAAAGGCTGACTTCTCAAGGCTGAGCTCTTTGAAGCCTCATGGAGTCTGGGTGTCTGGCGATGGACACTTGCACTGGCCGTGAGCTAGCGGGAGAGGGGTGTGCTCACCAGAGACCCGGCACCGCCTCAGCTTGCCCCGGTGGTTCCGCCACTGGGGACAACGGTTCTAGCACGATCTTATGCTCCGGATACGTTAAGTACTTTCTCAATATAGAAACATGAAACACATTATGCACACCTTGCATGGACTCAGGAAGGTCCAAGCGATATGCCAACTTTCCAATTCGGGCCAGAATCAGAAATGGTTCAATGTACCGTGGGCTAAGTTTCCCTTTGGTACCAAATCGCACAACTCCTTTAGTGGGAGACACTCTCAAGAGCATCTAATCTCCCACTTCGAACTCTAAGTCGCGCCTCCTCACATCCGTATAGCTTTACTGTCTACTCTGGGCAGCTAACAAATTCTGTCTAATCTCTGTCACTCGTTCCACTGTCTGCTGGACCCAATCCGAACCTAGAACAGCCTTCTCGCCTACGATATCCCAACAAAGTCACGATCTACACTTCCGCCCATATAGAACCTCGAATGGCGCTGCCCAAACACTAGAGTGGTAGCTTTTGTTGTAGGCAAACTCCACGAGTACCAAATGATCCTCCCAGCTACCTTTTCAGGATAGAACACAGGACCTCAGCATGTCCTCTAGTGTTTGAATGGTGCATTCGGATTGCCCATCCGTATGTGGGTGGAAAGCAGTACTAAACTGAAGTTTCATGCCTAGAGTGCCCTGCAAACTCTTCCAAAACATGGAGACAAATTTGGTATCTCTGTCAAAAACTATCGTCTTGGGCACACCATGTAACCTCACTATCTCACGCACATAGATGGGTGCCAAATCACCTACCGAATTCGTCGTACAAATAGGGATAAAGTGTGTGGATTTACTAAATCGATCCACCACTACCCAAATTACGTCCTTACCTCGCTGGGTACGAGGTAGGCCGACTACGAAATCTATGGTAATGTCATCCCATAGCCACTGGGGAGCATCCAAAGGCTGTAATAGTCTAGTGGGATGCTTATGCTCAGCCTTCACTTGCTGGCAAACCCCGCAAGACGCCACATAACGGGTGACATCCACCTTCATTCTCTTCCACCAAAGGCTCTTTTTCAAATCCCGATACATCTTGGTCTCGCCAGGATGTACCGTGTATGGGGTTCGATGAGCCTCTCTCAATATATCATCCTTGACCTAAGCCTGTTGTGGCACGCAAAGGCGGCCCTTAAACCACAATGCATCCGACTCATCAAGGCTAAAGTCCCCCTTTTTCCCTTTATAAAGGTGCTTTCTCACTTTTTGAAGCAACCGATAATGTTGTTGCACTTCTCACTCGCTCCGGAATTGCCAATTCCAGCAGCAGCTGCATCTCAGTCGGTGTTGTACCAGCATAACAATAGAAATTTCCATTCGATCGAAGTCAGCAATAAGACAACCCAGAGTGGAGGGTGTCGCCTTACGACTAAGGGCATCAGCAACCACATTCATCTTACCCGGGTGGTTCTGGATAGTGAGATCATAGTCCTTGATCAGTTCCAGCCACCTTCTTTGCCTCAAATTCAACTCCTTCTGAGTAAAGATGTACTTGAGACTCTTGTGGTCAGTAAAAATATTACAAGATTCCCGTACAAGTAATGCCTCTAAATCTTTAGAGCAAAAAACCATTGCGGCTAGCTCTAAATCGTGAGTAGGGTGATTCTGCTCATGTTTCTTCAACGACCGTGAGGCATACGCAATCACTTTGCTGTCTTGCATGAGCACGCAACTCAGACCCACTCGAGAAGCGTCCAAGTAGACCGTGAAGCGCTTTCTTGGCTTAGGGAGGGTGAGAACAGGGGTAGTAACCAACTTTTCTTTCAAAATACAGAAACTGCGCTCGCATTCATCGGTCCATTGGAATTTCACGCCCTTCCGCGTGAGCTGAGACATTGTCTTGGCAATAATTGAGAAGTTTTTTACGAAGCGCCGGTAGAAACCAGCTAAGCCCAAAAAACATCTCACCTCTTTGACATTAGTTGGCCTCTTCCAATCCACTACAGTCGAAATCTTGGCTGGATCTACTAAAATACCCTCTTGGTTAATCACATGACCCAGGAAGCCCACTTCAGATATCCAAAACTCGTACTTCTTTAACTTGGCAAAGAACTAATTCTCCCTCAGAGTCTCAAGCACGGGCCTCAAATGCCGCTCATGCTCTCCATCCGTTTCAGAATAAATCAAGATATCATCAATGAACACAACCACAAAGTCATCAAGATACTTATGCAGCATACTGTTCATCGTCTCCATAAAGACAGCAGGGGCATTCGTTAGTTCAAAGGACATAACTTTGTACTCGTAGTGCCCATACTTTGTAGAGAAAGTGGTCTTTTCTATATCTTGATCCCACACTCGAATCTGATTATACCCAGATTGTGTATCAATCTTGGAGAACACCTTGGCTCCCTTCAATTGATCAACCAAATCCTCGATACGAGGTAAATGGTATTTATTCTTGATAGTTACCTGATTAAGAGCACGATAGTCTATACACATACGCCAACTCCCGTCCTTCTTCTCAGTGAATAGGACAGGGGCTCCCCAAGGTGACATACTACGACGAATCAACCCTTTGGATAACATCTCATCCAATTGCTTCTTCAATTCCTCCTAGAAAGGTCATGCCAAACGGTACGGGGATAAAGAAATAGGTCATGTGCTAGGAACAAGATCAATCCTAAACTCCACATCCCTTTCGGGTGGTATACTCGAAAGCTCTTCGGGAAATACATCGGAGTACTCACATACCACTAGAATATCCCCAATATGCAAAGATGCGTTCGGCTTCTCCTTAAGTGCTAGAAGCAAACCAGACTCCACCATTTGTCGGCCAAGGAACAGGCTGGCCAACACAAAAAGAGAACACAGAGGTGCATTCCCCTGAAAGGTTATCTCCTCCCTGGAAGGAGCTTGCAAAGTGACTGTCCTCCAAAAGTAGGAAATCACGGCCCGGTTGCAATGTAACCAGTCTATGCCAAGAATAACATCAAAAGGTTCTACCAGAATAACCATTAGGTTGGCAACAAAATCCTCACCATCTAATGAAACCACGCATCTAGGACATACCGTGGAGCTAGCAATGATACCTCCTGGAGAACTAACTATAACAGACTACGAAATCTGCTACATACTCAACTTTGCTTTTCTAGCGAACTCGCAGGACACAAAGGAATAAGTAGCACCAGAATCGAAAAGAACAAGAGCATTACGTGAATCTACTAACAGGGTGCCTGTCATCACGTCCGGTCGACCCGTGGACTCAGCAGTAGGCAATGCGTAGACTCTGGGTGGCAGCGGGGCGACGAGAGCCCCGACACTCTGCTGAGATGATAATGTAAATAGAAGTGGTGCGGCGTGCTGAACTGGAGCAACCGGTGCAGGGTGCCAGTAATACCCGATAGGTGGTGCCCAGGAAGGAGGAGGCTGCGGCGCAAGGGTAGCCACCAACATCTGGACAGACCCTCGAGGCAAAGCATTTATTGATGATGCAGGTAATAGCTCCCACTTGATAATACTAGAAGGGTTCTGATGACAAACCCGCCCCATGTGGCCCGGCCGACCACATTGCTGACACTCTCCCGTCCAAGAACATTCAGTAGCACGGTGCCCACCACCGCACTTGAAACACATCATGCCCTGCCCTGGGACAGGACGATAGGCTGGGGTCGCTGACGAAGAACGTGGCACTGAAGAAGACGGCCTCGGAGATTTGGACTTGGACGACCATGGGGAACGCTAGCCCCACTTGGACTTCTTGGGAGTAGGTCACTGAGATGACCCACCTCCCTCGCTAAAGCTCCTCTTCTAGTCACTACCAGAAGCGCTTGGACCACCAGAGGGTTGCAACCCTTTAGTGAGCTGCATCTCCATCTCCATTCCTCTGGCCTGTTCTACCACTGACCTAAAGTCACGTAGCGCAGTGGCTCCTATAACATACCGAAACTCAGAGTTGAGCCCTCGACGAAACCTTTTAGCCTTCTCCAGGTCATTGCTCGTGACCGATGGTACGAAACAAATTAAGTTGTTGAACCCCGCTTCGTACTCAGCTATGGTCATCTTTTCTACACGAAGGTCAACAAAGCGACCTCCATACTCTCCACAAAAGATTTGGATAGTACTTACCTTAAACCGCTTTCGATTTAAGATCTCCTGTAGCGGGACCACGGCGGGGTCCTAGCTGAAAGGACCCCCTCCCACCAGATATCCGTCTGACCCCTTAATTGGAATGCCACATAGCGAGCTCTCGGCTGTGAGCTCATCTCTAGAGCTTCAAACTGTCTTCCCATATAGCGCAACCAATCATGACTTGGTGGTGTGCGAGCCCCATCGAAGGTATCAAGATGTAAAGCAAACCACTCATGAAGGCCCATCCTTGCCTCTGACACGGTTGGACAGCAGAGGGGCATAGCGATTCTGACCATAGCGGCGACTCTCGGCGCTTGTCGTGGCGCATGCACCTCTTCTATAAACTATCGTAGCAAGGCCGAAGACCTTGCCTGATCCCCAACTACGGACTGCACAGCAGAAGCAACCTCCACCTCAGGTGCTTCTTGCTGAACCTCAAACGGTGGCTCCGCTTGGGCATGGCCACGGCCGCGACCTCTACCTCTACCTCTCGGCATCTCTGTCCACGTCAAACAAACATTCACACAATCAACTCACAACAGTTACCTCGTAACATTGCATATCAATAACATAACTAGCTAAAATGTATATGCAATGCTTGACTCAAAACCCATCCTACTGTGCACCAGAGTGTGTCAAGTTTAATTTAATTGTTCAGCCTAAGTCAAGTTTTAGTTATTAATCAACTTAGGTCATTTCATTCATTTTTTTCTCACCACGGACCTAACGCCCACTCTGATACCAACTATGACACTCCAACCCATCCTTTGGGCCCAGAATGCTACCACTACACATTTATCATTACAAACTTCGAACAGCTAATTTTCGAACTAAACATACTACAACAAAAGTAGTTATCTAGGGAATATGGTTTGCATCAGTGTCTGCGTGTGACGTGGATGTGCTATTATCCCTTCCTGATGCATGTCATCTTCGTCGTTCACCTAAACACAAAAAATAAACAAGGGTGAGTCCGAAGACTCAGCAAGCACATAATATAAACGATAAACACTGCCACACAAACATAAACATAACCATATCATTATTTCCATCATTATGTTTTCATTAGTGTAATGCATCATAATTCTACATGCACCATCATGCTCATGCTCATATGCATCTCATCAGCTAATACCAGTATAACAGAGTGTTCACCTGTCGATGGCACACTCTTCCCCTATATTCATTATGATGGGGTCCCTACATTGTAGAACTTTATATAGTCCCTACAAATATAAAACTTTATCTAGAGCACTCTGGATTAGTCATGTATCTTTCTCACCGACCTAGCTCGTGCATTTTTACCATGAGGTAGATGCAAATGTCCATTGTCATTAATATATTTCATCATCATCATCATCATTGACAGGGTAGCCTCATTGCTCACCCCGTTCTAACATTATTGCCATTACCATAAGCATCATCATATCACAAAAATATCGTACATTCCATACCATTTGCATGATACCGCTCTACCATGCACTTGCTTGTAAACCAAACGGAGTAGAGCAACGTGCGGATGGTGTTGTTCCCCAACCTCCACCTGAACAGGCATTCAACCAAACTCAATACATTATAGCAATACATGTACACATACGGACAACATCGTTCCTATGCGTAATCCAAAATGAACAAACCCCACTCACCGGGCACTACCCTGTTGACCCGGTGCCCAAAATAATAATAGGTTAGAGATCGTGTCATCTAACCTCACGAGTAAATCTATTTGCACACCCCCAATTTCTTTTTTTCTTCCTTTTATCTCTTTTCTCCCCTTTTATCTCTCCATCCTATCTACTCGGTTTGGCCGAAGCCTTCTCTGGCCTCTCCTCCCTCATTTTTTTCCTCACTCCTCATCCTCCCTTCTTCTTGGTTCTTTGCTTGGAGCCGAATGAAGCCCATGACGCTGCCGACCTCTCCTCCAGCTCCTCTGCCCCTACTCCAGAGCCGCGCCGCCCCACCAAAGCCACCTCCCGCCGACCAGGCCCAACGCGTCGCTCCCGCACACACACGCCCAGCCCATACCTGGTCTTGCCATCTAGCGTCGCCTCGCCTCGGCCTTGCCCCCTCTTGGCCACCGACTTGCCTGGCCGGTGTCATGCGTCGAACTCTTCCCAAGATGCTCGCTCCCGCCCGACTGCGTGGCTTCGCCCAATGCCACTCCGGGCACGCCGCCTAAGCTCCCCACGCCTGGCCGGCCTCTGGTCACCGTGTGCCTCCCCTGCGCGTCGGCCCGTCCCTAGGTGGTGTCGTTGCCTCCTACAAGCTCTAACCAGAAGTCTTCTCTTACCCCCCCTTTACTTTATGCATGAAAGTAGCGTGCTAAGCTTGTTCGATCGGGATGGACAAAAGATGGAAGGATGGGGTACATACTTGGTTTGCCGGTTTAGATGTGGGAAGTGGTGACGATGATGCTCATGGTGGTCGTAGCTTTGCTCCCTAGTGAGTGCTTCTTCCCTTGAGGTGGTGGGTGGCTTCTCTGGTGGTGCTTGCTTACAGAGGGAGGAAAGAGTTGACTCCTTTGGGTGGGTTGTGTCTCTGGTGGGTACTAGCTTTGGTGATGTTGCTCTGGTGGTGTTTACTTAAGGAGAGAGGAAGGATATGGCATCTTGGCCGTGTAGTGGCTTTATCTTATCTCCTTAGCTCCTCTCTCTCTCCTCGTTTCTCTCTCTTTCTGATGGTTTGGTCAACAGAGAGACTTTTTTCACTACGGAAGGTAAGTTGGTAAAAATCATGGGCGTTGGATTCTCAATTTTTGCTTTCCTTCTCTTTTCATTTCTACTAGCATTGCATTCCACCCCCTTAGCAGAATTTGACCTCAGTGCTTAGGCGGCAACACCGGTAGCGACCCACGTAGCAAGGGGAGGGATCAGGGAGTAGAGAGGAAGGATAATAGTTACCTCAGTGCTTAGGCAGCAACACGGTAGCGACCCACATATATCACTTTCACCATGCACCAATGAACTAAAATCAGAAAACAAAATCAGTGCAAACATTAAAAGAAAAACCAAAATAGTAGAGGGGGGAACTGCCGAGCCGCAGTAGCGATGCATGGGCCGGGACAGAGGGCGTGGCGGCTGGAGGACGAGCCGCATGGCTGGTGGCCATAGGGGGTGAGGCGACGTCGGGCTAGGCAAGTAGGCCAGAGGCGGCGGCGGTGGGAGCCGGGCGCTGGCAGCCAAGCGCGCACGTGGGCGGGGCGAGTGGTGGTGGCGCTAGCCACCGAACGCAGCCGGGGCCGAGGGGGACGGCACCAAGTCGCAAATAACCAGTAGCGACACTAGAGGGAGTGGCGCGGCCAAGAGGGAGCAACCATGGCCGGGCCAAGCGCGGGGCAGAGGCGTGAGCTGAGGGTCGGACCGAGGGAGAAACATAGGTGCGGGAGGGCCATGACCACAGGGAGCGTAAGTGGCGACGCGGGCAACGGGCGCGCACACACGGCAGAGGCGGCAGTGCCATGCTCAATAGCTCTACTCGACAGGGAGCAAAACATCAGTAGAAAAACAGAAATGAGAAGAAAGAATGGAGGAAGGAAGGTACAAGAGGAAAAAAGAAAATAAAGCCAAGGGCAAAGGGAGGTGTCACCATGGTGAGCTTCGACTGGCGGAGCAAATCCCAGGGGAAGAAAAGGAAAGGGAAGCAGTGGGGAATGGAGAAGGAAGCATGAGGAAGAAGCAAGAAATGAACCTGCGAGCTCTCAGGGTGAACAGGTGAATAGATAAGAGGAGAGAGAGAGAGTGACTGAATTGAAGGGCCAGGGGCTGCTCTTGGCCACACAAATGGAATTAGGTGAGAGGAGAGATTAGGAAAAACAAGATTAGGTGGGGGGTTAAGTAAGAAAGAGAGAGAAATTAGGAGAAAGGTAAAATAGTAAATTGTATAGAGGATTGGTAGAAATAAATTTAGATGAACACCCGTAGTAATAAATATCGGCGCGGTGTAATTTTGGACAAACGGATTTAAATAAGCCGCGTGCAGATAAATAGCTGTAGACCGACCAGTAGAAAAAATAAAAGTGGGGAAAATGAGGTAATATAAATCTAATAAAATCGCCACTACTTTAGATAAATAATTAAGCGTCTTACCTGCGAAAACCAGAATCCTCTGTGAAAACCACTACACTATTCCCTGGATCAGTAGGTAGTGCTCACAGGTACATTACTGAATCAATTCATATATAACATAGACCAACCATTCATTAATTTCATACATCAGAGTTTACATAAACCGCATCAGGTCAAGTTTTACAATAGGATCCAAACAGGCCAAACTGATTACATCACAAAAGTAGCGAAATCGACAATGGAAACAAAAGGAGGGGAGCACATCTCTCCACAGGCAAGCGACTGGAGAAACCAATGTACAACTGATATTATCCAAGGACTTGGGTAATATTGGTGGTACACGAGTATCGACTGAGTCAGCTAGACTGAGGCAAGTCTAGAACAACTACGGACTATACTACTTTTTATCAGCTCCTTGGCCTTCAACATATGGATCTTCGTAGTAGGCATAATGTCCTGGATTCGCGGCTTCTAAAGGTTTGGGGAAAAGAGCGAGGATGAGTACAACTTTCGTGCTCGCGAGCCAACACACAAGATGCAATGATATACATGCAAGGCTTAACAATGATGGCTCGGGTTTTTTTATTTGCTAAAGCAATGTTTTCAATTATCATAGTTAGAAATTCCTATCACTTAGCATTTTTAACCAAATTGCATTTTATTAAAGAGCGTAATTGTACAATATTAAATACAGCGAAGGTTACCTCCATCTATGCTTAATTTTAATTGTGGTTACATCCACCTATTAACAACACTAGGTACGATGACCCAGGAAAAATCCAAAACCAGGGTTACATCATCCTGACAAGTTTTTATCCCATCCACAAAGGTTTTTGAAATAGAACTAACTCTAGTAAGTTCACATGTCCGTCTTTGACCGTAGGCGCAGTTGTTTAAACAGTTTATAACTCTGCAGAGGTTGTACACTATACCCACAAGAAACAATCAACTCGTTGCTCCACATGATTCCTTGGTCATGTAGTTGAGGGATCATCACAGTAAATTTTCAAATTATCTCGCCTCTTTCGTCATCTCACCCATATAGCCTGCTCCCACAGGTTGTGGGCCTCATAAGTGTTGTGGGCCTCATAAGTTGTGCGGGATGTTCACCTCAGCAACTAGCGCAGATGGACTACAACGTTCCACAACGACTAGCGCGGCTGGCAACTTCACCTTCGGTGTCCCATTCAAGCCGAAACGTATTCCACGCTTGCACTACTTCACTCCTCCACCAGCGAGATGACTTCCAGGGTTCGATAAATTTACTAAGCCAAGTTGTACTTTACAGACTTGTGGTTGTACTTGTTTTACAATAGGAGGTCATCACCGGATTAAGTCCTTAATGTCATCTGAGCGGTTCATACCACATTCCACATATTCATATACTACATCAGCACCCACCATCATACCATCCGCCCAGATATGGTATTAGCAGTTTAATAGGGTTTTGAGGAGTAAAATCATATTATCTCAAATACTTCAGTCATATACCTCCAATGACTGCCCAAAACCATTTCATGTTTTAAGAGATGATTATTAGGGCATTTAATTAGGGGTGTTCGTTTGGTTTTTCGGTTCAGTAAATACGGTATATACGGTATTGTTAGTTCAGCAAATACAGTGTTTTTAAAAATACGGTTCAGTTTCGGTAAATCCCAATTTATTTCGGTACGGTTCGATAAATACCATATTTACCAAAGTTGACATGAATTGCGAATGAGTAATGATGTTGCGGTAAGCTGACAAGTTGCTTGGTAATTTGCCGACAAGCCACCAATGGCATCCCAAGTGATACTTCCTAGTCTGCTGACTCATTCTGAAAACCATAAATTCATTTCATCATACAATAAAGATATACTATGAGTACAAATATATCACAGCATAGTAACATTGTCTTGATAGGAATAAATAGTTCTAGCAAAGCATTTTATTCCTAAAATTGATACCTTGAAAAGAGGAGCAACAATTTTGAGTTCTCACTTCACAATATTAGCTGCAGCAGGCTTGCCTTCATATATCAGGAGACTGGAGTTGGGAGTTAACTTAATAGTTAGGACCAACTTGAGTCTACCATGCTGCACATGCACATGCAGTCATGCACCAGCGCTAGCGGCCCGATCAGTTGAGCGCGGGATGAGAGAGCTAGCTGGGCTAACCAGTGGATCCGCGGATGGGCCAACCGCGTATGATGAAATGGGGCCACTGGCTGGGCTGGCCGGTGGATGGACCGAGCGAGCGCCCGAGCCAAAGTTACGCGCGTAGACTAGTCCGAATATTGCCGATTTTGGTTTTTTCGGTTTTCAGTCGGTTTTTACCGAAAAAACTGAAATACCAGAAAATCATATTTCTGAATCTCGTACCGAATACTGGTCAAACCTAGTTGACCGGTACGGTTCGGTATTTTCGATACGGTTTGTTCAATATGTGTAGGACCGGAAAGGCGACTAGAGGGGGGGTGAATAGACGCTTTCTCTATTTTTCACCTCGATCAAACTCAACACTATTTTCACTCCAATAGCTATGAAAAGCTATGAAGATGCAGATATCTGAGCACGGCGGATGACCTGTGTTGAATCCGATCAAACCCCAAAGCACAAGACTAAAAACATCTCACAACTGCATGAACAAAGACCATCAAGCAATTTTCTTCGGCCGACACAATACACAGTCACAGCCGACCTCTGTTCTTGAGCACAAGACCGTAGCCTCCAGAAGCTGGTAACAAAGATGACAAGCATGTACAGGAGAGCTACTATGTGACTGCTGCCGCTGCACGCACAGTGTGCTGAAATCAGACTACACAAATCTGACAAACACTAGCAATAAACAAAAACAGGCACAGTAGCAATCAATCCTCAGTCGCATCATGATGGCAGTGCACTAGCAATCTAGACCACACAAAACACTGCATCCAAAGAAAAACCGCAAATGGCGATCACTACTACTGCCGCCCAGGGGGCTCTAGTTTTCTACCGAGGGACAATCTGCCACAAGCACTGGATTTCCACAACAACACACAGCACAGAGCAGAACAAACACGCACAAGGAACAGCAGCCAACAAGAAGGGACACACTAGATTAGATTTTCTCAAACCGCAACAAGCATGACTATGCAGCTGAATAAAAATTCTTCAAACAGCAAACAACCGGATCACAGCTCCATGCAACATCAATGCATTTCAACACATACACAGAGCCGACAAGCAGTACACGAGAAACTGCTGCCAAGCAAATAAACAAAATCGAAAACAGCAACCTGCAGGAAATCAAACCAACATCTCACTCGCATCCATAAAAGCAGCCAGATAAAGAAATTCTTACAACAATGAACACTCAGGACAAACTCCAGTTTTTTCAGTCGAACTACAGGCCACCGCACAGCTCCGGATTTTGCGGGACGACCAAGGCGCTGCCCCGGCTCTGCTTTTCTACCGGGCAGGCAACAAGGTGCCGCCGCCACCAGCTCTAAATTTGCAAGCAGAACAGGACACCACAGCCACTATCTATTTCGGCTTCTACAGGCTAAAAACAGGCTGCCGTCAATATCTATCATAGAGGAACGAAAGGACAAGTAAAATCAGCAGCCACCAGAGATTTCGATTTATACTGAGCACCGGATTGAACCAACAAGTAATAAAATAACATGAAACACCAACTTGATGGCAATCAAACTTCCGGTCTGCACACGACCCTACAAGCCGCCGGATTCACTCGCATGCACAGGCAAGAAATGGCGGCCGGCAAATAAAAACAAGGACTTGATACCCACTCCAGATTTTCCAGGCAGCAACAACACAGCCGCCGCCACAACTTCCTGATACACGCCGCCGCCTAAGACATCTATTCTCTCAGAGGAGACGACATTGCCAGGTTCCATTTTGGGAAGAGGCCACCACCACGAGTTGATTTTTGGGAGTCTGACTGGCGGGCCGCCACAAGAGCTCCACTTTTTCTACCAGCGGTAGCCAAGTAAACAGCCGTGGGAATAAACAAATCAACAATCAACTGCAACTCCTAGCTTTACAAGATCGTATCAAAACACACAGCTCCGACATTGAATGGCAGCCAACATGCATTAAACAAAACAGCAATCAACTATTGAACCTGATATTCTTTTTTCAAGTAGATACATGATGCCGCTGACAGGGTCTCCTAATTCTCCGGGAACAGGCAGCCGCCCAACTCCGGTTTCTGCAGGGGGACACCACAGGCGTCGATTTTTGCGGGGCGCCGCCACAGGGTTTTTCGGGAGCAGCACAGGCGCCACCCAGATCAGGTTTTTGCGGGGTTCCCTACAGGCGCTGCCGCCTAAGCTTTTCTCACCGGCGCATAATTTCTACGGGGCGCCACCACCAAAGGCTCCCCTTTTTTCTGTTAGCAGCGCCAACCTAAGATGTCCCATCTCAGCTCCTTTTATACGGTAGCCTCTAACCCTAAAAACCTTAATGAGCTTCCGTTAAGGCCCAACAACAACGGAACACACACGTACGCAAATTAAAGCGCCGTCTTCAATTCTCTTGACTTAAACCACTTCCTTTGCGCCGTCCCGCGCCGTGGTTTAGCCAAAAAGGTCACCAAGATGGTATTTGATAAAATTACCAAAATACCCCCTTCTCGATCTTTTCCGAAGACCGAGTCCAATCCTGTTGAAGCAATCGCCTGCTTCGCCACGTGTAGGTTGATCAACGGCTCCATGTCGGCAAGTCTCTCCGTCCGGATTCCACTCGCACCATAGCACTTGCAAACTCTGCGCCGCTTGATTCAACCAGTCGCACCGA
This sequence comes from Phyllostachys edulis, assembly GCA_036346405.1. Classification (NCBI taxonomy): domain Eukaryota; kingdom Viridiplantae; phylum Streptophyta; class Magnoliopsida; order Poales; family Poaceae; genus Phyllostachys; species Phyllostachys edulis. The sequence goes on from CM070561.1 coordinate 74,445,202, forward strand.
ACTGCCCGTTCGGTCACCCTTGTCCATTCTACGCCATGCTTGAGTCACCTGACCTCACCCGGCATCCTTGATCGTTCTGGACCTCAGCTCTCCAAGCTTAGTCCCGATCCTCCTCGCCGTTGACCGTCGTTGACCTTCAAGCCACCTGCACAGCAATAAGACAAGCAAACACGAATTCGGAACAAGTTCTTCACAACTTGACCCACGTTAGCCAAAACATGCAATATGCAACACATATGCATTAACAAATATGCATATGACCTATCCCAAAATCAATTCATAACTAACATTTTCAATCAGCACAAAAGCCGGTCAGACCGCCGCTGACCTGACAGATCTGAAACTTTATCGAAAACACTTGAAACTTCAAACCAAAAGCACCATTGCCAATTGTTTCATCATCTTAAGATCATAAGCATATCCCCATGATATCCACAATATGGTACGAAAATGAACAGCCCTACATTTAATGCCCCGGCACTTAAGCAAGACTAGCATATCGCTTAAGTACAAACTATAACTAGTAATTTACTATATAGTTACTAGGGTGACATAGAATAATGGATTCAATTGTCAAAGGATGGTATAATAATTAATTAGTCGTCAAATCTACCTTAAGATTTAACATATATTTGCTTAAAGACTTAAAGCATGAAATTTTGGTAATTTAAAGGAATATAATTTGCATAAAATGTAGGCTCAAAATGATCAAAGTATCGACTCGCCTAGGTCAATTTGCCGCAGCCTTGATCTTACTCAAAGCCTTCTCAATCAGTGGTCTTGAATCTTTAGCCTTCGTCTTTATCCGAATCTTGATCCCGCTCAAGTCGTTGTTTCTTCGGAACTCCAACTTCTAATTACACGATAAACGACCGCGAAACCAAATAAATCCAAAGAACTTCAGAAGACCCAATAAATTCAATTGAGCTTATTTAAGTTTTGCGATGAACGAGAAGTTGAGAGAAGATTCGGCGAATGGGGAATGTTTGATAAAGTCAAACGATTATTTGAATGAAAGGGAAAACGGCGGAGAAACTCTGCCAGGAAGGAAACAAGGAAGGACCAAAGTTGAAGGAACATTTATAGAAACATTCCACTTCGGATTGGAAGGTGGCATGATATCGCCGATCGGGGAATGTCATGGCTTGATCTTTAAATGCAAGAGCTTCTTTAATTATTGGATATTTATTAAGGAAGTTCCATGAGTTGGATTAGACTTCTTATAGATGTGGGTCTAAAAGAGCACTGGGCATTATTTGATGAGGGATAACCATTAGATATTAGGGTGTTAGGGTGTGAGTTCAACATGCGAAAGGTATAATTTTACTTCATTGATTTAATCTTGGAATCCATACATTACCAGAGTTCTCTCTCAAGGTTGTGCTTCGAATTGTTGATACAATAATTATTTCTTAACTACCATCGGTGATTTAAATCCAGAGATAAAGATAGGACGACTGATATATGGGCAAGGTTATAATTTTAGCAGGACTTCGAGTTTAAGTTGCATTTTAAATTAGATGGCAAAGGTATATTGGTTAATTACTTCATCTTTAATTTATTTGCCACTTCCACAAGGTTGAACAGATATCAATAAATATGTTATATTTGATATTAATATTACAGACTTAAGATTCAAATGGTTCTCCTTAATGATTAAATCACCATTTTGAAAGTCTTCATGATTTTTGGGGTATGGAGATGATACTAGTTACTTTTGCCGGGCTTATTCTTACACTGATCATTTTTAATTAACATTGATAAATTTAGATCTGGGGATAAAGATGTGATGGCTATTATTTGGACCATAGAATATTTGATAGGATTTGCAATTAAAATTCAGGTTTCTAGAGCAAGATATTGAGATCATTATAAATATACTTGAATAGCTTCTGATGAGGATCTAATAATCCTCATTTATTTATTTATCTGTAATTATTATTATAGATATTAACATCTCCATATTAGTCTTAAGTATACCCCCTTAATATTTATAAGGGAGAGGTCAAACTGCCTGGTCATAAACCACGCCATGGTCATGAATCTTCTTACAACCATAGTATAGTCGTAGGCCTTTCTACGACTATCGAGTAGTCATAAGATATTCTACGACTTGGTTGGCTTCGATCAACCTAGCTTCAACAACCCTGTAATTGATAATGCTTGATGACTTGTGGGCCTAATTAGTTAGGGAGTATTATGCGCCATATTTAACACATGGGGTACTTAATATACGCTATTACTCTCTGTGAGTAATCGCATGAATTACTTCTGTCTCTGACAACAACTGCCTAGCAACATGGGGGTGCCACGTCCTTGGCAGCAACTTCCATCAAGCGGTTCGTCAATTGAAACGTTGGAACGCCTCTTCGTCTAGAGGAACTGCCACCTCTTCATACGTTATATAAGGTTGAAGTCAGAAGTCAGAAAGGGACAAGCATAATCTGGAGTACAGGCCCTAATCTTTCTCTTGATTGTAATCAGCAAACTCAATATAGCCACACAAGATTAGGGTTGTTATTCTCTCTGGAGAAGGCCCGAATCTGTATAAAATCCACATATCATTCTCTGCGTGATTCTTATCTAGGAGACCCTCTGAATCAAACAATCATACGTAAGATTGGTTCTAGATCACCGACAGTTTCAAATTCAATTTCTCATTATTTGTAATTTAAGTTCTTGCATCTCATAGTTTTAAACATTAGTGAAAATTTATTTAAATATTTTTTATCAATTGAATGGTCATTATTTACAGAGGGGTTATCACAATATTTGAAAGTTTAACAAATAAGTTTTGCATGAGTTCAATTGTGAGATGGAAAAGATTAACTATTGCCTTCATTAGCTCTTAAAGGAAATGGGCCCACAAGTCATAGGGAGAGAGAGAGAGAGATAAAGAGTGAGCTCACAGGAGAACAGAGGAGGCTCAACTGACAGGAAGCTGGGGAGGCGACGGTGTGGGCTGCCGCGGCCAAGAAAGCGGCGAGGGCCAGCAAAACGGTTGGCCGGGGAGGAGAAGAGGCCCGAGGCGGTGGTGTTGTGGCTGGGGCGGCGCCGAGGAGGAGCTGGCGACGACGGGAGCAGCCAGGCATGGGGCCGAACGGAGGCAGCGGCGGCCAAAGAGAGGGGAGAGGAAAAGGAGGTGCGCACGGGCACCAAGGAGGGGAGAGGAAGCTCACTGTGTAGTTTGTGGAGGCGGAGGAGCACTGGAGTGGGCCGATGACGAGTGGTCGGGGCGGTGCGGGAAGGCTCACGGTGCCAGCGGCCTATGGGGGGCGTCGGCACGGTGCTCCAGGCACCGGCAATTGGGCTGAGGCATAGAGGAGCTCGATCGGCGAAGGAGGCGGCGAGGATGACTGGAGGTGAGGGAGGAACGGGCGTCGGCGGAATCCTGAGGGCCAACAACGAAATCAACTTGGGGGAATGATTCTTCGGCTCTTGGAACACGAGCTGACACGGAATGCCGAGAAGGGAGATGCTCACTAGAGCAAGAAAAGGCAGGGGTGGTGCGGCGGCTTGCGCTCGACGGAGAAGAAGGCGGGGAGGGAGAGAATGGCAGGGACGGTAACGGATGCCTGGGTTTTATGGCCATGGAGCAAGGAGGAGCCGCATGGTCCTGAGGGGTGGCATGGCTCGGCTGGGAAGGACGAGGGCAGGCGGCCAAGAAGATGGGGCGGGACAGGGCGAGCAGGTGGAATGGGCGCTCTCGCGTGCACACAAGATGGGTAGGCGCAGAGTGCGGCATGGCCAACGGACTGGATGGGACAGACACTGAGGCAAGCGGAGCACGCCGAGGCGTGAGGGGCGCTGACTCGAGGAGCTCAGTAGATGCCTGACTGCACGAACCAGGGAAAAGGCAGAGAGGGAAAGGGCAGGCTGCCAAACCCAAGGAGGATTTAGGATAGATTTGAAATTTTGAATTTTGAGAGAAATTGAGGATTTGAAAAACCTTGAATGCTTTGATTTGCAAATTGAATTCAAGCAAAAGCTCTGGCAATTGAAATTACTGCTCACAAACTAAAAATGGGCTGTTACATATACCCCGTAAGGTCAACTATCATTCCTGGTGAATCCAAAAACTCTACCCGTAGGGTCAACTATCGTTACTTCATACTTTAATGGTGTTATTTCTGCAAAAATTTTATTGTGTTTTTGCATGCAAATTTTATAATGTATAGGACTGTTTTGCAAAAGATGTGGGGTCAATTAACGCGCAACCAATGCATATCTCCGCCATTGATAGTAGTTTATGGTAATAATTTTTAGATAGAACTTTTTTTCCTGATTAGCACGGCAACCTGTAAGGATGTTTAGGTCTATGAACTCACCTCTAGATTTCTTCCCGGGCTTCACCCTCTTCCTTTTTGTGAAACGTGCGACCGGGCTTCGCCTTCAATTAATTCGGTCCATCTCTAGGTCAATCTCAGGGTAGGTTGTTAAGACATGCGGGTGCATCCGTCACATTCCAAATGACATGGAGTGCAATCTTGTTTGAAAATTTCTAGCAAACTATATAGATAAACTATATAAAATCAAACAAAGGATTATCAGAATTGAAACAGGTGAGAATCGTCATACAAAAAGTGTTGGTAAAACAGCTACCATACATTTAACTATCGCGAAATGGCATTGGAGATCTTAACATTACAAATTGAACCGTGGGTGAGAAATGTGTTTCCATTAAGTCAAATCGTGATGCCCCGTATTTTGAGGGCATTAATTAATTGATAATAAATTAAAATATATTTTTTTAATTAACTAGTAAAAATGTTATGTTTTACTTAACCTTATACAAATATTGATTGTTATACCTACATTTTCAATATGAGATGTCTTGCCAGTGAATAATAATCAACTAGCAAAGTTATTGCTTTGATAAATAATAGAATAATATCCAAAACAATAATTGATAGCATGAGAAAGGATGTGATGGCATTCACACTGCATGTTTCACTTGAGATATTTTGTTACACTTCAGGAGCTCGGCCCACGATTGTGAAATTTGGACTGTTTTGGCCCTGTAGCGTAATTTAATTCCTCGTTTGGCCCTCTTAGTATCAAAATTCCCGATCTAGCCCCACGACACGTCTTTCGCCGTCAAAATAAGCGACAGCGGAGTTCTCTGGCGAGATCTGACACCAAGGTCTTCTTTCCCGATCGGCAGCGACAAGGTCTTCTGCTATGCAGGACAGCGACAACTCCCCACCCGCGCAGCGCATCCAAAAGGAGAAAATATATTTAAGAATATTTCTTGGAGGAATTTTTAAATATAGAAAATTAGCTCAAAAATTATGAAATTTTTATGGAGACTCAGCACAGTATAATTGCTTGTGTAAATTTTTCAAAATTTTATGAGTTACGATGTTTTCTGTAAAATTCATTTAAGTATACTATTTGTAGAAATTTTCTAATATAGAAAATGAGGTCCAAACATTATAAATTTTTTATAGGATCATTATATAACGTACTTGATTGTGTAATTTTTCCATAATTTTATATGTTACAAAATTATCTCGACAAATTAAGGGTTTAGAAACCTTTCATCCTAATTTTCGATACCTAAACCCTTAATTTGTCGAGACAATTTTGTAACATATAAAATTATGAAAAATTATACAATCAATTACATTGTATAAGGAGCCTATAAAAAAATTATAATGTTTGGACCTCATTTTCTATATTAGAAAATTCTACAAATAGTATACTTAAATGAATTTTACAGAAAACATCGTAACTCATAAAATTCTAAACAATTTACACAAGCAATTACACTGTGTTGGAGTCTTCATAAAAATTTCATAATTTTTGAGCTAATTTTCTATATTTAAAAATTCCTCCAAGAAATATTCTTAAATATATTTTCTCTCCTTTGATGCACGCATACGGGTGTGGGGAGTTGTCATTGTCTCCATGACAAAGAAGACCTTGTCGCTATCGATCGGGACAAAGAAGACTTTGTGTGCCGCTTCCTCCGCCGCAGAACTCACGTCTGTCCTCCTCGGCAAAGACGTGTTCTGGGGCTAGATCGGGAATTTTGATACTAAGGGGGCCAAACGAGGAATTAAATTACGCTACAGGGCCAAAACAGTCCAAGCTCCCACGATTGTCCTCCTCGATGCCTTCCGTGTCCACCGTCATCCGGTCTATCCTCTCCATCAGTGAGCCCCTCCTCAATTCTTTGCACCCGTAGCATCATTACCCTCCTAGGAAGCTCACACACACCTGCCAATTTCTGCTTTCACCTGATATCAAACCGCTGCTGCCAATGGCGGGGCTAAAAATTTAGCAATAGTGGTGCACACTTTAATGATGAAAAAAAATCTTGTACGACACATAAGTAATTTCATAAGTCTAACACAAATACACAAGAGAGTTCGAAATTAGTTAATAGTGCAATACAAATAGTTCAAATAAAATCTTACATGAATAAAAGAGTCCTAAATAGCTAATGAAAATCACAATACCACACGACGTGATCTCATTCCTTGGAAACACTTGATTATACCATCATCACTAACCTTGGAGAAGATATCTCGCTATATAAAGGTGACTAAACAATCATTCAATACTTGATCGTCCATATTATTTCTCAACTTGTTCTTCACAAGATTCATCACTGAAAATACTCTTTCAACGCTTGCCGTTGCCACCTGTAGAAGCAATACCAATTTGAGAAGTAAGTACACCAACTTGTAAATGTCATGCTTCTTTGTTTCAACAAGCTTAGTAGAAAGCTCACCGAGATTCTTTAGGCCATTAAACCTATCATCGCTTCGTATATCATCAATGAAGTTATCAAGTTGGAAAGAAAATCTTATTAAATCCGTGCTTGAAAAATCATTGGGATAAAAGTTGGCCACATGAATTACTTCAAGGAACCGTTTACATACCTGTCCTTCTTTATCAACATAACGCAAAGCAAAGAGCAAGTTGTTCTTTGTAAGATACATCACTACACTCATCGGCTAGAATTGAATAGTGACCATCACCAATTTCTTCAATAATGTGCTTGGTAGTTTGGATGGCACAACAATTAATTATGTCTGTTTGTATCTCATGGGCAATCATCTTACAATTCCCAGGGATATTGCTTAAGACAACCTTAGCAACATCCTCGTTGTTGTTTGCAAGCCATTCCAAAAGTCCAAGAAAATTCCCCTTATTGTTAGAATTTGCACTTTCATCATGTCCACGACATGCTAGTCCTTCACGCAAAATAAACCTCAAGCATCAAATTGAATAAGTCAACCTAGAAATGTAAAGTTGTTTGTCCTCTTCGGTTTACTTCCTAAGAGCTTGAGCAATAGATGTTCTAGGTTTAACAAAGAAGTTGTATTTCTCTTGAGCTTGAATATGGACACTTCTTATACTACCCACATGCTTGTCAACTGAGTCATACCTATTCCAATTTCTATATCCTTCTTTAGCAAAACTATCGCCTCCCACAAATTTCTCCTTGAACAAATAACAGACAAAGCAAAATACAACATCCTTCTCGACACTATATTCAATCTAATTGTACTTATCAAACCAACTAACATTGAAGCGATGCCTTTTACCTGATATTTCCCTTACAGGAAAATCATGTTGACGAGGTTGACAAGAGCCTTTAAGAATAAATCTTCTCCGAACCGCATCTTGATCATTGATAGCATAGCTCGTGATAGGTATTCTTTTGCTAGGATCATGTGGAAGAAGCTCAACATCATAACCCAATTCATCACTGTCATTACCGGTTGCTTCTGCTTCACTTTGCGATTGGTGTTGAGATTGAGATGGTGCATTCACAGATGGAATTGAAGAAGCCACAACCAAAGCCAGTTCATTTCTATTTCTACTTGCTTCAGTTCCTCCTCCTCCTTGAGTTTGAGTAGTTTCCACTTCAATAGATTTTAGTTTGACTGTCTTGCCATCTCGAAAGAAAGAAATGATATATCTATTCATTTTCATTTCAATGATTCAACTTGCCCTAGCCCTGCATATACAAATCACAAGAAACATTCAATTTTGCAATCCCTAATTGGCCAAACGCCTAAATCAGAGTCGGCCTACATATACAAATCACAGGACTACCGATTTATTACCTTCTGGGCTTCTAGCAATCTAGCCACCTCCTAGCTCCCTAAGGCTGCGGACAACAGTGGCTACCGAGCTCACCAGGCAGTGCTGGCGCCTGTGCCAGTCGCCTCTCGGCTCTCACCTGTAGCCTGACCCTGACTCAGATTGTCTGAGTCTCCTGCCACCACCACTTTGCACCAGCGCCTCCTTCATCGCTTGTCGCCTGCACCTAGCCGAGAGGCAGTGGTGGCGCCCGTGTCACGGTTCTCTGTGAGAGGCTGAGAGCTGAAAGAATAAATATTAGAGACTATGTCACTTGAGAATTTGAGATAAAGAGTTGAGGGTGTAATTGGTGGGCCACTAGGCAGTCTGGGCTGAAAGATCACATAATGGCTATTGGGCTTCAGCCTTCAGGGCTTGGCCAATTGGCCTGGACACCTGGTTGCTACTTGCTAGTTGTGCATTGCAGAGTATTAGTCCATGCTAATATACTATTGGTATACTAATGATACCTCATACCTAGGTAAAAAAAATTACAGATTTTTTTAGGGGTGCCTGTGCACCAGAGGCACCCCCCTGCTGTCGCCCCTGGCCGCTGCCATCCTCCATTATCGCAGCCACTAGTCACCACCGCTGCCACTACCTCCGGCGACACAACCACCACTGGTGGACACCATTCCCTTCCCGTTCCATTTTTCGGGTCACCGCTCGGCGCCAGCGAGATTCACAAAGAAACCTTTGTCTCGTTTGGATCAAAGAAGGCTCTCCCCCACCCTCCCCTCTCTCTAATCTTATGACAAGTGGACCCCTTCTTATGGCAGGGGCAAATGCGACATTTTACACACTTTCTCTCTCCTACTATCCAGGATAATACTATTATACTGGATATGATTGTCCTACGGCAAAGCGCCATAAAATTTTAATGTATTTCGACAAAGACACAAATTTTCAGTGTCCTCGGATAAATGCCATAAAAGTTCAGTGTCATGTAACCAATTTTGACAAAAATAAATGTTGGACTTACATCCTTGCGGCTGCAAGTGATTCACATACAGATACGGACAAATATTGTTGTTCCAGAATTAATTTAAATTAAATCCCTATAATATATGCCTGAGGTGAAATACTGTTGTTCCAGAATTATAGAGAGCAAGTATTATTGTATTGGAAAGCTTATTGGTGATGAACGATTTTCTGACGTGAAAAACTTGGATTCCGCAGTCAGCCCAAACCTCGGTAGGCCAGGCTGGCTCGGCCCATGTACGTACGATCCTCAAACTAACGATGGCAAAACAGCAAGCTGTGCGTTGATCGGCCGGCCCACCTGCATTCTTGTTCCTTTAGTATCATCTCCACAGAAAAAGAAAATTCACAATATATCACCGAATAATAACTACATATTTTACAATGTATCATTTAATGTGAGGCTGACATGTGAGCCTAAGGCTTATATGTCAGTGAAACACCAGTAACATATTATGAAGATTCAAAGTTATTCGGCATATAGCGAATTGGCCCTCACGGAAATGATGTGTGCATCACGAAACTTGTATTACAATTCGTAAATAAATAAAGAGTCCTTTTAAAAAAAACTTTGAAAGGCTGGGACTTTAGATGCAAAGTTTTTTAAAAAGGAAAACAGGAGGTCTTTAGATGCAAAGTTAGGCATGGAAATATGGAACACTGTATTGAACAGCCTACATGTAATGTGATGACCGGTTCTTTTTGCAGTACACATTTGCAACGCCTGCAGCTGCAGAGCAGATGGCTCGAGTCATACACTTCTACTACTAGCATGGACGCAGATTGTCTGTAGTGCAGGAGTTATTGCACGTGTTACAGTACGTGCGGTGGCCAGAGGCGGGCGCAGGATTTGGACCATGGGTATTCAAAATTGCAGATGGCAAGAAAAAATTTTTGACAACCTAAATTATAGTTTTATAACACAGAATTAAGTGGCAGCATCATTGATTAATAAAATTGATCACAACTTGAAATTGTCCGGCTACTAATGATCAACATATCAAAGTGGCAACATATGAAATAAATAGAGGATAAAACAGCAAAATGGTAACAAAGCTTACAACTTACAAGTTACAGGACAACTTTCCGATCCTTAATGCTTTGAAAATGAGCTTTGAAAATTAGGGATATAACTTCATCATCTTCTATTACTGTAGGCTCAGCCTCAACTCTCACTGCTTCTGGTTCTGGTGAAATTATGCTTGGACCATCGCCATCATCGCCCTTCAAAACAACCAGTTGCATACAACTCGATTAGTAGAGGAATACCTCCTCTACCTCTTGCTCAACCTCATCTTGTGAATGCTTCTTCTTTGTAGCGACCGTTGCAAAAAACTCCTCGGATCTGTGGTATTACTCTTTTTCTCTTCATACTTGAGACCTAAAATTAAATCAAGAGGCCAAGAGTAATCATAATAGGCTCCCACAACAAAACATTTCTCGCTAAACCAACCCATCATCGCTACTACCATACGGCCCCTCTCGGCCTCTCAAATGCCGACGCAGACCATGACAATTGTTTCTTGGTCTAATATTCCACTCAAGTGGTCGCAAAAATTCAAGAATCGAGATTGAATAAATATGAACACTTCTTGCAAAGTTCCTAGCAATCCAAACTATATTGACATGGCACGGTTAAACTTAAACTTTCAATCAAAGTGATCAACACTCTAAACACTACTCCAATATACATTATTTGCAAATGCTACATCGCTTCCAATGTCAAAAGCTTAGCACTAGTATGTACAATGTAAAGTTATCGTCGGTACTAATACTCTTGTACTATATCGACCAGATGTCCTCTTCAAAAAGAAAAAAAAACCGCCTTTCAAGAAGCTAATTCATTAATTCCTTTTCTCATTTATCTGCTTTTCTCTGCAATCCAGTTTCTAGATGATAGCATGACAATCCTAATGGCGTTCGGAGCACCAAGTGTTGAAATCATTGGTGACAACCATATTCGCAATGTCGACAGAGTATGCAACTCACAATGCGTTATTCTTTGCCAGAGTGCCAGAGGCCGGGCCGAGGCGGAGAGGCGAGAGGCGAGCCGAGCAGGAGGCGGAGCCGGAGGTCAGAGCCAATCAGCACACTATCTACCACTTACCGACCTTATGGCTTATGCCTTTTGCCAGACTCGGCTGCCCGCTTGGCTGGCAGTCCGCACGGTGGCTGCACACGCCATGCCACATACACACATGCAGCGCGCGCCTCAACCTCGCCCGCCGCCGCCGCCGCGTCGTCCTCATGGTCATGGCCTCGCTCTCTCTCCTCACTGCCGCCGTCACAAGCCTGCCCAGCGGCCACCGCCGCTTAGCCGGAGGTGGGAGGAGGACAGAGCATCAAGCCGCCAGAGCCAGATCGCACGCCGCCATGCAAGGCCGCTTAGCCGGGAGCTCAGGACCCGGAGCCGGGAGGAGGACCGAGCTTATGGGCTAGGGCGGTGGGCGTGCAGGCAGTGCTTGGAGCTTAGTCTTTGGGCATGAGGGCAGGGGCATGGTCGTCGCTACCGATCTCGCTTCGATCGCTGGGGTTGGTACCACTTATGTTTTTGCCAAAATACACTATACATATCATATACCTAGAATACACTATATATATATGAATTTGTTTTGCAAAAATAATGGGTATTCAACTGAATACCATTGAATACAAGTGGGCCCGCCCCTGGCGGTGGCTCCAATAGTCATCGGATGAGAAACTGGAGACCAAGATTGTTGTCTACTGTAGCAATTTGTACTGTGTCGTCTCGTGGATCTGTAGCAAATCGGTATTGTACGGAATCAGAGAACTGAATCATACGATCAAGGTTGTTGATTTCCAATCGCACGGTCTGCGATGTTGCAAGCTGTATGGTACTGTAGCTCTATGCATTAACAGTTTGTAAGGTAACGCAGATCAGCAGATGATCTGTCTCCCTCCTAGCATGCCCGGCAAAGCGAACAACAGCAAGTGACGAGGCCGCGCCCGTCAATCCGGGAATTCGACGGTAGTTGCGCGGCAGCAGCGATCGCCATCAAACCTCAGCCGTGGCAAGACCGCAGGGGTCGCCAAAGTTGCCACGGCAGATGTAACAACCTGGCAATACGGCTAATACACCATTGACAAATCATGTGGTGCTTCTTCCTAGCTACTTGTGTGTTTTGGTGGGAAGCATATCCTCTCACCGTTACTTCCAGGTCGTTCGATTTAAGATGGACGCTCCCGATTGGAGTAGGTACTGTAGCAAAATAATGTACATGGTTGTTTTTTGTGAAGCACACACTACATTGCCAAACTAATTAAGCTCTAACCCTAATGCAATGAGAGAGAAAATTCTTGCAAAAGTGACAAGCTCTTACGGCAGCTGTGCTCACGAATATCGTCAGTCGTCATTCCATGTATAGTCAGAGGGATAGAGACGGCGACGACCTATTGTCATGTTCCGGCGAAGCCTGCCGAAGAAGACACGGCAAGATGACGCCACGACGAGCCGATGATGATGCCGCGGGTTGATTGCAACGGTGATACCAAACACAAACAGCGCATGCCGTTTGAAAAGTAGCTTCCGACTGGGCTGAACAACTGAACAGTTGAGCTGAAGATGTTTGGTATTTGACAGTCTGATTTTTCGGTAGACTGACTGGAACTTATGAGTTTAGAAATATCTTAAATGCCCCTGGAGCAAATGATGACTTGTTTGATGTCGTTTAACGGATATTACAAGTGGATTTGATTTAATATTTTTGTACGTTCGCATAGAAATTCAAATTTAAGAATGAAATGTACTAAAGTCTCAATTGCCAAGTATTATATACAAAACGTTCTATGTATGGGATCCTTGCTTTAAACTTTCACATATTCATTTGCATTGCATCATCACAACACCATAAGGATTGCACCGAGTATTAAATACAAAAAGTTACACTAAAATTGAAATCTTAACGATAATTTGCACACGAGTAAGTCTTAACGACAATTTGCTCACAACAAAAAAAAAGGAAAATGAAGGATCTTGGCCGAGGAGGTCAGGCGTGCCGAGGAGGAGGAGGTTGACTGGCGGGCGTAGGTAGGAGGAGGTTGGTCACATTGGGCGGCAAGCAGGTAGGAGGAGGTTGGCCAGGCGCATGACAAGGAGGAGGAGGCCGGCCGGGGTGATGCCAAGGTAGGAGGAGGTCGGTCGGAGCGGTGGCGCCGAGGTAGGAGGAGGCCAGCCGGGGCGAGCGAGCGAGTAGAAGGGTGGAAAAAAGCTCGTTAGTGAGGGCTCGTTGGCTTGGTTCAAAATTGCTCTAATTACACTCATTAATTGGTTAAACATTGAAATGATTCAATTTCTAATGAAATTGTATTTCGCTCTAGCTCGACTCGACTTGGCTCGTTAGCTCGATTCTAAAAATACTTTCAAACTATAAATAAAATTATATTAAATAAAACTATGTCAATTTTGAGAAAAAAAACGGGACTTGGCTCAATATCCTCATACCCCTAGGTGGAGGCGGCGTGGGGCGGAGGTGGCGCTAGGGTTCGGGAGCGAGAAGGAGGGGTGTGGGTGGCCAGTGAGGAATGGGGTGAGAGGGGGTGGGGGTGGGTTTCGGATTTTATATATAGTATGAGGGGGGGTAAATTTCTTCAACTCTAGTGGCAAAGTCGAAAACCCATCCCGCCGAAGCCGTGAGAGGCTGCCCCAAACCGGCTTCCCGCTTCTGGCTTCTCTACGTTCAATGTGGATATCTGCTTTTTCCAAAAACAGCTCCTAAAAGCCGTCTGTTTAGAACGATTTCTGGTTTTTCCTAGCGAAAAGCCCAAGCCAAAGAAAAGGTTTAGGGTCCGCTTGGTTTATTAATTGCTACATTTCACCACGCTTTTTTGATATGTACATTTTACCACGCTCGGGTTAAGCAAATTTGACTTTTCGTGGCGCACGTCTCTGCTACCATTCGTTGAAATCACGTAGCGCTTTTTGAGCCATGTGGCCCACTTGTCATGTATGGACTTGATTACTTTGCAAAACTACTGTAAAAGGTTAACGATCCATCTCGTGTAATATTTCAATGGCTGCTCTTGCATAAGTCGTTGTCGAAAACGAAGCACTACCAGAGGCAGAGTGCACGTAGATAAGCTTTAAAAAGAAGAGCATGCAGATGCAATGCACCGCATTAATTCGGTCCCCTGCTGTACGTAGTACTATGCACGTTTTTTTCAACTTAAGCATGGAAGAGTAGCTATGCAACCTCTGATGTTTGACACTTCTTACTCCCTACAAAGGGAATGTCAGAAATGTACCGCCACAAATACATCATAGAAAACCTAGCACATGAATTTTTCAGCCCGATTTTTAAAAACACATGAATTTTGCAGGAAATTTTCACTGGTCGTCTTTTGTACTCTGTAAACGTCTCTTTCCAAGTGAAATTTCTTCGTTTCAAACGTGGCAGTATCCTTTTTAAAAAAATCATTGGAGTATATAGAGGGTGGGGGGAGCTTTTCGCAAAGTACTACGAAGAAATTTCCCTCTAAAAAATTCATTCACTGGAAAAAATGAGGAGGAAATAATCCTTTTGCTCTCCATTTGTCCCCCACTAACAATATTCAAATTCCACAGCACGTGCAAATTAATAGTAAAAGCGTTTAAGCAAGTGGGGGTAGCTATTGTGTTAGCAATCTAGATGACAAGTACATCGCTATCAAGCAATGCCAACCTCTCGAATAACTGACCAAGGAAGCATGACTGCATGAGCGAGGGGCGACGAAAGATCCAAAAAGATCAGATAATTTGTCCGTGGCGAGGATATCTTGAATTGACCTCAGCAAGCTAGTGGCTCTTATAGCTAGTTAATTATTTTATAAGGCGACAAATCCGGTGTAAATTCATATTTAAATACAACGGTGCAAGCCATCAAATTGAAGGAGGAATAAACAGTACAGACAATTTGGAATTGCAGGATTTTTCCCGATTTCCACGGGAATTTAAGTGTTCCTTATGAAATTGATGTGTTCCGAACGTGCCTTTTACTCGAGGGTCATACTCATATGGATGGACATGTTTCAAAATAACCCTTGGAAATTATTTACTCCGGCTCCATTCATTCCTCCTTCAACCAATACACTTAAACATATATCATCGCAAACAAAAAAAAAACATTCGAATATATGATCTAAATATAAGTTTGCAATGGATAAGTGCCAATTTTACAGACCTGATGCGTGCCAAGTGCAACTTCGGCGGGCTGTCACATCGAATCACAGTAGAATTGGCATGTGACATGTCTGCCGAAGCGAAACAGTCCATGGAATTGACAGGTGACGCATCTGAGAACCTTCGGATCAGCTTTACGAAAGATCCACGAAGCTTTGCAGGCCACATGGGACCGTAGAACCGGATGTATAAATTGCAAAGCCTGCACGCCAAAAAAATTATTCAGACACAAGACAACTACACAAGCAAGAGTAAGCTAGTGGCTCAGCAACTAGCTATAGCTACTTCAATTATCAGCTAGCTGGTGCAAGTCATGGCGGCTTCGTTAGGACTAAACCCTGAAGCTTTCTTCAGCCCCTGCCCCTACTCCTCCCCCTTCCTAGCCGACTACGCGCCGAAATTCCCGGCCGTAGCCGCCGACTTCTCGGCCGAGCTCGATGATCACCGCCCTTCCGAGTACTCGCCGGCACCGGTCTTCGCCGGCGCCGGGGATGATCACAACGACAACGACAAGACGATGTACGCATACATGTTTACGTAGTACATATCATTTGCGTGCAGTTATTAGTTTGTTCTTGTTGCCTACTTGCTGAATTTGGTGTTTTGATACCAGGAGTTGTGAGAGCGAGGAGAAGAGAGCGAGAGTGATTGGAAGGATTGGGTTCAGGACGAGGTCGGAGGTGGAGATCTTGGACGATGGCTTCAAGTGGAGGAAGTACGGCAAGAAGGCAGTCAAGAACAGCCCAAACCCAAGGTACATATATATGTCCCATGGAGTTACTGGCTCTCTCTTCCATGTAAAGCTGAGTGCAAACCGAGTATTGGCTTCGCGTCTCTTAATCTCTTATGTATCTGGTTCTCCGTGGTTCTGTATCCTACATGTTTTAGGATACTTAGGAGATAGTACGTGGTCAGAACCGTTCAGAAAATTATATCAACCATTGATTTACTAAAGGGTCCGGGGGCATTCAAGTAAGTGGAATTGGTACTTGTCCCACCACTTCAGTGTCAATGCTTTCAATTCTATAGTTTAGGATCCATTTGGAAGGCGGGAATTTCTTCTAATTCCTGCTATAATCAAACTGGAACGCGGGGAATCTTTCTGATAGGAACGAGCATGAAGAGATTAACGAGACTTCTTTCTCTTTTGAGTTTTTTTGGCAAACCGGTCGTGCCCATTTAGTATCCCAAAATTGCTTAGCAACAGTCGGACAAGTGGGTAATGTTGGGGCGAACCAAAAAAGTTTGGGTAGAGCCGGATCTAAGTGTTGGCTAGATAAACGCCCCGTAGTAAGAGGTGTAGTTATGAACCCTATGGACCATCTTCATAGGGGCGGTGAAGGAAAATCGCCCATTGATAGAAAAAAAACTCACAACCCCTCGGGGTTATCCTGCGCTTGGAGGGACCATTTTGTCTTTTGTGCTGAAGCAATTTATAAATCACAGGCCGGCTAATCCAACCAATCTTACTTGCACAATGGAAAGAGCCACGGGCTTATCTCTCCAGCGAATTATTCCTGAAGGAATGGGACTGTTTCATGTAAAATTCATGCATTCCAAACAGGACTTTACATTACGGGATGATGAACTTTTTTTACTTCGTATTCTTGTTTACAAGTTTGGTTTAATTTGGCGAGGTGCTGAAATTGACGACTAACTAATTCTGGTACGGGCGCATATATATATACGCAGGAACTACTACCGGTGCTCGACGGAGGGCTGCGGCGTGAAGAAGCGCGTGGAGAGGGACGGCGACGACCCCTGCTACGTCATCACCACCTACGACGGCGTCCACAACCACGCCACCCCCGGCTTCGGCGCCGCCGCCGCCGCCGTCCTGCAGTACGCCGGCAACTACTACAACCCGCCGCTCAGCGCCGGCTCGCCGCCGAGCGCCTACTCTGCAGGCTCACTGCTCTTCTGAGCCATCGTATTACGTACACATTACACTAGGCTCAGAAAAACGTTCAGAGAAAAGGCGAATTCCGTTCTGCTTGTACACTATGAAGTAGAAACTAGAAATTAAGCTATCTTACCTCTGTTGATGTATCTATTAGAATTGTGCTCTTATTTGTAAAGGCACATTCATTACTATATTTCATACCATACATGGCTTAGGCCCATACTATCTAGCCAAGTGATGGAAAAGCAATTTATAAGGTAGAATTCTTGCCACTTCTTGATACATATGATACATGCACACGCGCGCACGTTTATTCGTGTGACTTGCGACCGTGAACCAAGTCCATCTTTCTTTTGCTGACCGTACATTTTCTCTCTCTCAAATCAAGTGTCTTATATGACCTGTGAGAGTTTTCTTTAGACCTACTCTTGGACCTCCTTTGGAGATTTCTCTTGAACCTCTAGGAGTTTCTCTTGGAGCTCCCTTGGAGATTTTCTTGGACCTCCCTTGGAGTGTGGAGATCCTCTTGGACCTCCAAGAGATCTTTTGGACCTCCCTTGGATTACTCCAAGAGAGTGTGGTCGGAACACTGTGGTATCCTTGGACCTCTTCGGGAGATCTTTTGGACCTTCCTTAGATCACTCCAAGATAGTGTGGTTGGAACACTGTGGTCCCATTGGACCTCTTCGGAAGATCCTCTTAGACCTCCCTTGGAGAACGTGGTCAAAGTTGTAGACCAGTGGTCAAAACTGAAAACCAACGTATAATTAGAATATGATAAATTCTGCTTAATTACCATTAATTGGTTTTTAATTAGCAGTTACCAGTATTCTAATGTGTACTTTATTGAGCAGTTACTAGAGACTAATTGATTCGACCCTTAAAAGGTTTTCGAGAGGTCCAGGCCAAAAGTGATCTTTTTCGATTCCATGGATACTTCTTCTTCCTCTCTATCCTCTTGTGCTAGAGGGTTGTGCTGTTTTGAACCAAGCCGTCCCTTCTCCTCGGCGTGCACCGAGAAGGAGGGTGAACGGTATCTCCGAATTATTGTCGCAGAGTTCACCTGTACGGGCAGCAATAAGGTTTCTAGGCAGCACATCTGCGCGACCGCTTGCTGCACTACGACGTCTACGATCTGTATTGTATCGAGTCTGCACTGCTTCCTGTTCTTCATCAAGCTCAACTGTAAGTTAGTCTTATGACCAGACTTTTCTGTTATAAATCTTTTATTGAGTATATTTAGAAGTGCAATGAATAGCTTGCTGTTAGTATCGATTTATGCATCACTAATTATTTGTGATCTTTGCCTCATAATAAAATCTGGAATTAAAATGTTATCCACATTTCCAACAATATCACCATGACTGTCTGTTGTATACATAGCATAGCATGCATTTGCAGGAAGACAACCCCTCCTTCCGTGCATAAACGTATGACATCCTATAAAATATGCAGTCAAACTTTTCTAATTTTGACTAATAATATAATAAAAACTATTTAGATTTGTTATGAGATAATAGTATTATTAGATTTGTCATGATAAATATTTTCATAATATAATAATTTTATAGTATTTTACTAATTAACTTAATCATATGGAAAGTAATGGTCAAAGTTGAACATTGGAGACCGTGTTGATTGTGAGAACCCGAATATTCAAACTAAATTAAACAACGCTAATTAGTATTTAGCAGTAAATTAAAATTTTCTAAACAAGACCACATCATAATCGCAGTTGACTTTAAACGCACCGCCATGCAAATTCATGTAAGATAATGCTAGAACACAGAAGTTACAAGGTAGAATTTTACCACAATAATAATTCATCAACATTATAACTCAAAGTCAATTTCTAGTTGTCATTATCCATAAAAGTAATACAAGAATCTATCCCCCAGAAATTACAAATGAACTTAAAGAGCAATAATGCAACATTGTTACATTCTCGAATAAGTTACAAAAAAAACTTTGCAAGCAAAAGTAAAATAGTACAAACTCAAAGTCGAGTTTAATTACAAGAATTCACTACAATAAGAAATAAAATAATAATAATACAATCTCCTAATTAATTACAACATTTAATTGCACCAGATCAGAATATATAAATTACAATTCTTAGGAAAGTACAAAAGAATAAAATGGAAATCTTGCATGTATATCGCCGAAGCCTTCATTGTCTATTTAGTGCCAGCCGTCGAGCCCATCCTTCGGCCAATCTGAAAACCCGACCCACCGTTCCATCGCTCGCCATCGACCAACACCCAAGTAGAGAACCAAACGCGTTAGAATAGAATTAGAAAAAAAAAATTTGTCGTTAGGTTCCACAAAGTCCACAGAGGATACCAGACCAACCTAAGACAATCGGCACCCCTTCCGCTTCCGTAGGTTTCATCACCCGACTTTTATTAGAATCTGACACCTACGTTCACTGCATTACCTGAACTGCAGAAGAGTCCGACAATGCTTGATGGACCAAAAGGCCCCTAACCCTACATTCCCATGAGAGAGCACAAGGGATAAGGCAAGGGGCATAGTGGTCATTAACCGTCCACAAGGGGAAGCCAGCCGGGTGCATCCCCTTTTAACACCTTCTCTCTTAGCCACACTAGCACAAAGCAACACACAAGCCCCTCGTTCTTTCATAGCTGAGAGAACCAAACCCATCAGAGAGCCAGCAAGCACAAAGAGCAAACAAGCTAACATCACCTTCACAACCTCCATCTGCAAAACACCAGGAGAAGCACTTCTCTCTCACAAGTAAACCACTACCACCAAGCTCCTGCCACCACCAGCTAGCACAAGCCCAATCCAAGCTTCTCCCTATCAAACCACATCCTTGTCACCATCCCAAAAACCCACCCACAGAGAAGAGGTAAAAGGAGGAGAGGAGCAAAAGGCGAAGGGGAAGACCAGGAGCAAGGACGACGCCAGCGACGGCTTTAAAACATCGACTACTCGGACACCGCCAAGCCGATAAGGACCGCGAGGACCAGAAGGAGCCGCGAGAACAAAGGAAGCACCACCACCACGACCACACGGTCATCATCACCGACCCACCACTGCCACCCTTTACTCAACCCAGCAAGGTAAATCCACCGTCTTGCCCTCACTACTATTTTTGCCCCAAGCCAAAACCCACCTCAGTAACATTATCATCCCTCAACCACACCACAGAACATTCATCATCCATCCATTCCATCACAGAACAAGGGGAGGGAATGGGTTGGAGAGGGTAAGATAGTAGTACCTCAGTGCATCGGCGACATAGCACCAACACCAGTAGTCCACCCCCACCATTCTTCGTGCATAAGCTTGAACCAATAAAATCACGAAATGAATCAAGCTAAGCATTAAAAACAAAATACCAGTAGAGGGGAAAATAAGAGGGGATGAACCAAATCCATGCCACCAACACACGGGACAAGCAAGGCCGACAACATGAGGTCGGAGGCCTAGCCAGCGACCACGGGCGTCTTGGGGAAGCGACATCCGGCGCAGCAAGAAGGGCCGGGCACAGGCAAGCGATGGCGGCAAAGAAAGCCGCCATGGTCGAAGGGGAGACGCCAAGTAGGAGGTGCCATGGGCTTCATGCGGCCAAGAACAAGAACCAAGAAGAAGAAAGAGGAGAAATGGGAAGGGAGGAGGAGAAAGAATCGAGGAGAAGAAGCACTAGGAGCTCTGCGAGTAGGGAAAATAAATTCTATGGGACGGGGTCTCAGCGAGGGCCCCTCCCGGATGCCGTCCATATGTGAACAGTGACAAGGGGGTGGGAAGGATCGGACGGTGGGAGGGAGGACCTCGCCTGCCCCAGAAAATTGTTATCCGCGTGTAGACCATGAAGTGAAGGAAGAAAGCAAGAAGAAAATGGGGCCTGGGTGGTGTTCGGCTAAAGCAACGCGTGGTCAGGAGAATTCGGACAATAAAGAAATGACTAGATAGGATAGGAGAAAGAAAGAGAAGAGAAGAGAAGGAAAAATAGAAATAATTTTTTTTTGTAAAAATACAGATAAAATGGAAAGAACACATTCTTGGCATACGTACAAGTTTCGGACGAATAGCCAGGAAAAGGAATTTTTAAATCCCGTATGGGTAAATAACAGTATGCAGACTGGCCTAAAATAAAAATAGGAAAATAATGTAAAAATAAATCTGAGACTTTTAAAAATAAATAAATCACTGATAGAACCTAATAGAGTAGACAAATAATTTGTGGAGTTAAAAATAATATTATCATGATTAAATAATTAAAATAAACAACATCGGGTTATTTAGACAAGTAAATAAACACGTACATACTTAAAGAAAATCAATTAGGCGTATGTGCACGAATAAAATATGATAAACTTAGTAAAATGCGAGCACGAGTAGTATTTTATTTTCGTACGTTAAATGCGAGTTTCGGCAACTTCGACCCTAGAGCGAATAGACCATAGAACAATCGTAGTTGGGGAGTGCTAACTTAACTGGGGATCCAAAAAATGTTATTAAAATAAAATCGGCTAACAAAATAGAGTTGACTAATTTATGTACGCATATCAACACCAAAAGTCACTAAGTATTTATTTACGTATTATTCGTGTCTGCCGTATAAATTGCAGAGGACGCGCCAATGTAAATAGGAGTAACCGATACCGAGTTCGTCGACGACGATCTTTCTTACAACTCCAAAGGCAAGCTATCCTCTTGAACATGAATATAGTTATATTAAATATAAAATGTATGTTGTTGTATCATATACTTATTGCATCAAAACTATTTCTTAAAATCAAATTGAATAAATGAGATGAAAATGAAAGAGATGAGAAAGATAAAAAGGATGTGATAAAGAGAATTATATGGCTGGTAAAGGGGGCCCGTGGCGGGGAAGAGATGAGGCAAGAGGTGGGACCCTTTACATATGGTTAATATATAAGGACCAACAAAACTCTTACTCGGTCAGAGGCCGTAAATTCAATACCAATCATTTTTTTGTTTCGGCGGGCAGAAAATGCTACCTTGTTACGTAATTATACTCTCCATATCGAGTAAGTAATATGTGTGAGTGTGATGGAGGAACCCAGGACCGGTAGGAGAAGTCCGGAAGTAGGGGGATCCAAAGCGCTATAGCACTAAGGTGGAGTGTTAGGTGCAGGATAGAAGCTGTCTCAACCAACATTACCAAAACTCGGTGAGTGACGAGGTCAACACCGACGGAAAGTAATGGGTGGAGAAATTAATCACGTAACCTGAAAAACGTTCTGTATTCTGATCTCGAACCCGCATCAAAGGAAATGCGGTGGACCCAGTTCAAAGACAGTTCAAAATAGCTTTGGGTAAAGTGGTACAAAGTATGCACGGTGCTAAATAAAAATCATGAATTCATACCAGTCTCCTAGATTAGAGTCTACGGGAACCATTGGGGGTCTATCTTCTCTCTGAGTGACAAGTAGTATTTTCAGTATTAAAATCTATCACTTAATGTTTTAACGAGTTGTTATTTTCATAAAAGAGATGATATTAAAAAATGTGATAACGAATAGAGAAGTCATGCAGTGCATCTTTTGCTATTGATGCTTGTTGAGTACTTTTATAATCAACCTTGTTAGTATTCTCCTTTGTTAAATCCTAGTCCGGTTGGGAATTACCCCGAGTGGGACGAAGGACACGCAGGTACCGAAGAGGCCGCAGGAGGCGAGGGTGTTGACTACATGGACCAGGGTGAGATGCGTAACTTTTCAACGAATGGGACGAGTAGAATATTGATGAAGCAAGGAAGGCAAGTGAAGGGACTTGGTCCTATTTTTGCAGTGGTAAATTACTATTTGTAAAAACCATCGTCTTGCATGGCTAACTGGAATAAAAAGTACAGTTTCTATCTTATTGTTCTGCTGCGTTGACTCTGGTAAGGTTTATTATTCATCAGAGCAGTGTCCTACTGGGCAGACGAATAGTAATCTGTATGCTTAAGTGTAATTACCTTCCAGGGTAATGACACGGAGCGTTATATTAATGTCCAAAACTTCATACATTCTTGAACAGAAGGAGTAATATAATTTAATCGAAATTCTCAACTAAAAATAAAAGGGTAGTGTTTAGATCAGTGTGGATTTTTTTTTTTTGGCCTTATTTCTTGTGTGTGGGTGCCAGTTAGACAGGGTACGTGCGTGTCCCTTGACTCAGTTTACCGTATTTCTTGTGTGTGGGTGCCAATTAGACAAGGTATGTACGTGTCCCTTGACTCGGTTAACCGGCCTGTTATTTCTACCTTTAGTCCAAACTGCCGGCGGCAAATAAACCGGTTGAACTCCCATTCAACGTGCGAGTGTGCGACCTGAATGGGTTGGGGGGGGAAACTCAATCGTGTAATGTCATTCTACAAAAGTATAATATTTCTCTTTAATTTCAAGCTTGTTCATCATATCAATCCGACAAGCACCCCTCATTTAGGGTAGACTTCTATGCATCGGAATATTCAGTTGTACACTACTCCCTCCGATAGTTTTCTTTTTCTGAGATTCGATGTATTCAAGCGCTTAGAAGCAGAGTACAACCTGGCAAAGAATTTCTCAGAGGACCTTAAATTCCCATTGGACTAGAGATAGTAAGGCCCGTTCCGAATTTGGAAATTTTCCCAAAGTTCTTACGAGAATTGAAGTATTCTATATGAAATTAGTTCGAAATTCGAAACAGACCCAAAGCCATCAATGCACACAAATTTTGGGAATCATGTATGCAAGTATAAGCAGGGTATCTTTCTTGAGAAAAAAAAGGTTTAAGCGCTGTTTGAAATGCGTAAGTTTTTCGTGAGGATTGAACCTTTTATAAACGTTAAATTCCTGCGTTCGAAAAGGGTATAGAGACTAGAGAGTAGAGGCTATCTAGCTAGCAAAATTCGTTATACATACAGATCGTACTTGTGGCCCCACTGGGCAGCCCTACCCAGACTGACGACCCTCCCCACCCAATTCTTAATCTCGTCCTCGCTGTCGCAGGCCACATCCAGCGACTTTGCCGCCGGGAGCAGCAGTGCAGCACCGCCTCCGCCCTTCTCCTCCTCTCACCTCCTCCCAGCACGCACGGATCTCGATAGCAACCAGCCTTCTTCTTCCCCCCCACATCAATCGCCGGCCGCCCCGGGGAGGGCTACCTGTTTCTTGGATCGCTGGGCGGCGCCGGAGACGATGTCCGGAGGCCAAGAAGGCCCCGAGGGCTCAGGTGATTTGAGTTTTTCAAAGCTAGCGCGAGGCATCAAACGGATGCAATTCTATCTTATTTTCAAAGAATCGATGAGGGTCTTGGGTTGCTTGGTTTGAGATTGCATGGTTTAGTTTCGTTCGTTAATGCAATGCTCTTGGGTGATCCGAGGAACGTAGCCTGCCCTGATACAATTTCTATGCATGTCTTTTGTGTGCCGCCCAATTAAGCATGCACCCAACCCGTTTTCTCTCGGATAGAAATTATATTCTCTGTTTCAGTGTTAAATGCTCGTTTGTTTGTTGTTTGAACAAGTAATTAATTGCCATTTGTGGTTCGAACAAGTATTAAATGGTTGTTTAATCATTGCGATAATCACTGGTACTTTTATAATATCTTCTTGTTATAGGCCAGACTGCGTTTTCTTGTGTGATTTATAGTTAAATGACAAGTTCTGTCAACCAGATGTAGTAAGACTTATGCCATTAACGTCTTTTCGATGGAGTTTTGTTGTTAATTGATTGCGAGCAATGCATTGTTGCATCGGAAGTGTTTGACCTTTGAAACGTGAATTAATTTAGATTGATTATATGTTCAGTGAGTGTGGTTTACATGTTCTCAGTTGTATTCCTACATGTGCTCCTATAGTTACTGCTGCATTGACCATCCCGCTGAGCATAAGCACGAAAACAGAAGGAATAAGCCTGGCGGTGCTGTGCGCAACGTGCCGCGGACTATGTGACGCGTGCCACTGGGTTTAGGACAGCTCTGTTCTCTCTGGATGTCCGCTGCTTCTTCAGCTGTGGTGCTTCGAGTGTTTCTAGATCGGATGATCACAGCTGGACCTGGGTACCTACGCAGTCGCCACGCGTGCCTTGATGACCTTTGGCTAAACCGCGGCGTAAGATGGTGCAAAAAGAGGTGGTTTAGGTCAAATGAAGATAAAGATCACGAAAAAACAAATTCGGGAAGCCCGGTTCATCCACTGTGAGAAGCGTGTGTGAGTGTAGAACCGTTTGTGTGTAGACTTAACGGGTGCCCATTAGGGTCTTCTCTCTCAGCCTAGCCTCCACTATAAAAAGGAATGTCTATATGTGGAGTTTCTAAGTCCTTCCAAGAGAAAAACCCTAGTTTATGTTTTGGAGATTTTGAAGTAGTTGAGGCTAGGGTTTGTGAGAGATGGATTGATTGTGTGCTCAAGTGTTAAGGTTTTGTCCTCTATGGTGGAGTGGTTGTAAACCAACTTCTATCTCAAATCAATTCTAGCAAGATTTCTTCAAGATGAGTCTCTTCTTGTTCTTACTTTCTCTTTAATGATTTTTAGGTTTTTGGTGATCCTTTGGTTTTTATTTGGTTTCTTGCTGGGATCTTACTTGTTGTGATATGTGGGAATGCATCTAGGATCATCTCTTACCCACGAGCAAGTTCTAGGATCAAAGTTTAATTTTTCAAGATTCTTGTACCCTTCTTCCCTCATCTATGAAATTCATGGAACCTTTGTTTTTATCTGCCCGATCGTCGATTGGAATAGGTTCATGTCCTTCTTGATGAGATATGGTTGAAATTTGAGGGGATTTGGATTACCGAATCAAAAGTTGAGCTGGTTTGTGATTTTGAGTTCGTGCTGATTTCACTGTTCATCGGACTAGAGGTCAGACCGCTCCTAGTGAGAGGTCTGACCACTAGGCCAAAGGTCAAACCGCCCGACTCATTTTGTTTTGAGTTTTCGGTGTTTTTTTGTTGTTGTGCTTCGCTGTTTCGATTTGATTTAATGTAAGACTTCCGCTGTGCTTGTACATTGACCTTCATAGCTTTCATAGCTATTGGAGTGAAAATTGAGTTGAATCCGATCAAAGTGAAAAAAAAAATAGATAGTGCCCCCCCACCCCGGCGCGCGTGTCGCTATTTTGGTACAACAATATGAGATGTGGGTTGATTGCCGAGGGAAAGGCCACTCTCCAGATGAAGCACGACATATAGAATGATAACAAGAACATGCCTGGCTTAATAGCATGTCATGCTTATTAAGGCGTCGCTTAAGCGACGCTTAGACGGTAAGGCGGTCGGCAGCGTGTTGCCTCGTCGTCGCCTTGCCAGGAAGGCCTAAGGCGTCCGCCTCAAGGACAAGGTGTCACCATGGCATCGATTAGGCGGCATATGGCGTCGGGAAGCTCCGAGGCGGCCGCCATATGCATGAGGGGAGGAGATAAAAGAGATGGGATGAGGGGGGCAAGTGTGGAAAAAACGCGAAACCTATCGCATGCGTGAAGCCGAACGCCCTGAACCCTAGCGCCGCCTCCATCCCCGTGGCACCAGTGCCACCATCCCTCCAGCAGCGCGCCGACGACCATCTGCTGCGCCACCGTCCCACCTCCATCCCCATCACGGCATCACCCTCTCCGCTCCAAATCCAGGTTTGCTCCATGCCTCCATGACTCCATCCCCTCCCTCCCGGCCTCCACCTCCACCCCCTCCCTCCCCGCTCCCCCTCCCTCCTCGGCCTCCACCTCCACCTCCCTCCCCCCTCCTCCTCCTGGCGGCGACCCCGTGTGATGTGGGGAGAAGGGAGGAGGAGGCCGCAGGAGGGGGAGCCGGGAAGGGCTGGTCGCCGCCGTGAGGAGAGAGAGCCGGGAGGAAGGGCAGGCCGCCACGGAGGAGAGGGAGAGAGGGAGGAGGCGGGTTGCGTTGGGCGTCGGCAGATGGCGAAGTGGCCGACGAAGTGCGAACAGAGGAGAAGAGAGGAGCAAATGGCTGAAATGCATTGCTTTATGCGGCATATGCGCTGAATTTTGGTTCCAACTAAAAAAAAACTAGCTCGGTTCCTATTGTTGCTCTCCTTATATCTGTCTTCTTTGAAGCACTGCAAGCGTAGCGCAATTTTTGTGCGGAGCTTGTGAGGCTCAAGCTGGGTTCAGTGTGTTCCTGATTCTTTCTGGTCGCATGCTACTGTTGCATAAACAATTTGTTTTCTTTTTCAAGAGTATACCCCCCAGCATATGTATTAAGAGTATAGTGTAGACACGCACACCCCACACGTGTATTAAGAGTATAATGTAGACACGCGCACACCCCACACAGGTATACACATGCGTGTTTATCCACTATATACGCTAGAATTTTTTACACAGCACAAACACATGCTATCTACCACGTGTAGTCACATTATTTGCCACCCAGATTAATGCTAGGACGAATCCTAGGACGGACGGGACCTAAACGCCCACCGCTGTAACGAACTGAGCGACGCTCAGTCCTCGCATGAACAATCAACATGCCACATCGAGCAACGTGCCTACTTATGTCAATACCGTAATACCAATAGTGGTCGCTATCTACACGTTCAGAGATGAAAGCGTCACCCGACATCGCCATTCCACAGGTTCCCTTCGCAGCTTACAAACAATCGTGCACGTGCCAGTACAGAGACGCATAAACAGCATGAAAAAAACAAAACAAAACAGAAGTGGATACAACACCAGAAATTAATAGTTACAACTTACAGTGTCAAAGCCAACCAAGGTATTGTCCATTTATTTACGGCGAAGTGTTGCCTGAAAATCCAAGTCACAAGCGATGCCAGAATAGCCTGGACTAAAATCCCTGACTGCTAGTATCGCACAAGTTTTCAAATTTAACAAACAGCACTTCCTGCAAGCAAACAACTTCAAAAAGGCTGGGACTCTTTACATGTTAACTAGTAAGAAATTCCCTTTACAGCATTGCAGTGGAGCAAGGAATCTGGATAGGTGTCTCGCCCTCGATATCGCCCTGAGAAAAATTAGCTGACAGATTTGACTGAGGTGGACCTGCAAAAGAACATACCGGGTTTTTTACTTGTTTATTTGATCATTCATTCAGTACACAACTAGAGGCAGAAGGGATTTTGTATGCACCGCACAAAGAGGTTCAGTCCCCAAACCTGGTTATCTTATCGGAGGAATCAGTGTTGTTGAAGAGTGCATCGATGGTTCCCTTGCCATAATCCCCTGATTCTATGGCCAGTTGCAACCCCTGAAAAGTAACGGCGTGAGCTGACTGCAAACATGATCATGGAGTGAGCTGACTCGCCCATTCACAGTAACAGTTAGCAGGCCACTTCAATGGCTGATAGCAGTACACCAGGCTGTTATCAGCACCAGTAACAGAAATCTTTAGCCAAACTGAAGTTCAGGTTATGAATGAGCGTACAGTCCATTGGACTCAAAAGATTTGTGGTCTTAGTTGTTAACTTGATTAGGGTAAAGAAAAGCTGGACACTTCTCCAAGAGATTGACAACAATCATT
Organism: Phyllostachys edulis; assembly: GCA_036346405.1. NCBI lineage: Eukaryota > Viridiplantae > Streptophyta > Magnoliopsida > Poales > Poaceae > Phyllostachys > Phyllostachys edulis. The sequence goes on from CM070561.1 coordinate 74,473,818, forward strand.
TTCATGAGCACTATACTATAATATTTTAAGCGCAAGCGCCAATTGCAAATCTAATTTAAGGATATTGCCATGTCTAAAATGTTATAACTAACCTGTATGAGATTTTGGTTTCCAAAGCGCTTCCCAGTAAGTTTTGAACCTTCCTGTACCAAAATCAACGAGACAACGAAGAATGTTAAGTGAAATGGACAAGCAATTCTAGAAGCCTAAAGTGCATCAAATATCAGTAACAAAAATACTACTTAAACTACAAGATAATACTCTGCGAGTATTAGCACCCAGTAAATATCTTAAAACAAAAAAGTGGGAGTGGATACTATAACTGGTAATTTTGCCTAGAAAACATCTACAAATGCAATTCATGAATCAACAAAGGCGTGGTAAATGAGTGCAAAGCATACATCTGTAGAGGACAGAAAATGAAATAGAAGAACTACAAATAGTTCTAGTCAGATGCGGGAATTCTACAATTTGCTTTAGGCTCATACCAGGCGCTCCGGAAGCTTCCCACCACTTTGCTCTATGAATTGGCAGAGGTACATCACACCGGCACATGAAAAATTCTGTTGACAGAATATCATTAATCACCGTAACAAAAAAAAGTGCAAGGAGCTCAACCATATTAACTGGATATAGGTAAATTCAACCTTCAAAAGGATGAAAAGAACATTATAGTTTGGTGTAGGTGCTATTTTTATTATTAAGATAATAATATTTGGAAAAGGAAATGGATCAGGGCTGGCATGTCATTCCAGTCATTGCGCAAATTCAACAATCTACAGCATGCATATAAAATCTCAAAAGCATTTTCAGGACTTCCCCAGCAAACTTCGACCCAGCCGATTTCTACATATGAACTAAGACTGGGATATGAGCACTTAGGCACACTAATTCAGGGTTATGTGCAACTCAAGACATAAATTATTTGTCACAGGATCATTCGTCAGTCTAAAATAGGAGCGCCAATCTTTCTGCCTTTAAACGCATTATTCCTAACTTTTTGTGTGTTAAGAGCAAACAACGCAAACTGAAAGGAGTGAAATAACAACAGAAACATTTCTAAGTAAAGACCCACCTGTTTGGCTTCCATTGAATCCATCTTCCCATCCTGCAGGACAAGAGGGGGTTAATGTAAACAACTTGAAAACGACAATTATATCAAGTGACCAGTAAAGCAGAAATACACTCACCAGACCCCAGACCAATTCTTTGATGTTCTTAATTTCTGAACCAATATTCTCAAGCTTCAGTCGTGCATCAGTAACCTGAAAAGAAAAGTAGATATTTGAAAACCATATGCAACAATGCACTCTCCATGCACTTTGTTATAAACACTAATAGTTCAGTATAACGCAATTATGAGATAATAAGTTTGCCTATTAACAGATTTTGTAGATGGCCAGTAATTGCACGTATGCATAGGGGTGAAAACGGATCGGATACGGACAGATAATGGCTCTGCCATATTTTTTTCCCGGATGCGGATACGAATACGGAGCGAATACGAAACGAATACGGTCACGGATATTTTTTCGGAACATAAAAACCCCTTAAATTGCATGCCAGAAATTAACGAAAACATATAACTAGTTTGTTTGATGCAAACATTCATGAATTGTTCATATTTTCAGCATCCAGAGTTACCTCATAGTCCTTGTAAACTACTTCTGAGCAAGTTTTACTGATTAATTGGTATTGCTACAGACATTACTCATAACGATTATGAGAAATCACACACTTCCTAAAAATTTCCCTAATCCCTAATTTCCTAATCTCCTAACCTCACTCACTCACTCTCTCTCTCTCGACTCTATACCCGGCCGGCCCCTTCATCCATTCACGCACAAAGACCCCAAACCAAATCCTTCTTCCTCCCCACGCCTCCTCCTCTCCCCAAAAGCTTCTTCTCTTCTCTCTTTCCCATTATCACGACGCCATGCGGCTCTCCCGGCCATCATCACCGGCTTAGCCTAGCCGCCTCACTTCATCGCCACCATGTGGCGCCACCGATCGCGCCGCCCGCCTCCTCTTCCCCAGGCCGGCCCAGCCCGGCCCACGCTCGCTTCTCTGCTCTCCCAAGCTCCCACGTGACCCGCCCCTCCCTGGTCTTCTCCCTTCCGCCTTGGCGGCCAGGTAAGCCTCCCCTGCTCCTTCGTGCCCGTGGTGTCGCCACTCGGTCGCGCCTCCTTGCCTCGCCAGTGAAGCTGTCCGGCTCGCCTGTCGTCGCCACCCCCTACGCCGCCTTCGGCTCTACCTCGCGCTCACTGGCGCCGCCGCTGCCATTTTTGGCACTGCTTACCACCACTATTGCCACCTCTCGCCGCCGAGGAGGAGGTGTTGAGGACGAGGCCGGAGGAGCGCCACCCACCGAGGAGGAGCCGGAGAGTGGCTAAGTGCCTAAGTGAGTGCCGGATATCCGGACGTGCACTTATCCGGATAATCCGAATCCGTATTCATATTCGCCGAATATCATGCCTACCGTATTCGTTTCCGTTTCCGACAAAAAAATCCGAATCTGTTTCCGATCCGAAAATTATCCCCAAAAAATCCGATCCGAGACCATCCGAATCCGTTTTTGTCCGGATCGGACGGAAACTATCCGATCCGTTTTCACCCCTACCTATGCATATGCTAATATAATGCTACTTCAGACTTTGAGATATTAAATTTATATGCACTGTCAAGAAATGAAGGTATGCAGATTCATATGAAGGTGTTAAGGTAATCTGAAGGTGTTAAGGAGGAAGTACATCATCTCTTATTTGCCCAGAAAGTGCCTTTTGCTGATCCAATTTATCATCCAGCTTTTCAATACGCTGTGTCAAATGCCTTTTAGCAGCCTGCATAATCAAGAAAATGGCTTAACTATTTGAGAATCTCATATGATGTATAAGAAACTACCAAAACATCTCAACAATGACAATTAAACCAAGAGGCACAAATACTGGCAGCCACACAGCACCTAGTTAAACTCAACGCCGTATTCTCAAAAAGAACGGAAAAGACTATGTTTTTGTGATGAAGAACTAGGAAATACAGTTCCACCATTAATACTTACAGCAAGAGAGGTCTGCACTTGCTCCAGATGTTTAGTCATACTCGAAACAGCATTTGCCATGTTGCGCTTGGTGACATACATTAGGTCTGCAAAGGAGATGCCCTGGACAAAAACAACAGTTAAAAATGAATTGTTCTTCAAGAAATCTGATGTACTTGTGAATGTCGGAGGATATAAGAATAGTTTCTAGAAGAGCATGTGCAGATTAAGGAACCACGGCTAAATTAGATTGAGTTTATAACTAAAAGAAATGATGACAGTAGAAATAACAGGGAAATCAGATAAGATAATAAAGTTTTGGCAGTAAAACATATTGCAAGCATCACAGAAACATAAAAGCCATGATGGAAGAAAAACATACTTTCCACCACATATAACCATAACCCAGTGCCCCAACAGTTGCTGCAGGTACTATCAGACCTGATACTCCTGCAAAAAATTTAAGAACATTGTCACCATGAAGAATGCATCATGGACAATAAAAGATTGTTTGACCACACAGGCCACAGGATGGTTAGGAAAATTTGCTGGAATACATAGGCTGAATTAATTATTCTTTATTCATGCTTGGTTCGCTCATTCACTAGCTATGAAAATTCCACCTTATCTAGAACAAAGTAAAAGAAAATGAAGCAAAGTCCTAAGTAATAATCATGTCCAGAAGACTACAACATAGAAAGAAATGAACCTGGATGAATGAAATGAGCAGAGCTTATAATCCATGAAATTACAAAAGAGAAGACAAGAATGTTTTGACAGTAGGCTAATGTGCTGCGAATACTGATAACATCCAGATATCCCCGGTCAAAGACATAAACTTTAACAATTTTGTCAGGTTGTTTTTTAGGGAAAAAAGAAGAAGTTTGAAGCAAGATAGACAAACCTGTTTGTCCAGAACCTCCATTAAGAACAGTTATGGGACGTGATGAAGCAAGTTGTCGGACCTCCATAGCTAGGTAGCGCACCTAAAAGGGCCAGAGTGTAAGTTTAGCATGAAAAAATTGAATGAACATGCCCATGAAGATAAGCAAACTATGTACTCAACAATGACAAGAAATACTAATTGTGGAAATATTCAAGGACTATATTTGAAGTTGAATATATTGGAACAATTTACAAGCAACAGGCAGAACACTGAAATTGTGTATAATATTGCAATGCTAAAAAGCTATGCTTCATGTGATCACACACTTGTGTTGGGGCAAAAGGTAACACTTAATATAGTGACAGCTATTATGCACTTGGAAAAATACTCAATAGTTCTTCATTCTAAATGTCCAAATGCCAACTCCAACATATCACATCATGATAGGTCAATAGCAAGTCATACATAATGAAAAGAACAACTGCCACATTATTTAAACTAACAGTTCCAGACAGTAAGAAAAATGCCAGAGGAACTTAATGTAATGTGGACGGTGAACCATTGTTGTTTGAACAATACATTCAGTATAGATTAACATTAGCAATCACTAACATAATTTCCTACATGTCAAAAGGTTAACCGTTCAAACAGTTCAAGTCGAATTTACTTTGGAATATATCTCAGGTCAAGAGTTCGAACATTAAAGCATATATATGTCAAATGCACCTCAAGTTCGATACACAACAACGTGGCACAAGTTAACCCTTCCTTTTAGAAAACATTGCACAAGAAAGAATCTTCCTTGAATCAATAAGCAGAGGGAGGGAATAATCCAAAATTCATAGCAGCTTTTTACCAAGAACTCTTGATGTGTTCAGATAAAGTACTTTTCATAGTAACGAATTTTCAGGGGACGTCCATTTTCAGGACAAGGTGCGAAGGACAAAAATTAGGAGAGAGGAATGCAGGGACCACGTTACTAAAATAGGAACTCACACAAGAATAACAGGAATAATCCAGCAAAGCAAAATTTGTTGCTCAGCCTTAGGGTCTACCATATGTATCACTAGAAGTTCTATGGATTTCCATGGAGTTATTTCCTAATGTTTCCACCCAAAATGACACTTCTATGGATTAATATCACACGCTATTACCATTGGGCCATTGGAACTATGGCATCCATTGCATACATACCAATTGACACGGACATATCATCAAATCGAATACACTAATTGCAGCAAATGCATCCCATCTTTCTATTTCAGAAATGGGGCTTTGACAGAGAGGCCAGTGTATTGAACTAATGGCAGCAACCAACAATACACAATATCCATGCTGAATCAGAACCATTCTTGGGAAATAACTACCACATATTTGCATATGAAACCCTAGCTACGGTATATCACGCCTCAACCAAATCCAAGGTACCAAACCAATCAACACTAGGACAGGGACTAATACCACATGCTACTACCATTACCATAGGAACCACCGCATCAGTAGCATATATATACCAACTGGTACGGGCATATCATCAAATTAAATGCCCTAATCGCATCACATGCTTCTCATGTGTTCTACTTTTGAAATGAGGCTCTAATGTACAAGCCAGTGCACCGAGCTAACGGCAAAAATTACACAGTATCCATGCTGAATCCGAACCATTTCTTAGCTAACAGCTAAGGGCTCGGAGATCAGACACGCACCTGGTTAGTGAGCGCGTCGTGGATGCCGGCATCCCCGTTTCCCCCCTTCCCCTTCTCCCCCTTGTCCAGCCCCTCCTGCAAGGCCACACACGACACGGATCATCAAAACCAAACAACATCCGAAGCCACCACCGCTTCCCCCCTCCAAGGATCGGGATCGGGAGTTTTAACGGGGGGAGCAGCAGCCAGACAGCTCGTCCACAAGGCTACGCACCTGGATCTCGCCGATGATCTCGGAGAGGCGGCCGTTGCGGAGGACGACGGAGCCGGCGAAGCCGGCGCCGACGAGGATGACGACGCGGGTGAGGCCCATGCCCGCCTGCACCATCGCCATGACTGCGCGCCTCAGCGTTCGAGGAGGGGCGAGGTGGTGGCGGTCGCGGTGGAGGAAACCCTAGGTCAGGTTGCAGCGTCGAGGCGAGGCGAGGCGAGGAGGGGGGGTCGGGCTGTTTTGCGGGTAGGAAAGGCTCAAGGGAGACGGGTGGGGCCTATATGGCGGCGGGACGGGAGCTCGGCGCCAGCTGCGGAGGTAAGTGCAGCAATTCCCGTGTGTCCAGTTGCCAAGTCTCGGATGCAAGTGCGCTAGAGCTGACCAAATAGGCTGGGCCAAACAGGTCGGCACGAAGTACGGTACTATAGGTTCGATCTAACCATAGCACGATCCGTCTTGAGTAGACCACGCCGACCGACACGATACTCGGGCGTGTTTAGCCGCCACCTCGATGCAGTGGGCTGGCACCGCAGACGCAAGACGCATCTTGGCCGTACCAAGCTGCACTGCAAGACGCATGAGCACTAGACGCCCCAAGATGGCTTGGTCAGCGAGGGAGGCGGAGCAGCGGAGGCGAGGGTCGGAGGCGCGGCGCCAGCACAAGACTTCACACGGAGGCCGGAGCATGGAATGGAATCCGGCTTCAAGACGGCACGGAGGCCAGAGCAGGAGGAGGAGGAGGCGTTGCAAGACTTTGTCTGCACGGAGCAGAGGGAGGAGGAGGCGGGCGACAGCGGCGCAAGAATGCACGATCTTTGCCGGACCGAGCAGAGGAGGAGATAGGCGGTGTGTCGCCGACGCGGAGGAGGAGGAGGAGTCATCATCGCATCAGACTGAGTCAGGCAGAGAAGAAAGAAAGGCAGGAAAGGAGCCGACGGGTCAACGAGGCGGCGCCGGGTCGCTGACGCCATGGCCGAGGCCGTGAGGCTCCGAGGCGGCGAGGTCGACAGCAGTGGACTCCCACGGGGAGTCGTGAGGCCTCCACTCCAGAGCGCGAGGAGCCGACGGCCTCCTCGAGGTCATGAGGAGAGCCTCCGAGGCGGCAGGTCACGGGAGCCGGGAGGAGGCGGGGTCATGAGAGCCGGGAGGCGGAGGCCATGGACGGAGGGGGGTGGAGGGCAAGACGGCGAGGCGGAGGTCATGAGGAGATGAAGAAGGAGCTGGTCAGAGTCAGGTCTGCAGTGGGTCAGGTTCGCATGGCACGGTCCAAAAAAAATCGGCCGCTTTTTTACCGTTGAGTGATTTTTTTGACCGCTGAGTGATTTTTTTTACCGCCGGGGGCTTAAAAATAGCAAAAATTGAAAAAATCCAAATTTTTTCTATAAATAGTCATCATACCTCCCTCTCATTCAAAGACCCTTCATTCTCTATTCTCTTTGAAATTGTGTTGTGCAAATTCAAATCCGTGTTGAGCTAATTTGGCAAAATTCAAAAATTTGTGCCAAAATTTGAAAATTTCAATTTTCGCTTCAGAATCAAATAAAGAGGTATAATACTATTTTTGTAATACTTTTATTGTCAATTATTGTTATGCTAAGATTAAAGTAGTAATAATGTTAGTTTCGATTTTGCGATTTTATGGATGGGCCGATCCTTACGATAGCTTTGCTCTTAGTGAGTTCGGACTTTCATCTGACGAAATTATGTCTATGGAGGCAATGCGGTCGCTTCAAATGAACCGGAAATTTCACCGGAGGAGCAAGAGTCGAGTTCCGTCATCGCTCGACATCAAGATCGTGCTCAATCAAGAATCGAGCAAAGAGGTCGAGGCCATCTACATTGGGAGTATGGGACAATTTCGACAGACAACCAGCAAGACGCAATGAAATGAGGTACCATATGCTGTTTGTAAAATTTGTCGCCATGAATTGTCTGCAAAGTCTACAGGTGGAACGGGGCACTTGCTTAGACATGCTACAAGGTGTCGAACCAAGCAAGGATTGGCGATGAGGCAGACGTAGTTGCAATACAACCCCGATGGTACGGTATCTAGCTGGGACTACAATCATCAGGTAGCTCGCCAATCTCTCTGTCGTTTAATTGCTTCTGAGGATTTATCGTTAGGCTTTGGCGAGTCTGCTTCTTTCCAAAATTACATTAGGACTGCGCATAATCCTAGATTTTCTTCCGTTAGGCTTTGGGGAGTCTCCTTCTTTCCAAAATTCACCTTATAGTCAAATGTGCTCTAAAGAGGTTGAGTCCGTATATTAAAGCTTTTCGCGATGCGATTTCTTTCTTGGATAATTCTAATGTAAGAATAGCACAATATAAGAACTTCTACAGAGCGATGGGTGTACGTCCAAGAAAGTTCGGTTTGGACATGGAGGTAAGGTGGAACTCTACTTACCTCATGCTTAAGCATCTTTTACCATACAAGAGCACTTTTTCTGTTTTTATTCAAACACACTATCCTAGCAATCGATTTTACTTTGTTATTAACCGAGCAACATTGGTTCGTTCGAGAAGGTATGTCATTTTAGAAATTTTTTACGAGGCAACTGTTGCTTTGTCCGCTGTCTACTATCCAACATCTCCTATCATTGTGCATACTATTTTACAGATTGCTATCTCAATTGAAAATGCATGAAAATGACTTAGTTTTACGTGAGGCTGTTGTTTCCATGAAATCTAAATACCTTAAATATTGGAGAGAAATCCCTTACCTATATGCATTTGCATTTGTTTTAGATCCTAGGTCTAAAATTGGTGCATTTGGTACTATACTTGATCTTCTTAGTGATGCTACGGGGCTAGACTATACTAACTATTTTGCAGAAGTTCGTTCTCGATTATACGAGGTTTACCAAAGGTATGAAAATAAGTTCTGAGGAGTCCGCTCGCAACGACCTCCAATAGCCCCCACCTCGAGTGGGAAGACAAGTATGTGGGGCACGATCTTCGGTGCCTTTTCCTCCAGGTCCAGGTCCTGGTTTTCGTCTTCTTCTTCTTCTCGCGGCAATACCGCTTTCACCAAGACCCACAAGGAGCGGGGAACTATCCACCTATCTGGATAGCGATACGGTGGATTTCACCTCAGAAGGTTTCGACATCTTGCAATGGTGGCAAGCCTATAAGTTAACATATCATGTGCTATCCATACTTGCACGTGATGTGTTAACCATTCCTATCTCTACGGTTTCCTCCGAGTCTGCTTCCAGTCTTTCTGGAAGGATATTAGCGGAGAGAAGAACAAGTCTCACAAGTGAGATGGTAGAGATCCTTCTAACTATGAAGGATTGGGAACAAGCTGATTCACGAACACAACACTCTGTGGAAAATCTAGAATTATCGGAGGTGTTCGAAAATCTGTACTTAGACAATGACACCGACACATAGAACAAAGATGTATCATGTATGTAGAATTGTAGAGCTATAGGTCAGATTTTTTTCCTTTGCCAATGTTTTCTCATTTTGAGTTTTTACTTGGCAAAGGTTTTAACGAGGCGACCATTGGACATTAATAAAGCTCTTTATTACATTTTCAATATGATTGTCTCAATTTTTTTAATTTTCATGTCTACTTCTGAATTTTACACATTTTTCTTGTTTTTTTTGGATTTTTTGGATTTTTTTGTTCTGATGGGCCAAACGGGCCACATCTGGCCGACGGGCCAAACGAGGAAGATTATGTAGTGCCTTATACTGTTAAGAGTATGAAGACTATATTTCTTCATTTCAAAATTATGTTCTACTCTCATCTGGCTACTGGTCGGGACACGGAAAGCCTCCTAGTCGAAGTCTCTCATTTTTCGCATGTGGTCCTGCCCACTGGAAGGAGCTTCCTAGCGACGGTTCTTTTCTTATGATCCTCGCTGCCAGTCGGACTTGAGCCTGAGCACGTTTTGCGAAATATTTTTCTATATCTTCTGTTCTTAGTAGTATTTTCTGACCAGTTTTGGGTTGTATACATAAATACGATCACTTATTGTGGATTTCATGAGGACATTATGGATGTCATGGGACATGCTCATGATCTTAGGTGATGAGACAATTGGCAATTGCTTTGAAAGTTTGTTGAATTCTGTGGTTTTCAGCAAGTGTCAGGTTTTGCGGTAGTACCCAGATTGTGGTCGCAGATTACGGTGGCTGATAACTCGAAGATGGAGCGGAACTACCGCAAGTGTTGGTTCCGAACGTGTAGGGTTCATGTGAAGCGTCCGATTAAAATCGGACGGCGCAAATCATGTGAAACGTTCAGACCATCCGAACGGCGCCTAGATCTGACGGCTGTGAGACGTGGTCCGAATGGCCATGCAATCTAGGCCGTCCACGTGGCTTGTGAGTGCTTGAGAGGTTTTGCCAAACATTTGTACAGCTTGGGTGTGGCGGTAATACCTCGTCTGAATACCGCTTTTGTGGAAGCGATAGTACTGCTTCAATGGAAGAACCGCCATTGAGTGGCGAGATGGAAATTCCAGAGAAGGTGTCTTTTGAGTTTGGTTTTCTTGGTGAGTGGTAGTACGGTGTGGTGAGCAGCGGTAGTAAGATAAAGTCAGAAGACCGCTTATGTGCGGTAGGGATTTTCCAGATGAGTTGTTTTTGGAGATTTTGGGATTTTCTCGAGGTTATGTGACGATCAGCAGCTTAATTGAGCTAGATCACCGCAATGCGGTAATACCGGGGTTTACATGGCCGTAGTACCGCTTTGTGTTTTGAATTGAGCTGAATGTTGTTTCATTTGGAGAATTGAATTTAGGGTTAGGTCAAGTTCATGTTCATCAGTGCATATGTGTTGCATGATGCATGTTTTGGCTAACGTGGGTCAAGTTGTGAAGAACATGTTCCCTGAAATGGTTTCTTGGTCTATTGTCAGCGCGGTAGCTTGCGGTGTCTATGATGGTCAACGGCGAGGTGGATCGGGACTAAGCTTGGAGAGCTGAGGTCTAGAACGATCAAGGATGTCGGGTGAGGTCAGAGGACTCAAGCGGGGCGCAGAATGGACATGGATGACCGAACGGGCAGTTCGGTGCAGCTGGTTGGATCAAGCGGCGCGGGAGTCGGTGCAAGTGATATGGTGCCGGGGATCCGGACGGAGAGACTTGCCGACATGGAGCCGTTGATCAACTCTGGCGTGGCGAAGCATGGGATTGCTTCACGATCTGCGGACTCGGTCTTTTGGAGAATGATCGAGAAGGGTATTTTGGTAATTTCACCAAATATCGCCTTGGTGGCCTTTAATACACACCATGGCTGGTCGGCACAGATCGTGAAGCGGTTTAGGCCAATCAAAGATGATGATGAAGATGGCGCTTTGAGATGCGTGCATGTGTTAACCCATTGTATGTTAGGGTTTAATGGGTGCCCTAATAGAATATTCCCTAGATGCTCAGCCTCCATATAAATAGGGGTTCTTTGTCATTCATTGGGTCACAATTACATTGGATAGAGCCAGCCAAACCCTATTGTGTTGTGCCCTATTGTGTGTTAGGGTTTGAGAAGAAGAGAGGAGAGCTAGGGTTTCTAAAGGGGAATGAGTGTGTGCTCTTGGATAGAGCTTTGCCCTCCATATGGGAGTGGCTGTAAACAATAATCATTCATCTATCTGAAATCAATCCAATCAAAGGTTTCACAAGTTGTGTCCGCTGTGTTCATCTTCTCTGTTTGTTGATTTGGGGTTTTCTTTGATCTACAAGTTTCTCTTGTGCTCTTGCTGTGTTTTTGAAGGGATACGGGTAGGCTACACTAGCGTAAATTAATAAAAATTCTACCCGTAAACCAAGATCACTGCAGTTATAGATCACGGTCTTACCACTAGACGCCAAGAAAAGCGAAATTGATGTAGCACGTCGTGGCGAGTAGTCGTACTAAGTTGATGCAAAGACGTCGGAAGCGAGTAGTCGTACTACTTCCTCGCCCTCGTCGCAGCGTCCACGTCATACTCCTCTCTGCGGTTCATCCAAACGCTTCAGATGCAAATACTCAAAGGTATCCACACGTCACGGGAGGAAGCGACGCACGCCGGACTACTAGATCCGCGCGGCGATTAGGGCGTGGGAGGGTGGCGGCGTGGTTTGAGGATGTCACGAAAACTCATCATCAATCACATGCGCCTTGCCTCCTTTTTATAGATGTCCTTACAATGGGCTTCTACTAATAGAGGCCCATTAGGACTCAATGCTCATCCTAATTCGGATCCAATCCGAATTAGGCTTCAACCCTTAAGTGTGTGACCCTATAGGTTCACGATGTTTAGACATAACGCGAGTATACATACTTGGTCAATAGTTGGTAGCGGCCTCTAGCAAGACGTGCCAACTCCTAAACGTACACAAAGATCATATCGGACGAACCATCACAACGTTATGTACATGCCAATCCCTTTGCCTCACGATATTCTGGCCGAGCTCCAAGTCGACCACTCTATCTCGATCCTGTGATCCTAATCCCTTACTAGGTTAACTCTTAACCTTAAGTAGCATGGCCATGCATTTCGGATCCGATCACCGAGGGCCAGAGATATCTCTCTCGGGTAGAGAGGGCAAATCCCATCTCGACCGACCATGCCTCGCAAAGATGCTTCATGACAAACCCGAAAGCTACCTTTATAACTACCCGCCATTTTGAGTAGCGTTTGATAGCCCCTAAGTAGGTCGATTCACATCTCAAGTACATGCATAATCTCGTGTCTAAGGACAAGGCGTACACATTGTGTAGAGAGAACCATAAGTATAATTGTTATGTCTCATGTTGGGTCGGTCCAACCCCATGTTCTAAACATGTGTCCACATTATTGGTTTGACATCTCCATGTCTATGACTGTGAAACATGGTCATCAACCGATATATGTGCTAATCCATCATTCACGTGTGTCCTCACATGAACTCCGACTAGGGACAACTTTAGAATAACCATATAAGTAAAGAGTTTCACAAACAAGTCACATACTTGTTAATCAACACAAAGGCAATATTCAAGGAACATTTATTAAATCATGGATACAACAAAATATCATCATCTCTATGATTGCCTCTAGGGCATATCTCCAACAGCCTCCCACTTGCACTAGAGTCAATCTAGAAGATATCTAATACCCATAGCTCTTGTGTGTGCCTCATGCTTAGGTCAGGGAGAGGCTTCACAAAGGATCTCAAATATTCAAACTGTGTATTTTGCATATATTTAAATCTCCTCGATTGAGGATCTCTCGAATGAGATGAAACCGCCAAGATATGTGTTTGTTCTTTTGGTGATTCCTCGCTCCTTGGCTTGCATAATGGCCCCATCATATCACAAAGAAAGATCCAGAGGATCGCACGCACTAGGAACCACACCTAGTTCGCTTATGAACTTCCTTATCCAAACACCTTCCTTTGTCGCTTGTGGTCGCAATGTACTCGGCCTCCGTTGTAGAGTCAAGAATAGCCTCGCTTGGAACTCTTCCAACCGACCGCACCACCGCTTAAAATGAACACAAAACCCGATTATGATTTGTATCGTTTTGTCGGCTTTGGAAGCTTGCATCGGTGTAACCATTTACAACGAGCTCTTCCTCACCTCCGTAGACTAGGAACACATCCTTAGTTCTTCTCAAATACTTGAGGATGTTTTTAACCGCCCCAAAGACTCTCACCGGATCACTGGTATCTCGCCATAACACTTAGAGCATAGGAAACATCTGGCGAGTACATATCATAGCATACATGATAGATCCAATGGCGAAGCATATGGAATCTTACTCATGCGATCTCGCCATCGCTTGTCGAAGGACACCGAGTCTTGCCAAGATTTATGCCATGAGACATGGGCAAGAACCCTTTTTGCCTCCTCCATGTTGAACCGCTTTCAACACTTTGTCAATGTAAGTACTCGCTTAATCCTATTAGCCTTTTTGATCTATCTCTATAGATCTTAATACCCAAAATATATGCCGCTTCCCTAAGTCCTTCATTGAAAAACTATTTTTAGTGAGGTCTTAACGGACTCGAGCATAGGAATATCATTTCCAATCAAGAATATGTCATCTACATATAAGATTAGAAATACGAAGCGAGCTCCCACTTGCCTTCTTGTAAACGCAAGATTCTTCTTCGCTTTTGATGAACCCAAACCCTTTGACCACTTCATCAAAACGAATGTTCCAACTCCGAGATGCTTGCTTCAATCCATAAATGGATTTTTGAAGTTTGCATACTTTTCTAGCATTGATTGATCGATAAAACCCTCGGTCAGATCATATACACATCCTCTGTTAAATTTCCATTAAGGAAAGCCGTTTTGACATCCATCCGCCATATCTCATAGTCGAAATATGCAAAGAATAGCTAGAATGATCCGTGATAGATTTAAGCATCGCTACAAAGTAGAAGGTCTCATCGTAGTCAACTCCTTGAACTTGCCGAAACCTTTTGCATAAGTCGAGCTTTATGGATATGAACATTTCCATTCATATCAATCTTCCTTTATAGATCCATTTGCACTCTATGGTTTTAACACTATCAGCGGGTCAACCAAGTTCCAAACTTGATTGTCTCCCATGGATGCTATCTCGATCTCATGGCACTTTGCCATTTCTCGAGTCTGGTCCATCATTGCTTCCGCATAGGTCGAGGCTCATCATTGTCTAACAATAACATATCTCGTGTATTGCGGAGCCTTCCGACCTTCGTGGTGGCGGTGCTTCCTTTGCCATGGGTTCTCAACTTGTTCTCGCCACGCAAGGCATCATTCGTCGAAGTCTTCCCGATTGGTTCATCTTGAACCTCTTCAAGTCGCACCGCTTCTTCCACTTGTCTCCTGCTGAGAAACTCTTTCTCTAGGAAAACACCTTTTCTAGCGACAAACACTTTGCCCTCTAGTCGGTTGTAGAAGTAATATCCAAAGGTTTCCTTCGGATATCCAAAGGTTTCCACTGATATCCCAAAAATGCATTTATCCGACTTGGGTGTGAGCTTGTCCGACTTTAGTCGCTTGACAAACGCCTCACATCCCCAAATCTTTAGAAAAGACAAATCAGGACTCTTCCCACCCATATCTCATATGGTGTCTTAACTACGGATTTAGACGGCACCTATTAAGTGTGAAAGTCAGCCGCTTTCTAGAGCGTGAACCCCAAAATGATAATGGTAGATCCGATCGCTCATCATCGATCGAACCATGTCCAACAAGGTCCGACACGCCGGATACCCCGCTTTTTGAGGCGTTCCGGCGGTGTTAGTCAGGGAACAATTCCACAACTCTTCGATGATTGCTAAATTCATGACTCAAAACTCGCCACCACGATCGATCGCAGAGCCTTAATTTTCTTGGCACGTTGATTTTCAACTTCATTCTCGAACTCTTTGAACTTTTCAAAAGTTTCAGACTTATGCTTCATTAAGTAGACATAGCCATATCTACTAAAATCATCGCTGAAAGTTATGAAGTAATGAAATCCTCCTCTAGCGATGTGTTTCATTGGTCCACATACATCAAGATGTATGATTTCCAACAAGTCCGACGCCTCTCAAAAGAACCTTTGAAAGGTGACTTGGTCATCTTACCAAGCAAACAAGCTTCACATGTCTCATATGATTCAAAATCAAACGGTTAGAAGACCATCATCATGGAGCTTCTTCATGCGCTTTTCACTTATGTGACCCAAACGACAATGCCAAACATAGGTGGGATTCAAATCATTAGGCGAAGTCTTTTAGCATTTATGTTAAAGATGGGTGCATCATCAAGATTTAAAATAAATAACCCATTCACAATGGGCTAAAAGCCACAAACATTTCATTTTTAGAGATCAAACAACCATTGTCTTTACTTGCAAATGAATAACCATCTCTCATCAAACATGAGGGGATAAAATGTTTCGACTCATACTAGGAACATAATAACAATTATTCAATTCCATAATAAATCTTGAAGGAAGCCGAAGTTGCATGGTGCCGACGGTCAACGCAAAGAACCCTTGCTTTATTTCCGACGCGAAAATCAACTTCACCTCTTATGATCGCTCTACTTTATTAGCCTCGTGATCGAGTTGCAAATGTGAGCAACTCGATCCCAGATCAAATACCCAAGAGTTAATAGGAGAATCAACGAGAAAAATGTCTAAAACATTTATGACAAGTGTACCTTGGGTGGAAGTCTTACTTCCAAATTTTCTTCTTGCATTCCTAATCCGTGTACTTCTTGCGCTTTCTCTTCCAAAGGGCTTTCTTTTACAATAGAAGCATACTGTCTCGGCCTCCAGTCCAAAGATTAGGCTTAGGCGCTGGCTTCGAGATCATATCTTTAACCTTGCCCTTATTCTTTGCCCATAGCTTCCTACCCTTTTTCTTGAAGCTAGACTTGTTCTCAAGACACCATCACATGGCTAGGCCCCACACTTCTTAATGTCACTCTCTGCTTTGAGCATCCCACAAAGCTCATTAAGGCCCTTTTCCACCCCATGCATATGGTAGTTCAAATGAAATGTCCATAGCTAGGTGGAAGAGACGCCAAAATGAAATCGCTTGCCAACTCTTGGCTAATTGGAAAACCAAGTTTATCCAAAGTCCGATCAGAACCAACCATTTTGATCACATGTGGGCCTCACGGTGCACCTTCGTTAACTTGCATTCCGTAAAAGCCTTAGAGACATTGAATCGCTCACCCGGCACGGTCTCGAACATGTCCTAAGCGCCATGATCATATCATACGCTCGATCCTCAAACCGCTTTTGAAGGTCGGTTCCATGCATGCAAGCATAAGACAACTAATCTCAAGAGAATCATCACATGCTTTCTTGTAGGCGCTTTAACAAAGAAGAAATGCATTGTTAGCGTGCTCTTCCGGGATTGGGGTGTCCGAACGCTTTCCTTTTTATCCGCCACGAGAACAATTTCGTGTTACGGACCCAAATCAATAGTTTGTTCCATTTAATTTTTCTTTCTCAAGAATCGATCGCAAAGCAAAAGGGTGTCTTGCGGTTGCTAGATGCCATTGATCTACAATAGGAAATGCAAAATACTAAGACAAATAAAACCATGATAGAGTAAACCAGATTAAACAAATTTAATAGAATGTACTCCCACTAAAATCAACATCCTCTATTGATTCTTAGTGATTCAAGATCCGCATTATCGAGTCTACTAGTGAGCTTTTGCATCACCGCTAGGAGACAAGGTAATTCGTAAGCAACACCTTACTAATCATATCTCTATATGACTCTTGTTGTTGGGTGACATCTCTATGCCCCTACCAACCTTTATGCCCCAAGGCCCATAACCTTTATGATAACCTTGTTAAGTTCACCAACCCTTATGCATGTAGGTATCCGATACAAACCCATCTAGTCAAGGAAAGTCGATGGTGCCCTAATTTTATAGACCCACCATCAATTTACAAGACATGGGATGGTGCAGAGTTTAGTTGGGAGGGCATATGTTTAACTTAACATTTTGTGAGGATCGCTATACTTCTACCATTCAAACATGCAAAGGAGTAAAACAAACAGAATAGCATTCACACAGCCAGACTCAAGATGGCCCATTTTCTCATGGTGATCTCCATCGCCATAGAATCATCCCACCATGATGATCTCCATCTCCATGGTTAATGTGTGCCATCCTCCAAGTGATGTGTCCTCCGAGTACTAATATAAGCTATTACTCATAACAAACTAGTAATAAAATACAGGATACTAGGAATCATCACAAGTCGGCAGACGCAGTCGTTAATACAATACTTTGACAACACAATGGCTCCAAATTGTTGCCGAACCCACGACACGCAGTCATGAAAATATTACAAACATGCATCACATACACATTAGGCCATACCGTCACATACATCCTACAAAAACAAGTTATGCATAGAATCGCAATCTAACGGATAAGGGTCGAGGGTTTCCCCATGGGTTCGAAGGCGCGCCCTGCAGCGTCGGACATTCGTAAAAAAAACAGAGATCCAATCTATGCAATTTTTACTTAGGATTTTGGTCGGCAAATCATATTTACCACAAATCGACTATTGTTCCGATTCGACCAATTTGTATTGATCTTTGCGCAAAGATGTCGTGGTTTGAGAACCGAGACAACTTTTGGCTCATGGAGCCCGATCGCACGATCACGGTACATCGATTATCAATCTAGGTTCCGATTCGACCAATCATATTGATCTTCGCATTCCGCAATTCGGTTTTACGGTCACCGCTTCTACCCCGATGGCGAATCCGACCGGTAGGGTATGTTGTTTCACGACCTTAGCAAAGATGATCACGAACATCGATTATCAATCTAGGTTCCGATTCGACCAATCATATTGATCTTCGCATTCCGCAATGTTCGGTTTTACGTGTCACCGCTTCACCCCGATGGCTTAATCCGACCTAGGGTATGTTGTTTCATGACCTTAGCAAAGATGATCACTAAACCAGATCAATCCATTACCGTAACTATACAATCGATCACATCGATCATACCGACTTACATATCGCCATATGCAAATCACGAACCTATAACATGACAAAGAACCGCCCGACACCAATCAAGGGATACGGGTAGGCTACACTAGCGTAAATTAATAAAAATTCTACCCGAAACCAAGATCATTGCGCTTATAGATCACGGTCTTACCACTAGACGCCAAGAAAGCGGAAATTGATGTAGCACGTCGTGGCGAGTAGTCGTACTAAGTTGATGCAAAGACGTCGGGCAGAGTAGTCGTACTACTTCCTCGCCCTCGTCGCGGCCCCACGCATGCCTCCTCTCTTGCGGTTCGTCCAAACGCTACAGATGCAAATACCCAAAGGTATCCACACGCGCACGGAGGAAGCGACGCACGCCGGACTACTAGATCCGCGCGAGCGATTAGGGCGTGGGAGGGTGGCGGCGTGGGTTTGAGGATGTCACGAAAAACTCATCATCAATCCCAGGCGCCTTGCCCTCCTTTTATAGACGCCTTACAATGGGCTTCTACTAATAGAGGCCCATTAGGACTCAATGCTCAGCCTAATTCGGATCCAATCCGAATTAGGCTTCAACTTTCTTAAGTGTGTGACCCTATAGGTTCACGATGTTTAGACATGACGCGAGTATACATACTTGGTCAATAGTTGGTAGCGGCCTCTAGCAAGACGTGTCAACTCCTAAACGTACACAAAAGATCATATCGGACGAACCATCACAACGTTATGTACATGCCAATCCTTTGCCTCACGATATTCTATTGAGCTCCAAGTCGACCACTCTATCTCGATCCGTGATCCTAATCCCTTACTAGGTTAACTCTTAACCTTAAGTAGCATGGCCATGCATTTCGATCCGATCACTCGAGGGGCCCAGAGATATCTCTCGTGTAGAGAGGGCAAATCCCATCTCGACCGACCATGCCTCGCAAAGATGCTTCATGACAAACCCGAAGCTACCTTTATAACTACCCGCCATCACGAGTAGCGTTTGATAGCCCCTAAGTAGGTCGATTCACATCTCAAGTACATGCGACAATCTCGTGTCTAAGGACAAGGCGTACACATTGTGTAGAGAGAACCATAAGTATAATTGTTATGTCTCATGTTGGGTCGGTCCAACCCCATGTTCTAAACATGTGTCCACATTATTGGTTTGACATCTCCATGTCTATGACCTCGTGAAACATGGTCATCAACCGATATATGTGCTAATCCATCATTCACATGTGTCCTCACATGAACTCCGACTAGGGACAACTTTAGAATAACCATATAAGTAAAGAGTTTCACAAACAAGTCACATACTTGTTAATCAACACAAAGGCAATATTCAAGGAACATTTATTAAATCATGGATACAACGAAATATCATCATCTCTATGATTGCCTCTAGGCATATCTCCAACAATTTTTGGCTTGCTGTGACATGTGGAAATACATGTTGTTAGAGATGTTCCGCCATTAGGCACCAACTTCCGATATTTCGGAGGCAACGGTCGATCGACGCCGCTTTCAATCGCTTAACTCACCGCATTGCCCCACCTAGAGTAACTGAGTCGAGACGTAACAATCGGCGATTCGATCGCCGACATGGCGCCCGTCTGTGGGGAAGAAGATGTAAGTTTCAAGGAACTCTTCAATAAAACTCTTGCCCAAATTCCCGTCGCTTCATGCGGGAACGACTTGAAGGATTCCGCGCTAATCCTTCTTCCTCCCGCCGACACGCCGCCAACGTTACGAGGTCGACGGATGGACGAGGATGCGCCACCACTACCAAGGGCGCATCAGAAGGTTGGAGACCTTCTTAGAAACCGACACTCGGTGTCGATGAAGCCTCCAAAACTTACGATGAGGTGTTCAAGATATGTTAAATAATTCACCTACTTTAGCCATCACGACCCAAGTTGAACCACTTGCGCGAGACCTTGAACCACCCGAGACCTTCTAAGAATCGCATAAAAACTTACGATGTGTTCAAGATATGTTAAATAATTCTCGATCCTACTTTAGCGTAAACTCCAAGTTTTGTGAGGTCAAGTATCCAAAATTCTCCAACAGACCATACAACAGACTTTAAGCGCATCGAACAAAGGGTTTCAGGAGTCAAACTATGACTTCATCCCAACGCTCCTCCCTCAAATAGGGACAACATGGTCATGCTAGGGAACAATCGATACCAAGACCCTCGACGATTCCGACAAAGGAGTCACGAGGGAGAAGGCTATTTCGTAGCCACTCCCCATCACGCCGAGAAGAACCACCACTTGACTCAACGATCTCCGACATCGCCTCAATCAAGTGGCCTACGGAGGCATCACATCAATGTCCACGATCGGATCGCAGACACCGGAGTTCCAGCGTGCCCAATCTTAGAAACCGGTCTCCGATCGACATAATCCCAAGACCTTCCTGCAGAAGACGCCATGAATCAAGCCATGAATCAATCACAGTTGTCGAGCCTTCTCTCGTAGGGCTCCAAGTCGCAGGCGTTAGCCTAACCGTTCCGACCGCCAACTTGGACAAGTTCAATAGACACAAAACCCATTGGAATTTCTCCAATATATACCACCGCCATCGAGCCGCCACCGGCGATGAGAATGTGATGGTCAACTATCTACCCACCGTGCTCAAGGGTCCGCCTTGGTCGTGATTATTGAACCTACCTACCGGATCAATCTATACTTGGGAGCAACTCAGAATCTTCTAATTACAAACTTCGTGGTTTACTCTATCCGCCTGGAAGGAGGATGATCTCCACCGGCCGGCAGGTTTCGATGAGACTTTACGCCAATACATCAAGAGGTTCAAATTGTGTTCGCAATTCTATACCCGGTTGCAGAGTCATCTCGTTATTCAAAGCTTTAAAACAGTCCGAGAAATCGGTGGTTTACGAAGGATATAGCAATGAACCCTCCAAGAACAACCGTTGAGCTTTTTGACATGGCCGACAAGTATGCCACCGCTAGCGAAGCAATCGAATGGTGCGAAGCCATTGATCAGAAAGACAAGATTCCCCAACCCGGCCTGGACAAACCAGAGAAAAAGAATAAGAAATCTCTCAAGAAGAAAAAGAACTGCAGACCCGAGAACAAGGAGGTCCTAGCCATTCCTGATAAGTTCATGAAGGGTAAAAAGGACTACACCGGTCGAGGCAAGACGAAAGCTCCAACCGAGGGGTTCCAGAAAAACAAGAAGTGGTGTCCACTTCACCAAGAGGCGTGGCATGATCTCAAGACTGCTGAGTCTCGATAAAAGAAACCGGAGGATTATTATGCAGTAAAGGACCATTTCCGTAATACAGAACCCGGAGAAACGAGCTCCAAAAGGACAAGGATGGCGATTTAAGAGATGGAGTACTAGGATCCCCAACACACGGTCAACATGATTTTTGGAGGATCTTCTTCATACGAGTCCAAACGCCATCTCAAGGCCATGGAGCGGAGGTCAACTCGTCAATCTCCGACCATTATCAAGCAATCGGGTGGCCGGACACGACAATTTCTTCAAAGAAGATTTATCGCCCATCCCTTCGACTCGACTTGTAGGTTCTCTATTGTTGTTGAACCAACTATTAATAATTGTAGGGTAAATCGAGTCTTAGTAGATGGAGGTAGTTCTTGAATATATTATTTGCAGAGCTTTAGAAGAGATGCAGGTCCCCATGTTAAACGTGAAACCGTGAAATATGTTTTTCATAGCATAGTTCTTGGCTCCACCGCTAAACCGATAGGACAAGTTTCCCTACCTACACGCTCGAAGCCCTCGATAACTTTCGAACGTAAAAATTTCGCTTGATGTGGTAAACTTTGAATCCGATACAACTAATCCTTGGTCGATCGACATTAGCAAAGTTCTTGATAGCCACGCATTACGATTATCGAGTCTAAAATGCCAGGCCAAAGGAGTCATCACTATTCGGGAGATCAAAAATGGCTTACGATGTGATCGAAAATCTTTTGAACTAGTCGATGAACTTCCGACCGAGAGGCTAATCCATCTACCATGCAAAGCCAAACACTCGAGACCAAGATGACACCCAAGCCCTCCGACTGCATAAAGAAAGTACCACTGACAAAGGCGCTTCCCGACAAATCAAGTCGCCACCGGGTCAGAAATACCGACTCATTTACCAAGAAGATTCTCGGCTCTGGGCAAGACTCGACCCCAAATAGGAAGAGTCGCCGCCTCCTTCCTCCGAGCGAATTAGGGCGTGTTTGCTCGGCAAGCGTCCGATATGCTTGAGTCCTCGAGGTGATAGAGCACAAGCTAGCTCTCCAGTCGATAAAAACCGATCAAGCGAAGTCGCGACATTTTGCACCCGATCGAATGAAGCAATCCAATGAGATTGACAAACCCTCAAGGCCGGGTTTATTCGTGAAGTCGATCACCCTCGGCTTGCCAATTTCAGAATGGTTAGAAAAAATAATGGGAAATGGTGAATGTGTATCGACTTTACGCATCTTTAATAAAGCTTGTCCGAAGGATAATTTTCCTTCCACGATTGACCAACTCGTAGACTCTACCTCTTGGTGTGAGTTACTAAGTTTTCTAGATGCGTATTCAGGGTACCACCAGATTAATATTTGTAAAGAAGATGAGGAGAAAACTTCCTTCATCACCCCATATGGCACTTACTATTATGTTAAGATGTCATTTGGTCTCAAAAACACTGGTGCAACTTTTCAAAGGTTGATGCAAAAAATCTTTAGTCCACAAATAGGTCGGAATCTACAAGCTTACGTAGACGATCTGGTCGTAAAGACCGCCAACGCTAGCAATCACATCCCTGACTTACAAGAAACTTTCAACAATTTGAGAAGGCATAACCTCAAGTTGAATCACTAAAAGTGTGTGTTCGAGTTTCGCTGAAAACTGCTTTTTCTAGTCTCAAATAGAGATATTGAAGCAAACCAGTTAAAATAGCGTTATCGATTATATGTGCCCTCCCACCACAAAGAAGGAAGTCCAAAATTAACCTACAGATGGCAAAGACTAAGTCGTTTCATAGCAAGGTTAGGGGAAAAAGGATTACCTTTCTTTAAACTTCTTCGAAAACATGGGAGTTTCGAGTGGACTAAAGAGGCAAACGATGCCTTTAAAGAACTTAAAAAGTACCTTACGAGTACCCTGGTCTTAGTCTCTCCGAGATCGGGAGAAACATTGCTAATTTATGTGGTAGCAACACCACAAACAGTAAGCAGTGTACTGGTCGTAGAAAGGGATAACATCCAACGACCAATTTATTACGTAAGCAAAATCTTACATGGACCAAAGGAAAGATACCCACAGGTACAAAAGTTGCTCTATGGTCTCTTTATGTCTTCAAGGAAGCTAAGGCATTACTTTCAGGCCCACAAAGTGGTCGTACCGACCGGATATCCCCTTGGTCAAGTCCTTAGAAACAGGGAATCATCACGACGAATAGCAAAATGGGCGGTTGAGCTAGGGGCGTTTGACCTCCATTTTATTTCACAAATAGCAATAAAGTCCCAGGCAATAGCAGAATTCATTGCCGAATGGACAAACCCTGAACCCACCCAAGGGCCCGAGTACGAACACCACGAGGAATGGACAATGTACTTTGACGGTTCCTTGATGTTAAAAGGATCGGGATCGAGTGGTCTTGATATCCTCATCGGCGAACACATCAAGTCGCCATCCATTAATTTTTCTGCCACAAATAATGTGGCGAAATATGAAGGTTTATCGGCAGACTCGAAAGCACTGCTCGCCGGGATTCGCAGACATTAGTGAAAGGCGATTCTCAACTAGTAGCGAATCAAGTAGTGAAAGAGTATCAATGCTCGAGTACCAAGATGTCATCTTACCTGGCGGAAGTACAGAAACTCGAAAAGAACTTCTTCGGTTTCCAGATCCAACATATTCCTAGAAAGGAAAACTTTCTGGTAGATCAGTTGGCACGGATGGCCTCCACGACGCTGACCGTCCCCAAGACGGAGTTTTTCTCGAGCAACTCGATTCACCCTCAGAGTCGAGCCTTCCGAGAACATACATGATTCTTTACAGTCGTACAAACCGATCAAAGGAACATGGATGCTCCATGTGTCGTTGACGGTTGGCGCCATCACGATTAAGGTAGAGATCGGATGACATCGATCTACAATTATCTTCAAGATGACATAATTCCTAAGATGATGTAGAGGCCGATCAGATAGCACGAAAAGCCAATTCATACACTCTAATCGAACGTACCTTGTATAAACGAGGATCTCATGGAGTGTTGATGAGATGCATATCTCAAACGGATGGTATTAAGTTGCTAACCGAAATCCATGAAGGAGTCTGTGGAGCATATCATTCCTACAGAACTCTAGTCGGTAAAGCCTTCAGGCAAGGATATTACTGGCCAACTGCCCTTCATGATGCAAAAGAGCTTGTAATGAAGTACGTACAATGTCAGTTTCATAGCCAACAAGTACATCAGCCAGCACAAGCCTTACAAATAATTCATCATTCTTGGCCTTTTGCAACCTAGGGACTGGACATTCTGGGACCTTTTCCAAGAGCACCCGGGGGCTTTAAATTCCTTTTCGTCATGATTGACACGTTTACAAAATGGATCGAGGCCGAGCCAGTTGTTAAAACAACAACTGAGGCCGCTAAGAGATTCCTCATGAAAAATATGATCACACGATTTGGTGTACCTAGTCGTATAATCACAGATAATGGTGCCCAGTTCTCTAGCAGTCAATTCCAAGAATTCTGCGATGAACTTGGTGTCAAAGTTCATTTTGCTTCTGTTGCTCATCCGCAGAGCAACGGAGCAGTTGAGCGGGCTAATGGTATCATTATGCAAGGGATCAAACGCCGAGTATTCGACCAGTTAATCAAACGGTCAGGAGCTTGGGTTCAAGAACTCCCATCAGATTATGGGCCGTCAACTACTTACGACCGGTCGACGACCGGTGAAACACCATTCTTTTTGGTTTATGGTGCTGAAGCCATGCTTCCTCCAGAACTCAAAATTGGCTCTGGTCGAACTGATTGTTTTAACGAAAACGATCAGAATGAACGAAGATTCGACGACGTCAATTTCCTTGAAGAACGATTTAAACCAAGCCCTTGTACGATCGGCAGACCTATCAACAAGCCATGCGAAGGTACCATAGTCGTAAGGTGCAACCTCACGACCTTCTTTGAGGTGATCCGTTCTCGTAAAATTCGTAACCAAGCAAATCGCAATAAATTTTCTCCCAAGTGGGAAGGTCCTTACACTGTGGTCGGAGTTACCCGACCAGGTTCCGTACGACTAGCTATGTCTGATGGGCAAATTTTGTCAAATTCTTATAACATTGATCAATTGCGTAAGTTCTACGTTTAATTATTTTACATTCTTTCAATTCTTTCAATTTCAATAAATTCATTTATTTATTAAGAAGAGTAACCTTGCTTATATATATATACCTATACTCTAGTCGTTCATTATTGTTAATTTAAACTGGTCGGAGTAGACAATCTTCTCTCCGACATCCTTTTTCAAGGATCTCTGTTACTCTATGGCAACGACTTCTATGTTATACGCTGTATTGGTCCTAGTCGTGAGCATTCTCTAAATGATTCCCACGTGCGACAACATTCTTTTCTTAAAGAAATATATGAGTAATCAGAGCATCATACAAAATAACTTTATATACTGAATGATATGCTCAAGATTATGAAGATTATATTTCATTATTTCAAGATCCTGCTCTGCTCTTGTCTGGCTACTGGTCGGGACACGGAAAGCCTCCTAGTTGAAGTCTCTCCTTTTTCGCACGTGGTTCTGCCCACTAGAAGGAGCTTCCTAGCGACGGTTCTTTTCTTACGATCCTCGCTACCAGTCGGATAAAGAGCTTGAACACGTTTCACGAAATATGTTATATGACTTCAGGTCTAAGCATTCCTTCCGACCAGACTTTGGGATAATAGATATAAGCAAAGTTCACTTATAATTTGTTGCATACATTTTTGCATTTCTTCTTATGTCGAATACAACAAGGTCTTTTTTCCGACCATATACAATTTTTTTATTGGTATTTCGATTATGAAAAGCAAGGATCTATAACTAGTCGAAATCATACGCTAGTTCCGACTATAGTGATTTCCTAGTATTACAACGATCAGTTTTGTCTTACAACCAGCACATACCTTAAAAAACGGTTTTGACTTTCATTCTCTTTCTTGGCTACCTGCTTGTATAGTAAAGTTCTTCTACTATAAAGCAGTCGGGGGCTAGGAAATATATGAGAATTTTAAAAGTCAAACAGGATAAACAAAAGCATTGTTAATGACATAAAAGGTAAGTTTTATACATATTCAATATTTTTTCATTTGCAGGGGCCTACTCTAGAAATATTTCCAGACTAATTACTGCTTGATGGAGATCCGACCTCCATCTCCTCTACAACTTTGTCTCTGAGTGGCCTGAGTTCTTCCATGAATTTGGTCGTCTCGTCAGGTAGGCAGTTGAAGTCATCCTCAACAGCTTGGAGATTAATGGATGGGTCGGAAGCCTTTAGTTTTGCCAAAGCAAAACTAACTCCACTAGCAATGCATGCTTTCATGGTCTGGGCATAGTTCTTCCGAGTAGTCTTGAGCAGATTTTTAAGATCCTCTAGAAGTTGACCCAAGTAGTTCATTTTCTCTATTGGATCTCTTAAAGTAGGCAAACTTGATCCTGATCCCATATCAAAGATTATCTTGTTCAAAACATGAATCTTTTCATCAATACTTTGTACAAGAGCCGCCTCCTTATATTTGCTTCAAATTTCGTAGTCTTCTTTACTCATCCAAATTTATGTTTGCTCTACAAGAGTGAAACGATTGATAAACACAAACATAATTGAAGGAAGATAATAAGTCAAGTTTATGATATACTACCTTCAATTATTTTGTTAAGTGTTTCATTGCTGGTCGTCGCTTCGGCGATCGACCGGTCCCTAGCTTTAATTTCTTCTTCAAGCAGAACTGTCCTGGCTTTCTCAGCCACGATCTCTTCTTTCATTTTCTCCAAATCTATCGAATACGATAAGGGAGAATAGTTAGAGAAGGGTAAAGTTTTGAAGAAAGAAAAAAAAGTTAAGTGGGAAGTTCTTACTTTCCAATTCGGAGTGTTTTTGCTCCAAGTCCTTAATTCGCTGGGTCAGTTCTTCGACCACAGCAAAGTTCTCGACCAGATACTGCACAAATAGTATTTTTCCTCTTAAGTTCCTTGTAAACTTTTGAGAAGTACTATGGAACTGGTCGTAGATACTTACCCGGATCGCCAAATTATTATAACCGCCAAATATTGAATCAGGATGCATTTTGATTTGATGATCCGATATTTTTTCCCATGCCTCGTCAAGCTCCTTATCCTTGATAATCGGGGGGTGAAAAGGGAACTTGTCAGGTTGAGAAGGATTACCAACATTGGTCGAAACCTGTTGAGGGCCTTTAGGGGCATCTATCTCCGCAGAAGGAGTTACAACCACCAATGGATCCAACTCGACCGTTGGCCTTGACACCTGCTCGGGGGCTTCTTCGACCACTTTTTCCTCAGAAGCTCTATCCTGGGAAGCATTCTAGTCGGGGACCTCCACGAGTGCTTGGTCCTCGGGAGGAGTCCGGTCGGAAGCAACTGGAACACCCGAAGACCTATGCAAAGCAAAGAAGGGAAGTTCAAAACATCAAATCATCGAGAAATTATTAGAGCAGGAGCTATGGCTAAGATCTAAGGGAATCCAGCCTTCTCTCTAGGCTCCCCTACACAGATCAACCTGATCCGTTCTCTAATTTCCTCAGGGGAAAGACCTTTAAAAGAAAATGAGAGAAAACAAAACATGGACAGGTTTTAAGGTAATACATTAATCAAATAAAAAAAATACTGGTCGGAGTTTATCTCAAAGACTCACCACCTCCTGAGATAGCTTCATCACGACCAATGGACCAAAGCAGGGAATAAGTCCGAGCTTCAGAGGGCTAATCTGACGCTTGGTGAAATCCTTCACCACATGCCAGGAGGTCAAGCCCTTGACTCGCAGGTTGTGGATGGCATCCACCCATCTTCCGACCACCCCTGCCTTCTCCATGGTCTTCCTCCACTTGGGGTTTTCACTTGCTCTAATTCCGGCGAAGTAGAGGCCATCGTCTCTCGTAACCGTCATGTAGAACCAGTTCTTCTTCCATGACGACCACGAGGGTTTCGAGTACATATGGATGTACTCATCGGCCTTCCCGTCGTGAAGGCGCAATGTACATTCTCCAGGAGTCGCCGTGGATCTCCCCATCACCATTCGGTAGAAATACCTGAAGAGCCTCAAATTCGGTGGCACTCCCAGGTATGCCTCACACAAATAGGTGAAAATACTGATATTGGCGATAGAATTCGGAGCCAAATTTATCAGTTCCACCCCGTAATACTCAAGAACGCGGAGGAGGAATTTGTGTACCGGCAACATCAGCCCACATTCGATGTAGGCAAGGAAAACGGGGATTTCCCCATCTTCGTGGCTCGGAAAGTGTTCTCCGATCGCCGATCTCCATTTGATCAGATTCTTATTTGGAAGCATCCCTATTTTCTCCAATGCCTCAAGTTTTTTCTTGCTCAATTCCGAAGGCAACCACTTTGTGATTTACTCTGACATGATGAAAATCCTTAAGGATGAGTATGGTCGTAGGAGGCTTTGTGGTCGGAAGAACAAGAAAGAGGTCTAAGGGATTTCTCTTGGCAAGAAGCTGAAGGGGATCAAAAGGAGATCTGGAAGCATAAAAATTCTAAAAGCCTATCGATGGGGATTTTATAGCTTCTAATCTTTTAATTACGATCAGAAGTTTCCCACAAAAGTCTAACGGGCAAAAGCTTCTTTTTTGTTCAAACGGACAGAGAAACTCTTCGATTCCCAAGGCAAGTTCTCAACTTTAAAGTGAACACAGACCACTTCGTATATCACGACATTAAATGGGGGTCTGCCCGATACGACTTCATCGGAAAAAGGTATACATATGACCTGTTCATTTAAAGTTCGGGGGCTAGCTGACGAGGATTAAAACCTTTATGTATTAATTTAATACATAAAAGACCATACGTCTTCATGGTCCTAACCCCTAAGGCTAACGACCTCACTGGTCGTGAGGATTCCAGAGGTTACATTATGGGTACCTCGGTGGGACAAGGCTTTGTGCCTAGGCTCACCCGTAGCTACTGGAAAAGCTATGAACCGATATTTCTTCAGATGATGAATGGAACACGTGTTATATGTTCCAAACCGTGCGATGATATAATCCTGATACACTGACAATTAACTACCCTACGGTTAAGCATATCACAGACAACCGCAAGGAAGTTGGCACACTATTAACTGCCTTACCGTTTCGACCAGTCATAACGTTTCACCAAGGATGCCTTCTCCAAGAGTAACTGCCACCTCTTCAGGAGTTATTTAAGGGTGGAGCGCAGAAGACGAAGGGACAGGGGGACAAGAGACGAAAAACAAGAGAACAGAAGAAGACAAACACAGAAGCCTAAGCGATGGAATTAGAAGCAAGATAGTCAGTCTTAGACTTAGAGTCTAAGCCTGATTACTTAGTTAAACATTCCTCACATTCAGTGTATTTAGGGTAGTTCCTAGTTAGATCTTGTAAATCCAGTTCATATCAATAAAGAGCGGCCCCCATTCCATCTCAGGATATTTCACGTCATTTTCCTCTTTTATTTTTATAAGATCGGTGATTTGATCGTCGACAAATAGGTTCCTAATATCTTAGAGAAGTTGTGTTTCAAGTTTCGCGAGTTTGCCCTTGTAGATCAAAAGTTATGCCAATTTTAGATTTGGTTTTTCTGCTGTCGGGTTCATCTCCAGGACAATCAATAGTACCTTTCATTTGCCTGAGGTAGTACCGCTAGGTACACTGCGGTAGTACCGATTATAGATAGTACCGCTGGTTTCACTGTGGTAGTACCGATTCCTGAAACTTCAACGGACTTTATCGGTTTTTGCTGCTGTACCTTTGGGGGTTAGGAGTGGATTCAATACAAGTCTTCCTCTGTGCTTAAGCATTCATCTTCATAGCTCTCATAGCTATTGGAGTGATTTTCAAGTTGAATCCATCCTTTGTGAAAAAGATTTGGTGCACCTATTCACCCCCCCTCTAGTCGCCTGTTTCCGATCCTACACTTATCGTTTTTTTTTCATACATTCTTGCATTTCTACTTTTGTCTTATGATCAGTATATGCCTTCAAAACAATGGTTTCGACTTTTATTCTCTTTCTTGGCTAACTGCTTGTCTAGTAAGGCTCTTCTACTACAAAGCAGTTGGGGGCTAGGAAGTATACGAGAATTTCAAAAAGTCAAAAGGATAAACAAAAGATTTGCTGATGGCAAAAAGGTAAGTTTTATACATTTTATAATTCTTATATTACAATGTCCTACTCCAGAATGTCTCTAGACTAATTACTGCTTGATGGAGATCCGACATCCATCTCCTTTACAACTTTGTCTCCAAGCGGCTTTAGTTCTTTCATGAACTTGGTCGCCTCATCAGGCAGGCAGTTGAAGTCATCTTCAACGGCTTGGAGATCAATGGAGGGGTCGGAAGCCTTCAGTTTTGCCAGCATAAAACTAACTTCATTGGCAACGCCTTCTTTCATAGTCTCGAGCATAATTCTTTCGAGTAGTCTTGAGCGCACTAACGAGATCTTCTAGAAGTTGGCTCAAGAAGTTCATTTTCTCTATTGGATCTCTTAAGTCAGGCACACTTGATCCTGATCCCATATCAAAGATCATCTTGTTTAAAGCATGAATCTTTTCATCAAGATTTTGCATAAGAATTGCATCTTTATCCTGCTCAAATTTCATAGCCTTTTTTGTTCTGTTCAGCGCTTGTGTTTGCTCTACACGAGTAAAACAAGCAGTAAGTACAACATGATCAGAGGAGGATAATAAGTCAAGTCTACGACCTATTACCTTCAATTTTCTTGTTAAGAGTCTCATTTCTGGTCGACGCCTCTGCAATTGTCCGGTCCTTAGCCTGATTTTCTTCCTCAAGCAGAGTTATTCTGGCTTTATCAGCCACAACTTCTTCTTTTATTTTCTCCAAATCTATCGAATATGATAAGAGAGAATAATTATAGAAGGACAAAGTATTGAAGAAGGAAAAAGGTTAAGAGGAAAGTTCTTACTTTCAAATTCGGAGTGCTTTTTCTCCAAATCCTTAATTCGCTGGGTCAATCCTCCCACCACAGCAAAGTTCTCGACCATATGCTACACAAATATCATTTTCTCTTTAAGTTTCCTATAAACTTTTAAAAGGGAAATTATAAAACTGGTCGTATACACTTACCGGGATTGCCACTTTGTTATAATCGGCAAAAATAATATCAGAACCTATATTAATTTGATAGTCCGATATTCTTCCCTATGACTCATCAAGCTCCTTATTCTCGATAAATCGGGGAACAAAAGGGAACTTGTTAGGTTAGGAGGGATTACCAACAGGGGTCGGGACTTGTTGAGAGCCTTCAGAGGCAACTACCTCCACAGAAGGAGTTAGGATCACCAATAGATCCAGCTCGACCGTTGGCTTCACCACCTGCTCAGGGGCTTTCTTGACCACTTTATCCTCAGGAACTTTGTCCTGGGATGTACCTTGGACGAGGACTTCCACGAGTGCCTGGTCTTCAGGAAGATTCTGGTCGGAAACGACCGGAACGCCAGACGACCTGTACAAAACAAAGAAGGGAAGTTCAAAACACCAAATCACCAAAAACTATTAAAGGTATGCACTTATACGACCTTTTTTCATTTGTACATACCTAATTAATTTCTTGGATTTGACTTTGAATTGCGGTAGAGAAAACTCTGTACCGCTAGCCTTCCTTTTCTTTTCATCCAATTTCGCCGGTTCCGAACCGGCAAGGTTGGTTAAACCCCTCACATCCTCTAACATGATGTCGGAAGCAATGTCCTCGATCAATTCATCAAGGGTTGCATTCCTGACCATCGGGTCGGAGGGAGCAGTTTTATC
This sequence comes from Phyllostachys edulis, assembly GCA_036346405.1. Classification (NCBI taxonomy): domain Eukaryota; kingdom Viridiplantae; phylum Streptophyta; class Magnoliopsida; order Poales; family Poaceae; genus Phyllostachys; species Phyllostachys edulis. Next base: position 74,506,099 of record CM070561.1, read on the forward strand.
AACCTCCAGATCAATTGTTTAATTAACTGTAAGGTCGTGAACGACCAATCTGGAGTCTACGGCCTCTGTAGCTATGCTCTGCGGGCCTTCAGTCTTCTCCACCTAAATCAAAAAACAAGTTTGGTTAGGTGATGAAATTTTCTATCTAAATTATATATATTCTTCTTTTAAAATGCTCTATTATCTCGGGAGATTCATCTTCTTCCAGTGCATCTGGGCACGAATCGGTCGGAGCCACGGTGGGATTTTGATCCTCAACGGATTGTATGACTCGTAATCCGACCGCCTACAAAAATAGAGCAAGATCAATAAACTGATCGGTGAATATGTATACATGATAAAAGAGATTTGATTATCTACCTTAAGTCTTGCCAGTATCTCTTCAACGGAGACTATTGCCAAGATATTGGAGAATCTGACCTTCTCACCAGCTCCCAGTATGAGATCATCCTGACCCGTTCTCTGATTTCCTCAGGAGAAATGGCTTTTTTTAAAAAAAAAGGGAAGGAGACAAGAGCATATTTTAAGGTGTTACGATAATCAAGTAATAAGTCGTACTGGTCGGAGCTTCTTTCGAAGACTTACCATCTTGTGAAATAGCTTCATCACGACCAATGGACCAGAGCAGAGAATGAGTTCGGAGCTTCAGAGGACTAATCTGGCGTTTGGTGAAATCTCTCACCACATGCCAAGAAGTCAAGCCCTTGATCTTCAGGTCATGGATGGCATCCACCCACCTTCCAACCACCCCTGCCTTCTCCACGGTTTTCCTCCACTTAGTATTCTCGTTCGCCCTAATTCCGGCAAAGTAGAGGCCATCATCCCTCGTAACCGTCATATAGAACCAGTTCTTTCTCCATGACGATCACGAGGATTTCGAGTACATTTGGATGTATTCATTGGCCTTCCCATCATGAAGGCACAGCGTGCACTCTCCAGGAGCCCCCGTGGATCTCCCTGACATCGCCATTCGATAGAAATACCTAAAGAGCCTTAAGTTTGGACGCACTCCCAGGTACGTCTCACATAGGTAGATGAAAATATTAATATTAGCGATGGAATTAGGGGCCAAATTCACCAATTCCACCTCGTAATACTTTAAAACGCGAGGAAGGAATTTGTGCACCGGTACCCTCAACCCGCACTCGATGTGGGCGAGGAAGATTGGAATTTTCCCATCTTCGCGGCTCGGAAAGTACTCCCCGGCCGCTAACCTCCATCCGATTAGATTCTTGTTTGTGAGCATTCCCATCTTCTCTAGCGCTTCAAGCTTCTTCTCACTCAGATCCGAAGCCATCCACTTTGACATGGTGAAATTTCTCAAATGGATGAGTAGTGGTCGGAGGAGGCTTTGAGGTCGGGAAGACAATAAGAGGTCGGAAAGATTTTCTTAGCAAAGAACTGAAGAGGATCAGAGGAAGATCTGGAAGCGTAAAAACTCTAAAGCCTAGCACTGGGGATTTTATAGCTTCAGGTCTTTAATTGCAATCTGGAGTTATCTAAAAAGTCCAACGGACAAAAGCCTCTTTTTGTCCAATGGACAAAAAAAACTCTTAGGTTCCCAAGGCAAGTTCTCAACTTTAAAGTGAACACAGACCACTTCGTATATCACGACATTAAATGGGGTCTGCCCGATACGACTTTATCTGAAGAAAAGTGTTCACACGACCTGTTCATTTAAAATTCGGGGGCTAGCTGACGAGGATTAAAACCTCTATGTATTATCTTAATACATAATAAAAGACCATACGTCTACATGGTCATAACCCCTAAGGCTAACGACCTCACTGGTTGTAAGGATTCTAAAGGTTACATAAGGGTACCCTGGTCGGACAAGTTCCTGCAACTAGTCTCCGACCAGGTAGCTGCTCAGAAAAGCTATGAATTGGTATCTATAACTGATCCCAAGTATATTCTTACCGTGCGATGAATATAGCATGTGATGTATACTTCATATCACACGGTTACATAGTCCTAAAGACACTGACAACAACCATGATACAGTTGAGTGTCTGTAAGACACTTAACCGCAGAGTAGTTAACACATTGTTAGCGGCGCCGCCGAAAGCAATCCTGGCTTCACCACGAGGCGCCTTCAGAGTAATCGCCACATCTTCGGAAGTTATTTAAAGGTGGAACGCAGAAGACCAAAGGGGAGGAGACACACAGAGAAGCCAAGGGATATCGAGAAGCACATCGATAATCACAATCTGGTCTGAGACAAGCAAGACAGCATCATTAGATTAGAGGATAACAATCTTCATATTCAGTGTAATTAGGATTAGTCCCTAGTTGGGTCATAAGCACCCCCTGTAAATCCAGTTCATATCAACAAAGAGTGGCCCCATTTTATCCCAGGAAATATCACGTCATTTTCCTCTTTTATTTCGTAAGATCGGCGACTCGATCGTCGACAGTCCATGTGCGGTGGTCTCAAGATGGTTTTATGATCATTATTCTGTGATCGTGTTTTCATGGTCATATCACAACTTGCCTCTATTGGTCGGTTTCCGTCATCGAGGCAGACAATGATCATAAATCTATGGAGCACGCGAAGATCAATCTGGTTGATCGAATCGGAGTTGCGATCGAAAGGGGTTAATGTGATTAGCCCAATACGATTTTCAAGGACGGAACAGTAGATTGGATCTATGTCGTCTTGGAGGTCTCTCCAAGGGAGGTCCAAGAGGACGTCCTAGAGGTCCTGCCGCCCCTGCGACCCCGCTCTCTGTGAATGCCTTTACATTCCTGTTCTTTTATTTCTTTGCATGTTTCAATTGCTTTAGATGCTTTCAACATGGTAGAAGTAAAATTCCCTCACATAATATTAAGTTAAATTGATGTCCTCCCAATTAGCTGCACCATCCAAAGTCATGTATTTTAATGGTAGGTCTTGCTAAAGCAGAGTGTCATTAACTTTCCTTGACTAGATGAGTTTGTGTCGAACACTTACATGCATAGCGTTGGTTTAACTTGACAAGGTCATCATAACGGTTATGGACCTTGGGACATAAGGTTGGGTGCCGAAGCATAGAGATGCTGTCCAACAACAAGAGTCATATAGAGATATGTTAGCAAAGGGTTGCTTACCAATTTCACTAATCTTCTAGCAGTGATGCCAAAGCTCACTAGTAGATTAACTGATTGAGGGTCTTGAATAACTAAATATCATAAGAGGGATATGGAATTTAGTGGGAGTATCTTTATTAAATTGTTATTAGAAGTTACTTTGATTGAACATATGTCTTAGTTTTGCATATTTTATGTTGTAGATTATGGCACCAACTGATGTACCTGCATCCAGTTTTGCTTTACGTTCGATACTTGAAAGGGAAAAACTGAATGGAACAAATTTTGCGGATTGGTCCCGCAACCTAAGAATTGTTCTTAGGCAAGATAAAAAGGAACATGTTCTGGAGGAACCAATTCCAGATGTGTCTACAAAGAATGCTACTGCTACTCTTAAAACTGCCTATAAAAAGGCATGTGATGAGTCCCTTGATGTTAGCTGTCTCATGCTTGCTGCTATGAACTCAAACCTTCAAAAGCAGTTTGAAAATGTTGAGGCCTACGATATGATTGTGGCGTTCAAAGCCATGTTTGAGACACAAACAAGAATTGAGAGATATGAGATCTCAAAGAACTTGTTTGGGTGTAGGCTAGCTGAGGGTAGTCCGGTGAGCCCACATGTAATCAAGATGGTTGGTTACACACAGAGCTTGAAAAATTTTGGTTTTCCACTTAGTCAAGAGTTGGCTACAGATTTGATTCTTGCTTCACTTCCTGCAAGCTATGGACAGTTTATTTTGAATTTCCATATGAACGGCTTAAACAAGAATCTCACCGAACAACATATGATGCTTAAGACAACAGAGGGCAGCATTAAGAAAAGCAACAATCATGTGATGATGGTGCAAAAGAGTACAAGCTTCAAGAAGAAGGCTAAGACTTGGGTCAAAAGAAAGAGCAAGGCTAAAGTTTCGGATGAGATCAAAACTAACAAGCCTAAGCCCAAGACTAAGTCCGGCCCGACTCAAGAGAATGAATGCTTTTACTACAAAGAGCTAGGCCATTGGAAGAGGAACTGTAAGAAATACCTGGCTGATCAGAAAAGGAATGGTGGGACTAAAACTTCCACTACAAGTATTAATGTTATAGATATTTTTCTTGCTAACTCTTCTGTTAACTCATGTGTATTTGATACTGAATCGGTTGCTCATATCTGCAACTCGATGCAGAGTCTAACAAGGAGTAGGAGAATTGCAAGGGGTGAGATGGATCTTCGCGTCGGGAATAAAGCAAAGGTTGCTGCATTAGCCGTCGGGACTTTGCCATTACTTTTGCCTTCAGGATTTATTATAGAATTGAATAATTGTTATTACATTCCATCCATTAGTAGAAACATTATCTCTGTATCATGTTTGATGGCAGAGGGTTATAAATTCATTGTTGAGAACAATGGTTGTTCTATATTTTTGAATGAAGTGTTTTATGGCTATGCACCTGTTTTGAATGGTTGTTTATTTTAAATCTTGTTAACGCACCCGTCTATAATATCTATGCAAAGAGGCTTCGGCCTAATAATATGAATTTCACTTTCATTTGGCATTGTCGTTTGGGTCACATAAGTGAGAAACGTATGAAGAAACTCCATGATGATGGAATTCTAAACTCATTTGATTTGGATTCATTTGAAACGTGTGAATCTTACCTATTCGGAAAGATGACCAAGACTCCTTTCACTGGTCGAGCTGAGAGGACATCCGACTTGTTGGCACTCATACATACTGATGTGTGTGGACCAATAAGCACGACAGCTAGAGGTGGTTTTCAGTACTTCATTACTTTCACCGATGACTATAGTAGATATGGATATATCTATTTAATGAGGCACAAGTCGGAATCCTTTGAAAAATTCAAGGAGTTCCAGAATGAGGTACAGAATCAACTTGGCAAAACAATCAAGTCTTTGCGATCTGATCGTGGAGGTGAATTTTTGAGCCATGAATTTGGTGATCATTTGAAGCAATGTAGAATTATTCCACAGCTTACACCACCGGGCACTCCACAATGGAATGGGGTGTCTGAGCGGCGTAATCGGATCTTGTTGGACATGGTTCGATCGATGATGAGCTAATCGGATCTGCCATTGTATTTTTGGGTTACACTCTAGAAACTGCAGCTTTTACTTTAAATAGGGTACCATCTAAATCAGTAGATAAGACACTATATGAGATGTGGACTGGGAAGAGTCCTAGTTTGTCCTTTCTAAAGATTTGGGGATGTGATGTCTATGTTAAACGTTTAACGTCTGATAAACTCACACCCAAGTCAGAAAAATGCTTCTTTATAGGATATCCTAGGGAAACCAAAGGATATTACTTCTACAACCGGGAAGAGGGCAAAGTTTTTGTTGCCCAAAATGGTGTCTTTTTGGAAAAAGAGTTTCTTTTAAAAGGAGTTAGTGGGAGAAAGGTGCAACTCGAAGAAATTCGAAAAACATCTTAAAGTGTTTCAACTTCTACTGAACCTCTACAGGATGAACAAAATATTGTTGAACCTATAGATGGGGCATCACCCACGAAGATCTAAAAGGCCATGTCAATTGCCTATAAGGTATGGACATGACGTATTATTATTGAATAATGATGAGCCTAAGACTTATAAGGAAGCGATGATGGACCCAGACTCTAAGAAATGGCTTGGAGCCATGAAATCCGAGACAGACTCCATGAGTGACAATCAGGTTTGGAACCTGGTCGATCCACCTGATGGTGTCAAAACCATTGAGTGCAAATGGATCTATAAGACAAAGATTGATATGGATGGAAATATTCACATTCATAAAGCTCGAATAGTCGCAAAACGGTTTCGACAAGTTCAAGGGGTTGACTACGATGAGATTTTCTCACCGGTAGCGATGCTTAAATCTATACGGATCATTCTAGCTATTGCTACATATTTAGATTATGAGATATGGCAAATGGATGTCAAAACAGCTTTCCTTAATGGAAACCTAGATAAGGATGTGTACATGACACAGCCTGAAGGTTTTGTCAATCCAAAGAATGCTAGTAAAGTGTGCAAACTTCAAAAGTCCATTTATGGGTTGAAGCAAGCATCTCGGAGTTGGAATATATGTTTTGATGAGGAGAACAAAAGGTTTGGTTTCATCAAAAACAAAGAAGAATCTTGTGTTTACAAGAAGGTTAGTGGGAGCACACTTATATTTCTAATCTTATATGTGAATGACATATTATTGATTGGGAATGACATTCCTATGCTGGAATCTGTTAAGGCATCATTGAAAATTAGTTTTTCTATAAAAGACCTAAGAGAGGCAGCATATATCTTGAGGATAAAGATCTATAGAGATAGATCAAGAAGGCTAATTGGATTAAGCCAAAGTACTTATATTGACAAGGTGTTGATTCGGTTCAACATGAAGGATGCCAAGAAAGGTTTCTTGCCTATGTCACATAGCATAAGTCTAAGTAAGAGTCAGTGTCCTTCGACAACTGATGAGCGAGACTGTATGAGTAGTATTCCATATGCTTCGGCTATTGGATCTATCATGTATGCCATGATATGTACACGACCAGATGTATCATATGTTCTAAGTGTTACAAGTAGGTACCAAGCTAATCCTGGTGAAGGTCACTGGACAGCTGTGAAAAACATTCTTAAGTATTTGAAAAGGACAAAGGATGTGTTCCTAGTTTATGGTGGTGATGAAGAGCTTATTGTAAATGGTTATACCGATGCAAGCTTCCAAACCGATAAAGATGATTACCGTTCGCAGTCTGGTTTTGTATTCATTTTAAATGGAGGAGCAGTGAGCTAGAAAAGTTCCAAGCAAGGAACGGTAGTTGATTCTACGACGGAAGCCGAGTACATTGCAGCTTCTGAAGCCACGAAATAAGGTATTTGGATAAAGAATTTCATTGCTAAGTTGGGTGTGGTTCCGAGTGCCTCGAGCCCAATGGATCTCTATTGTGACAATAATAGAGCCATCACGCAGGCTAAGGAGCCTAGATCCCATCAGAAGTTTAAGCATATACTCAGACGTTATCACCTTATTCGCGAATTGGTGGATAGAGGAGATGTTAGAATATGCAAAGTAAATATGAACTTAAATGTTGCTGATCCGTTGACAAAGCCTCTCACACAGCCAAAGCATGAGGCGCACACAAGAGCTATTAGTATTAGATACTTAAATGATTGACTCTAGTGCAAGTGGAAGACTGTTGGAAATATGCCCTAGTGGCAATCATAGAGATGATTATATTTTATTATGTTCATGACATTAGATAATATGTTATCTTGTTCCCAGAATAATATCGACAATATTTATTATCAAGTATGTGACTTGATTGTGAAACACTATATTTATGCGATGATTATTCTTAAACATTCCTTGGTAGGAAACATATGAGGACACATATGAATAGACCAGCATATGTATTGGTTGATGACTATGTTTCATAAGTCATAGATATGGAGATATCGAACCAATAATATGGACACATATTAGAGAACATGGTGTTAGAAATGACCCACCTTAAAACACTGTTGAGATTGTTATGATTTCGTGTGTCATCAGTTGGTCTCAAGCAATGGTGATGTATAATCCTTAGACCTGTGATCAACATAGTTTCCTGCATGTATAATAGCACTCTTAGGGGCTGCCAAACGCTACACCGTAACAGGGTAGTTATAAAGGTAGCTTTCGGGTATGCTATGAAACATGGGGAGGAATGTGACTGGTCAGTCATGGGATTTGCCCCTCCTAACATAACAGGAGAGATGTCTCTGGGCCCCTCGTTGTGGTTGAATAAAGAAAGTGCATGGTCATGCCACTAGTGGTCGAAGTGTCGACCACAAGAAGTTATTCGACACTTGATCGAGAAAGTATTGAACAGTCCATGGATGACTTAATCTCACCTGGAGTTTAACCAGATATTGTGGGGCAAAGGATAATACACAAACAGGTCGTACGACTGATATATGTTCTCCACTCCTGGAATACCTCTTAGGTGCTCCTGGAGGACCTCCTAAAAGACCTCCTGGGTGGTCCTGGAGGACCTCCTAGAAGACCACCCGGGTGGTCCTGAAAGACCTCCTAGAAGACCTCCCAAGTGGTCGTGGAAGACCTTCTGGGTGGTCCTGGAGGACCTCCTAGAAGACCTTCCAGGTGGTCCGGAAGACCTCCCGGGTGGTCGTGAATGACCTCCCGGGTGATCGTGGAGAGAACATAATCACTAACTGGTCGTAAGGAGTTACGAACTATTCAAAAGTAATAAAGACCTAGTCATAGATCATATTGCATTAAGGTTCGTCCGACATATTCTTTGTGTGTTTGGGAATCATTATGTGCTGCTAGATACTACTAACGACTCATGGTCGGAAAGGGTTTCCGAATCACAACCGATCACACATGAACCTATAGAGTCACACACTTAAAGGGTTAGGATTTGATTTGGATGGTGATCCGAATTCTGGTAGGCTACGAGTCCCATCTTAGATGCCTATAAATAGAGGGGAGGTGGCATTGGGTGATGATCGAAGTTTTGGAAGAACTCCCGATACCCTAAGAGCCACGCCTTCCTCAACCACGTCGCCGGCGCTAGCACTCCAGTGCGTGGTGTCCCTGCTCCGTACGTGTGGATACCTTGGAGGTGTTGTTGTGAAGCATCAACACTAGGACGATCCGCATCTCGTGACGACCACTCGGAGGAGAAGACGCGCGGTAAGAACGACCACGACTGCATCAAATCGCTACATTGACTCTACTTCCGCTACGAGTCGGCGTGTCTAGTGGTAATCTCATGATCTATTACTAGCGGAGGTTCCTTGGTAGCGCGGTAAATTTTTGTTTTGTGCTCTCGTAGCCTTCTCACGCTCCCTTCAGTCCAAACGAAAGGGAGGTCTAAACCAAAAGGGAGGTCTAAACCAAAGGGAAGGTCTAAACCAACGGGGAGGTCTAGACCAAAAGGGAGATCTAAACCAAAACCAACGGGGAGGTCTAAACTAATAGGGAGGTCTAAACGAAAAAGGAGGTCTGGACCTAAGGGGAGGTCCAAACGAAAGGGAGGTATAAACCAAGAGGGAGGTCTAAACCAAAAGGAAGGTCTAAACCAACGGGGAGGTCTAGACCAAGAGGGAGGTCTAAACCAAAAGGGAGGTCAAAAGAAGAAAGAGCTGGGCCGAGGGGGACACGGAGCGAACAGAGAAAGGGAAAACCAATCACCAGAGAACTCCAACGAATTCGAAAGAAACCAACTTTGGATTAGTTGAAGTTTGATTTAGTCATTTTAAACACCTTTAATTCCGAAATATCAAGTTAAGCTTTAGAACTCTCATTAAATCCAAATGGTTCTTTTTATTTTGAAATTTTTAAAAAGCTCAGAAAATTGGGATGTTACAAGCACATGGACTATTCCCAGCAAAGGCAAGCAGCCCCCCTTTGATCATGATTGATCCTACTATTTTCATTATAATTATCTTATTTTGCAACTGTATGTATGCATGCTATTTTGGAAATTAGGTTCATGGATAGTAGTAGTTAATTTCCTATTTGTTGCATTACCCTCTTTGAATGTTGATAACCCTTTGTTCAGTTGATGCCTAGGATATATATGTATGTATGTGAATTTTCTGTTGTAGGATAGATCGATGCTTAGCCATGCTTTTAGGAGTAGTCGAAAGTGGTTGATGGAGCTAGTCCATCGGGCGAGGTGAATTGAATTATGTTGAAATTTGAGAAATGGGTTAATTGAATTATGTTGGAATTTGAGAAATGTGTTCAGATCTTCGAATCTTGTGTTTGTGGACTTGTTGGGCTGGGGGTATTGTGTGTTGGACTTGGATGGGTGATAGGTTGATGAAGGGAGGTTGTCCTGGATTCGTGTAGCCCCGTCTGGGTGATTAAGGACCGATCTGTGGTGTGTTGAACCAAGTCTCACGTACCACCACACGCCGAGATAACGGGTGATGGCTTGGCTAAATAATTTGTTTGTGTTTTTCCTATCAAACAACTAATTGTTTTACCTGTTGTTGTTGTTGTCAGGGGCACCCATGGTTCAGGTGACCGACAGTCTACCATGGTGTGTTTTCCATTATTGTTACGAGGTTCACCCGTGGTTCAGGCGACCGACAGTCTACCATGGGGTGTTTCCTCGGGTGGTTTTAGGACATGCATTGTAACGGTCTCGTTATGGTATCTCAGTCACACTCCTAAGGAAGAGTGCATTGGCTGACATTAAGGGATATTCATATCATGTCGGTAAAGCTGTACAAACTTTGCAGAGTTACTAATATATTCGAATAGCCGTGTCCCCGGTCATAGACATCGTTTGGTAAAACCATGCATAGTTAGATTTTGACATTTTGGTTTAGGAAGATGTGGGAATAGTATGAAATTATGATCATGGATTTGTTGTGAGGATTACTGACTTGTTACTTATTGTTATTTTGAGGATTATTGAAATGTTACCTTACTGTTATTGAAATTGTGATCATGGATCTAATGTGAGAATTATGGGATGTTACCTTGCTGATATTTAAGTATTTAAAATGTTTTACTCGCTACCATTTGAATCTAAATATGTATCTTGCTGAAAATTATCACTTTATGTTGAAAATTGCGTAGGGTAGTAGGCTTCCCTTGATACCAATGCATCTATCTATTCTGTTGTTTGTAAGTCTTGCGAGTACAACTTTGTACTCAACCGGATTGTCCATATTGTAGGTAAGAATGACGTACGAATTGGTTTTAGCTATCGTATCGGTTGTGGGCGATATCGGCAGGTGCAATGGCTTTAACTCCAGTTGGTTGTTTGTGGGTTTTGGGCATGCCAACCTGGTTATTCCTTTTTATTTCCTTGTTTACTTCCGGTGCGATTTATTCGTCGATGTTGTAATAACACTTGTAATATTTTCTCAGTTACGACTATGGATGTGATCAATGTTGTTTGGATATGTGCATGTTAGTCACTGATCCTTAGAAGCTAACATGAGACATATATCCGAGCACCTGCAATCTGTTTCGTTTCATGTTAAGGGTTGTGCCTCCGGTGCAAACGCATGACTTGAAACGGCTTCGATTTCGGGGTCCCACATCGCCCTTTCTTGTTGTTGCTTGTTCATGAACAATCCGGCCAACTTCCTGTCGAAACATAGTTTCAGAACGAAAAATTCTATATAAATTCATCAAATTTAGACATTGCATCTTCTGGTGTTAGATTGACTTCCATTTGAAATGCGTGGGGGAAACCAGTCCAGTATTGGTTTCAAGAATCATGGTTGTTCTTTTCTTCGTTGCCAGATGCTACAGTTTGAATGTACTTAAACAGATTAAATACAGGCTTGCAGCAGAATTGAACCATGAATTCACAGTATACCACACAAGCTATCTCAAGTCAGATATACCAAAGCCTGCAAAATGAAAACGCGAAACTAAAACGAGATCCATTGTGATATGCTGTCCTGGTAGTCCATGCATGTTTAAATGAAGATGAAATTTTTATAGGATTTTTATGCAAGAATTGTCAAGCCTTGTTTGGGAATGAAGTGACAATATGGGCATTTCTCATGGTTTTGATTTTATAAACAATTGGTTGAGTTCGTTCAGTCAAAACTGAATTAGTCATGTGGAGGCTATATTATGGACTCATACAATGACATGCTACATTATGGACCAGGACGTGCTATATTATGGACTCATACAATGACTAGTTAGTCAAGTAAGCTACTTTAATACTTTGTTACTTATGGTTAGACAAAGTTGATCGTATGTGATCAGTCATGTGGAGGCTGTAGGGCCACACATTTTTCTTGGATTTATTGAATACCTGTGAATTGTGATATTTCTTACTTTAAGGATGAGCTAAGAACATACATGAACCCCTATGTTTTTACTAAATTTACTACTAACTTAGTCAGTATTTTCTGGTTGTCATTCTTGATGATGGACCTGGGAGAAGTTTTCAGTGCTTGTGTTATTTTTGTTCTGTTTCGTAGAGTTATGTTGGAATTCTGCAAATTGAAATCTTATACTCTTAGGAAGAAAGTAAGCTTCGTATTCTTTTAACAATACAACATAATTTATGTTAATAAAGCTCTATTATACATGAGTTTTGAGTGTTCCACTGGTCAACATGCCTCTAAGGTTGTATTGTTACTCAACATCATTGCAGAATACAGGAGTGTGGGCTGCTTCAGCCTTGTCTGGAGGAATTGGCTACAAGATATCCAGAAACCAAGTTTGTTAAAATAATCTCCACAGACTGCATTCCTAACTACCCAGATCGGAATGTTCCTACCATACTGGTGTACAACAATGGTGCTGTGAAGGGAACTTTCGTGGGTCTGCAAAAGTTTGGAGGAAGGAAACGTACGGCTGAAGGTAAGTAATATACAAAAGCACTATTTGATATCCAGATAAAACTTTTAACTTATTGTACAGAGTTTATTTAAGTTTCTGAGGTTTGGACTGATCTTGGTCTGAAAGTAGTATATACTTACTTTAATTTGCAGCCACATGATACCATTTCTATTGCTCTGTAGATTACCATAAAAAATGCCTTAATGCCTGTAGAAACTTTGAACATCCTCATGACTTAAAAAACAACGGAAAGTAAACTGATGAAAATGTCTGGCACCTGCACTTCCTCGTGTATTTCCCTTCGTCTAGCAATTTTTTTTTACCAGAAGATTTTGCATGTGCTTAATCTGCTGGTTTATAGTGATACAATGTTGTTAGCTTGCCATCATAACATGTTAAAGTCCCTGCTGACGCTAGGAAAAACACAAACTCATCTAAAGCACTTCTGGAAGCAAACCTGCATCATTAGAATTACTTGAGTGGTATACTGAGTTGGTCTCCTGGTTACTCACATAATAATATGTTTCTTTCAGCTGTTGCATTAACCCTTTGCCAGTCGGATCCAGTGCTAAATGATGGTCTGGCCAACAGTCATTCATCCCGGGACAATGTCATAGAAGGTGTTCGCAAAAAGTTTATAGAGAAGGTTGTCTCGCAGCATGAAGAGCGAGACGAATGTGATAGTGATTAAGCCACCCCTTTCCCTTTGCTTAACTGTTTATCCTTTTTTAGAAAAAAAAACTAAATTGTCTTGGTGTTGATCTGTTTTTTGGCTGGGATTTGTATGAAAACTTGTATCTATTCCTTCCATGATCAAAGATTTGTTGAGGATGCCAGTAATGCAAGTCCACTTATTTCCAGCACCCTTGTTCAACGAAAATTCTGCTGGAGCTCACATGTAACTTCATTCCAGTACTATTATTATTGCTTGCATTATTTTCTTTCTGGAATTCTTAGTTTCTGCATCCTTTTATTTCCGGAAGCTCAATTTCATTGCGCAGTGCACACACATCGAAGAAATGTGGTACTCTCAAATATATATAGATTTGATGTTGGCTAATTGAAGAGGATTAAAGTTGGTTATTAGTAGCATGTCAATAATATATATCGTCACATGACAAGTGAATCTAAAATTGCACGCCGGGAGTCCTGTAAACGCTCGTGGCAGTATTAATGTAAATGATAATTTCGTTCACATTTCTTTGGCACTTTGTTTGGAAGATCACAGCATGTCATGTTGCTATGAACTGCTATACTGCCACTGTACACTTCATATTTCATACAGGAGCCCGGTCTGATCTCATCCATCTGCTATCGACGAACCCTCATGCTAAGGTAATGTAGCTGGGAGCTAGATATAATTCATGAAGCAATTCCTCAAAATGAAAGTTTTAAGTTAGGCACAAGGCAAATTACTAAAAAAATCACACATTAGAACAATTTTTATCAAATAATTTTCTTTGCAGTATTTAAAAATAAACCCTACCCTAACTTATTTCTAAAAATGAATCCCGTTTGAAACGCCATCCTTGGTGGCATGACAAATAAACCTTAACATGCCACGGGCAAGTCCAAAAAAAATTTAATACAAAAAATGACCCTTTTCGCTACCGTGTTCATTTGGTGGTGTGGAAGAAAAGGGTCATTTTTTTACCCCCCAAAAAAGGTAGGGATGAGTTTATTTTTAATTATTGTTAAACAATCAAATAAAAAATGGATAATTTAACACTTGCTGCCAGCGATAGATATATACCAAGTCGATGCGGTACTCAATCTAACTCAAACCCTTTTAAGTTCAGCACATTACACGATATGGGAAAACGAATATAATCTTCCAGTGCTGAATCCAGAAATGTTTCCACTCTGGAGGAAAGACACACATACATCAAGCGCATGTGCAAGAGCTAAAGTAAAATGAGGGTTTGGGCATTTTAATTACAAGCACTTCGGTATGCATAACACGGGGGCAATCAGCACTTCAGCAGGCGTCGTTAGATGCAATGCATCAGTCCGCAGTCCAGCTCTGCTCCACAATCTCACGTACTTTACGGTTGTATTCCCGCTTGTTCTCACTGAATAGACGGGCAGCTTCAGAGTTGGCAGGTGAATTTGGGTTTGGATCGCAAAGCAGTGACTGCAAATATTGAATGCCAGGTTAGATACACACAGCCAGTGCCAAGATAACAAAATGAAATAAAATTGCTGGATCAATAAAACTAGTGGTTTGTTCAGTACTTGTCATTCTCAAAGAAGCAAGATATGTGAGTACCCCAATTGCTATATATGGTTATGTTCTTTTTTGCATGATACACGGCCTCTCACCCTCACCAGTTACTGCTGGTAGCCAACTCAACAAGGAATGGGCCTTCAGTAAATCAGATGGAAGTTGCCAATCTACTGTTGCCTCACACAGTTTTTTTGATATTGTCAGACAGTTTGGGCTAAATTATAATTGTTCCCCAAAATTACAAAAAAAAACATAGGAAATCTTCAGTGAAAAATACATAACAATGAAACTCAATGCTGAACTTGTAATTGGTCCCGAAGATGACTAATTATCTCTAGATGGGATCCTAGGTAGATACCTAGTGATAGTGCCTCCAACAAAGAAAACCAACTACTTAAAGGAAACATCATTAATCATTTAGTACTTAGCAATGGATCATGTAACAAAGAAATGCAGTAGTTTCTATAAGGAACCATTGACATGAATATCAAAGAAATATCATTAAAGTTAGTGAGAATTCACCAATCTTTGGTGAGTGGGGGTTTGCTCAACATATTTCAAGACAAGACTTCAAATAAAAAGCATTATATGGTAATAGACTAATAGTCACATTACACGATGTTTTAACAAACAGGACGTCACAGGATACCAGTGACAAAAAAAATTGATTAAAAATGAAGGAAAGGCGTCCTTTACCTGGATGGATGTAAGTATAGCAGCTACATCATATATTGGGCTCCACTGGTTTTGTAGGATATCTAAGCATATGCTTCCATCAGCATAAACTGCTCACAATAAAACAATATATATATATATGTTAGAGAAATCGACGAATGGATATAAGAAAACATAGCATTATTCTAAGGTTCTTGTAACAACAAAAAAGTATTTACATAAAAAAGACAAAACTACAGTCAAAACAGTAAGAAGCACTGTGTAAGCTCAAACTATGCTGCAAAAGCTGCAACTCTTTTATATCTTGATGTCAGTAAACTAATCATCAATGATTCTGATGTTAAAGAGCAAAAGTACATTTATGATTTATCCAACAAGCATTAGTTGAATCTGTGTATTTGCTAGCACATTCAGTGTTCTGCAACCACTGCACAGCAGCACAAAGAACCACAATTGAACATTTTGGTATGTATATTAATACTTGATTACTGCATCAAAAATACTTAACTAGAAGAACCTGGGCTTAAACATATAATAAGGCAAACCCATGGCATAAGAATAAAAGAAGGGGGCATAAGGCTTACTGTTAGGATGAAACATCCGAGAAACGAATCGCACTGTAGGTGGCTTGTTAGGATAATCTTCAGTAAATTGAAGTGTGAGCTTGAACGTACCTGACAAAATAAGCACAATTTGACATAGTGGTAACATGAGAGAAATTAATGTTGATTCCTATAGAAACAAAAGACTCAAAATTGTATGAACAAAAACATTACATATCACTGAAGAGGACCAGAAAGGAAAGATGACAAACAGGCCATACCCAACAGATGAGTTCAAAATGAATTAATTTCTCCATCAATGTCATACAAATATTGAATACATGTCTAATTGATTGTTCTAAACAACAATAAGCAACCAAGGCAACAGGGAAAAAAGAGACTCCAAGGCTGCACATCAATATGAAGACAAAAGGACATGCAGCTGAAACAGATAAATATTGAATATACATGCCTAGATATGAAACACCAGACACTACATGTCTAATTGATTATTCTAAACTACAATAAGCATACAAGGCAACAGGGGGAAAAGGGGGACTCCTAGGCTGCACATCAATATGAAGACAAAAGGGCATGCAGCTGAAACAGATGAATGTAGAATATACATGCCTAGATATGAAACACCACAGACAGCACGAAATGGAAGTTGTTTTCAGACGTTAACAAAACAACAAGAACAACAAAATGAAGCATAGCAATTCAATATGTTTTGGCATTACAAATGGTAAAGTTCTTATTGACACAGAAAGTAAACTACCTAAATCAACAGAGATACCAACAATAAAAATGAAATATGTAAACAGAACCATATAAAAAAATGCAAACAGAAGAAAACAAAGTAGGAGATATGATGATATATCATGCTTATGATTACTCTCCTATCTACGACCCCCAAATAAAATTAAAGGCCTTAAATCACAAACCTCCATCCCAAGGAGTGTCATCGGGTCTGCAAAACAACATACAAGGAAATGACAACTAAGTACGATTGATTAAAATAAAATGGGAACAAAATATAAAATCTTGATCTTACCCAAAAATTACAGCATTCCACAGCATTATATTGTTGTCTTGAGGGGCCCCACTTATGCCCGCAGGAGGATCCTGCATCAGTCGCTTGAAATCCCTCATCAGCCTCTTCCTTGAAGGCGTTGACATCCTCACTTCTGTAGAAATCATATCACTAGATGAGTCAAAAGGCAAAGAAATAAAGAAAAATATCTATGAATCAATCCATCACTACTACAACATCCAAAAATAATTGTATACTCACAGCCTGTTTTCCGAACTAAAAGCGTTACTTGATCACTATAACTAAGATAGTAATGAGCTACCTTGATTGCTAGTATGGATTGTTCCAATTAGCAGGTGGCACATGTAAATAAAAGATAAAAGTTAGTAGATGAAACAAGACCTTATTAGCAATACAGTAGATGAAACAAGACCTTATTGGCAATACTGCACAGTACCCATCCATCAGCTTTGGGCAAACATTAGTATGTAAAAGTAATGTACGCTCTCAGGAAGCATGGGCATCCCTCATTTACTACCAAACGTGTACCTCAGAAATGAAACAAATTAGCGAATAGCGTCGAAATAAAATGGACAAATCCTAATGATTGAAAACGGTTTGTTGTGTTCCAACTGTAATGCAGATGAGGTGCACCTGAGCACAAGCACGTGCAACAATTGAATTGCAGAGAATCCACAGGACTTATCATCACAAGACTACAAGAGCAATCTACTCAAATGAAAAAGGTGACATAATAAACATGGCAATCCCATCGCTCCATGCACAATTCCACATGCCTAAGACTACGATCATCTAGAGAGAAAAATCCAAACCAAGACCCGCATGGGCAGAAACCAAAACATCGGTTCCGGAACAATTCCTGCCAACCGCAGCTGCAACAGAATCAATCACCTCCAATCCTCAGCGACCCCGGCCTAAAATCCAAGAATTCAATACACAACGACCACGGAAAGGTGCACGGTCCTGATTACCAACAAAAAAGTAACGAAGCATCACACGCTAACAGATCCTTCGCAGACGTGATCAATTCCACGATCTACGCTACATCCTCAGGACTAGCAAAATCGCGACACGCTTACAAGATGATAGCCACACCAAGATCGATAGGGCAGAGCCGAGACGACAGCCGAATTTTACCTCCGGTCAAGCCGCCGCGCCGCAGATCCCGCGGAATCGATCGATGGCCACCCAACACCGCGGCCTCCACAGGCTATAGCATACTGCAGTGGGTAGAGCCGATTGGGTAGAAACGCGAGCGGATCTGGTCGGCTCGGAGGAGTGGAAGGTTCGAGAAGGGGAAGGAAGGAAGAGTCCAGACGTCGGAGGGGAGGGGAGGAGAGGAGAGGAGAGGAGCGGAGGGGAATGGATTTGGGGTCGCAGCAGTGGACCACGAGTCACGAGTCGAAAATATAGAATACAGCGCTTCTATCTGGGCCTGGTCCCCTTCGAAGCGGAATGCATTTGTGGCTGCAAGGTTTTTTTAGGGGTAGTATCTTTTAGATATGCCACTCTGAAACCACATGCTATTTTAGTTGGTATCTACGTAAGTATTAATCAAACAATATTTGGTCATCATAGTTGACGATAAACACAGCCACATAATTCAACCGTATCATGGGATGAATTGAATCGTTGAGGCACAAGTATTACACTATGTTGCCACTGAAGTTAAGAGACACAAGTATTACACTATGTTGCCATTGAAGTTAAGATGCACCGTCACTAAGGACATGTCTCTATCAGAGTGAAGCTAGCATTGTTGCCGAACCTTCCTAGTTATCATTGAGAACGAGAGAGATGCTCGCTGGAGCGGTGGATAGAGGGACAAACGTCTGGTACTTGTGTAAGATAATAGTTTTTAGTGGTATTTTGACTACTCGGCAAGTTTGAGTGGTATTTTTGTAAACTTGCTGAAAGGGAATAGTATGTAGCCAATTTTCGCTTTTTAACTACGAAAATGACTAGAAGGTTAAAAAAATGTTACCTATAGATTCGAAGAAATTAGTCATGGCTCAAGGTGGAATTCAACCACCGTATGTTAAAGCTTCAATATAAATGTTGGAAAAAAACCTAGGGATGACAACTTCCTTTGTGAGTGGTGGGTTTGTGTGGGCTGAGATTTTCCCCATTGGTCGACGGTGGCCGGGTGGGGGGTTTCTCACTAGGCTTTTTATGAGGAGTTGTGAACACTTGTTAAGTTTTTTTGTGTGCAATCAATATAAGAGTAGAAAATTGGTGTATACGTACTTTATTTTGTGTCTTATAATTTGAGTTTAAACTATATAAAAATTTGAGTTGTGAATCTATAATTTGAGGAAAAACAGTCCAAAAACTTGTGATATAGTGATTGAAACAACCCCTCGCAGTCTCCTATCACTATTGTCATCCCTGAACGAAGCATGCTATAAAAGTTCGTATTTTTTAAAACGAAATCCAGAACCGAAGAAAGTCAATAGTTTCCTATTGACAAAGTTATTATAAATTCTTAGTTGGACATGCTACACTTAAATGTTGAGCCATGTATGCTTTCGGAACAATTTATCTCTAGAGGTGGGTAAGGGGAAGAAATATGAAAAAATAATCCGATTGACGAATGATGATACAGAATGAGAGATGGATTACCTAATACGTAAGTGGAAAGATGAAAAACAAAGAAGAGATGGTCTACTAAGTATGTATTTCATGTTGCGTACACATGGTTGGTTGCACAGAAAAACAAGCCAATTCACAGAACTGTAACAAGCTAGGATGTGACATCCTTCATCTCATATCCATGCGTGTAGCATGCTCTTTGCAAAGCAATCAGCCAACGGACAACTTTGTTGGAAGATGCTTTATTGCACAACTAAGAGGCACATACGTAGTTATGTATCTAACCAAACACGCTTCTGTGCATCGTGGTGCCAAATAAACATTAGCGTGATGCATACAAAAAGATATAATTGACTTTGGATGCTATCTTAATAAAACAGATGGAGGACAACAATCACAATTCACAAGTGACATGTCAAAGTTTAGATATACAAAAAATACTTTACGAGTATACCTCTTTTGCGAGTATTCTACCATACCATTTCGTATTTTCTGGTGTATACCGGGCCTCTTGTACATCTTACACCACCCCCTCTAGCAACACCACCACTTGCATTTGCAGCAGCAAGAAAGGGGTTGGCTTGAGAGATTGATCTTAAAAAAAAGAGAGTTAAAAAAAGGAAGTCCAGCATAGACAGAAGTCAACCCAACAGGAAGGATGACGAGGCTGCTGGATTCCGGAATCCTGGCACTCCTCCCCACCAACCCCGCGGCTTTCCTCTTCCGAAACACCACCCCGCCGCCCGCGCCCCGCCTCACCAATAAATTCCCCAGACTCCACCGCACCCGCCGCCCCAAAACCCTAACCCTAATCCTCTCCGCTGCACAGTCTCAGACCGCCGCCGCTATGGCGAGCGGCGCTGACGCCGGTATCGACCGGGTGCTGTGGACGGAGGCCGAGATCGCCGCCCGGGTCGCCGAGGTCGCCGCCGAGCTCTCCGCCGACCTCCGCCGGCTCCGGGAGCCGGCGGTCGTCGTCGGCGTCGCCACGGGCGCGTTCCTCTTCCTCGCCGACCTGGTGCGGCGCGTCGACGCACCGCTCGAAGTCGACCTCGTGCGCGCCGAGTCGTACGGCGACGGCACCGAGTCCAGCGGCCGGCCACGGGTCACGTCCGACCTCAAGGTCGACGTCGCCGGGAAGCACGTCGTGGTGGTGAGTGCCTCGAGCCTTTTGATCCTTCAGTTTTTGAGAAGTTTTTTATCCTCTTTTGTGTGGCTGTGGTGTTCTTAACTGCGTATGCATGCGATGTGTGCTTAGCTTAGCTGTTAAAAATCTTGTCTTTTTGTGTGGTTCTTGCCTTTGGTGTGGCCCTATACTAAGAATTACAGTAGTATGGTTAGCTCATCTGGTACCCGTTATGTAATCAGAATACTCATATTGTTATTTACTAAATTATTAGTTTTCTGCAAATTTATATTCAGGTACATAATTTCCTTCCATTCTAATGCCAGCAAATTAATGTTACAAGTTACAATCCTGTTCTGTTGTTATTATTTGCTAGTATTGCACTAATTGTTATACACCATTTTGGGGGTGCTCATTTAATTTGAAGGTTCCTAAAAATATTCGGTTTTGATAATTGAAAGTTCCAACTTTGAAGAACTCAGGGGGCAAGTGCCAATAAAATATTAGATTGGTTGCAAGAATTTGATGGAAAATTGGTCAGGATAGGGGGCAAGAATCTTTGATCAGGCCAATAGCAAATAATCTGAAATTCACGTAGTAGACAGTATTTTAGGTGGCAGCTAGGTGGTTTTATATGAGCCACATAAGGTTGTTCTGGGAACTTTTTGTATAGATTTAATGTACAAACTAATTAAGGTGTATGGTATTTGGAGTATTTCATTTTTTTCTTCTTCAAAACAGCCACCCTTTGTTTTATCATGAACCTTGCAAGTACCAATAGTAGGGTAACACAATCATTTCTATGCCAAATACTTCCTCCTGGGAATAGGCTAACTGTCTATGAGACTATGATGGATGTAGAGGCTTACACAAGGTGACTATTTGAAGTGGGAAATAAAGAAATTTTTTTGAGTCATACACCTGTGAGAAGGATTGGTTGCCTGCATGCCTGTAGTTTTGCTGAACCCTGCATGTAAGGATGATAGAAGTGCCCTCTTCGTCCATGAATCACTTCTATTTTAATCTGGTTATGTCCTCCAAAAGAGCAGAGTCTACTCATTTTGGATCACTCAACGCAACTGACTTGGCATACTGTACTGTTAACCTGTCAGCATTGTTGAGTTTCTTCAGAGTTGTAGAAGTAATTCTTTCTCACAATGACTAGATGCTGAATTTTAGCTATATTGACATCATGGCAATAAACTGTTTTAAATATATATAATTTGCAAGAAACTTACTCTTGCTTATTTCTAACCTCTCAATATTCTAACATTTGCAAAAGTAGAGTAAAAATTCATAAGTCAATAGCATCTTCAGAGCCAATGTAATAGCTCATTAAGATTCAACTTCCTACCTTAAGAAATGCAATAAATGGTACAGTTCATTGAGATTCCGTTTGTTACCTTTACACAAGAAATTGGTGTAGAGAAATCGGAGCTTATACCAAAAAAAAAACACGAGGGTTTAACATGTGTGCTGCCTTTAGGGGACAACTGGACAAGGCACAGAACACCGCCTTTCATAAAATCATTAGTTAGTTGACTTCATTTATACCTCCTAATAGTATTACTTGGAAGTTGAAACTTAATGCTTAACAAAATAAGGTGATAAATCAATAGCTGAAAAGGATGGACACGGTGACAGTGATTCGTGAATAGTGCCTACAGCGATACCAACTTCCCATGCTTTTGATCTTTGAGCCATCAAGGATGGACATGTATAGACCAGCAATTTAGCATGAATGGGTTTTGGATTGGAGGTGAACTTGAACTGAAGTTTACCAATTGATGTTATTCCCTTCTGTGCTGACTGCAGACTGTAGCTCATGGAGGCTTTATGATGAGGCCTGCCAGGGAATTGCAATGCTAATGTATTGCTTGAGCACATAACGTCTAACCAGACAGCCAATCGCAGGGCATATTTTTAAGAGTACCACATCTAACCATTGCTTGATACTATGGGGCACATGTTTGGTTTTGGTTATGTTAGATTAGGCTTGCTTATCGTCTTTCTGTAATAGTTCCTATATTTGTATGAGATGACCTACATATTTGGAGTCTGTTCTGGTGCTATCTTGAAATTGAGAAGGATTTCATATCTTGGTAGGTCGAAGATATTGTGGACACGGGGAATACTGTTTCCTGTCTCATTGCTCATTTACAAAAGAAAGGAGCATCATCCATATCAGTTTGCACTTTCCTTGACAAACCAGCAAGAAGGAAAGTCAATTTTCATCTAGTGGGGGACGGAAAATTTTATAGAGGCTTCGAGGTACGAATGTCATCCCCTTTTAACGTTGTGCTATATGACATGAAACTAAACATGAATAGCCTTTACGCTACTTGGTAGCATGAAGTTACATTCACTCTCCAGTTTGTTACAAATTGTACTGAAAGTTATCCTACAGTACCCTTTCCCTCCTTTCAAGGTTAATTTATTGCCAGACTATTTTTGTTCGTTTTCAGTGCCCGGATTACTTTGTTGTTGGCTATGGTATGGATTATGCCGAGCTCTACCGCAACCTGCCTTATGTTGGAGTTCTCAAGATTGAGATGTACCATAAAAAAAGAGGCAATTAGACCGGAGGCAATGCTTGCAGCACATCCAAGAGAGCAAAAGTTATAAAGGAACACATACATTTCAGTTTTGACATTTGTAGGCAAATATTGCTTAATTTTGTACAAGAAAGAACAATAAGCCTGCTAGTTAACCTTTTCTCCTTTTAAGCCGAGGAAAAATTTCTGTTTCTAAATAGCATAACTGGAATATGTATCCTTGTCATTTTTCGTTTCACGCCAAACTGCAACCATGAAGAAAACGATGTGGTTGTAGGACATGTTACATCTTCGATTTACAGGCCACAGCTTAAAAAGGCTGATTTGATTGTAAGCTACAATGCTACATCTTCAAGTTACAGACAAGAAAAAATGTGTTATGTTCTTAGCATTGTCACAACCTCATTTTGTATAATTGGTAATTATATGCATCTCATGAGTATAGATGACATTTTGGAACATGTGCACAAATGGTTGCATTTGAAAATCTCAAATTCAAGTCAAATTTAAAACTTAAAGTGAAACTCCAAAACAAAATGTAATTTAATGCTTGTAAAGAACTTTGGAAATTAATTTAATCAAATACTAGATTAATTATTATAAATAAATATAATTTTTGTCAAATTTTTAGAGATCAGTTTGACCTTAAGAAAAATCTATGTTCATTATATAAACCTATTAGGTTATGGATTTTAAAATAAGTTTTTAAATCATGAACAGTGAGTTTTAAAATTTTATATGGGATTTATATCATCCCAGTAGCTAGGGGTGAAAACGGATCGGATAGTTTCCAATCGATCCGGACGTGAACGGGTTCGGGTTGTCTCGGATCGGAATCGAATTCGGATTTTTTTGGTCGTAAATGGAAACGAATACGGTAGGCATGCTATCTGACGGATACGAATACGGATTATCAGGATAAGACGCAGTTTGGATATCCGGATTTCGGCCCAAAAGAGAAAAGGAGATTTTAATTGATTTTCGAATTTCAAAAAATGCAACAAATCAAATAGCCTTTTAGAAAATAGCAAATAGAGTTTAAAAAATTCTACAAAAAATCACATAAATTCCTTGAATTATTTTGAACTTAATAAAATTAATTCCAACTTAAAGTTGGTTTTTATTTTTGCATATAAATTATTTTAAATTTCTAAAAAATAGGAAAAACCTTTTAAAATCCAAAAAATCAAGAAATTAATTAAAATATCCTTTTTCACTTTAAATCCAATAAAATACCAGAAAACTAAATACATTTTATTTTGACATTTAAAACTAGAAAATCAAATAATTGACTTTATTTTATTATTTTTCTTTTAACCAAGAAAACTCTTTTAAATCTCAAAAATCCAATAAAATAATAACTTTATTAATTTTATTTTTGGTAACATACTTTGGGATGTTACAGTCATTTGCGTATAGATTAGCCATCCAGCTTGATCAATGTTAGTGTAAACTATGTTTTATGTATGTGATGAACTAAGTGTGAATGTGTGATGACTTGTGACTTTATGAGTTATGACTTATGACTTATGAGCTAAATATGGTAAACTAATTGTTATATTTGTGATAAGCTAGTTAATGCAGCTTGCTAGTGCTAATATTATGTGTGGTTACTGAAAATATGAACAATTCACGAATGTTTGCATCAAATAAACTAGTTATATATTTTCGTTAATTTCTAGCATACAATTTAAGGGGTTTTCATGTTCTGAAAAATATCCGCGACCGTATTCGTTTCGATTCGTGTTCGCTTCGTATTCGCATTCGATATTATTCGTATCCGGATCCGAGAACAAAAACAAATATGGCAGAGCCATTATCCATCCGTATCCGATCCGTTTTCACCCCTACCAGTAGCCTCCTTGAAAAATTTCATATTTTTATAAATTTATTTGCTATTTTTAACTCACTGGTCAAACTAGAAGTATTTGAATTCTATTCGGTCAACTAATCGGACCTAACCCAACCTGTTGCATTGTTGCAACTCGAGCCAAATGACTTGATCCAACCCAACCCACTCGTCGAGCCACACTCCGGCGCGCCGCTTCGCTTCACCCACTAACGAGTCGACCTCACCTGTTGATCTCGTCTTCTCCACGCCACTTAGCACCGTGCGCTGCTCAGGCTGTTCCAGAGCGAGCGTGGGGTGGCGTGGCGCCTGTGCGTCTCCATGCATGCTTTGCTATGTAACTTCACCGCTGTTGACGCCGCCTAGTCTAGTGATGCCACGAGTGGACATCAAGACTTTTCCTGTTGCGAAAACCCTTCATAGCACCGCATATTTCGTCTCGGCCGGGTTGACGAGGCCCTTTGTTCTTCCTCCTCACTGAGGCAAAACCATTCATCTCTTCGTCGTTCTTCTCCTCTTTCAATGTCGTTTGCATTATACTAATTTGAGTCATTGCTTTTGACTGTAGCTCCCGGACCACGAGCGTGTCTTTCGTTTGTCCAAAGCGTGCACTGAGTGTCTTCTCCGCGTCATCTTCACGTTCGGTGAGTTCCTTCCATTCTTTTGCGCGTCATATCATGTTATAGGATATGCTTAGTAAAACCCATCAATCAATTTCCTCATTGGATCACATGATCATCATGAATTCAGTTTTTCTTGAACTCCGACCGAAATCAACTCCTTTGTCTCCATCTCTGGCCTGATGGGCTATTCTTAGACTCCTTTCGGTATTATCATCTAATGGGTCTATGTAACCTCTCCCGATCATCCATTTCTTGATTCTTTGCTCAGGTTGTTGTGTCAACGTGGAGCTCTCATCGTCGACACACGGTCATCGTCACCGGCGAACCTCAGTGCTCCTTCGGTCATCTCTTTGGTTCGAGTAGGTTCACTAGACCCTAAGGGTGCTTTTGCACTCTTTTATTAGCTCAATGCGTGGATGGGTTGGCTTGGCGGCTTGTGTTGTAGTTGCGCCGCCGCTAGAGCTCACTGCCGGCCAAACTCCGGCCCCCACTAGGACCGTAAGGCTATTGGGAACCCATTTTAGGTCTTGGACCATGCCGTCGTGGACCAACCGCGTCTACGAGCCGCCAGGCAAGCACGCGGGAGCAAGTTACCCTGTTGTCGGAACGGGCGACAATTACTGTAGCGCAATTAAGTACCTAAATCCCTGTCGGTTAGTGCTAATGATTGCTTATCTGATAATTTGTTAACGCGTTACGTCTATTACACGTGGGCCTATGCACAGAAATGAATGAGTTAAAGAAAATCGGATTGAGTTAGTGTCGCTGACATGTGGGCCCATATGGCCGGTTAAGTGCTTGAGTGAAGTTGTGTAATGTGTTTTCTATTAAGGAAAACATATTTCTTATACGCTTAAAACCGAAAGTGTGTCTTTGTAATAGGGAGACGTATTTCATAGAATACGCCTTCGACGTCACTTCGGCTAGAGTTGGGTCAAAGTTGACCGGGTCAACCCTTGACCTTGGGTCCCGCTCGTAAGTGACTGGGGATAGATTTGGCTAGGTATAAAAAGTATTAATTAGGTTTTGAAATCCCGAAATGAATTACTTTTACACTGAAAATGGTTTAAACTTAAAAAACTCATAAGTAATTCATTTTAACTCCAAATCAAGTGAAATCAATTTTTTTAGTTTTAATTTTTACTAAAATTTAATCTGGATTAGGTTTGAAACATGTCTCTCATTATGAAAAAATTTGATAATTTATTTAATTGTACATTAAGGACTTTAACCTTATAAAATTCATAGAAAATTAATATGAACTCCAAATAAACTAAAATTTTCATCTTAATTCTCTCAAAATTAGTACCTCACTATTGTAAAATTCTCATGCATTTTTTAGTATTTTGGCATTTTGAGATTTTCTAGGTGTTTATTTATTATTGTTATTTTTATATTCTGAATTGCCTGACGCGGGTGATATTATACCTAAAAATCCGGAGGTGGAACAAGTGAAATATCAACAAGGCAGGCATCCTCTTGCATCACTTTGATCCCAGTTTTGGTTAATTTAGTATTTTGAAATGCAATGATAATTGCGTGCATGCTATTTTGGTGTATCATTAATTTGTGAGTCTAGTTAGCTATGTTCTAATCATTGTGGCTTATCCTTAATCATTCCATACAGTTAAGCTTAAGTTAGATATAATGTGATGGTATATTTATTCTTTATGTGAATGCTTAGTCCTGCAAGTCAGTAGATACGTTAGTTTGATTGACGGGGTTATCTCGTTAATCAGGGGAAACATTGAACCAGTCTTAATTTTATATCTTTGTTCAGATCTTTGAATTTGAGGTTTGAGTCTAAAATTTTTCTTTTAAAACATGATTTAGATCTGAACAAGTGATTGATAGTGAGGGTACCTTCGTGCACGAGAATTGGGTATTGTGGTAGTCTTGTCCGAATTACCAAGGACCGAACTTTGTGCCTTCGTTAATCCAAGTAACACTCGTACTTCCACACGCGGGGTGGGAGCCGCTTGGTTAAGGGGAAGATTTTATTGGGTTGGAAAACAGGTGGTGTGAGGATATATGTGTTTGATCATATGTTCATAGGGATCCGAATGCAATTTAATATGTGCGAGGGAGCACAGCTTTAAATTTCTGTTCATTGGGTCGGCATTTCCAACACAATTTGCGTGCCCTGCTTAGCAGGTTGCTAGGTTCTATCAGTAGCTTGTACTAAGCAGGATCTTGTCTCGCAAGGGTGATTCAACTCAATAAGGTCTTCTTGCTGGAAAAATACCGAGTTTTGATTTCCCTGGCCGGCATACCTAAGGAAGTGTGTCATTATCCGGAGGCTTACAGGCTAATCAAGTCGTGTGGGTAAAGATGTACACCCCTGCAGGAATAAAACTATTTGAATAGCCGTGTCCACGGTTATGGACAACCACTTGGGTTCGAGACAACATTTTTAGATTTTCCAAACTAAAATTGACATGGGTACACTTGGTATTGGCATGAATGGTTGTTCATGCGTGTTAGTTTATCAAAGTGGACAACCACTTTGATATGTTTTGATCTATGATTATATCAAAGTTACTTGATGTCCTTTGCCCAAAATTTGGTTACTAAATGGCCTTTGCAAATTAGAATGTGTAGGAATAAAACTTGTCGCTTTTATACAAAACTTATACCAATACAACCTTCCTTTGGATAGCCTATAACATGTATATTCTCATATCCTTTGGATAGGCTCTATCATACACTTTCTTTTATTAGTTTGTGTAAGACTTGCGAGTACCTTTTGTACTCAAACAGATTAACCACTTGTTTCAGGCGAGGAAGAATACGCCTTTGATCAATCCGTTATCGCCAAATACCGCGACACTAACGAATGATATTGTTTCTACCTCCACTCAATGGCCTTCGGGTTTTGGACACACTTGGATGGACCTTTTGGTGTTTTATATTTGCTTTCCGCTGCGTACTTTTGTTTATGTTTAGTTGACCGCTTGGTCACATGTGTAACTTATGGACTTAAGCCCTAGTCTTGTAGATTACTTTTTAATAATGTATAAATTGTGTATGACTGTGTACAATGTTGTTAAGGATATATGCGTATTAGTCATTGATCTTGGGGGCTAATGCGAGACACATATCCGGGACTTGAAATCATGCTCGTTTCCTGTTAAGAGTTATGCCTCTGGTGTAATCTCTTGAATTGAAACAGATTCGATTTCGAGGCCTCACAGCCGAGGAGGAGCGACGGAGCCTCACATGCAGGCCAAGCCAGTAGTAGATGGACACAGCCACGAGCAGGTCCAGAGTCTGCACCTCCGGGAGTAGGCCGGCGAGGCTGCCAACGTCGAACGGCGCCGCTGTCGTGGTGTTGTGCGTGCTACTTGAGATGGGAGCATTGTCCATGGTGCTCATGGTAGGGTGCTCGCGGGAGGCGGCGCCAGTCTTGATTGAGCTCAAAAGGGATGCTGGTGTGCGCCTGTGCTCAGCTCGATTCATGTTCAGAAGCGATGGAGGTGAATAGAACAAGAGCAAAATAGGTAGTTTAACAAAGAATTGATGGAAAAGAAGAGAAAAGAAAATGGGAGAAAAGTAGAGATAATGATAAATTTCAAAGGAGGAAGAAACTGGAGTGACACATTTCTAATTTCAACATATTGAGTGACATATAACAAATTTTGCATTGAGAATGAAGATTTTTTCTTGCAAAAAAAAAACAACCTTTGTGTGTGTCGCAAAGACTTAAGAATTAGTTCCCTTTCAAAGGAAAAGAAGAGAAGAGAATCCTACCAGTTAAATGGGGGGAGCTTTGGGCTCCCCTCATGCTGCCCATGGCATCAGCAAAAAAATAGCCGTTCGATCTTCGTCGTCCGGCTAGGATCGACTGGAAAGCTCCTGATGGATCCGCCACCGTCCGATCACGTCTGGGTCGCTTGTGTCCGTCCGATCGAGTCTTAAGTAACCCTCATGTTGGCCAGCTCTTCCTCCTTGGCTCCTTGCGCCCCGTGCCTTGCCCTTGTTCCCCTCCCTCGCCTCCCCTGCCGCCCTTGCCTCCTCCCTCTGCTTCCCCCGACGCCCCTCCCTTGCCTACTACCGGTTAAATAGGGGGGGGGGGAGCTTTGGGCTCCCCTCATGCTGCCCACGTCATCAGCGAAAAAAATAGCCGTTCGATCTTCGTCGACCGGCCAGGATCGGCTGGAAAGCTCCTGATGGATCCGCCACTGTCTGATCGCGTTTGGGTCGTTCGTATCCGTCCGATCGGGTCTTGAGTAACCCTCATGTCGGCCGGCTCTTTCTTCTTGGCTCCTTGCGCCCCGTGCCTTGCCCCCGTTCCCCTCCCTCGCCTCCCCGCCCCTGCCTCCTCCTCTCTTCCCCGGCGCCCTCCCCCCTATCCTCTCCAAATTAACCCCTGTGCTCTCCTTCTTCTCTTCATTTCTTCTTCCTCATCTCTCTTGTTATTCCCCATTCTATTTCCCTCCTTTTCTTCCCCTGGGATTTGCTCCTTCGGCACCGATGCTCCCCATGGCGCTCCTCCTCGGCTCGGTGGCCTCCACCACGATCTTGGCCCTCTGCGCCCGGCTCGGCTGCTCCTCCTCCCATGCGGCCTCGGCCACTGGATCGTGCTCGCCCTCTGCACGGCTCCTCGGCGCTCGCGCCTCGACCAAGGCCTCGCTCCCACCACTCGGCCTCCCCGGCGCGTCTGCGCCCCTGGTGGCTCGGCTTTGCCTCGCCTCTGGCCTTCCTCTGTGGCTGGGCGTCCCCATGGCGGCTCGCCGCCTTCTAAGCCCTCATGGCGCTCCTGCCGTCGGCTTGGCCTCCCCTGAATTTCACTTTATGATGGGTTGGAGTGGATTTTTCTTTGGAGGTTTCGAGCTACTTGAGGTGGTTCGACTGTTCATTCATTCAACCGTAAGAACGCGTGACAGAGCACGCATGCATAACACTGAGGCCGATGCTTCACTTTGATTTGCTTAGGTTCAATTTGTTGCCAAAGTCATCTGAATTCAAGCCATCCATGGGTGGCATGTTTGATTAGATTCGGCATTCCGCGATTCAATGTTTTTCGTGATTCATCACAATGACCTTATGGTCGCTATCTGGTTTTTTTATCAAGAGCCGAAATGATATATGATGAAGAAGCCGAGCAGATGAACAAACACACATACAAAATTTGCAGGTAACGGTCTTTATCCTATACAAATGCTATACCATACAACTTGTCATGCTAGAATATGAGTAATTGATTAGATCACAGAAGAAGGTAGGGACAAGCTGCGGTCCTTATGCCGCAATTAGCATGGACAAGCTGTAGCTACATTGAAGGCCTCTTTCTTCGGATTGGACATGTTGGATGCGTATTTGTTTATATCATGCATCATGATTAGTTATTTCATTGGATCAAGCATCGTTATCAAATTATACTAGTAGGTGGCTTATATGATATCTATGCCAAGCGGCAACAAACATGTTATTGTGCATATTTCTAGCATGCTATTTAGAAGGTCCAAGGAGGTTTGGAGGATGAACAGTCAATCGTGGCAATGAAGATGTCGAACAAGTTTATGAACTGATTCTATTTAGACCCAACATATCGCTTCTCTTAGTTTTTACTGTAATGACGCTCCTCCTTTTTACCTCTCAGCATGATGTTGATAGTTTTATCAGGGTAGGGTGTACTACTTTTTGAGTGTTAGTTATAGACTTATATCAGCTGGGCATGATTGAAAATGGTTATGTTTTGTTGGAAGAAGCAAAGGAATCTAAACAAAATCATGATTCATCAACATTGGACAATTTTTTGCATCCTGACAAAAATGCCTCACCCTTGGGTTTAGCACCATCAAATGGATTTTTCTCTTTCATAATTATTTATGACTATTGATTTGAGTCTATTGTACCGTGGGTCTGCCTAAATTGCTTTACTTTTCATACATTGGACATTTTTTTGCATCCTAACAAAAATGCCTCACCCTTGGGTTTAGCACCATCAAATGGAATTTTCTCTTTCATAATTATTTATGACTGTTGATTTCACTCTATTGTACTGTGGGTCTGCCTAAATTGCTTTACTTTTCATAATATTGATTCCTCTAGATTGTGTTTAGGTGCAAAATTTTAGACTTGTATTCTGCGCGCGGGATTCGATTGGGGCTTCTTGTTGAAGGCGGTGACGCGCCGAGGGTTCCTCATTAATCTGGGCTTCTCCAGGTAAGCTCAATAGGCATCGATAATTTTCTTCCTTGAGTTTTTGTGCTGATCCATTGCCTTTTTAACTTCTCATGGGAGAATCAGAAAAGCCATTGACATTGCATGATTGTTACACATGTTTTTTTTTGTTCTCGAGCAAGACATGATGGTTTATTATCAATGTCTGATTGAGAAGATCAAAATAGAATCAAATCTACAAACATAACTTACTACAAGAGCATTTTTTGGGTATCCAGTTAGAAATTTCACGTTTCACGTTTGTTTTAGACTGACAGAAAAAAAGATAGGAATCTTTACCATTGCTGTCGGGTCAATTGTGAATGCATTTGGAGTGGGTGATCGGTTCCGCGAGGGGCTGTCGAGTCTTCCACAGTAACGTTCCTGAAGCGCATAAGCCTAAGTCGCAGTCGCCTTCTCATCCTCCTGTTTACCTGTTACATAATGTTGACATGTGTTGTTTCTTTGTTTAATTTGATGCCAGTTGTGTTGCGAACATGAGAGTATAATTATCGGGGTTAGTGCTGCCATTTTGGGGTTCATCTCAGTCTGTAGTTTCCCAAAATAATAAACATTTGAATTGGTCTGGTGATATAGGTTGTCATGTCATGCCTTTCTGGTCAATAAGAACCTCATTGCATAGAACAAATGCCATAGGGATTGAAGTCATTCTGTGAGATCGCTTTTTCTTTGTTAATGTTTTATGATCTTTTCTTGTTCTATTTTTTTGCGTGTGACTAAATAACATTTTTGCGCACTGATCGAGAGTGTTGGTTGTAGCAGATTCTTTAACTTTTCTCGGTTTTTATTAGCCGGGAAAGGGTGCATGTTGTTTTCTGAACTCTTTTTATATTTTAGTTTTCCCAATATATGTCATTTCTCCAACTTCATAAACAGTGAAAGAGCTGCCTTTTACCTGCTGTATTGGAGGCATCTCTTAATTGTTGTTTTCCTGCATGCAACTGTATGTTTGGTTTGAGCTGACACCTGATAATATCCTTTCCTGTGTCATATCTTGGTGTCCCATTGTTTTATGTGCATTAGAAGGTGTTTTCCCCGTTCCAAGTTGCCTGATGAATGGTGTGAAAGATTATGAATTTTGTTTTTTATTCACCATGTATCTTTGGATGTCTTGCTTTTGGCAAATCATTCTCGATATACAATGGCTTAATAAAAGGTTGCTGATGCTTGCCGCCAAGGATTCATCGATGGTCCCTTTTCCTTCCAATTAGATATTGATTCTTTCATGTCCATTTGCTGAATATAAAAACAAACTGGTTTTTGCAAACTGGGTTGCATACTTGCATGTAATAGCTTTTGTTGTGAGTTGGGACCTTGATCTCTTTCACTATAATATCCCTTGGTAGGTTTTATCCCTCTTTAAATTTTACTCAACATGTTGCTTTCTACTCACCTAGCCCACTTGCATATTCTATCACAGGTGCTCTAGGATTGATATCAAGGCTAAACATAGGTGCCCTTGAGCTTGGAGACTATCTCGGTCAGTTCTTTAACCTAAAATATAAGCATTTCATTGCCTGTATGCGGTTCTTGGTTTTGACTCTTTCTGCATGTGAACTTTTTCAGCACTTGGGGCAATATTCTCGGCGACAGACTCTGTATGCACCTTGCAGGTGTTAAAGCAAGATGAGACACCCTTCTTGTACAGCTTGGTTTTTGGTGAAGGTGTTGTCAGTGATGCAACATCGCCAGTCTTTGTTCAACGCAATCGTAACTTTGATCTTGGAAGTTTCATAGCGCTAAATTCTTAAAATTTATTGGCAATTTCCTTTATCTGTTCAGCACCAGTACCCTTCTTGGAGTAGCTGTAAGTTCTTTTCCTTCTCCCATAGTCCCACCTTTAGCTTTGTCAAAGTTTCTCTTTACTGGAGCGTGTTATGAATGTAGGCTGGACTTCTCAGTGCTTATGTCATCAAGAAACTGTACTTTGGCAGGTTTGTACTTAACATATCACATTGTTTGCTTGATATTTGTTTCACCAATCACCGTATGTTTTATAATTTTGTAATCCACTATTATGACTTGTTCCTCTAATTTGACATTCGTTCCAGGCACTCTACTGATCGTGAAGTTTCTATTATGATGCTCATGGCTTATTTATCTTACATGATAGCTGAAGTAAGCACCTTGCCTTAACATCATATAGATACTAAATATTTCAGCAACATCAGCCAAGTGCAATTGTAATTGATATTGCCTGGTTTCTTTTGGTGGCAGTTGCTTGATTTGAGTGGTATTCTCAGTGTTCTTCTGTGGTATTGTAATGTCACACTATACTTGGCACAATGTAACAGAAAGTTCCAGGGGTCACAACCAAGTAAGTATTTACATGGTTTATCTCAGCAAACATGTGCCTCCCTGAAAAGTCATTTGAACTTTGATGGTTCCAAACACGGCTTTCCTGAAATTGCGGACCACACTGATGCTTATATAATTGTATACACAACAGGCATGCCTTTGCCACATTTTCATTTATCTCCGAGACGTTTCTCTTTCTCTACGTTGGCATGGATGCATTGGATATAGAGAAGTGGAAGATTGTCCGTGAAACATATAAGCATGCTCCCCCATGTGTGTGTGTGTGTGTGTGAAATAACATATATGTAGCTCAATTGCTTAAATAAATAAACAATAGATGGTTATGAGTTTTGTAACACATTTTCTACCCTGTGCAGCCCGATAAAGTCTATTGCCTTGAGCTCCACTATTTTAGCCTTGCTGCTTGTTTCAAGAGCTGCTTTTGTTTCCCCACTATCCTATGTGTCAAATTTGACCAAAAAAACTACAGGCGAAAAGATCTCTATTAACCAGCAAGTGAGTATTTTATTTAGTAGCATCTTAGGCTTGTTATGTCCTCTTGCAAGAATCCTCAGGTTACTTACATGATGCCAGTCATTCAGGTCATTATTTGGTGGGCGGGTCTCATGAGAGGTGCTGTGTCCATTGCGTTGGCTTACAATATGGTAATACACTGTGTCTTATTGTGCTTTGTCCTGTAGATGCATGATCGATTGCCTCTTCGTAACAGGATGTTTGTTTCACTTACTGGCGTTGGCTGTGATTGAGTATCTTATTGCTAATGGCACTGATCGTGCTCTTGATGACATTATTGACAACAACTCACAAATCGCGGTATGTGCCATTGGCTCATTTTAGTCCATATTTCACTGTCTATAAGATTTATCCTTGCCTAATGCTGATTTTCTTTGGGAAGAAACTCACCAAAGTCGAACATGTGGAGCATAATGGAAAAGATGTTGGGCTCAATGTGCACAAGAAGGCCGAAATTGTTCTACCTATTATGGGTGACAGGGAGAGGCTTCAACTGTTAAGGGTAGTAGTGTAATAGTCATGTTAGTGTAATAGTCATGTAGGGGTAGTAATGTAATTGTAGTAGTTTAGGGTTTCTAGTCTAGGGTTTCACTTGTATACTATATATTGCCCCCTTGGACTCTTGCAATACAAGGAAGAATTCAGTCCCCATTTCACTCTTCTCTCCTAAAATCTAACATGGATCAGAGCCTAGATCCACAATCTAGCTTCCATCTCTTCCCGCTACCGTTGCCCCCGGGAGGAACAATCTCACTCCCGGGGGCGGCCATCTCATGTTGCGGCGAGAAGAGTAACTCCCAAAGCAGGCAGCGTCTTCAATCGGTTCGGTCGTTCGGCCGAGCCCGACTACCCTTCTCTCGTTCACTGGTCGTCGTCCTCGGCGACTGGAGCTCGCCCGCACGTCCTCGCGGATCCGACGCCTGGAGATCGCCCGCGCTTCCTCCTCCTCCGGATCCTCGTCGCCTCGCCTTCACTTCACCGGATCTGGCGGGATCCGGAGCTCCTCCGTCCGGGATCCACAAGCGCGAGCGCGAGATCCGGCGTCGCTCCTCCGCCGCCTTGTCTTCATCGACTCCTCTGCTTCGCCGGCTCGCGGATCCGCGCCGCACCTCTCCTCAAGCTCCGGATCTGCACCGCCGACTTGAGGAGGGCCGTCTCCACTGGCCGGCTTCGCCTCCCTTGCTCTGCTTTGGTCCGGCCCGACGCCGCCTCGTCTCCATCACCGACCTCCTCTGCGTCGCTAGATCCGGGTGGGATCTAGCCATCTTCGTCGCCGGGAGCTGCCTCGCCCTCACCGACCAAATCGGTTGGTCTCTGCCGTCGTCATCGTCGCCTGGGGCGTCACAGCCGGTCGGATTCGGCCGGATCCGCACCGCCGCCGCTGGAGACGACCAGATCCACGCCACCTCTGCTCGGTCGCCGTTGGATCCCGCCGCGCCACTTCGGCTTTGGGAGCTGTCTCTCCCTCCTCTGCTTCGACTCCCGCCGCCGCCGGGCCTCTAAATCCGCCGCCTCCCTCCTTTTTGCTTCGGCTGCTGTCGGTGGAAAGGAGTTGGTGCGAGAGGGGGCTGTTTTGGTGTGCAGAGGTGCCTGCTCTGTGTTGCTGTCGGTGGAGCGATCTTGCTTAAAGCTAAGGAGTTGTGTTGGTCCGATTGCATTGCTGCTAGCTATTTTGCTACTGTTAGTATCTTAGTCTATTTCCTTTGATTTCCATCGAGTCCATCCAAGTCCAATCCAAGTCCACTACATCTCTCTTTGAGTTCGTTGAAGTCGTGCTAGTTCATCATATCCTTTGTCGATTAGCCGATTGCTTCTTCTTTTTCGGGTTGCCGCGGTCCGTCCATTGGATCGAGTGCGGTCATCCCCATCATCATTGTTGATGCGACTTTGCCCTCTTGGTCCTCTCTTGTAGCCATCTTGCTACACATCTTCGCATCATTGCGACTTTTGACAAATGGCCTTCTTTGTCGTTATCATTAACTGTCTCTCCGTCGGGCGCCAGATTCGACACCGTCACCTCACATCTTGGGTGGGCGGATCTGGTCCGTCGTCTTTGTTTTCGTCGGACGCCAGATTCGACACCGTCACCTCACATCTTGGTGGGCGGATCTGGTTCACGTCCTCGTCTCTATCTCTATCATCATTGGCTTGATTTGACATATCTCTATATTCCTGTCGGTTTCAACATCTCCAAATCAAGCTCTTCGTGTGTGAAGAGCTGAAGGACAATTTTTGTTCAAGAGTTGCATGCTTCGACGAAATCTTCAAGCTCGGACTTTGGATTTACCTTTTTTTTTAGTGTTTGACCTCTTCAAACTCAATGCTATTGCATACGCATTGAGTTTGAGTGGGGGTGTTAAGGGTAGTAGTGTAATAGTCATGTTAGTGTAATAGTCATGTAGGGGTAGTAATGTAATTGTAGTAGTTTAGGGTTTCTAGTCTAGGGTTTCACTTGTATACTATATATTGTCCCCTTGGGCTCTTGCAATACAAGGAAGAATTCAGTCCCCATTTCACTCTTCTCTCCTAAAATCTAACATCAACAAGTTAGGGGGAAGGTTGTTGCTACGAGGGAATTCTTGCCTAATGCTGACTTTCTTTGGGAAGAAACTCACCAAAGTCGAACATGTGGAGCATAATGGAAAAGATGTTGGGCTCAATGTGCACAAGAAGGCCGAAATTGTTCTACCTATTATGGATGACAGGGAGAGGCTTCAACAAGTTAGGGAGAAGGCTGTTGCTACAAGGGACAAGTGAGGCAATCACACAGCTGACTTGTTGTGCAGTCCATTAACAAAACTCTTGTCTTTGCTTGTACAATTGATGTTTAGCTATTTTACATGGATCATATGTTTAGGTACTTTGGATTAGCGTCGAGTGGAATAACGTATAGATCAAGGAAACATATTCAGAATAAATTCAGCACTGCTTCGTTTCCTGAAAATCAAACGAATTGAGGATAATTTCAGAAAGCATGTTGCTACTAGCTTTTGGGATAGAAAGATGTGATCGAAACTGACGAAAACATGTATGCATGCCCTCCAAACTGAAAAGTGAGATAGAAAGATGTCATGGTACCATGTATTTGTATATGTGTTCTTTGTACATCTGTTCCTTTGCATGTGCTGTAGTTTTTCATTTATTTACACACTGCTGTTCTGCTCTCTCATGCCTCATCTTTGTGCCATCTGCAGGTTCGTTTCTTCTTTGTTGGTCTCGGTGCATCATTGCTGGATCTTCTGTTTTGTTGTCTACGCCTGTTACACTGTCAGTTCCCTTTCTCATGTTCCTCTTGTTTGCTTTCTTAGTTTACCTTGTTCGTATGTTTGACAATCCCATAGATTACTTTTTCCCGTTTAGTTTTTTACATATTCCCGTTGTCATACCTATGCGCCTGTTTTGTGTTTATGCTTATATGCGTTACATCTGCGTACATATGATCATGTTTTTGTTCGCCTGCTATACGTATAATTTGCAGTCTATACGATCGAACTTATGCTTCTTTTCCTTTACACCTAATGCTTTCCCCATAATACGAGTTGATTGTGCTCGCTGTGCTCGCGCGCCAAATGGCGCGCACGGGATGCTAGTCCTAAAGGGTAAATGGGCGCAGATTTCTTAGCTAGAGAGGGCGGCCACGTCGACGGTTTTTCTTCCGCTGTCCGATCTGCCGCTTCGTTTCTTCCTAGTTGTCTAATTTGGCTCCCGTTTTGCTTGCCTGCGTACCCGTCAATTTGTCTCAGCCGTTCGATGCTTGATCCACGTTCTCGGTCGTTTTATCGTTGCGGGCGGAGCACTCCCATGCCCGGACGTTTCCACCCCACGTGGTATGCGTTCGTCGATGTGTGTGCGCTTGGGCTGTCCTTGGTCCTCCTCGTGTCCCTCGTTCTCTCTTTGCTCCCTCTTCTACCTCGGGACCGTTCCTCCCCGCCCCCATCCCCTCCCAGGCGCACTGTCGTCCGGCCCACGTGGTCTCTGCTCATCGGTTCTTTTGTGCTCGCACGCCTCTTCCTCGCCCCGCCATGGAGTCCCTCCTCTCCTAGCTCCCCGTGTCCTCCCCCCGCCCCCGGGAGCAGCTCCTCTGCTACGTCATCATCGCCTACGGCCCCAGCCACCGCCCGCCGCGCCTTCGTCCACCCCACGCCCGCACCGCCCGCGCTCCTCCACGCCTCTCTCTTTGCCGACGCCTCCGCGACCTCCTCTCCATCTGTCGGGAGGCCGCCATTCCCGGACGCATGCTCCTACAACATCCTTATATGCGTCTGCCGCAGCGCTCGCTCCGTTGACCACGCGTCACACTGCTCAACGAAATCTTTGCGGCGAGGATAGCCCCATCGTCGTCACGTTTGGCACCCTCGTCGCCGCGCTTTGCGATTCGGCGGCACCGAGGAAGCGTTTGAGGTGAGTCGGTGTTGTGGGTGAATGCTTTGGAGTCAAGTGGGTGGGAGAAAGCGATGGGTGGTGTCTCAGATGATCAAAGCAGAGCCGAGGATACCGAGGCTCTGGATAGTTTGAGATTGGTTTGATTGTATCTCTCTATGGACTTGATCAATGCAATCGGTAGTTGACAAACAAGGACAGTGTGGTTTTCTAACTACCATTATGTTGCATCTACTAAACAAGGTCAGATAGTTGGTAGTCCCGCCTAAAAGGCTAAATCGAGATTAGTTCCTAGTCGCACATTATGATAAACTTGTTGATGGCGAGAAACAAATGAACATGAATCGACTTTCAGATACAGTTTAAATGTCTTTAAAACTACCTTTTGCAAGTATTCACAGAGTTAATTAGACATTGTTTTGATGCAGAAAAGATGTAGCACATCACTTGGAAGTACATTAGCAATACGGGGTCTTGACTCATGTGCATAAATGTACGTATTGAAGATACACACACACACACACATATATGTTTTGGATTTCTGATATGCTTCTGAAGATATATTGTTTTTTTGACTTTTTGTCCTCTTCCTGACTCATAATGTGATTGTGTCCTTATAAATATTTGTTAACATCTCTAGAGAATTTGTGTAAGGTCTCTTCTTTGCAAGAACTCCATTTGCAAGAGAGCAGAGTCTCCTTTTTTGCTTTTGCCTTTATTTGTTTGCAAGAACTCCATTTGTAAGCGCATCGTGAGCCGATCGAAGGTTATATTTACTGGACAAGAAACATGGATTTGGGAGGATCTTCATGTAGTGGCCTAGCTTGAAGTTAGAGAGGAAGGCGTGGTCTGTGACATGCTCATAATTTTACTCTATATTATCTTCCTTAATTGATTTGTCCACTAAGGTTGGTTGTCTATGTTAGCGATTTTTAGATGGGTTATAACCTAACGTAAGAGATGCTACCTAGAATCAATCTTTGCAAATGTTTGCTAACTTTATCTTGTCGTTGATATATGGAATGAGGTTGTGGAATGTTTTTATTTATCACGATCCGGTAACCTGCTTCATGGAAGCTTTTATTGCCTTTTTTAGTGATGTATGTGTTACTGATTTATCTGAGCTTGTGCATGTACAACCATTGCCGTCTCACTGTTATTGTACTGATTGCGGTCTAAATGTGAGTCGGATACCTGTCCTCCTCCCTTCTATGGATACATTATGAAGATAAGGATAAATTATTATTACCTCATTAGTTTTTTTGCATAGTATATTTAATGAGGTGGATTTTTTGTGATGTTCTTTACGACTTGAGTTATGTACTGTGTGTTGCTGCTCATTTTTTCAATTCTAAATGATGTGTGCCATGGATTTTAAATTCTATGGATACATTATGAAGGTAAGGATATATTATTCTTATCTCATTAGTTTTTGCTTGCATAGTAAATTTAATGAGGTGGATTTTTTATGAGGTTCTTTACGATTTGAGTTATGTGCTGTGTGCTATTGCTCATTTTTAAAATCCTAAATGATGTGTGCCATGGCTTGACAGAAGGTCTTGCTATACTACATATATGATATACTGTGTTGTTGCCATGTTTGCGATAAAAAAAAGGATTCCTGTACCTTGTGGTCTGTAGCTTGGATGTTTATCTGTATGCGGAAAATATTACATGCATTTGATGGCATGTTGGATTGCAATTAGGTTCTTGAAATAAACCGAAACCTAGAAATTTGATGGTTTTGTGTGCTATGGCCATTTATCATATGCACATGAATTCTACCTGTCTGGATATCATGCTAAATACGTAGTGTGGTTTAAGATGCTGTGAAATTTCCTTTTTTTCATGATAGGATGATGTTCTCTCTCATGGCCATTAAGTTTGTAGTTGTTGTCTGTGCAACAATTAATGTTGAGTGAGTTAGAAAGTTGTGCTAGAATCGGTGCCGTGCTTCATGTAGACATTTAGTATATTGATTTGCTTAAGAAATGTTGTTTGTAGTTGTATATGATACAACAAAATACATTCGCTTTGTCATTTGGTGTATTCTGCTCTTGAACTTACTTGTATGCCTATTTCTTACTGAACTTCACTGTAGACCCTTGATATGCTAGATGCTGTGCTTGACGTTGGTGGTGTCTATGATTCCAGCCGACATCACTATGATCATCACCAGAAGAGCTTCAACGAGGTCTTTGGACATGGCTTTAACACTAAACTTAGCAAAGGCTTTGGGCTTGTCTACAAGGTACTTGGCATAGAAAATGCGTGTTCTCGAAACTTGAATTATTTTCCATTAGAAGTTTAGAACCTATGTTATAAAATTCGGCAAAGATCTTTTAAATGGGTCCCCAATCGCACTACTGTAACTAGGTGGTCTCATTGTGCCATATATTAGTGGATGTTATGAAATCTCATAACACAGCTTGTTTTATGTATTAACAACCTTTCCGTAATTTATCTGGGTATCGAAGTTTACAAGTTGCAAATTGACAATTGTAACTTTCTTTAGTATTTGTTTTCTTTTATCTTTTTTCATTTATGACATAAATGTTCTGTTTATCAGTTAAACTTTGCCTGATATTGCAGCATTTTGGTAAGGAGATAATTGCAAAAGAGCTTGAGCTTAATGAGGACCATGAAGATGTTCATCGGTTGTATTTTGCGATATATAAAAGCTTTGTTGAGGTGTGAATCTAAACTCATAACCAGCCCGTGAAATTTACTGTAGTGCTTTTGATGTATAATTAGTGAACGACTAAGTTAAGTTGAACCTTGCTTTGTCTTGTTTATTTATATAAGTGCATAGCATTTGAACATGTAGTCTATTGTTTGAATCTTAGGTAAACTAATGGCATAGCATGTACTATATTCTCCACTTTAACTATCATACGCATACACGTCTGCTTCTTAAAAGGATCAGGTAAGTTTATTTTTTCATGCTAACGAGTTATGTGTAACAGAGTGATTAGGTTACACAAATATTTCAAAGTTTGCCTATTTGTCTTGTACAACATTGAAAGCATAGTGAGTTTATTTACAACTGTCCATACATACAACATGATTGTCGTCTATCCACTTCCACCCGCGCAACGGCTACGGCGGCGCACACCACACGCTCCGCCGCCTCCTTCGACGGTTCTACCCCTGCGTTACCCCGCTACTGGCGTCGGCTGCATCCGCGTCTCCTCCTCAAGGTTAGAGGTATGCGTGTCTCCTCTACGTTTTAGGTTTAGATGTTTGCGCGATCAAG
The DNA here is from genome assembly GCA_036346405.1 of Phyllostachys edulis. Taxonomy (NCBI): domain Eukaryota; kingdom Viridiplantae; phylum Streptophyta; class Magnoliopsida; order Poales; family Poaceae; genus Phyllostachys; species Phyllostachys edulis. The sequence continues at coordinate 74,548,381 of CM070561.1, forward strand.
ATTGTGATACCATGTTCTCGAAAGAAAAAGGAATCAATGCTGCTGTGATCCCTGATAATTTTCTTCCCCCAAGCTAGAAAATGCTACCACGATCGTGAATTTTTTCTCTTCATGAACTTGAATTAACTAGCGTATGACTCGTGCCATTGCAATTCTAGATTCATAATGGAAAGTTCTCAACCCAGTTAGTTTCTAATCTTCCGTAACATTGGATAGGTCTAAAATGTTTGATGTCCTGGAAGTGCATCTTAGTGAATTAAAGTAATACTTGAGAGGCAAACAAAATATGTTTTCACTGATATCTGATATTTAGTCACGGCTAGGTGGTTCACACGATGACCTGCAAGAATGAGAATGTATTAAGTATTAACTGTTGTGAAGCTGCTTTGGTTTTACATATCGATCTTCTTTGCGTACTTGTCCGACCATGTTGGGAGCTCTGACTTCTTGTAATTGAAGGGAGGTTTGTTTCTCAGATATTTCTTGGTGCTATGGAACTAGGTCCTGTATGCTGTTAACTTGTTTTGGGGTTGGGTCTTATTCTGCTACCATGTTCTCAGGAGTTAGGTTGCTCTGTAAAGTGTAAACAATCGTTGAATTGTTTTCCTTGGTTTCATTCTGGTAAAATGGAACTGGGGTAGGATCTTTGTGCTTTGTGTTTATAAAATGATATGTTTTCACCACTGCCCTTTAGATACGCTTCGAAGGAATTGAAGTTTTGTAGGTTTTCTTTCAAGCATGGTTATTAAGGCGGTAAGACGAGACGACTCACCCCCCTCACACCTTTTAAGCGATAAGGCGTGAGGCGAGGCGAAGCCTTACGCATCATAAGGCGACAGTGCAGAGTAGTCGATGGCACATCCCTTGGTTCCTATACATGCTCCTTGCCTCCTTGTTCCTATGAATGGCATTTCCCCTAAGTCAGTTCTATGAATCCTGATTCATGAATTTTTTTTAAAGAATGCCCGCTGCCCGCTGGGATGCATGCGCATAAGAGTGCCCGGCTGCCCCGCCTCCTCTTATCCCCCAGCCCGGCCGACGCAACCATCGCTTCGGCTTCTTCGCCCTTTAGCGCCGCGCCGCCTCCCGATCGCGCCAAGATCCCTCCCCTCTCTCCGGTCCTCCCTCGGCCCGGCGCGCCTCCCTCCTCTCGGCTCTCGCCCCTTCACCGCGCCACCTCCTCCTCACTCGAGGAGGACCGCGACGGCGATGGGGAGCCGGGAGGAGCTGCGATGAGGAACATGGGAGAGGCTGACAAGCGAGGCGACGCTTAACCGTCGGAGGCGCCTTACCGCTTAGGCGACGCCTAAACGACGCCTTGATAAGCATGCTTTCAAGTAAAAGTACTTTACTTCAGTGGATACTGATTTTATTTGTTGCATTATCTCATTGGTTTTGTGGTGTTCATGTTGGTTACCACCATGACATAAATGCCATATAACCCGTTATAGAACTTGTTTCTGCAAAATGCATGTTCCCACAATCACACCTAGCTTTGTACAACAATATCTACTCTGAGTTCTGACTGGAAACTTGTACTAACATGGAGTTCACTGCTGTTAGTTAAAATATTTGCTAGAGGCTGGTGCCTAGTTTTGCCTATGGAAAAGTGCTAGATCAACATGCACACTAGTTATGTGGGCCTGGAGTGTTTATCTGGTAGCCACCACTCACTATCCAGGTGCCGTGGTCATGAAATTAGGGTGTTATTGTCTAGATAGGGGAACATCCGCAAAAGTTCATCTTTGTTGTTCATATATTTGCTAATATGTCATGGTTCTCGATTTTGATTTATGACGTAAACATGGTTATTTGCTTGACTTGCTTTACGCATACACTACTGTAGTGCTGTGCTTTGTTCTTGTTATGTGCATTCCATTTGTAGATTTTTATTTTGCTATAGGTGCATATATGCTATATATTTTTTTTCATTTCATTGGCAGGTCTTGATTTTCAGTTGTTCTGTCACTTGATCTCAAGTTCAAAACATGGCTCCTATTTTTGCTGGCAAAGCAGTGGCCACCGCGGTCATTAGAAATTTGGTTACAAAATCCCTGGATTATCTCAAGGATCAACTGTCAGCACCAGACAAGGCAAAGTTGTAGCAGAGCTTGATGAGCAAGTTGACAGCAGTTCAAGCAATTTTTGACGCTGTTGACCAGAACATGATACTGGAGGCCGAAAGATCTGCGCTGGATGAATGGCTCGTGCAACTGAGAACAGCCACAGAGAAGGCCGATGAAGCTCTTGATGAACTAGAATATTATAGTTTGAAGAAGGAAACCAGTATGCGAAAGTTGAGTACATCCTCCCGTTTGCTTAAGCTTCACCTCGGACCTCCAATGTCTCTTAAATTTCACTCTACTCTCAAGAAGTTGACGGTCGAAATAGAGGGATTAGATTCAGTTCTCAATGGTGTCGGAAACTTCATCCATATCGTGAACCACCTTCACCGCCAAGATATACTCTCTGATCGTGAGACTGGGAGGAGGTCAATGATACATAGTGTGTTTGGACGAGGTGCTGAAAAGGAACAATTAGTTCAATGGCTGACCACCACTCGATCTGCTCATGAAAATGTTGTTGCCATTGCTATAATAGGGTTTGGTGGTATGGGGAAGACCACCCTTGTTCAATTTGTCTGCGAAGATGAGAGAGTTTTGAAACACTACTCTGAGAACATTGTCTAGATACATGTTTCTAAGCAGTTTGATCCACTGCACTGACGAGAAAGATTCTCGAATCCATTACAAAGAAGAGGCATAGTGCTGAGATGTTGGATGTTCTGCAAGCATGTCTTGAAGAGTTGTCCAGAAGGTTCTTGCTGATTTTAGATGACGCCGGGGAAGATTCACTAAATCACCATAAATGGCAACCGTTTTTAGCACCTCTGTGCAAAGCTCTTGCTGAAAGCAGAATTTTGATCACCACGCGGATGAGATCCGTTGTTTGTTCGGTTGAATGTGTGATGAAGAGATACGGAAAACAATGTTTGAAGCTAGATCTAGATGGCTTAGGAAATAAAGACCTTCTGGATCTCTTTAAATCCTATGCCTTTGCGAGCTCACATCTTTCTGATCATAAAAAGTTGCAACTGATGAGTGAACATATCGTAAAGAAATTAATAGGGTGTCCGCTGGTAGCAACAGCAGTTGGACAACAGCTATGGAACAAGAAGGATCACATGCAATGGAGCTCAATCCTGAATAAAAAATCCCCACACATTGTTGTACCTAGTGTTATGGAGATTCTCAAGCTTCTATGAGAATCTCCCTCCAGAAATGCAAATTTATTTCAGATATTGCACTTTGTTTCCTCCACATTACAAGTTCAGTATGGAAGAGTTTATTGATATGTGGGTTGGTTCAGGATTGATATTGCAAAGGAACGAAGACATACAAAAGCAGAATATCATATTTAGCGTGGAAGCTACTGCTAGAGAATACTCTAGTCTTTTGGAAAGAAAATCATTCCTTTCCATAGCTTCTCCTAGTGCAGACCATTATGTTATGCATGCTTTAGTCTATCAGTTGGCTTGTTCTATATCCAGCAAGGAAGTTTTATGGCTTGAATCTGCTAACTCCAAAGCCCGTGTGCCTCCTACCGTGCGCCATTTATCTATTGAAGGTATCATCTACAAAGTCATCAAAAACCTTTCCCAGACTAAGGAGTTGTGTTTGCGTACTCTTGTCATAAAAGTTGACAAAGATGGAGATAGTTTCAATGAACCAAAAGTTACAGAAAATATCAATAAGCTTATTAAGAGAAGCAAAGGCTCGTGACTATTAATCTTACATGGAAGAAACTACCCTGTCCTAAAGGTTGAATTCTCCAAACTGAAACATCTTCGCTATATCTCGATGTTAAATGTTAATAGATCTGATCTTTATAAAGTGTTCAAGCTCTATCACCTGGATATTATCAGGATTCAAAGTGTATTACATAAGGAGAAAATGAGTTTGAGTGGTATAGGTAACCCGCTTCAGTTGTGAAAATTGGATCTTCCTAAGGGCACAGTTTCAAGAATCCGTTTCATTGGACAATTAACCACTCTTCGGGAGTAGAATGGATTTTTTTGTCAATACAAAAGAAGGGCATAAGATAGATGAGCTAAGGGATCTAATGAGACTTCAGAAAGTCAGTGTGCTTGATGTTCAGAATGTTAGTGATCGTAGTGAAGCAAATGCTGTTGAATTGCATGCTACCCATCATATCCACGGATCATTAGTTGCTTGAGATCTTTGTTCGGAGAAAGACTCTGAAGGATCTGGTCATCATCACAATAATCTTCATTGATATCCCACTCCGAAGACAATAGTCTCATATCAGTCTTGGCATGCAATTCAGCAGCATTTGCTTCACTACGATCAGTAACATTCTGAACATCAAGCACACTGACTTTCTGAAGTCTCATTAGATCTCTTAGCTCATCTATCTTATGCCCTTCTTCTGCGTTAACAAAATCCATTCAACTCCTGAAGAGTGGTTAATCGTCCAATATGACGGATTCTTGAAACTGTGCCCTTAGGAAGATACAATTTCCGCAACTAAAGCAGCTTACCTATACCACTCAAACCCATTTCCCCCTTATGTAATACACTTTGGATCCTGATAATCTCCAGGTGATAGAGCTTGAACACTTTATAATGATCAGATCTATTGACATTTGACATCGAGATATAGCGAAGATGCTTCAGCTTAGAGAATTCAATATTTAGGACGGAGCCGTTTCTTCCATGTAAGCTTAATAGTCACAAGCCTTAGCTTCCCTTAATAAGCTTATTGATATTTTCTGCACCTTTTGGTTCATTGAAGCCATCTCCATCTTTATCAACTTTTATGACAACAGTACGCAAACACAACTCCTTAGTCTGGGAAAGGTTTTTGATGACTTCGTAGATGATACCTTCAATAGATAAATGGCGCACGGTAGGAAGCACACAGACTTTGGAGTCAACAGATTTAAGCCATAAAACTTCCTTGCTGGATATTTAACAAGCCAACTGATAGAATAAAGCATGCATAACATAATGGTCTTCACCAGGAGCAGCTATGGAAAGGAATGATTTTCTTTCCAAAAGATTAAAGTATTCTCTAGCAGTAGCTTCCACGCTAAATATGACATTCTGCTTTTGTATGTCTTTGTGCCTTTGCAATATCAATCCTGAACCAACCCACATATCAATAAGCTCTTTCATGCTGAACTTGTAATGTGGAGGAAACAAGGCGCAATATTTGAAACAAATTTGCATTTCTGGAGGGAGATTCTGATCACTAAGCTTGAGAACCTCCATAACACTAGGTACAACAATGTGTGAGGATTTGTAATTCAGGATTGAGCTCCATTGCATGTGATCCTTCTCGTTCCATAGCTGCTGTCCAATTGCTGTTGCTACCAGCGGACACCCTGTTAATTTCTTTACGATCTGTTCACTCATCAGTTGCAACTCTTGATGATCAGAAAGATTTGAGCTCGCAAAGGCATAGGATTTAAAGAGATCCAGAAGGTCTTTATTTCCTAAGCCATCTAGATCTAGCTTTCAGACATTGTTTTCCGTATCTCTTCATCACACATTCAATAGAACAAACAACAGATCTCATCCGCGTGGTGATCAAAATTCTGCTTTCAGCAAGAGCTTTGCACAGAGGTGCTAAAAACAGTTGCCATTTATAGTGATTTAGTGAATCTTCCCAGGCGTCATCTGAAATCAGCAAGAACCTTCTGGGCAACAACTCTTCAACTTCAAGACATGCTTGCAGACATCAACGTCTCAGCACTATGCCTCTTCTTTGTAATGGATTCGAGAATCTTTCTCGTCAGTGCAGCTAGATCAAACTGCTTACAAACATGTATCCAGACAATGTTCTCAGAGAAGTGTTTCAAAACCTCTTATCTTCGCAGACAAATTGAACAAGGGTGGTCTTCCCCATACCACCCAACCCTATTATAGCAATGACAACAACATTTTTACGTGTAGATTGAGTGGTGGTCAGCCATTGAACTAATTGTTCCTTTTCAGCACCTCGTCCAAACACTTTATGTATCATTAACCCCCTCCTAGTCTCACGACCAGAGAGTATATCTTGGCGGTGAAGGTGGTTCACGATATGGATGAAGTTTTCGACACCACTGAGAACTGAATCTAATCCATCTATTCCGACCATCAGCTTCTTGAGAGTAGAGTGAAATTTAAGAGACATTGGAGGTCCCAGGTGAAGCTTAAGCAAACGGGACGATGTACTCAACTTTTGCATATTGGTTTCCTTCTTCAAGCTGTAATATTCTAGTTCATCAAGGGCTTCATCGGCCTTCTCTGTGGCTGTTCTCAGTTGCCAGAGCCATTCGGTCTTTCGGCCTCCAGTATCATGTTCTGGTAAACACCATCAAAAATTGCTTGAACTGTTGTCAACTTACTCGTCAGGCTCTGCTGCAACTTTGCCTTGTCTAGTGCTGACAGTTGATCCTTGAGATATAACCAAATTTCTATGACCGCGGTGGCCACTGCTTTCCCGGCAAAAATCACCACTCGATTTAGGTGGACATTAGATCAAGTGGCAGAACAACTGAAAATCAAGACTTGCCAATGAGATTAAAAAAATAGCATATATGCACCTATAACAAAATAAAAACATTCAAATGAAATGCACATAACAAGAACATAGCATAGCACAGCACTACAGTAGTGTATATGTAAAGCAAGTCAAGCAAATAACCATGTTTACGTAAGAGAATTTTGTTTATGCCACTGATGTTATCGGGGCTTTTGGATTTTGCCATTGATTTTTGCCTTGTTGGTTTTATGCTCTTGGAATCACAACTTCTTTTTAAAATACCGCTAGTGACTCAACTTTTCTAAAAAATGTCAGAGCTTCCCCTACCATGCCCCCCCCCCCACCACCACACACACACCACCCATCTCTGTCTTTCTCTCTCCTTTCTATTCCGGAATTTCAATCCTTTTTTCTCTGTTTGATGGCAGCAACAAACCAACAACTATCGCAATGCGATGCAATTTTGTGAATTGGAAAGGGCACAAGGGCTATTTCGCCTTGACCTTATGAGAGTGATATTTATCAGAGTGACATTTTTTAACTTTACAATTGTGGATAACATAGAACCAATAAGGCAAAAAAAAAACCCGAAAACCGAAAACCACAAAACATGATTGATATAGACCGAATTTTCTCACAAGGAATAAAAGAATCACACATGTATGCGACGCAATTTTCGTTGTGTTCGTGTAATTCGATGGGATTTTGAGGTTAAAGGTGTGATTTTTGGGTGTGCCAGGATGTCGTGGAACGTAGTTTTGTGTTTATGGTCTTTTTGCCTCGGATTGTGGGCAAAGGCGACAACTTTTTTGTTAGATCTGTTCGTTTCCGCCGTCATTTCGGTGTGTCGTGTGGCTCACAAAGTTTGAACCTTGGCTGGACCCGGGATTTCAGCCTGATCTTTTGTTCGCTGTCTGATTTGCTTAAGGAAAGTGCTTGCCGTGTGTAAAAGTTGTAATCTTTGAGCAGAAACCTGCCATTTTTAATTCTCATATATGATAAATAGGATTATGATTTGTTCTTGGACTTGCTCTGCAGATCAACCAGTGATCGATCCATAGCTCGCATCACTACCGCCTTAGAAGGACGCCATGGCTTCCAACGGCGGCGGTGGTGGCGGCGTCCTTCGCCACAACAACAGCAGCCGCCTCTCAAGCCCCAAAAGTCCTCGGCCTCTGGGAGGGCCGACTTCGATTCAGGCCAGTGCAGCATTGGCACTGGGAATGGGAACCCAATACAGTGCACGAGCAGCTGCGGTAGCATTGCGCCTGCTCGTTCCGCTTCCACCATCAAGCGCATGTCATCCGCTGTCTTCCCCTCAAGCGTCGTGGCTGGCATTGAGCCTCTAGTTTCGTTCAAGGATGTCCCGAACTCGGAGAAGCAGAATCTGTTCGTGAGCAAGCTAAACTTGTGCTGTGCTATCTTCGACTTCTCAGACTCTCTGGCTGTGAACAAGCCTTATAGCCTTATACTGTCATGTCATCAGCACTAGCGTGACAGTTTGGTATTATCACACCAGGGAATCTGGCGTGACAGGACTTTGACACCAACAGTGGTTAGATCTTTAAAAAATAGTCGACAATGTCACGCCACTAGAATTGGCGTGACAATACCAAACTGTCACGCTATCACTCATGGCGTGTGACAGTGTCCACGCAAGCTCTCCAAACTGGCACGTCGTGCGCATGTCGAGCGGACGGGGGCTTGCATGACAGCTTTGGTCACGTCAGAGAAAATGGCGTGATATAGTGGTTTTGTCACGCCGCTCGTCATGGCGTGATTAAAGAGGTCAGAATTAGAAATAAAGTTCGCGAGGGTTGACTTTAAAATATTATTAAAAAAATATTAAATAAAAAAAATTCGAATTTTCTCGACAAGGAATAAAAGAATCACACATGTACCCCACGCAATTTGGCTCCTACACCATTTCGTCTGCAGGAATCTTGTGGAAGGATTTGGCATCGCTAGCATCGCAATCTTCCAAGCCAGGATCGTTGTAAACAACCAAACAGTAGAAACCAACGAAGACGACGGACGCCGTCATGCACCAGATGGCGACGACCAACGCGGGCGGCATGATCTTGCACACGCGGTACGCGAACGCGCAGCTGAGGACGGTGGACAAGGCCCAGACGGTGAACTGCAGACGGCGCCTCTCCCCGGTGGGTGACGCCGGCGTGAGCTGCTCGACCCGCCGGAGGCATAAGAAGAGCATGCCGAGGTCGGCGTAGGCGGCGACGACGAATGCGAGGTCCCAGGGATCATCGCGCACCCGTCGCGCCGTCTGGACGAAGCTGTAGACTAGGAAGACAAGCACGGCGAGATGAAGGCACACGCTGCACGCCTGGTCGAGCAGCGCGCCAAGTAGTTTCCTTGGCTCCGAGGCGCGCGGAGAATCGGCATTGGCGGCGGTTGCCATGGCCACATCGAAGCTCTCTGCCTTGGCATCCATTGACTAGCTAGCTAGGTGGCGCCTTCGTCTTCGATCGATCGCTTGCGAACTTGAGATGTGTGTGATGAGTTCGAGAATTGCGATCCATACATGAGCATTCCATGGCGTTATATAGATAGATCGCTCAACTCTCAACCGTGTCGATCCGGCCCCCAATCTTGCTGCGAACTTTCGCTTCACTTTCAGTGGCAAATCAAACTAAACGCGTTGTGGGGTATATATATGCAGTATCTCCGTAGATAGTGACGATGACGCACACAGGGTTAAAAAACCGCGTCGTCTAAAGAAAAAAAAACTAGGAAAAGAATGCCACTCAGAGAAGAATCACCGGGGTTGTTAATGTGGCATATATATAGTACTACCGCCGCGTTTTCTTGACCGACTTCAAGAAAATCTGCCTTAATCCACTTGGAAGGACTTCAGTTTTGGCCCTGGCTTCACGAAGTTCGACAGGCATGTGTACGTGTCACCTGGGATGGGATTCTGACGTCATGATGCTGATCGATGGACATATTGGAATTACTAGGGCTAGGGTATGATTCCGACGTTAGGGTTGCACAGAGAATAAACGATGCAGTCTCGTCCTAGATCTGCAAGTCTCGAGTCTCGACAGTTCGCTGTCCTTCCCTCGTTGACGTGACTTTAATATTTCTTTGACGCGGACCATTTCCGCGGGCTGGGTAAAACTCTGAAACTGCAAAGGAATAATTTAGGACGTTGTGCGACGTCTTGCTTATTATTGCCATGTTAGTTTGTGTCGTATGCTTTTGGAATCTGCTGTACAAATACAACCATCTTATTAAAAATTTCGGGATTTTATTTGAATTTCTCGCCACCTTCTTAAATACGAAGGTCATTGACCCAAAAGGAGACGGCCGAGACTGAATAATTTTTTTTTGTGTAAACATGTTGTAAAAATATTATGACAGTTCATCTATAATCAATCTGTAAATTTGTTTATCTGCGATATATACGTGTATCTATTATCGATATATGTGTATTTGTGTATTTACTTGTATCTTTTATCTGCATGTGTAAATTGTTCTATTGTAATTAAGAAACTCGGCATGCAATTAAGAAATCATTCCATTGTAATTGATTCAGTAATTAAGAAATTATTTCATCTGTGATTGTATCTGCTTTCTTATTTTCAGATGACATGGCTAGCATTTCCTGAGTCTAGCCAAAAAACATTTTTTTAGTGGCCAGCTTCGCTGGCTTGCCTTAAAGAAGAAATGAGCACACGCGCCGAACGGAGTCGAGCGCGGGCGGGCAGAGGGCTCGACGATCGCTCATGCCAACTGAGCTTCGCTCAGTGCTCCACAAGCACATGCGTTGTGCTACGCTCGAACGCGGGCGGGCGAGGACCCGACGTCCCCGCTTGCCAACTGAGCTACGCTCAGTTCTCATAATATTTTTAGCTATAGAAGGAACTATTACAGACGGTTTTGTGGTATAAACCTTCTGTGAACGCCAACTATCACAAATGGTTCTGTGCACCAACCGTCTATGATGTATATCCCTTCACAAACGGTTGGTAAACACATCCGTCTGTGATGACCGACGTATCACAGACAGTTTCGTGGTTGAAGACGTCTGTGATAGTTGGTGTTCACAAACAGTTATTTATACAAACCGTCTGTGTTGTGACTTATCACAGACGGTTCAAAAATCGTCTGTGATAATCGCATGCTATCATAGATGCAATAAATCAGACGGTTCAAAAACCGTCTGTGATGAGAGTTTAGAATTGTCTGTGATGACCCTCTGTGTGATAGTGAAAACAAACTCAATACGAATGGATCAGCACTACTTGCGTGACCCGATCTACAGTCTACATGCACTCACTGACTGTAGCATGCTAACTACATTGATCATTTGAATACAATAGTAGTAGTAATATGCCAAAAGCGATAGGGAAGACTTCCTCGTGCGCTGGGAAGAATTGTCGCCCCCACCGAGAATTCCGAGCAAGGACACGTCTCTATAATCTATACAAGGTGATAAGCACTTCCCCTCATCAAAATTTAGCACTAGAAAAAAAAAATCAGAAATTAAACAAGGATAGTCATGTCGCAGTCAAACAAGCTCCTCCTTTGCCACCTCCCCCTCCTACTTCTCGCCTCTGCCGCCACCGCTGAGGCGCACCACCACATCTCCGGCAACCAGTTCAGTGTTAGAACAACTCCAGGAGACAAGACACTCGCTCGGCGGAACGCTTACGCTAGAAACCAATGAAGCACACACGCATACGCTGGGAGCAACAAACGCAAGAAGCACAAAGCAATTTTGGTGCTGCACGTAACTCACGACACTTTTCTCTTCTCAACACATTGGCTTCTCCCGTTCACGGTTTACATGGTGCTTAGCCCATCTTTATACACGTATGCACAACTCGACTCAAACACGTATTCAAGCATGAATAGGAAACGGGCTCGGATATGAAACTGACACCGAAACGGAAACTTAAAAATAAAACAAGATTATTTCTAACAATCACCTCCCTTAATCTTATTTTTTCACTTTGATCACACCAAACTTTTCTTCTTTGACTTTTGATGGCGATGCTTCTTATACTTTCTCTTGTCTTTCTTTTTCTTCTCGCTTTTCTTAGCTTCACCACCGAAACTTCATGTGTCATCTGCATGTGCATGGGTTCCATTTCTTTGACCCAAACTACTGGCTTCATTAGCAAATGCATGCACGTGGGGACCACCCAAGCTTTTGCCTTGGCCTTCTGTGTCGTTGCCGCATGCACTTGTTTTCTTCAGGATGTCATGCAATACATCTACATCTCCCTCAATTTCAACTTCTGCATGTGTGTGGAGCCTACTGTCCCACGCCAATATTTTTTTAACCTTTGCTCTGTCGCCACTTTGTCCTGGGGCTCCGTGACCCGCCTTCCGACGCCAACAAGCATGTCCTTCTTTGCCGATGGGGCTCGCCACCGTCCTCCCGAGATCTGACTTTCTCGCCCGGTGCCGCCCGCTAGGACCTTTCGAGCTGCCGTTGCCTACGTCGTCTGTATGCACATGGGGCCCACCGTCTCCAGCTGTGTACACGTCACACCCTTCATGCACGTGGGACTCGCTGCCCCCACAGCGCCCTGCGCGTCGTCTAGACCTCTCGAGGCTCTGCCTGCTACGCCTTCTGCGTGCTACTCTTGGGTTCCGTCATGTCTTGGTTTAATACTCTAGTTTCACTCTGGCTCCTCTAGACTGTCCTTCACACAAACTGGCTTACAAGTTTTCAAGAAAATTTTGTACAACCGGTTCGGAGATTTTTTTCACTTTCATCAACATATCTTTGTTTTTATCATAGACACGCAAGAACTCATCCTGCAGCCCCACCCTGCACCCCCGTTCTGCCAATTGCCCGAGACTGAGTATGTTATTACACAGACTTAGTATAAAATAAATTTCAGTCAGCATCCTCTAATCACTGTTCTTGCATTTCAGAAGCATTGTTCCTTTGCCTTTTATCTGCACAGTGGAGCCGTCGCCAAATTTGACTTTGCCCGTAATCTTCTCGTCGAGCTCATAGAATATGAAACGATCTCCCGTCATGTGATTGCTTGCTCCATTGTCCAAGTACCACTCATCAGTATGATCACGGCTGCCTCCCTCTGTGCGTAGTTTAGGAACTACATTTTCCACGTTCAACATCACCATGACCGACGCCTCGTTGACACATAAGGAGAGAAGCAAGGTCGGCGCGTCGTCTTCACTAGCGCGGGTGAGGTTTACCTGCTCATTCTTCTTCTTGTTTCAGCAATCCGAAGCATAGTGCACATACTCATCGCAGTTGAAGCACTTTATGTGGCTGCGACACTCCGATGCATAGTACCTGTATTTGTCACATTCAAAACACTTGACATGTGACTTATCACGGGATCTATCACCACCGCCTTGCCTAGCCCAGTCTCCACCTCCTCCTCTACTACCTCGCCCCCACCCGCGTCCACGCTTGCGGCTTCTTGATGAGCCACGACGGTCTTCCTCTGACGATTCCTTGTGAAACTGTCTGCCACCGCCGGGCTTCTGCCCGCTAGACGAGCCCTAGCCATGCTCGCGCTGCTTCATGTGCGCAAGCCACTCCTCCTCTGTGAGGAGGAGGTGTTCGCTGGCGCCGTTGGTGTTGTCTTGTTCGTAGTGCTCTTCTACGACCTTCAGTCGTCCAGTGAGCTCCTCCACTGATAGCATCTGCAAGTCAACGAGCGTCTCAATTGAGATCGCTACCTAAGAATACCTTGGTGGGACAACGCGGAGGAATTTTTTAACAACACAATCTTCCTCAATCTTGTCCCCGAGTATCTCCAAGCTGTTGACTAGGCCGGTAAGCCGCATTGCGAGGTCATCCACCAATCCGCTGTTCTTGAATTTGATTGCGTCAAATTCTTTGCGCAACGTCTGCGTCTTTGCCTCGCGTACGTGTTGGACGCCCATGCGCAATGTCTTGATGGTGTCCCACGCATCCTTGGCAGTGTTCTTGATGGCAAGCGTAGACAGCATCTCTAACGAGATGGCCCGGAGTATGGCGGACAATGCCATCCTGTCGTCGCGGTAGTCTCCATTGCCGGGGTCGATCGCCTCCCATAGGCCTTGCGTCTGTAGGTTCACCATCATCACGAGAGCCTAATCTCCATAGTTGATTCGCGTCAATATCGGGTAGATGACCGAGCCTCCTGATCACCACTTCCCGGCCACCACCGCAGCCGCTAGCAGATCTCGCCTTTAGACGTGCGCCGACGTCGCTGGGCATCCTTGGTCGGGTAGGTGAGTGGGAAGATGATCGACACATTGCCAAATCGAGTACAAGGCTCTGATACTAATTGTTAGAACAACTCCAGGAGACAAGACACTCGCTCGGCGGAACGCTTACGCTAGAAACCGATGAAGCACACACGCATACGCTGGGAGCAACGAACGCAAGAAGCACGAAGCAATTTTGGTGCTGGACGTAACTCACGACAACTTTTCTCTTCTCAACACATTGGCTTCTCACGTTCACGGTTGTTGTAAGAATAATTCATCCCTCCTTAGTCTGGGGGCCCCCTTTGCTGGAGACTCACATACAGGTCCAAGAAATGTAGTTATACTCATGAAAGACTATAATACCCCTCACTTGTACTCATAATGTAACTATCCCCCCAAGGGGTATTTTGGTCATTTGTACAGGCTGAGGAGCCTATAAATACCCCATGTATCCCTCCTTTCAAGGGGAGGGCTCTCTTGAGCAATGAAGAAGTATGTTCAAGCTGGTGAGCCTCGGGGCTCCTCTCCGAGGTAACCCCCGTTGGCTCACCGACAGGAGTAGGGTGGTCCTCTCGGACCCCCGAACCTGTATAAATCCTTGTGTCATTTCTTACTCTCATGGACGAGGGCCCGTTAGACGGCCGACGTCCACCCCCTCACTCGTGTTTGGTTTTTACACCTACAACATTGGCGCCGACCGTAGGGACGTAGCTAATCGATGAAAGGCTATGTCTCCTACCAAAAAATACTCTAAGTCCACGAAACCTCCTCCGGCTCCTGAAGGCAAGATCTCGTGGATGACCCATCCGCTCTTTGAAGGAGCCCCAGCCGAGCACTCCTGTCAGAGATCAGGGCCATCCACCTCGGGATGGCAACATCCTACATGCCCTGGGGTTCCCATGCGCGTCCTCCTCCCTTGTGCGGGTCGATGCGAGGCCCAGCCAAGGGCGAGTAGTTCAAGGCACCCTCGCAGCCAGAAGGCTAAGGATTCTGGGGCCAACCATCATCCCCGGGACGCATGACGTCCATGCGGCCTGAGCGATGAAGGCTCGCTCTGAGGCTCGCCTCTAACGCGCATCTTGTTAGGGGACAGTCCCGACATATAAATCTCGTATGGGCTCTCAAGACACTTTCCCTCCAAGGGATTTCACCCTCGCGGTGCATAGGGCGTACGACCTCCGCGGTCTCCCCTAACAAAAGTCCATGGTGGCACAGGCATCCATCGCCTTCACCATGGCAACAGGTCCCATCGCCCTAGGGCATGGCGACCACCTCGTGGTGCGTAGGGTGTCACGACCTCCGCGGTCTCCCCTAACAAAAGTCCATGGTGGCTTGGGCGTCCGTCGCCTCCACCATGGCGGTTCGTGTCCTACTGGCCCTAGGGCATGAGCGACCACCCTCATGGTGCGTAGGGCGTACGACCTCCGCGGTCTCGCCTAACAAAAGTCCATGGTGGTTTGGGCGTCCGTCGCCCCCACCATGGCGGCTCGTGTCTTACTAGACTTAGGGCATGAGCGACAAATTTGGTCCAGTACCAAGTTGATGGATGTGCCGAGGACTCGTCCCCCTTAGACTCCAGGCCACGCGCCGAACGACCTCCGGATCCCCGCATGCATAGCTCTATTGCTTTGCAAGGGTTAACCATTCTGAGAGACCATGTGGTCGTGTCTCCATGAAAGTGATGAGTAATTGACAAAGGTTTTAGGTCAGTCGAGTTTGGTTTGTGTGGTCGGACCTTGTCGTTCTTGCAGTTCACGCTTTCGTGAAGTCAATCGAGTCGTCGGGATAATCGAACGACCGCAGTATTGGAGCCAGACGGCCGAGCGCGGTTGATCCGCTGGTAACATGGCGGTTGTACCGATTGTTTTGTGAGGTTCGCCATTTTGGTGTTTTGAGTTTTGGGATAGGTCATATCAAGTGTGTTCATGCATATGTGTTGCATATTGCATGTTTGAGCTAACGTTAGGTCAAGTTGTGAAGAACTTGTTCCGGTTTACGTGTTTCTTATGCGTGTGGCTGCAGGACGTCGAGTGGAGTCGTGGCGAGACACGGTGGATCGGACTAGGCGCAGTGGCGCCGAGGTCGAACGGTCGATGTGTCGAAGATAGCGTGGACTCGAGGTGGTTGCGGCGTCGAGACAAGGAGCGCGGAAGCTTCGGAAGGTGCGAAAGGCGAATCGGAATTGCAAGGTTTGCATAAGCGGGCGGGCTCCGTTGGACATAGCGGGCGTAACGGGGCGGAGACCCGTTAGCCAGGCGCTATAAAAGGAGAGGAGGGGCTGCATGCCCTCCTGGAGCACTTGGGTGGAATTAGGGTTTTAGAGTCAAAAGAGGCTTTGTGAGGTTGTTTCTCTTTTGCTCTTTAGTTGTTGAGAGTGGAGGTGTAGGCAGAGTAGTGCTCCCTGCTTGTCCCCTTCTTGGTTTTGTGTTCATCTCCCCTCTAGAATGGATGAGTGTTGGTTCTTGAGTTGTGAGAGTGAGGAGATGGATTGAGCTTACATGTAATCATCCCTCTGGTTCTAATGTCCATGCGTATGGGGATGTATCTATGTGTTTTTCGCCTTTGATTCAATGAATGAAATCAAGTTTGTCTCTCGAACTCTTGTTTTGTTCTTCGTGACTCCCATTTGATGATGTCTTGATTTTGTGAGTCTCTTGTTGTTTCTTGTTGGGAAGCCTCAAAACGAGTTGTTCTATGATGGGTTAGTGCCACAAGATCATTTGATCGATTTCCCGAAGAGCAAACTTGGTTTAAATCTAAGATTTCAGTTTTGGGTTGTCTCTGTTCTTCGTTCTTCCGTTTTTGGTTGATTCACGAGATTTTGTGGATGGATCTACTCAATCGTTTCTTGGAATAGGTTCCTAACATCCTTAGGAAGGTGTGTTCCAAATTTGGTCAAGTTTGGCGCCAGAGATCAAAAGTTACGTTAATTTTCGTTTTGAAACCGGCGGATTTTGCTGTTCGGGACAATCGGATGAACAAGACTTAACACCGCTTCTAGTTGCTTAGATCTGCGGTACAACCGCCGTTACTGTCATTTATCTTAGGGCTGCGATCATGTACAACCGCCATTTGCTCGCGGGTTGTACCGATTGTCCTGATTTGTTCGGCCCTTCCTCGTTTTTGTTTGCTGAGCTTTGGGGGTGAGGAGTGGATTCAACATAAGACTTCCTCTGTGCTTAATCATTGATCTTCATAGCTCTCATAGCTATTGGAGTGATTTATAAGTTGAATCCATTCTTTGCGAAAAAGTTTCGGTGCTCCTATTCACCCCCCCTCTAGTCGCCTTTCCGGTCCTTCACATTCTCATGCATTCCCGATCATCACAAAAAACCCACCAACGGGGTAAAAGGGCTTCATTGCCCTCATAGTTCGGTGCCCCACGACTTAGTCTCGCGGACGCCCCTCCAATGTGCCTATGATTTAGTGTTGTGGGCACACCTTCAAGATACACATGAGTTAGCCTCATGGGTGCCTCCAAGTCCACTGGGGGGCTACCATCCCTAGTGGCCATTCGGTGCCCCACGACTTAGTCTCGTGGCCACCCCTTTGATATGTCCATGACTCAGTCTCATTGGCAGCTCGAATCATGTACCGACGACTTGGCTCGAATATTGAACAAGGACCATCATGCTCGCATAAGGCTATCACCTCGGAGATCTTAGTATCGAAAGTGATGGGACTCTACTAGTCCCTCGGCAACACTTCGATCAATGCTCATGTCAAACGAATGTTATCTTGCTATAAGAAATAAGTGTTGATCATTCTCTCTTTCCCGCAGAGACACTCGTGTTATCTACCTGTCCCTGCAACGTTTCTAGGTCGAACTGCGACAATTTTGAGGAGTTCTACTTCGACAACTCTCATCAAGCCGTGGAGCAAGAGGAGGACAACTTCGCCTACATAGGCTTCGTTTCGACGCACTGCCGGCCTCGTAGGCTATGTCTCGGCTCGGTGGCCTCGCGTCCAAGACTTCGCCTACATAGGCTTCGCTTCGACGCACCGCCGGCCTCGAAGGCTATGCCTCGGCTCGGCGGCCTCGCGTCCAAGACTTCGCCTACATAGGCTTGTTTGACGCCGCCGGCCCTCGTAGGCTATGCCTCGGCTCGGCGACCTCGCGTCAAGACTTCGCCTACATAGGCTTCGTTTGACGCGACCGCCGGCCTCGTAGGCTATGCCTCGGCTCGGCGACCTCGCGTCCCAAGACTTCTGCGCAGATAGGCTTCGCTGACGCGACCGCCGCCTCGAAGGCTATGCCTCGGCTCGGCGGCCTCGCGTCAAGACCGCTTTGCAGATAGGCTTCGCTTGACGCACCACCGGCCTCGAAGGCTATGCCTCGGCTCGGCGACCTCGCGTTCAAGACTTCGCCTACATAGGCTTCGTTTCGACGCACGACCAGCCTCGTAGGCTATGCCTCGGCTCGGCGACCTCGCGTCCAAGACTTCGCCTACATAGGCTTGTTTGACGCACCACCGGCCTCGTAGGCTATGCCTCGGCTCGGCGACCTCGCGTCAAGACTTCGCGCATAGGCCGCTTTTGACGCACCCCGCCTCGTAGGCTATGCCTCGGCTCGGCGACCTCGCGTCCAAGATTTCGCTGCATAGGCTTCGCTGACGCACCACCGGCCTCGGCTATGCCTCGGCTCGGCGGCCTCGCGTCCAAGACTTCGCCTACATAGGCCGTTTGACACACTTCTGCCGGCCTCGTAGGCTATGCCTCGGCTCGGCTGACCTTGCGTCCCAAGACTTCGCCAAGATAGGCTTCGTTTGACGCGACCGCCGCCTCAGAGGCTATGCCTCGGCTCGGCGGCCTCGCGTCCAAGACTTTGCCTACATAGGCTTCGTTTCGACGCACCGCCGGCCTTGTAGGCTATGCCTCGGCTCGACGGCCTCGCGTCTAAGACTTCGCCTACATAGGTTTCACTTCGACGCACCGTCTGCCTCAAAGGCTATGCCTCGACTCGACGGCTCTGCGTCCACGACTTCGTCTACACAGGCTTCGCGCCGATGCGCCGCCCGCCTAGAAGGCTGTGCTTCGGTGGGCCGTTCTTGCGTCCATGACTTTGCCTGCACGGGCTTCGTTCGGATGCACCTCCTGCCCTGAGGGTTGTGCCTCGGTGGGATGCCTCAGCATTCAGTACTCCGTCTTCAGGGATGGAGCAACAAAAATCATCCCACACGAAGGGCCAGCGAGAAGCGACAATTTTGTACCTGCCTTCGCGTGGAGCACTCACCCGACATGGAGTACAAAATAAGCATAAGTCTTTGGGCACCCACGTGCCCACCAAGCCAAAATTGGCTAAGCCACGACCCCTTGCACATATTCCTCGGCTCTGCCTCGCCTTTGCACCGAGTCGACTTGGCAAAACCTCGGCGTTTACATTCTCGTCATCTTTGGAATTTGGCCAAGTCTTTGGCCAAGCATATTCATCAACGAGGATACAAGACCTCGGCACTCTTCTTTGCCCTTGGCGTCCTTGCGAGGCACCCAAGGGGCGGGCTGGTGTCGAGTAATCCTACTACCTCGCTCTCCAAGACGAGGCGAGGCCTCGGCACCTTTGCAATGATTTCATGTAGCCGCCGAGGGCCGCCCTTTCATCGACATTGGGCCTTCGTGTGACCTCACACCAAGCCTTCACGCACTCGCGTGCCTTGGATCCTCGCGACGAGGCCTTCAAGAAACACTCGCTGCGTGCCCTCGCGCCCAAGGTGCCCTCGCCCCGTGTGGCGCCACGCCCCAAGGTGCCCTCGCCCCTCGCGATGGCCTCATGCTCGTGGTGCCCTCGCCCCTCGCGATGGCCTCATGCTCGTGGTGCCCTCGCCCCTCGTGGCGAGGCACCTCACGCCACGCTCTCGCGTGCCATCGCATGCTCTCGTGCCCTCGCACCCACGCCATTGCCGTGCGCCCACGAAAATTGGTGAAAGATCATGGTACAAACAACAAAGTACAAGATACAAGCATCAAAGAAGAATTTGAACACTGTGAAGCCGTTTATAAGATAGAGAAGTGCCATTGCGAGCCATCAAAACAAGATTTGCATCAGCGAGCAAAGGCGGAGGAAGAAGGCGATGGTATCCTCTCGTTAAGCTTGAGCACCTTCATGGCGAGGCCTCTTGTGCAGAGCCATGGCGCGGAAAGCGAATCCTTGCCAGAGGCACTCACTTGCCCTTCTCTTATTTGCCTTGGGCGCCTCTAGCGCCCAAGGGACGGAAACTACACTATCGAGAATCCACCACCTCCAGATGAAAATGATCTATACTTCGACAAGTCGCACAAGGCGTCGTGAGCCCTTGCCCGGGCAAGCAGCCCCAACCCACTAGAAGTGGTTTGAGGCCTACTCACACGCTACACGCGTGTGTTACGCAGACATCCTTGATCAGACCCGTCTGGGCCCCAAGCACCCTGGGCGCCAGGCACCGCACCAGATGTCCGAAAGTGCCGTGGCGATGTGCCTGATGGTTCTCCGGGCCAAGTCGTCGATCAAGGTCACCTTTTCTCGAAGCCAAGTCCTCGAGAAAAGAGAACATAGAAAGTTGGAGTTTTCAGTTTTGATCTTTGCATTTTGTAGATTACAAGCTCAATCGAAGACAAACGATCACATACACAGGCCTCATGGTGCCCGCGCCTGTCTTGCGCGCCCTCTCAGCCAGTGTCCTCGGGGTCTCGGGACCTGGAACCCTCAGTCTCAAGACCTCATGCCCTCGGGGCCTCGAGACCCTCGAAGCCTCGCACCTCGTACCCTCGAGGCCTCGTGCCCTCGGGGCCTCGGGACCCTCGAGGCCTCGACCCTCGGCCCTCGGGGCCTCGGGGCCTCGGGGCCTGGGACCCCGCACCTCGCGGCCGTGCCCTCGGGGCCTCGGGACCCCTCAGACTCGCGCCGTGCCCTCGGGGTCTCGGGACCCTGGAACCCTCGAAGTCTCGCACCCTCATGCCCTCGGGGCCTCGAGACCCTCGGCCTCAGACTCAGACCCTCGAGGCCTCGGGACCCTCGAGGCCTCGTGCCCTCGGGGCCTCGGGACCCTCGGGACCCTCGAGGCCTCGCGCCCTCGTGCCCTCAGGGCCTCAGGGCCTCGGGGCCTCGGGACCCTCGCAGCCTCGCGCCTTTGTGCCCTCGGGGTCTCAGGACCCTCGAAGCCTCGTGCCCTCGGGGCCTCGAGACCCTCGAAGCCTCGCACCCTCGTACCCTCGGGGCCTCGGGACCCTCGAGGCCTCGCGCCCTCGTGCCCTCAGGGCCTCGGGGCCTCGGGACTCTCGCAGCCTCGCGCCTTCGTGCCCTCGGGGCCTCGGGACCCTTGAAGCCTCACACCCTCGTGCGCGAGGACTTCGCGAAACCCTCACGCCCGAGGACTTCGCAAAACCCTCGTGCACGAAGCCTTCAGCAAAACTCTCGACGCACGTGCGCTCGCGCGAGGCATGCCTCACGCACCTGCCCTCGCTCCCGAGGCTTATTTTTCACCGTCAACAAGCAAACACAAAGCTACATACAAACATCAAACAATAGGCCTCCAAGGTCAGAGCTACAAATTGTTCAGATACACAAAGTCATTTCATCAAACAAGTGGTGTGCAACGTCGACCACTATCGCTGCAAGATCCACGGATCGCCGATCACAAGACCACGCACACCCGAGGCCGTGCAGATCTGTTTGGCCGCTCGCTTTGCTCCGCATGGCCGCCACTATGGCCGGTACCTCCGGGAAGCACGCCAAGCACCCGCCCCGCCCTCCCTGTGGCCGCTCATGACTCGCATTGCACATCAATGCCTTTGCTCTTGTACTCAACATAGAGACATCTCGAGAATCGATCAACATACGCCTTGGTGGCGTGAGACGCCAGAGAGCGGATAGGGCGGCAGATGGACGCGCGCCGAGCCGATGTTCACAATGGCGCCCGCTTGCGCCTCCGCCATGCCGGGAGCACGGCGTCGTCACCAGCGTGGCGCCTCGACGTTGAGGCGACGAGATCTCCTCCACCTCTACGGCCCGGCAGGCTGTACCAGTCTTCCTTTTCGGTTTCCTCCTCTGATCCGAGATGCACCCACCCTCCTCAATTCTCAATCTCGAATGGTGCTTCACGACGAGATCGACATCCGAGAGACCATTCTCACCTCCGCCCGCGATGACGTCCCTCCGCCTCCGCTCGCGCCGCCTCCCGTCGTCGCGATCCCACGCAATGCCTCCGTCTTCTCCTCCGCCTCGCTTGGCGGCCTTGCGGCAGCAGCCTTACGGTGATGATGCTCCGGGGCCCCGAGCCGCGCAACGGCGTCTGATCAACCTCGGCCCCTCCGGCCTCGGCGCGGGCGCCGATATCTCCTTTCCGGCCTCTGCAGCTCGCGGCGTCCCCAAGCCAAGGTCACCGGTGCTCTGCGGCCGAGATGTCGAGTCTCCGCCACGAGACGCAGAAGGAGGAAGCCCTTGAGGCCGAAGCGCAGAGGTGACGGGCGTCGGGGATCGCGGCGAGGCGGGGAGAGGTACTCGAGCGATCGTCGAACATCCATAGGATGCGCGGGTTGTTGAACGTCTCCCAGATGCAGAGCGGCGAGGGGCCGTGCATGGAGGCAAGGAGCCATCCGGGGCGTGGTGGTTCCAAAGATAGATCCCGGACGCCGCCATCGGGCCGGGCGCGACCTCGCTGCCTCGTCGAGTTGAGCGATGGAGGACGACACGCGCGGCGTCCCAGACGGCGATGCGGCGTGGCGATGCGCCCGGCGGCAAGCGGAAGCGGTCGGTGGTCGTCCTCGCCGTCGTCGCCAGCCGAGCGAGGGCGCTGGGAAACCTAACGGACGGCAGGCAGGCGGCAAGGCGGCGGCGCCGGCAGCTTGGAGGATCCGGCAATGGCGTCGGGTGGAGCAAGAGAGAGAGAGAGAGATGGAAAATGAAGAAGGAGGTGAAGCAGTGGAGAACATTGGAGAGAAGAGGAAAGGAAGAAGATGGCTTCGGTTTTGGTCCCTGCCAAAGCTCCTGGTGGGAGGATTGAGGAATGGCAGGCTTCCATGTGCTTTACACATGTGACTAGCTAGCCCCACTAAAAAGTCACCTGCCTTCATGTGCAGCCAAATACGGTTATGACTCAAGAGGTCACTAGAGAGCCACTTCGTGCAAGCCGGTCCAAGAAAATTAAAACAGATGAATAAATGGTCAGAAATTGTCAATAGAGTCCAAGGGCGATATTTTAATAAGGCACGGTGTGGCGCTTTCAGAGCATATTTTCGGATGCACCATCGCTTAAATCCCCAAGAACTCCTCTAAAATATCAACCTCTGCACGAAAAGCACAACCAAAAGAGGGAGCAGTGACAGACCAAAGCAACAGGCAGTGCTTCCAGCCTTCTGCCCTCTGTGCCTTCACGTGGTAGCTTCTTCTCTCGATGCAGCACCTTGCCTTGGTCCTTGTACAGCAGTGCCACCCTTTCCTCTGCTGGATAGAGCACCAACTCAAAACGCTACAGACTTCAACAACTACTCGGACTCAACATTAAATCCATCGCCTCGTGCGGCACCCCTCGGTGTCTCCACCACATCGTGCCTTCCCTCGCCGGCCACCTCGTGCCTCCGGAACGTCCACCGTGCGCTCTACGTCGCCTCACTTGTGTGCGCCCCACTTCAAGGCGCCCGACAACATCGCGCGCCCTGCGATGCTCACAAAGACTGGAGGAGCCCTGCCCACGAGAATGCAACTACCGTTCAGAACCACCAGGGCTTTTTTGGAATATCAACTTCTGCATAAAAGGCACAATTCAAGACTGCCCCTTTCGACGTTTCCCCTAAAACATCAAGGGGCAGGGGGGCTAGTGTTGTAAGAATAATTCATCCCTCCTTAGTCTGAGGGCCCCCTTTGCTGGAGACTCACATACAGGTCCAAGAAATGCAGTTATACTCATGAAAGACTATAATACCCCTCACTTGTACTCATAATGTAACTATCCCCCAAGGGGTATTTTGGTCATTTGTACAGGCTGAGGAGCCTATAAATACCCCATGTATCCCTCCTTTCAAGGGGAGGGCTCTCTTGAGCAATGAAGAAGTATGTTCAAACTGGTGAGACCTCGGGGGCTCCCTCTCCGGAGGTAACCCCCCGTTGGCTCACCGACAGGAGTAGGGCGGTCCTCTCGACCCCGAACTCAGATAAATCCTCGTGTCATTTCTTACTCTCGTGGACGAGGGCCCGTTAGACGGCCGACGTCCACCCCCTCACTTGTGTTTGGTTTTTACACCTACAACAACGGTTTACATGGCGCTTAGCCCATCTTTATACACGTACGCACAACTCGACTCAGACACGTATTCAAGCATGAATAGGAAACGAACTCGGATATGAAACTGACACAGAAACGGAAACTAAAAAATAAAACAAGATTATTTCTAACATTCAGGTGGCCTCGCTGCGTCTCGGAGCTTGGCCACACCATGAACGGCTAACCGCTCGGCACCACCATCCACACCGCGCAGGGAGGCTCCGTGGACATCGACGTTGCCGTCGACGGTGGCCTCATCGCCAACATGTACAAAGCGTGCCATAGCGTGGCGCGGTCGGCGGAGCACAACAGCATGAAAAATGTGCCGGTGGTGCCGCTGGGGCCGCGTTCGTACGACTGGAAGGAGCACGCCGTGCTCGTCGTGCGCTATGGCGTTGCGCAACCGGCGGAGCCTAGAGGCATGTTCCGTGTGCTGGTCGTGCTGGAGGGCCTCGAGGCCGAGTCGCACGCGTACGACCGGTTGGACCACGCCGTCCTCCTCACGCGCTACGGCTTGGCGCTCTCGGTGGGGTGTAACGGCATGAACGTGGTGTCGGTGCTGGAGGTCGCAGAGGAGGAAGGGCTGTTCGTGTACCACCGCGAGCACGTCGTTCACCTCATGCACAGCAGCACGCAATGGTCAGCAGGGCTCAACGGCCGCGACGGCACGCAACGGTCGGTGGGGCTCAACGGCAGGATGGCCATGTCGTTGCTAGCGGGATCAGAGGCCGAGTTGTTCACGTACCACCGCGAGCACGACGACCGACAGAAAAGGAGCACTTATGAGCAGGCGGACTCCAGGCTCGCGTCCATGACCCTGGTCTGGATCGACCAGATCCCCGCCCGACCATCCGCGCGGTGTAGGGCGCTGCCGCCGACGTCACCGTCAAGAACTTCTCCCTCACTGAGCACGTCGCCATCCAATGGCACAGCATCCGCCAGGTACACACACACTGTTAGAATTGGGTCCTTATTTGTAAAGGTCAATTCATTCCTAAAATTCTAAAGCATGCATGGTTTAATCTCATACTACCTAGCCAAGTGGTGGGAGAGCAATTTATAAGGTGGAGTTCTTGCCACCCCTTGATACATGTCATGGGGTGACATGAGAAGGACTATAGCTAAAGTCACACGCACGCATGCACGCGTGCACGTTTATTCGTGTGGCAATCGCGTGACTTGTGACTTGTGACTTGTAACGCACGACCGTGAACATGTCGTGAACCAAGTCCACCTTTCTTTTGCTGACCGTGCATTTCTCTATCTCTGGTCGTAATTCACTGGTTGAAGGCATAGACCATTATTATGCCATATGACCAGTGAGAGTTATTCCTTAGACCACCATTGGACCTCTTAGGGAGATCCTCTTGGACCTTCCTTGGAGATTGCTTCGGATCACGCCACGAGAGTGTGGAGATCCTCTTGGACCTCCCTTGGAGATTGCTTCGTATCACTCCAAGAGAGTATGGAGATCCTCTTGGACCTCCTCTTGGACCTCCCTTGTAGATTGCTTCGGATCACTCCAAGAGAGTGTGGAGATCCTCTTGGACCTTCCTTGGAGAGTTCTTTGGACCACTCTAAGATCTCGAAGCTACAAACCAGTATGGTCGGAACACTGTGGTTCCCTTGAACCTCTTCGGGAGATCCTCTTGGACCTTCCTTGGAGAGTTGTTTGGACCACTTCAGGATCTCAAAGCTACAGACCAATGTGGTCGGAACGTTGTGGTCAAAATAAAGTGGTCAAAACATAGTGGTCAAACTAAAGTGGTCAAAATACAGTGGTCCAAATAATGTGGTTGAAGCTGTAGACCAGTGGTCGAAGCTATAGACCAGTGTGTAATCAGGATCAATGAACACTGCTTAAATGACCATTAATTAGTTTTAAATTAGCAGTTACCAGTGTTTTAATATGTGTTTTGTTGAGCAGTTATTAGAGAGTAATTGACTCGACCCTTCAAAACATTTGGAGACGTACATACATGCGATTTGATCAATTCACTTCCATTGTTCCAAATTCTTCCTCTCTGTTCTCTTGTGCTGGAGGGTTGTGCTGTTTGAACCAAGCCGTCCCTTCTCCTCGGCGTGCACCGGGAAGGAGGGTGAGCGGTGTCTTCGAACCATTGTCGTAGATTTCACCTGCACGGGGCGGCAATAAGGTTTCTAGGCAGTGCATCTGCGCGACCGCTCGCTGCACTGCCACGTCTACGATCTGCACTGCATCGAGTCTATTGGGATACGAGTAGGCTACGCTAGCTAACAATTCAAAAATTTTACCACGTAAACCAGGAAGCCGTGCAAGTAGAAGATCACAGATCGTTACCACTAGACGCGCAGTGCAGCAGAAGAAGAGTTGGAGAAGACTGATCCAACATAGAGCGTGTCGATGAAGTGGTCGTAGTCGATCGTCCAACGTCAAGCATGTCAATGTAGTCGATCATCCAGTGTCCTTGCTAGTCAATCGTCTCCTCCAGCAACCTTTGCACGTCACGAGTTGCGGATCGTCCTAGTGCTGATGCTTCGCAACAACACCTCCAAGGTATCCACACATATGGGGCAGGGACACCACGCACTAGAGTGCTAGCGCCCGCAGCGTGGTTGAGGAAGGCATGGCTATTAGGGTTTCGGGAGTTCTTCAAAAGATGATCATCACACCCCATGCCACCGCCCCTCTATATATAGGCATCCATAATGGGTCTAGAACTTGAGGCCCATAAGGAATTTGTGGCCTACAAGAATTCAGATCACTATCCAAATCAAATCTTAGCCCTTTAAGTGTGCGACCCTATAGGTTCATGTGTAATCGGTTGTGACCCGGAAACTCTTTTTCGACCACGAGTCGTTAGCGGTACCTAGTAGCACATAACGATTTCCAAACACACATAGAAAATATCAGACAAACTTTAATGCAATATGATTTACGATCAGGTCCATATCACTAACGACCAGCTCGTATCTCTATACGACCAGTTCATATTTGGTCTCAACCAATTCGTAACTTCTTACGACCAGGTTTCGACCACTTAGCGACCATGTTCGACTATCCTACGACTAACTCGTATCTCCATACGACTAGTCCGTATCTGATCGAACTGAAAGACCTTCTCGTGTATTCTCCCTTTGCCTCACGATATCTGGTTGAACTACAGGTGAGATGTTGTGTCATATATGGACTGTTCAATACTTTCTCGATTGAGTGTCGGATAACTTCACATGGTCGAACACTTCGACCACTAGTGGCATGGCCATGCACTTACTTTATCCGACCACAATGAGGGGCCTAGAGACATCTCTCCTGTTATGTTAGGAGGAGCAAATCCTATATCCGACCAGTCATATTCCTCTGCATGTTTCATAGCATACCCAAAATCTACCTTTATAACTACCCAGTTACGAGTAGCGATTGGCAACCCCTAAAAGTGCTATTACACATGTAGAAAACCATGCTGATCTCAGGTCCAAGGATTATACATCATCATTGCTTGAGACTAACTAACGACACATAGAATCATAGCAATCTCAATAGTGTCTCAAGGTGGATCTTATCCAAAACCATGTTCTCTAACATGTGTTCATATTATTGGTTTGATATCTCTATATCCATGACATGTGAAACATAGTCATCAACCAATACATATGCTAGTCTATTCATATGTGTTCTCATATATTTCCGACCAGGGAACGTTTAAGAATAATCATCGCAGAAATATAGAGTTTTATAATCAAGTCACATACTTGGTAATAAATATTAAGAATATTATTATAGGAACAAGATAACATATTATCCATTGTTATGAACAAAACGAAATACAATCATCTCTATGATTGCCTCTAGGGCATATTTCCAACAGTCTCCCACTTGTTTGATATCTTCTTGTTTGATCTATGAAAGCGGCCGCTATTAGCTTGGCTGTCTGCAAGTGAGGCATATTTAAGTGTGATTTATGTAGGTGTTAGTTTACGAGATTGTGAGTTGCAAACCATATGGAACCTATGGGTTAGAACCCACGTGGAACCACAAATATTCAACCTAAACTAACTCAAACAGAACCACTTTACAAGCAAACACGATTCAACCCAATCCATTTTGTCGCTAAGTCCATTTAAACCTATCCAATTAAATCTATTTTTTAAACCCAATCCACTCAACCTATTTAGAAGTGAACCATTAGAGGCCCCTAGGTGCCCCGACAAGAACACGCCGCTTCAATTCCGCATGCATCGCCACGCCAGCGTCACCTCCCTGTCAGCTCACGGCCGTCTTAATTTGAGACTGATTTGTGCACGACATAGTCAGCCCTGTAGTCAAACGGATCCACGGTTACAAATGATTGAATCTGTGAATTTGACTAGCTTCATGATATATAGCACACTCACAACTCACAAGTGGCAAAAGAACAAAGGTAACACATGTCACTTTTTTTTCTCTCTCTCTACCAAACAGGGAGGAGATCTTACGGCCAAGAACATATATAAACGAGTGGCAAGAGTGCTCATCACGTGATACTCTTTCTGATTTTAAATACATGACGTTTGATCAAACATGTAGTCAAACTTATATAACTTTGACTATTACTTTTCATATGATTTTGTTAGTAAAAAATTACAAAATTATTATATTATGAAAATATTTATCATGACAAATCTAATGATACTATTCACTCATGATCAATCTAAATAGTTTTTTTTTTATATATTATTAGTCAAAGTTAGATAAGTTTGACTGTACGCTTAGTCAAACGTCATGTATTTAAAAACGGAGGGAGTACGTTCCAAGCTTCTTAGACCGATAAACTAACGTATAAAGCATCGGTCTATTTTTTGGAAATTGCTAAGGTGTAGTAAGGTGTTTTCTCACTTTGGGAATACTTTGTGACCGTGCCGTACGGCGGAGCTTGAAGAGGACGTCAAAACTCAAGAGAGGAAGCGAGCTGATGCGGAAGAGGACACGGGGAAGACGTATGGAACTCGCGAACACTTGGGGAAAACGCGGCATGTGATCTGGCGGCGGAGATCGTGTCTGATGCGGATCAGACGGTTGGGAGATGCATCCGCAGGTTGGGGAAGTAAAGGGCATCCGTAAATTAGCAAAACCACATTTTTAGATAACAAAATTAACAGTTTTGCTAAACAACATTCGACTGTTTTTTTTGGTCAAAATAGTCGAATTTTCATCTGCCCGATATGCTTTGAGATTTGTACTTATTCGAATCTGATGAATTAGGTCCGAATTTATTATGATTTTTTTCTTTGGAGTATAACGGGTTTACCACATTGTTGTATTTTGTTGGTATAGAATTTTATTTTTTTATCTTTATTTTTGCTCAATCTCTCAGAGCATATGTTAGATTTTGAATCGTGTGGTGGAAATATGAGTTATTAAGACTTTTAAGAATAATTACACTGACCAAGAATAAAAATTACATAAATAAATTACTGCAATTTATGTATAATGAAATTGTAAGTGAACTAAATTTTGACTGTTTTAGATCGAGAAAATAGTCAAATCTTGTATAGACAGGCCCCAAAATTAAATATTTTATGTACAGTAGCGGTCAAAGTTCGAAAAGTTGGCGCACGGTACGCAATCTACGACGAGTAGAGGTCCCGGTGGCTGGTTCTTTTAGGGTGTGTTTGGTTCCTTGTATACCCCTAGCCTGGCCCGTACGGGTCATCCAGGCTGAAGCGAGCCAGGCTGTGTGGATACAATATGGGTTGTTTGGTTGGCTATTTCTGTTGGACCAGGCTGTGCTGAGACGTTGTTTGGTTAGGTGCATAAAGACGTTGACCGCAAGTATATATAGATGCAAGAGACGGTGGAAAGAAAATATTAGCATAGCTTTAACTTTGTCTTAATATATTCTAATATCCCTCATTTTACCTTAACCCACTTTAATCCACTCTAATACTACCTAATATGCACTGATCACCTCTTAACAACATTATTAGTAGAGTTTGCATATGAAGAAATGGAGAAATTAGGCGTTTCTGCCCAGCCTGGCCTGAAGGCACCTTTTACATCTGCTCAGCCAGTTTGCTTTACGCGTGTAGCCATCCAAACAAGCGAAACCAAAAAGATTCTGCACCTGAGAAGCCTGGCCCAAGCTTATACACCCAACCAAACACACCCAATCTCAGTGGCTGATTTGCTCCCTTCTCACAAAAGACCAACGTGTGGGCCCAAAATACGTGTAGAAAATATCCCTCTCATAACGCGGTGCAAACAACGTGGGACGGTGGCAGGCAACACCGTGGGCCGCGCCCCACCAGGAGCTTGGCGGGCTCGTGCGGGATGCTAGAATCGTTGGGCCGCAAAAGGGGTGGAAGTCTGCAGGAGCACAGGCGAGTGGACCGCGATGGGGAGTTTCCACGACCGGGGCTGCTCTCCTATATTCAACTGACCAGTTAAGTGTCTGTACATTGCTACGAAACATCTTATGAATGTAATCATTTATCAATTAAGTAAATATAATATATCTCAATTCGTCAAGGCGCGCGGAGCAGAGCAGAGGAGCGGGGGCGGAGAGGAGGAAGTGGGCCCCGTCCAGATCTGGCCGATGGAAGCGGCGACGGGCAACGGGGCGGAGGCACGTGGAGCAGAGCAGAAGAGCGGGGGTGGAAGCTAGGGCGGGTAGGAGGAGGAAGCGCAGGTGGCGTTGTAGGTGATGCTAGGAGAGGAGCAGGGAGCGCACGATGCGAGGAGATAGTTTACTGATAACGTAGCCCACATGTCAGTAGAGAGGGACAAGGGTGGGAGGGTGGGGAGAACGGATGACCACCAACTCCATTTTTTAAGTAGTAGAGATATGAAAAGTCAGCCTAAGCAGGATGTATCTTTTCTTCAACTCTGGCCTGTCGTTGTGGCAACACTGGATCATTGGTTTGGAAATTTTAGCCGAGCTATTCAATATTGGGATTTATACGTGGTTGTGAATGAGAAGAATTGTGTATATTGTGTTATTGCTGATGTTTGGGATGGTCATGAACTTAAGTTTACTTTTTGTCACTGTCTAGAATGCATAGTTTGGGTATATTAAATGATACGAGTGAATTTGCTATAAAAATACTTTCATAGTATCTTGCTTTTATAAATTGGTCAAATATATGATGAAAAAAATTTAGTGGTCAAAGTGGCGTCTTGTTGACTTTGAAAAGTTAAAATCGTCACTCTTTTGTGAGTGGAGGGGGCATGCATGAGAAGTAATCTATCATGGATATCTCTTCTTTGGTTGTGATATTGCTAAAATAACATGGTGTGAGATTTCTGAGATGGAAGTTTAGGAAGTTGGGACTTATTTTGAGACTCTGGCCAAGCGGTGGATAAGTACTGATAAGAATATTGTTTTGAATATAGTATGTGCAGGCCCTTTGTGAAGTTTGTGGAAAATGAGAAATGAAATGTGGTTTAAGCATTGCAACGACTTGGTTTGCAGGTACTTCGGAAGAAAATTGCCCAAACGCTGAAGAATTGGCGGTTCCTATGTCAGAACTATGCGTTGCACATGATGGATAGTTATAGTGGGAATTTGGAAATGAAGGCGACAGCGACACCAAAACTGGTTTCAAGATGAAGGACCTTGTCACAGGCTACTGGAGCATTAGTTTCCCTGGAAGGAGGCAACAAGAAGAGTACAACGTTTTGTTTCTGGTAGAAGAATGTAACATATTGATGGTGTGTTTTCAGGAGGATGTTAGTTTGGCTATAACACAAGTAGGAGAGGCGCGCTGTTGCCGTGATATCTTTGTTTGTCGGATTGCGAACAGTAGAAAACAATTTTTCAAAAGTTGTCCAAAATAATGCAATAAGCTGAAAAAATCTACAAGTTCGTTTTAATTTCATCTAAAAATTATGAATAAGCCATTTTGAAAGTTGTCTAGTTAGTGCGAGAAGATATAGCGAGTTAGAAAACTTTCTGGGTTTAAGACACGGGCAGCCAAGGGCGAGGAAGAGGAGAAGCGGTGAGGCAGCAGACTTACTGCAAGGTCACTGCAGTAGTAAATCACTTAGAAAATACATGTGCAAAAATATCCCTGACTGCCGGAGTAAAATGGAACTTTTTTTATCCAAAAGATAAGTTGTACTAATTGATTGGTGTACAGTATGGCTAGTTAACAAATAATAACATCCTCTAAAAAGCAAATAATAACATGATATAAAAAACTATAAATAAATTATTCCTACTTGTTGTCCATATTTTATTATTAGTTTTAAGCTTTTGTGTGAACGATCGGTGGATGGAACTCAATACTACTTCCTACAGGCGCGGCTACACGAATTCGTGAGCAGAGCTAGTCTTCTCCGTGGGCTTGCCATCGCCAGCATGGCAGTCGACGTCGTCCAAGCCACGATACTGTCGATCTTTGCAGACCACCAGAATACAGAAACCTACGAGAACGACGGATGAAGTCATGCACCAGATGGCAGCGACCAAGGCGGCCGGCATGACGAGGGACACGCGGTACGCGAACGCGCAGCTGAGGGCGGTGGACAGCGCCCAGACGGCGAGCTGCAGCCGGCGTCTCTCTCCGTCGGGCGACGCCGGCGTCAGCTGCTCGACGCGGTGGAGGCACCAGAACAGCATCGCGAGGGCGGTGCAGGCTCCGACGACGAAGGCCAGGTCCCAGGGCCTGTCGCGCACCCGGCACGCCGTCTGGACCAGGCTGTAGGCGAGGAAGCAGGACGCGGCCACGGGGACGCCGGCGTTGCACACCTGGCCGAGTAGCAGTAGCAGTAGCGCGCATCTTTTCCTGAGCTCCGACGCACTCGACCGCTCAGAAACGTCGTCAGTCGTCTGCAGAACCTCGGTAGAAAAGCCGGCAGAAGCTCCTGTGCCGACACTGTTTTCCTTGCCCGTGTCCATTATCAGGAGGCAACAGCTAGCACTGGGCCCTGTTGGAGGTCGATCAATCGTTAGTACGTGCGTGCGTGTGGTTTCTTGTGTGATCGCGTGTTGTTTTGCAGTCCGCATGTGCAGGCGCTACTCGCCTGCGCGTGTATGTATATATAGGATGCTCGCCAGCGTCCGAACAAGTCGTCATGTGATGTAGTTTCGAGTGACTTGCCCTTGAGACGCGTGGCGTGCGCGATACAACAAACCGCCAACCTCTCAGCGAAGAAACGCTTTTGGTTGACTTGACTGACAGAATGGTTGACTTGACTGACAGAAGGACCTCTCGTCGTCGTCGTTCTCGTCCCGACGTACACGAAACATGCAAATATATAGCTCGTTTGCAGGAAATGTGGACACTATTGGTCTACTGTGCATCCAAAATTCTAAAAGTAGTCTACTTATCTCTGAAATTCCAATTTCGGCCTCGTTGGCCAGCGTCTTTGCGCCTGCATCAAGCAGCGAGAGGTGCTACTGACCGTGCAGACCGCCGCAGAAGCAAGTTGTTGCGCTTAGGTACCGCAAAGACGGACGTCTTTGCGAGGGGACCGCAGAGTTCAAGACGCCACGCACGCTTGCCCCCACGCCGCTCTTCCTGCTGCTACACGCTGCAGCGCTACTGCTGCACTCTTTGCCGACGCGCCACTTTGCTCACTGCCCTCTAACAAGATAAAGTGCCGCCACACCGACGGTGGCGGCGCGCATTGCTCCAGCAAGAAGAATAAAACGACTTCCCCAACTGGTTCTTTCTGGTTTTCTTCCTCCTCTCCATTCGGCGCGATAATTTTCTCGTTGAGGTAGAGAAGTAGAGAGGAAGAGAAGGGAGCCGCAAAGCAGTTCGTAGTTGTAGTTTTTGCAGTTGCGGAAGTTGTTCATCGTGTTTTGCACTCCAACAAAAAGTAATTATGATTGACATGCGCAATTCCTATAGTTTTAGCAATGTGATTAGAACATAATTAACTGAATGGTAGATTCTTATTTTAGCTAAGCAGTAGTTTTGGTTGTGTAGTCGGTGCATGCCCTTGTTAGTGTGGTAAATTTGTACTCAAAGTGGAACCTGTTGTAGCAAAGTTGAATGGTAGCTTCCAAATATTGAACAACTCGGAACCTGTTGCCAAAACGATTTAAATGAAAACAATTGCTAGTACACATGATAGTAGATTTCGTATCTTTTTCGAGGAAAATGTAGAGTATATTAAATTATGAAGAAATTACACAGTGATCTGCACAGTTTCATGAACTTGAACATAAAATTTTAAAATATTCTGAGGTTGTTAAATGTGTGATTGAAAGGTGCATGATACGCGATAGAAACAGAAATGAAAACATGTAGTCCGAAAAGACAGTGTAAAGTGAGATTGACAAAATTAGTAGAAGGATTAATTGGAAAAACCCACAAATATATTTATATAATAGAAAATAAAATTATGAACAATTTGGAACCTGTTGTCAAAACGATTAAAATGAAAACAATGGCTAGTATGCATAACAGTAGATTTCCTATATTTTTTGAGGAAAGTGTAGCGTACATTAAATTATGAAGAAATTACACGGTGATCTGCCCAGTGTCATGAACTTGAAAATAAAATTTTAAAATATTCAGAGGTTGTTTAACATGTGATTAAAATGTGCATGACACGCAATAGAAATACAATTGAAAACATAGAGTCCGAAAAGATGGTGTACAATAGCAGTTGCTAGACGGTACGTGCATTGCTGTTAAGTGGTTCCATATGCACCTGTGTTAGGTACTTCATGGCAGAGATTCAAGATCTGTTCGTGTTCTACGGGAACGCACTCGTACGCGACGGACCGTACGGGATGGACCTGTCGAATTGCGACCGGACAGTGATCCGGGTGCTGGATCTGAAGGACATGAGCCTCTCAAAGCTAAGACGGTGCGTGCGGTCCGTGTTCGATCGCGCCACTGCAAGGATGAACCTGTGCATCGAGACGTTGTATGCCTCGGTGGTGGGTGGTGCAGGAGAGACCGTTTGGCAACTTATGAAGGTGATAAGTGACGCTTCATAGACTAGTTACATGGAGGTTATTTGCAACCCTACTGTTGCGATCTATGCACGACCGATGGTCTATGTTCAGTTCGTGGAGAGGACAGGGACATCCGGCATGGGTGGTTCCGGTGAAGCTGCTGGTGAGGAGGAGCCTGTGTTGGTCTCCGGTGTTGGAGGAGATGCGGGCGAGGAAGTGGGCTATGGAGACCCGAGGAGGCGTGCCGACATTTTGAGCCCAACGAAGGAGTGGAGAGATGATGAGCAGCCCGTATTGATTGCCACGAGTGTTAGGATACGGGTAGGCTACGATAGCAACAAATTAAAAATTTCTACCCTGTAAACCAGGAAGCCAAACAAGTAGATGATCATAGATCGTTACCACCAGACGCGCAGAGCAGTGGAAGAAGAGTTGGAGCAGCCTGGTCCAATGTAGAGCGTGTCAATGTAGTGGTCATAGTCGATCGTCCAGCGTCGAGCATGTCGATGCGGTGGTCGTGGTCGATCGTCTCCTCCAGCGACCTCTGCAGTTCCTTATGAAGATCGCGGATCGTCCTCAAGCGCAACAGCAACCGCAGTAGCACCTCTACGGTATCCGCACGTCCAGGGAAGGAACGACCATATGCCGGTGTGCTAGCACCAAGTCACACGGCAGAGCTCTCAGGAAGATGGCAGCTATGGTTTCGGTGGAACAACTCAACTCACAACTTTCATGTGTCTTATCTGTTACGTTTTCCCCCCACCTCCCAAAAGCCTCAAGCATCTCCTTATATAGTGCCCATGAAGGATCCTATCTGAACACATTTTATTCCAACCCGTTAAGTATGTGACCCTTTAGGTTCATGCGTAATCGGTTGTGACTTGGAAACCCTTTCCAATTACGATTTGTTAGCTATTCCTAATAAGACATAACGATTCCCGAATACACACAAATTATATCGGATGAACCTTAATGCAATATGATCTATGACCAAGTCCTCATCACTTACGACCAGGTCCTATCTCTATACGACCAGTTCGTATTTGGTCATGACTAGTTCGTAACTCCTTACGACCAGGTTTCGACCATTCTGTGATTACGTTCGACCAGTCTACGACTAGCTCGCATCTCTATACGACCAGCCCATAATTGATTGAACTAAGTGACCTACTCGTGTATTCTCCCTTTGCCTCACGATGTCTGGTTGAACTCCAGGTGAGATGTTGTGTCATCCATGGACTGTTCAATAATTTCTCGATCGAGTGTCGGATAACTTCACGTGGTCGAACACTTCGATAGAGTCAATAGTGTTCCGACCATTGACATCCGACTAGGGATTCATTTAGAACGACACCATATAAGTTAAGAGTTTCACCAACAAGTCACATACTTGTTAATTTTCATAACCAATGATTCATTAAAGGAACATGATAACATATTATCCAACATTATGAACATAATGAAATATAATCATCTCTATGATTGCCTCTAGGGTATATTTCCAACAGTCTCTCACTTGCACTAGAGTCAATCATTCAAGTATCTAATACCGATAGCTCTTGTGTGCGCCATATGCTTTGGCTGTGTGAGAGGCTTTGTCAACAGATCAGCAACATTTAAATCCGTATGAACTTTGCATATCTTAACATCTCCTCTATTCACTAACTCGCGAATAAGATGATAACGCCTGAGTATATGTTTGGACTTCTAATGGGATCTAGGCTCCTTAGCCTGAGCAATGGCTCCATTGTTTTCACAATAGAGAATCATTGGGCTCGAGGCACTCGGAACCACACCCAACTCAGCAAGGAAATTCCTTATCCAAACACCTTCTTTCGCAGCTTTAGAAGCCGCAATGTACTCGGCCTCCGTCGTAGAATCGGCAACCGTCTCTTGCTTGAAACTTTTCCGGCTCACTACTCCTCCATTCAAAATAAATACAAAACCAGATTACGAACGATAATCATCTTTGTCGGTTTGGAAGCTTGCATCGGTGTAACCATTTACAACGAGCTCTTCATCACCGCCATAAACTAGGAATGCATCCTTAGTCCTTCTCAAGTACTTAAGAATGTTTTTCACAGCTGTCTAGTGACATTCATCGGGATCAGCTTGGTATCTGTTCGTAACACTTACAACAAATGATACATCTGGTTGTGTACATAGCATGACATACATGATAGATCCAATAGCCGAAGCATATGGAATTCTACTCATTTTGTCTCGCTCATCAGTGGTCGTAGGATACTGACTCTTGCTAAGATTAATGCCATGTGCCATGGGCAAGAAACCTTTCTTGGAATCTTGCATGTTGAACTGTTTCAACACTTTCTCTATGTACATATCCTGACTTAATCCAATTAGCCTCTTAGATCTATCTCTATAGATCCTTATACCAATAATATATGCTGCATCTCCTAAATCTTTCATTGAGAAACTATTTCTTAATGAAGTTTTAACAGATTCAAGCACTGGAATATCATTTTCGACCAGTAGTATGTCATCTACATACAAGATCAGAAACATAAGCTTGCTCCCACTAACCTTTTTGTAAACACAAGGTTCTTCTTCATTCTTGATGAAGTCAAACCTTTTGACCACTTCATCAAAACAAATGTTCTAACTCTGAGATGCTTGCTTCAATCCATAAATGGATTTATTAAGCTTGCATACCTTTCTAGCTTCCTTTGGATCGACAAAACCCTCAGGCTGTGTCATGTAAACATCTTTACTTAGGTTTCCATTAAGAAAAGCCGTTTTGACATCTATTTGCCATATCTCATAGTCGAAATATGCAGCAATAGCTAGAATGATCCGAATAGACTTAAGCATCGTGACAGGAGAGAAGGTTTCATCATAATCAACACCTTGAATTTGTCTGAAACCCTTCGCAACCAGTCGTGCTTTATGAATGTGAACTTTTTCATCCATATCTATCTTTTTTTTTAAAATCCACTTGCACTCAATAGTCTTAATACCATCAGGTGCATCAATCAAGTTCCAAAATTGATTATCATGTATGGACTCTATTTCGGATCTCATGGTCTCATGCCATGACTCAGAGTCTGGGTCCATCATCGCTTCCGCATAAGTTTTAGGCTCATCATTATTCATCAATAATGCGTCATGCACATACCTTATAGGCAATTGACATGGTCTTTTAGATCTACGTGGGGCTGATGCCTCATCTACAGGTTCAACAACATTTTGTTCATCCTGTAGAGGTTCAGTAGGAGTTGAAACATTTTCAGATGGTTCCTGAATTTCTTCAATTTGCATCTTGCTCCTACTGACTCCTTTGGAAAGAAACTCTTTTTCCAAGAAGACACCATTACAGGCAACAAACACTTTGTTATCAACCCGATTATAAAAATAATATCCTTTAGTTTCCTTAGGATACCCCACAAAGAAGCACTTATCGGACTTGGGTGTGAGTTTGTCAGACGACAAACATTTAACATAGACATCACATCCCCAAATCTTTAGAAAAGACAAACTAGGACTCTTCCCAGTCCATATCTCATATGGTGTCTTATCTACTGATTTAGATGGTACCTTATTTAAAGTGAAAGCAACAGTTTCTAGAGCGTAACAAAAAAAATACAACGGTAGATCTGATTGGCTCATCATTGATCGAACCATGTCCAACAAGGTCTGATTACGCCACTCAGACACCCTATTCCATTATGGAGTGCCTGGTGGTGTAAGCTATGGAACAATTCCACATTGTTTCAAATGATCACCAAACTCATGGCTCAAAAATTTACCTCCATGATCAGATCGTAAAGATTTGATTGTCTTGCCTCGTTGATTCTATACCTCATTCTGGAACTCCTTGAACTTTTCAAAGGACTCCGACTTGTGCCTCATTAAATAGATATATCCATATCTACTATAGTCATCGATGAAAGTAATGAAGTACTGAAAATCACCTCTAACTGTCGTGCTCATTGGTCCACACACATCAGTATGTATGAGTGCCAACAGGTCGGACGCCCTCTCACTCCGACTAGTGAAAGGTGTCTTGGTCATCTTTCCGAGCTGGCAAGATTCGCATGTTTCAAATGATTCCAAATCAAATGAGTTTAGAATTCCATCAACATGGAGCTCCTTCATGCATTTCTCACTTATGTGACCCAAACGACAATGCCAAATGAAAGTGGAATTCAAATCATTAGGCCGAAGCCTCTTTACATTAATATTATAGACGGGTGCATCATCAAGATTTAAAATATACAACCCATTCAAAACAGGAGTATAGCCATAAAACATTTCATTCAAAAATATAGAACAACCATTGTTCTCCATAATGAATTTATAACCGTTTGCCATCAAACATGTGGCAGAGATGATGTTTCTACTTATGGCTGGAACATAATAGCAATTATTTAGTTCCATAATAATTCCTGAGGACAAAAGTAATGGCAAAGTTCTGACGGCTAATGCAACAACCCTTGCTTTATTCCCGACGCGAAGATCCATCTCGCCCCTTGCAATTCTCCTACTCTTTGCTAGACTCTGCATCGAATTACAAATATGAGCAACCGATCCGGTATCAAATACCCATGAGTTAACAGAAGAGTTAGCAAGAAAAACATCTATAACATTAATACCTGAAGTGGAAGGTTTAGTTCCACCATTCTTTTTTAGATTAGCCAGGTATTTCTTGTAGTTCCTTTTCCAATGGCCTGGTTCTTTGCAGTAAAAGCATTCATTCTCTTGAGTCGGGCCAGACTTGGTCTTGGGTTTAGGCTGATTAGTTTGGATCTCATCCGAAACTTTAGTCTTGCCCTTACCTTTGGCCCAAGTCTTAGCCTTCTTCTTGAATCTTGTACTCTTTTGCACTATCATCACATGACAGTTGCTTTTCTTAATGTTGTCCTCTGCAGTCTTAAGCATCATATGCAGTTCGGTGATATTCTTGTCTAAGCCATTCATATGGAAGTTTAGAATGAACTGCCCATAGCTTGCAGGAAGCGAAGTAAGAATCAAATATGTAGCCAACTCTTGACTAAGTGGAAAACCAAGTTTTTCCAAGCTCTGTGTGTAACCAACCATTTTGATCACATGAGGGCTTACCGAACTTCCCTCAGCTAGCTTACTTCTAAACAATTTCTTTGAGATCTTATATCTCTCAGTTCTTGCTTGTGTCTCAAACATGCCTTTGAGCGCCACAATCATATCGTAGGCCTCTATGTTCTCAAACTGCTTCTGAAGGTCTGAGTTCATAGCTGCAAGCATGAGACATCTAACATCCAGGGACTCATCACATGCCCTTTTATA
The DNA here is from genome assembly GCA_036346405.1 of Phyllostachys edulis. NCBI lineage: Eukaryota > Viridiplantae > Streptophyta > Magnoliopsida > Poales > Poaceae > Phyllostachys > Phyllostachys edulis. Next base: position 74,588,528 of record CM070561.1, read on the forward strand.
GGCGGTTTTAAGAGTAGCAACAGCATTTTCAGCAGGCACATCTGGAATGGTTTCTCTAGAACATGTTCTGTTTTATCATGCCTAACAACAATTCTTAGGTTACGGGACCAATCCGTAAAATTTGTTCCATTCAGTTTTTCCTTATCAAGTATCGAACGTAATGCAAAACTGGATGTAGGTACAACAGTTGGTGCCATGATCTATAACATAAAATATGCAAAGCTAAGATATATGTTCAAGTAACTTCTATTAAACAATTTAATAAAGATACTCCCACTGAATACCATATTACTCTTATGACATTTAGTGATTCAAGACCCACAATCAGTTAATCTACTAGTGAGCTTTGGCATCACTGCTAGAAGATTAGTGAATTTGGTAAGCAACCATTTGCTAATCATATCTCTATATGACTCTTGTTGTTGGGCAGCATCTCTATGCTCCGGCACCCAACCCTATGCCCCAAGGTCCATAACCGTTATGATGACCTTGTAAAGTTAAACTAATGCTATGCGTGTAAGTGTTCGACACAAACTCATCTAATCAAGGAATATTAATGGCACTCTGCTTTAGCAAGACCTACCATTAAAATACGCCGATCTAGAACCGATCTAGGTTACCAGACCCAACTAGTAATAGATCCAATCTACTACTACCACATATCAACTATATGCGATCGATCTAGATCAAAAACTACACAGGATGGCTCCGATACCACTGTTAGGATACGGGTAGGCTACGATAGCAACAAATCAAAAATTTCTACCCCATAAACCAGGAAGCCAAGCAAGTAGATGATCACAGATCGTTACCACCAGACGCACAGAGCAGCGAAAGAAGAGTTGGAGCAGCCTGGTTCAACGTAGAGCGCGTCGATGTAGTGGTCGTAGTCGATCGTCCAGCGTCGAGCATGTCGATGCGGTGGTCATGGTCGATCGTCTCCTCCAGCGACCTCTGTAGTTCCTTATGAAGATCGCAGATCGTCCTCAAGCGCAACAACAACTGCAGTAGCGCCTCTACGATATCCACACGTCCAGGGAAGGAACAACCATACGCCGGTTGTTGGAAATATGCCCTAGAGGCAATCATAGAGATGATTGTATTTCATTATGTTCATAATATTGGATAATATGTTATCTTATTCTTAGAATAATATTGTTAATATTTATTATCAAGTATGTGACTTGATTGTGAAACTCTATATTTCTGCGATGATTATTCTTAAAACGTTCCCTGGTCGGAAACATATGAGGACACATATGAATAGACTAGCATATGTATTGGTTGATGACTATGTTTCACAGGTCATGGATATAGAGATATCAAACCAATAATATGGACACATGTTAGAGAACATGATGTTGGATTATACCCACCTTGAGACACTATTAAGATTGTTATGATTCTATGTGTCGTTAGTTGGTCTCAAGCAATGATGATGTATAATCCTTAGACCTGAGATCAACATGGTTTTCTACATGTGTAATAGCACTCTTAGGGGTTACCAAACACTACACCGTAACTGGGTAGCTATAAAGGTAACTTTCGGGTATGCTATGAAACATGCAGAGGAATGTGATTGGTCGGATATGGGATTTGCCCCTCGTAACATAACAGGAGAGATGTCTCTGGGCCCCTCGTTGTGGTCGGATAAAGAAAATGCATGGCCATGCCACTAGTGGTCGAAGTGTTCGACCACGTAAAGTTATATGACACTTGATCGAGAAAGTATTGAACAGTTCATGGATGACACTACATCTCACCTGGAGTTCAACCAGATATCATGAGGTAAAGGGAGAATACATGAGTAGGTCGCTTAGTTCGATCAGTTACGGACTGGTCGTATGGAGATACGAGCTGATCGTAGATTGGTCAAATGTAATCACAGAGTGGTCGTAACCTGGTCGTAAGGAGTTACGAACTGGTCGTGACCATATACGAACTGGTCGTTTAGAAATAGGACCTGGTCGTAAGTGATGAGGACCTGGTCGTAGATCATATTGCATTAAGGTTCGTCCGATATAATTTGTGTGTATTCGGGAATCGCTATGTTCTGCTAGGAACCGCTAACGACTAGTGGTCGGAAAGGGTTTTCGAGTCACAACCAATTACGCATAAACCTGATGGGTCACACACGTAACGTGTTGGAACAAACCAGTACGGATACGATTAGTCAAACGTGTTCGGATAGGATCCGTCACGAGCACTATATAAGGAGATGCATGAGGCTGTTTGGGAGGCAAGTTTTCACACCACCGAAACCCTAGCCGCCATCTTCCTGAGAGCTCTGCCGTGCAACTTGGTGCTAGTACACTGACGTACGGTTGTTCTTTCCCTAGATGTGTGGATACCGTAGAGGAGCTACTGCGACTGTTACGCTTGAGGACGGTCCGCGATCTTCACAAGGAACTGCAGAGGTTGCTGGAGGAGACGATCGACTACGACCACTGCATCTACTTGCTCGACACTAGACGATCGACTACGATCACTACATCGATGTGCTCTACATTGGACCAGGCTGCTCCAACCCTTCTTCCGCTGCTCTGCGCGTCTGGTGGTAACGATCTGTGATCATCTACTTGCTTGACTTCCTGGTTTGCGTGGTAGAAATTTTTGTTTGTAGCTATCGTAGCCTACCCGTATCCCTACACCGGTGTGCTAGCACCAAGTCGCATGGCAGAGCTCTCAGGAAGATGGCGGCTAGCGTTTCAGTGGAACAACTCAACTCACTACTTTCGTGTATCTTGTCTGTTACGTTTTCCCCCCACCTCCCAATAGTCTCAAGCATCTCCTTATATAGTGCCCATGACGGATCCTATCCGAACACGTTTTGTTCCAACCCGTTAAGTGTGTGACCCTGTAGGTTCATGCGTAATTGGTTGTGACTAGGGATGGCAACGGGGCCATTCCCTGTCGGGGAGTGGTGGACCATCCCCATCCCCATGACAAGAAAAAATCCCCATCCCCGTCCCCATCCCCGTTGTCGGGTACTATTCTTCCCCCATCCCCGTCCCCGTCGGGTTATCGGGGCCCCATCTCCGTCCCCATCCCGTCGCTCGCATCGCCATTTCGAATTTGGTGTAGCAAAGAAAAATCTCAAGCTATGGATGTGGGGGCGGTGGGTGGGAGTGAATGGGAAATGGGGTTAGGGACTTAGGTTATGACTAATGCTATGCAACAGGCAAAGATAGGAATGATGCACTCGGTTGGTGGGCTGGGCTATGCTATGCACTATGTTATCACCTTATCGGGGCCCCATCGGGTAACGGGATGGGGAGTAGGGGAACAACCCCGTCCCCGCCAAACCCGATGGGGAATGTTTTTTTTCATATTAGTATCCCCGTGGGGAATGAAATAGTCCCAAACCCGTCCCCTAATAGGTGAATTCCCCATCGGGGAATGGGGAATGGGGCCCCATTGCCATCCCTAGTTGTGACTCGGAAACCCTTTCCGATCATGATTCGTTAGCGGTTCCTAGCAGGACATAATGATTCCTGAATGCACACAAATTATATCGGACGAACCTTAATGCAATATGATTTACGACCAGGTCCTCATCCTATCTCTATACGACCAGTTTGTATTTGGTCACGACCAGTTCGTAACTCTTTAAGACTAGGTTTCGACCATTCTGTGATTACGTCCGACTACTCTATGACCAGTCCGTAATTGATCGAACTAAGCGACCTACTCGTGTATTCTCCCTTTGCCTCACGATGTCTGGTTGAACTCCAGGTGAGATGTTGTGTCATCCATAGATTGTTCAATACTTTCTCGATCGAGTGTCGGATAACTTCACGTGGTCGAACACTTCGACCACTAGTGGCGTGGCCATGCACTTACTTTATCCGATTACAACGAGGGGCCCAGAGACATATCTCCTGTTATGTTAGGAGGGGCAAACTCCATATTTGACCAGTCACATTCCTCTGCATATTTCATAGCATTCCCGAAAGCTACCTTTATAACTACCCAGTTACGAGTAGCGATTGGCAACCCCTAAGAGTGCTATTACACATGTAGGAAACAATGCTGATCTCAGGTCTAAGGATTATACATCATCATTGCTTGAGACCAACTAACGACACATAGAATTATAACAATCTCAATAGTGTCTCAAGGTGGGTCAATCCAACCCCATGTTCTCTAACATGTGTTCATATTATTGATTCGATATCCCTATATCCATGACCGGTGAAATATGGTCATCAATCAATACAATGTGCTGGTCGATAGAGTCAATAGTGTTTCGACCATTGACATCCGACCAGGGATTCATTTAGAACGACATCATATAAGTTAAGAGTTTCACCAACAAGTCACATACCTGTTAATCTTCATGACCAATGATTCAATCAAGGAACAGGATAACATATTATCCAATATTATGAACATAATGAAATATAATCATCTCTATGATTGCCTCTAGGGCATATTTCCAACAACGAGTACCTGGCCGACTAGGTGGAAGAGGTCGAAAGCGAGGAGGAGGAGGGAGTGGAAACAACCAGTTCCGAAGACGAGGAAGATGGAGAAGCTGCTACGGGAGGTGCAGCTGGTGGTGTGGTCACCAGCGTTGGCCCTCTGAGCCTGGTTCTGAGGTGCCCTAGAGAGAGCTGGCCTCTAGACGAGCGGTATGTCCTAAGACTGCAGGACACCGGTCTCTTGCCTATTGCTCGTATGTTGGACCTACTGCACACGTTCCAGTTTGACGTGGCACTCCTATCTGCGCTCGTGGACCGTTGGAGACCGGAGACTCACACCTGCCACTTCTGGTGGGGGGGGGGAGATGACAGTAACTCTTGAGGACATAGCTATGCTTATAGGTCTGCCATTGCGCGGTCTTCCAGTAGTGCCACCTCCTAGGCGAGTAGGCTGGAAGGTGCGTATGACTGACAGATTCAGTCACCCGATCCCTGGCAACATATCGGGTGTGCCACATTCCTGGCTATGGGAGTGCACGACCTGCCCCGTGGATACGACTGTGGAGGCAGTGCAAACACACTTCCTCGCGTACCTTTTGTTCCTGTTCGGATGGATCTTGTTTCCTACGACTCAAGGAGACTGCGTGTACCCTAGCTACATCCATCTCGCAGAGTCTTTGGTGGACGCTTGGCCCAATGAGGTGCCACAATACAGTTGGGGGTCCGTAGTGCTTTGCGCCACTTACCGAGGGTTGTGCGATGCCTCTCAGCGCAACATGGGTGGGGAGCCAGGCCTCGTGGTATGCTATACCCTGTTGCAGTTATGGCCGTGGGAGCACTTCCTGGTTGGCCGGCGAGCGCCAAGCTTTACGGACATGGTGGAGGCGACGACCCTGTCGATAGGCCTACAATAGGTACGCGTTGGACACGTGGTGCTAGGGTGGGACAGGGAGAGACCGAGGCGTGTGTACCTTGAGTTCCATAACCTATTCGAGACTCTGCACGAGGACGTGACCACTCTCTGCAAAGTAAAACATGATAACACTCTGTCTCGCCAGCAACTTTTCAGAAATACAAAACAACGCTCTACTTCGCAGGCTACTCATATGAATTTGACCACACCATGCCAACCCTGTGGCTTATAAAAGGAGGTGAAAGAGATCCGAGAGAGAACACTACACAACCAAACCCAATACTACACTAGAGCTTGCTTCACCACGCCGGGATGGACAAGCGATGGGACAAGATGAAAAAGCAATGGGACGAGATCCGCGAACAAGCAAGGTCTGCTGCGGCCTGGGACGAACAAGCGGAGCGTGCCAGGAGGGCACCTCCCCACAATGACGCCCCCCGTAGCAGCAACCCCTACAAGAACATTCCCACCGAGCGTTCGTCGCAAGACCCGCCCAAGGGGGAGACATCGCCCCTCTGTTGGTGCAGGGACACATGTAAGTTCTTCAAGTCCAAGCAGCGGCTCGGCCTGGACATGCATTACTAGGGTTGGGTAAACTACTCCTGTGACTATCCCGACCGCCGTTGGGACATGAGAAGCTATCGGCAGCTGGTAAGGACCAGTTACACTATGTTTCCCTACCATTTCTCTTTCAAAGTGCGTACTAACAACCGGTCCCGTCTACCCTTAGTCCCCGGATCCACTATGTGGCTACCGCAAGTGGATTGACCAAGAGATCCACCCATACAACCAGTGGCAAATTGACTACAAGGAGTGAGATGCCAAAACGGCCCACGAGATCCAGGAGGAGGAGCGCCGCAACGAAGAGCAAAACGAACGTATCCGTCGGGAGATGAAAGCTCATCTTGAGGCGTGCAGGCACAGAGAGCGCGAGGCTCGCGAGAGGGAACGCGAGAAAAAGATGGAAATGGCGGCCAAGGCCAAGGAGACCGACAAGGAGTACAACGACGAGCTCGCAAGGAAGGGCAAATGGCCCTGGTCCACGTAGTAGGTCGGACCATTCCGTACTAATCCCCTGAAGGTCGAATTTATTTCCATTCCAAAAAGGCGCACATGTATTGTTGGAGTACTTCGGTTTGTTGCATCGTGCATGATATTGTTTCTTACGCACGTAACCAAACTCTGTGCGCCGTGTAATTCCCAGCTTTATTATAAAGTCTATTTTAATTAGCAACTGCAAATCTCCTCGTCTTTTCGCATTTAGAGCCTGTTTGGTACAGCTTCTACTCCCAGCTTCTCAGTTGATTCTCGTGGTGCCGTACCAAACACCCTGATTCTCAAAACACCCGATTCTAATTCTCGCGTGAAGCTGTCTCAAAAATACACTAGCGAGGAGAAGCAGTCTTTTCTTGGATTCTCCTAAGAATCCAATTTGATAGAACAAAAATACCTATTGAAGTTCTAATTATTTACCCGCAAAATACCATTACTTGCCCTCGGCGTGTACCCCTTCGGCTTAAACGCGTTTCTTCTTTCTTTCTCCTCACGAGCGACGCGAGCATCACCATAGACGGGGCTCTCCTCTCCCGGCTCCTCACAGATTCGATTCGATTTGATCGGTGGTGAAGCGAGAGAGATTCTTGAGTTTGATTTGATATTGAGATTTTGTTTCGCGGAATTTGGGTGAGGAATGACGACTACGGGGAAGGTGATCAAGTGCAAAGGTCCGTGGATTCTTCTTCTTGTGTAAATGCAATATTTTACGCAGTGCCGTAGCCGGTGGCGAGGATGACGGAGAGAAGCTCGGCGGCCCGCCCGCGGACTCCGATTCAGATTCGTCGGACTCAGACGACGCCGCCGACACCGCCGACGAGCTTCGCATCCAGGCCCTGGAGCGCGCCCTCCAGGAGCAGCTTCTCGACTACGAGTCCCACGTCCAGGTCTCCCATCCTCTCTCTCGCGCCGCCATGCCTCGCTCACTAGGGTTTTGTGACGCACGGATTGGTTCGAGCTTCGCGATGGTGTCTACACGCTAGGTTTCGATTTAGGGCGTCCTCTTACGCATTTGAACCTTTGCTGCGCTAGTTTTGGTCATTAGGATGACGATTTTGGTTAGGCTGAGCTCCTTTTTAGAGATATATTGTTGTTTTTTTCCTGGTTTATACGGCAATCTCTAGGTCGTGGAGTAATATTATGTTAGTAGCTGAGCTTTGGCTGCCTTTGGTGGGGTGGGTACTGTTGATTGGTAAGCTGCTCGTATAACTAGCTTAATGCTGCTGAATGTTTTGTCGTTTTGCATTGGTTTTTGCAGTATATACAGTGCCTGAGGAAGTCAGGCAAAATCGAGAAGCTTCACGCTGCAAGGGAGGAGATGAATAAGTACTTCCCTCTCACACCGAAGATGTGGCAAGATTGGGCCAAGGATGAGACCTCATTGAGCACTGGGTGTGTGATTCTTTTCTCCTTTAGTGTATTCCTGAAATATTTATGTTGTCTGCACTAAAAGCTCTGTACTTCAATTTTGTAAAAAGAGAAGTTTCATACCGTGTTTTGGTTCTTCTCTCCTGTCTCTGTTGCCACAGCCACGAATCTTTTTGTGATATCGAGAAGCTCTATGAACGCGGGGTGCAAGAATATCTGGTATGTTAACTGTTTATGTGAAATTGAGTTTAAATTATTGAGCGTGTGTCGTGTGGAGTGCTAACCTATTTTGGCTATCATGGCATTCTAGAGTGTTAAGTTATGGCGGGATTACCTTGATTATGTTGAGGAGCATGATCAGTCAGTGGCACAATGTTCACCATCCGGCCTCTCAAAAATGAGGGATTTGTTCGAGCGTGCTATTACTGCAGGGGGGCTACATGTAACTGAAGGCATCAAACTATGGGAAGCTTATAGGGAATATGAACTGGCCATTCTGACCATCATTGACGACAATGATGAGGAAAAGGCAAAGCAAGTTCAGCGTATACGTGTGCTCTTCCACCGCCAGTTATCTGTTCCTCTGGCTGATATGGAATCAACACTTGCTGAGTAAAAGAGATGGGAAGCTGAGCAAGGCAATGCAAATGACCCAGATTCCGATTTCGATGGTGTTCCCTCAAACGTTGTATCAGCTTACAAAAAGGCCAATGAGATGTACAATGCGCGGAAGCAATATGAGGATGAACTGATGAGCAACATGGGTGCATCTGAAGCTGACAAACTGCAGGTGTTTCTGGTACGGTGAAGTTAGTCTATTATCTGTTATAAACTTATAATGCTTAACTTTAGACTTGTTTACAATTCATACTTGAACTTTTTTTTTTTTGAGATGCACGCTTTTATTGTGCTCCTGTCTGTAATATTTTCAAATCAGGTTTGTCTGAGCAGGTCCTGGTGCAAAGCTGTAGGATTTAGAGAAAAAAGGCTACATTTTTGTTGCAAATTCTCTTTATTTGAATTTTTTATTTGTGTTTTTTTATTTATTCGTTGTCATGAAGTGGAAATACAATTGCGTTTGCAGATTTTGTAGCAAACACATTTTATTCTTGAATTCTCTTTATTTTGAGTTTAGAGGACTGTGTTTTTTCTGTGGCCTTGCGTAAAATATATATATTTTTTCTAGAAAACACCTACTTGGAAACTAAAATGTTATGGATTCTTCTTCTTGTGTAAATGCAATATAACCTGTGTAAAGATACAACGTATATACATTCACATAGCCTAAACAAATTTAGGGGGGAAAATTCTATAATTTGTGTACAAATACATAGAAGAAAGACACAAATACAATTGAATTATTACAACCAGGGGTAACATAGTCTATTTGCCTCTAATCCCCCTCATATGGATTTGAGAGCCAACCTACTAGCCAAACGTTTTTAACACACAGCTCCAGATTCTCAGAGAATCAGGAGCAGAATCTGAAAAATGAGAATCCGGAGCTCTACCAAACAGGGTCTTAATTCTTCGCGTAGCAAGGCATCCAACAACATAAAAAAAACGCGTTCTGGAAGTGGGCACGAAATGATCTACGACGCCAAAGTAGCCAAATGTGTAAGTAACTAAGTATGTTCTTAATATCTAAATCAAACAATGCAACTCAAAGTTTCTATACATACCTTGTACACACTATTTCCAAAGAGTTGAAGGACTAATTTTGGATCAGTTTTTATTTTTATCATTGATGGCCGAATAAGAATAGTTCTAGGAGGAAGCTGTAACAGAAAAAAGAAATATTCTTACAAAGTATGCTCAGTGATTAAATTAAACCATGAGCTCAATTCATATTTTATACCTCGATTCAAACCCAGATTAAATTAAATTAAACCTTGTTATTTTCTTTGAGTTCTTTTTATTTCTTTTCGCTTTTCTCGTTTTTCAAAGTCTTTTGAAATCTTTTAAAAATAAAATAAACCATTTGTATTTTATTGGATTAATTAAAGCTTAATTGGAAATTTCAGAAAACGAAAAACCTTTTAAATGAATAAAATAAACTTCAATTAAATTCAAAATTATTTTATTAAATCTATCCATGTTCCAAGGATTTTTATGGAATCTTCTTAAAATTTCTGAATTTTATTTTATTTTGGATTTTTTTGGATTTTTTTTCTTTTCCTCTCTCTACCTTTCTCTCTCCTCTTACTACCTGCTGCGGTGGGGGCATGCAACACCTTGCCTTGCTGCGCCCATGGTGCGCAGCACCTCCTTGCTGTGGCTGGGTGGCGCAGCATGCACATGTTGTGGTCGGGTGTTACAAAGAGGCAGTCAGTCAAGGGCCGGAGGCACAACACGTAGGAGAAAGGGCCATATGTGGAATTTCAAAAGTAGGAGAGCTAGATTTAAAATTACGATGGTGTAAGGATCAATAGTGCCCAAAATTCTGTTTGTAGTCGTTAACTACTACTTCACCTGGGTGATCCTTTTCCCTTTGTCTATTGACTTGACGTGGTCAGTTGGTTGGACTGATCGATCACTTCGTTCTTTTCTTAAATGAAGTTATTGATTTTTCCTAGTCTATAAAGTTCCATAAAACCAAATCGACATCTTTCTCGCAAGCTATGGTCGCTGTCTTTTCATAGTTAATGGGAAAGTCTGCACTTATTATTAATGATTTGCTATTTCTAAGTCATCTGATTTTTATAAATTTAAGTTAATTTTCTGACTTTTGAATTTGTGTAGAGATTGATGTGTTATATAATTAAATGTTGATCCAATAAATAAAAAAATATAACTTATATTTTAAAAATATATTTCATTCACCTGACAAACAGACAATCCCTTATTAGTACTACTACTTTTTTAGTTAGACGCCTTTTTCATATTTTATTAATTAATTAGACGGTTTGCTTCAACACGGAACCGCAGGGATCGTAGGTGAAACTACCAGCAACTACTAATATTTACGAGGAAAGTCGTGTCCATGTTAGGATTTGGGGAGAAAGTGCACCATGTTTGCCGTATCTTCTCGAATTTTCGTGTTTGGTGTCGGACTTTGGTTTAGTACTCCATCGAATTACAAATATAAATTGTTTCCCACCCCCAACCCCCTAGCCCCTACATTAACTTTTCCATATAGTAGCGAGAGTGCTCGCGCAATTAGGCAACTATATTTAGTTCAACATGTTTGTTATAAAAAAATTAATAAGAAAAATGTAAGTTTGACCTTTATAATAAGACAATTTAACGTACTAAGTCCAAATTTTAAGAGACCGTGAAATTCATCCGGTTATCCTAAAATGAGGAAATAGCATTGTGCCTAGCTCCCTAAAGTTGCACAGTTGTGTCACGTAGCACCATAAACTTTAAAATTACTTCCGCAATTTCATCCTGCTAACGTTTGCACGTTTGGAAGGCAGAGAGGCTCCATAGTATCATTCGAGAACGGCGAGGCTGGTGATGGCATGCAAGGTGGGGTTGTGCGAGGAACAACCGGGAGCGCATCGACACCGGCGGTGAAGCAAAACGACGGTGGCCGCACAGGTGAGAACGAAGAACGCCACGTTCAACGTCCCGACGCGGCAATCTGGGCACGCCAGCTTGATCACAAACCCGGCCACGAACGCCACGACCGGAGTGGCGACTGCACCGATGACGACGATGAGGTCAGATCTTTTATCCATGTCGACTATCTACTAGGTAACTAAACCCTGACTGATTCGCTCTGTATCTGTCTCTGGTAATTTGCTGCGTGTCAATGCATGTGTAGAGTGAAAAGCATCTACCTTGCACCTTTCCTTTTGGAAACACCTAACCACCACCACCCACCTCAGTCAACCCCTCCACTGACATCCTCCTACAGTCCTACTCTCACATCTCCCTCCTTACACCCTTATCGTGCTTACACAATGTAGTAGGTCTCCAGTAAATGTGCAGTAAAGTTGCACCTGTTTGCTGTTGTACAGTAGACTAATGTTTACATCGCTAAAATATATTCGACATGGATCTCGTTTTGTTAAACTATTTTTTGGGAGCAAAACAGCGCATAAGAATCAAAATTCGCATAATTGGTTTAGGAGATATTGTCCTTCAAAGTTTGAAATCTACTCATGTTTCCTTTTCCACTCCCCCTCCTCGCTCAGAAAGTGCGCTCGTTGTTCTGTGTGTACTGCAATTTTGGTCTCTATGTACTACCGTTTTTAGTATGCGTTTACTGCATTTTTGGTCTATGTGTTGGTCTTGTGTTTATTGCAGTTTTGGTCTCTGTATACTACAGTTTGGTATGCGCCTACTACAACTTTTGGCATATGTCTATTGAAGACGATGGTCTTGTGTCTATTGCAGTTCTGGTCTCTTTATACTGCAGTTTTGGTCTCTATATATATCAAGCCTCACCTAGCTATAGAAAAGTGTAACAAGACGTACAGGAAAAGCATCAAGTAACCACATTAAACACCCCATCCAAGCGTCTGTGCGTAAAGGAGAATGCTTCGGCTCATGCGTCTGATGGCTTGAGTAGCATCGAATAGTAGACACTAAAGCACACAACCCATGACTTGACAATGTTACGACTAACAGTTCAGCTAACTGTTATTCTCCAACTACAACCATTCTCCACCACTCCTTCCCTATCCACCTACCTTCATCATTAACTTTTTTTTCTCATCCTCACATTCACTCGACGCACAGTGCCCCCTTTTTTCACAGTCATGCTTGCTTCTCTGATTTCTTTGGCTTCTCTGACTACTCTCCAACTAAAGTTCAACTTGTGTGGTATGGGCGATGGCAGTGAGGCTTCCCAAGTGCTGTGTTGTCGAAGCAGGAAGTATGAGTGCCTCCGCCGCCTTCTCCGAGCTCAGGAGTGGGTACCTCCGCATCCAACTCTGAGTTCCTAGGTGGGCACTACCGCTTCCTCCTTCGAGCTCTGAGGTGGGAGCAGCTACTTGCGCTAGGCAACAACGCCTAGTGTCTGCCCGAGTGTGCTGTCGCAACCATCCGAGATTGAGACTGATTCGTTTCATGTGTTTGTTGCAGGTGTTTGCTTAATTTATTGCAACAGTTGGTTCAAAATATTGCACGGAGTGTTTTTTTATTGTTGTGATTGTTGTAGGTGTAAAAACCGAACACAAGTGAGGGAGTGGACGTTGGCCGTCTGATGGGCCATCGTCCACGAAAGTAAAAAATGACACAAGCATTTATACAGGTTCGGGGGTTCGAGAGAGCCGTCTTACTCCTGTCGGTGAGCCAACAGGGAGTTACCTCCGGAGAGGGAGCCCTCGAGGGCTCACTAGTTTTAATATGCTTCTTCATTGCTCAAGAGAGCTCTCCCTTCAAATAAGAGATACATAGGGTATTTATAGGCTCCTGAGCCTGTACAAATGGGAGGGTAGCTAGCCTATGAGTACAAGCGAGGGGTATTTCAGTGTGATGGATGGATTATTCTTACAACACTAGCCCCCTTGCCCCTTGGCGTTTCAAGAGGAACACCAAAAGGGGCAGTCTTGAATCGTGTTTTTCGTGCGGAGGTTGATATTTCAGAGAGTCCTGGCGGATTTAAACTGCGGTTGCGCCCGAAGATGTGCTCTGAAAATGCCACGCTATGCTACCCTGAATTGTCATCCTCAGATTCAGCACTTTGGAAAGTGTCAACTGCTGTGATCGAATTATTGACATATGGAAGTCACAACAATGACCAGACACAAGGTCTCAAAATTTGCTTTTGGGTGTGGGCCCCGCTGTCCATTCCGACTTGATGCAGCTGTGATTTGCTTTTTCATGTGAGGCACCTTGCCCTTAGGCCAACACAACTTCTGACTTGATGCAGCAGTTTTGAAGGCTTTGTCTAGACAAACACTTCTTTTTTACCTTTCATTTAAACGCGGGCCACATACACTACTAGAGGCAGTGTCTATATGCTTTGGTTTGTCAATGCTCCCTCTTTTGGTCTGTGCTTTTTGCTTTTTCATGTGAGGCTGTGACCTGTGCCTTCATGTGAAATAATGATGGTTATTTAAACCATGGAGACATGCTGCGTGTCAGCCCTTGCAGGAATCCAAGGCAAGGACCTTCTTTTCTGTCTCTCTCTCGATTCTTTCTTCTCTACAGTTTGCTCTTCCTCCCCAACTTGTTCTTCCTTCGGCTCTTCTATCTGGTTCTTCTCCGACTGAGCCGAGATGGCCCCACTGAGCTGCCGCTGCCCACAAGCCTTGGCGTGGCCGCTACATCGCTGCCGTGGGCTGGTCCCCCATCCCACCGTAGTGCTGTGCTTGCCGCCGCTAGGTCTTTGCCGCAGCAGGCGCCGGAGGACGAGGGCGCCAGAAGCTTGTGGGCGCACAAGGCGTGCGGGGCTCGGGCGCATAGGGTGCGTGGGGCGCCACGAGCGCATAGGCTTCAGGGTGACAAGGATGGCCGTAGGGCGCTGGGAGGCCGTAGGGCGCGCAGGACATCGACACGGGTGCAGGGCACCGCGGGCGTATAGGCGCACAAGGCGCGCGGGGCTCGGGCGCATAGAGCGCCGGGTGCCTCGAAAGACGGGCTTGTGGCGCATGAGGGCGCTGGCGGTCACATGGGTGCGGCGGCATGCGAGGGCTCATCGGCCGTGAGGGCGCAGGGCGGCGAGGACAGCCACAGGGTGCCGGGAGGCTGGGGCACGAGGAGTGCGGGCGCACAGGGTGTGCAGGGCACGCGGGGCGCCAAGCGTGCACGACACCGAGCGTGAGGAGCGCGCGGTGCCGAGTGCGAGGGACGCGGTGCGTCGGCCGCAAGGAGCACAGGGCGTGCATGGAGACATATGGAGATGAAGGGGTTCTTGCCGACAGTGGTGACATATGGAGCTACTATAAACTAGCTGGGGAGGATAGGTGACCTGGAGAAGATTTGGAATTTGCTTTGGGAGATTAGGGGAAGAGGATTGTCCCCCAATGTTCAGATTCATAACAGTGTCACCAATGCATGGTGTCAATACCGGTCTTCATCACAGGCAATGGTGGTCTTGAAACAGATGTTTACATGTCGGTGCGACCCGGATGTGAAGATCCTGTAGTAGTATCTACCGCTGGGAGACCTCCCTGCAGCTTGAGGGTATTGAAGTTTATTGGTTGTTTAAGATGTGTGTAGAACGTACAATGTGAGATAGATATCATTCATACGCAATTGCAAAAATCTTGTACGTGATGTATTTGGCTCAGTTGGTTGTTCCCTAAAAATATCAATCATACTCTTCCCATAATCAATCAGAACCGTGTGCAAAATGCTTCAGTGTGGTACCGAAAATGTATCAATTAACTTTTGTAAATCTAGTTAGATTATATGTTAACTTCCTCCAGTTCACGAGGAAGCCCTCCACTCGTTGGCAATCTGGTCAATATCTTAATTGTATCACAGAAGAACCATTGCATGGTCCAACAAGGGTGATCCGAATAGGTAGGCTTCTTGTGAACAGACCACAAAATCCAATGCTTTTCACAGCATGTATGATATTCTTAGCCTTTTTGTTGTACAGAGATGAGACCATTTTATCTGTCGGATTTGAAACAACAGTACCAATAGCACCAGAGATATAGCCAGCTAGACAAGTAGCACCAACCTGCTGCACTGTTGAACAATCCTCCTTTTTCATTTGAAGACTCTTTGATATCTGGGCTTTGCCAGGAAGCACCTGTTGAAGAGACTAAGCGTCTTTTGAGGGAAGCCATTGGGAGGGAGTTGGATCCAAATCAATTTAGCTACACTCTATTGATTCATCGCTTTTGCATCAGAGGAGAAGTGACGGTTGCATCTGATTTGCTTATGGAAATGATGGAAAGAGGGCATACTCCTGATGTGGTCACATTTGGAGTATTGATTCATGGTCTTGTTGTGGCTGGATAGGTGAGTGAGGCCTTGATTGTCCATGAGAAGATGACAGAGAGACAGGTGCTCCCAAATGTTAACATATATAATGTATTGATTAGTGGTCTATGCAAGAAACAAATGCTTCCTGCAGCTAGGAACCTTCTTGCAGGGATGCTCAAGAAAAATGTCCATCCGGACTCTATCACTTTCCTTTCACTTATTTATGGCCTTTGTTTTGTTGGAAAATCAAGGGATTGGGGGAGTATCCTTCCTAATGAATTTCAGCGAGATGAACTTGAGATAGCCTTTAGGTACAAACTGTTATTTGACCAATATGTAGCAAAGTCCGTTAGTTGTGAAGTCTGTAGTGTTTTACAGTTATATCTTGAAGAGTGCAGATCCTTAAAACAAATGGTGCACAAATTTGCTGGTTCTTGACTCATGGTGTGCCTAGCATTTTTGACTTAGGGATAAAATAGAGCCGCCCGGCCGCTGGGCGAGGGCGTCTTGAGGAGCGCTGGGCGCCGAGGCGACAGACGCCATGGGCGACGACGCAGAGTGTGGGTGCTCGGGGCGCAGGGCGTGCGGAGTGTGAGAACACGGGGCACATGTATGATATTGGACGATACAAAATGGCCAATCGAGAAGGGCCCTGGAACTGCATGATGAAATCGCGCGACTTCACCAAGAACTTTGATTTGAGCGCAAGGCTTGGTTGCTAGGGTGCTAGTGTATTGTCGGGGGTGTGCCGGGCATCGTGGATGTGTCAGGACGTCGTAGATGTGCCGGGGCGCTGGTTGTGTGCCAAGGCTCATGCGGCTGATACTGAGCTAAATCTTGGGATGCCAATGACTTGTTTCCTTCTCTTGTTTCGCCATGAGATGCAAGGTGCAAGAATGTTGTCGCCAGGAGCTGCCTGCCTAAGGACTGCAGCCTCTTCCGCTGGGGAAGGGGAGACGAGGACCAGGCCAAGGCGGTCAGTGCGCAGGCCTTGGAGTGGTGATGGGGCGCGCGGTGCCTCGAAGCACGGTGCGCTGGGGCACCCACGTGTCGAGGTGCTGGGTATGCATCGAGGCATAGGGTACGGGCAAGGACGTCCATGCAACATGAGCGTGTAGTGTACAGGTATCCAGCAGGCCTCGAACCACTTCCACTGGGCTGGTGGCTAAGCGTCCGGGGCAAGGGGCTCACATATGCCCCTTGTGCAGACTTGTCGAAGTATAGAGTATTTTAGACGGGAGGTGGTAGGATTCCTCAACACTAGCCCCACTATCTCTTGGGTGCCTGCAAGGGCGCCCGAGGGGCAAAGAAGAGTGTTGAAGTCTTGTATCACGTTGACGAATATGCGCAAGGGCACCTACAACTTAGCAAATTTTGGCTTGGTGGGCATGCGGGCACCCAAAGACTTGGACTTATTTTGCGCTTCATATCGTGTGAGTGCTCCACGCGAGGGCGGGTACCAAATTGCTGCTTCTCATTGGCTCTTCGTGTAGGGTGGTTTTTGTTGTTCCATTCCTGAAGGCGAAGTACCAGATGCAAGGTCACCCCACCGAGGCACAATCTTCAAGGCAGAAGGTGCATCCGAGCAAAGCTTGTTCAGGTGAAGTCGTGGATGCGGGGCCACCCTACCGAGGCATAGCCTTCGAGGCGGACAGCGCGTCGGAGCGAGGCCTGTGAAGGTGAAGTAGCAGACGCGGGGGCAACCTGGCCGAGGCATAGCCTTTGAGATGGGCGGCGCATCGGAGCAAAGCCTATGAAGGCGAAGTCGTCCTCTTGCTCCGCGGATTGATGAGAGTCGTCGAAGTAGAACTCCTCAGAATCGTCGCAGTTCGAGCTAGAAACGTTGCAGGGACAGGTAGATAATACAAGCGTCTCTGTGTGAAAGAGAGAATGATCAACACTTGTTTCTTGTAGCAAGATAACATTCGTTCGACATGACAGATAATCGAAGCCGTTACCGTGGGATAAGTAGAGTTCCACCACTTTAGATACTATGATCTCTGAGGTGATAGCCTTATGCAGGCATGATAGTCCTTGATCAATATTTGAGCCAGGTCGATGGTAGATGATTCGAGCTGCCTAGAAGAGAGGTACATGTGTTGTTGAAGAGCAACACAAAGCTATTTGGGGTAGCATTCTTCGGTAGGCTTGAGAATGCCCATGAGACTAAATCATGGGGCATCTTAGGGGTGCACCTATCAGACTGAGTCATGGACATATCGGAGGGGCGCCCACAAGGCTAAGTCGTGGGGCAAAGAATGGCCAACAGGTGTGGTAGCCCCCAGTGGACTTGGAGGTGCCCATGAGGCTAACTCATATGTATCTTGAAGGTGTGTCCACAACACTAAGTCACAGGCACACTAGAGGGGCGTCCACGAGGCTAAGTCATGGGGCATCTAATGGCCACTAGGGGTGGCAGCCCCTAGTAGACTTGGAGGTGCCTATGAGGCTAACTCATGGATACCTTGGGCGTGTTCCCCCGACAGTAAGTCACAGTCACACCGGTGGCGCTCACAAGGCTAAGTCGTGGGGCACCGAATGACCACTAGGGGTGGTAGCCCCCAGTAGACTTGGAGGTGCCTATGAGGCTAACTCATGGGCACCTTGGACGTGTGCCCTTGATAGTAAGTCACAGGTACATCGGTGACGCTCATGAGGCTAAGTTATGGGGTACCGAATG
The DNA here is from genome assembly GCA_036346405.1 of Phyllostachys edulis. Classification (NCBI taxonomy): domain Eukaryota; kingdom Viridiplantae; phylum Streptophyta; class Magnoliopsida; order Poales; family Poaceae; genus Phyllostachys; species Phyllostachys edulis. The sequence goes on from CM070561.1 coordinate 74,606,799, forward strand.
AGTACTAGGGGTGGTAGCTCCCCAGCAGACTTGGAGGTGCCCATGAGGCTAGCTCATGGGCACCTTGGACGTGTGCCCCTGACTGTAAGTCACTGGCACACCGGTGGCGCCCACGAGGCTAAGTCGTGGGGCATCGAACTATGAGGGCGATGGAGTTCTTTTGCCCTGTAGACGGGTTTTTTTGTGGTGATCGAGAATGCATGAGAATGGTTAACCCCTTCCAAGCAACAGAGCTAGGCGTGCGGGGACCCAGAGGTCATTCGGCGCGTGGCCTGGAGTCTAAGGGGGACGAGTCCTCAGCACATCTATCAATTTGGTACTGGGCCTAAGTTGTTGCTCATGCCCTAGGTCCAGTAGGACACAAGCCGCCATGGTGGAGGCGACGGACGCCCAAACCACCATGGACTTTTGCTAGGGGAGACCGCGGAGGTCGTACGCCCTATGCACCACAAGAGTGAAATCCCTTGGAGGGAAAGTGTCTCGAGAACCCATATGAGATTTATATGTCGGGACTGTCCCCTAACAATAGCGTGTTAGGGGGCAACCTTCGTAGCGAGCCTTCATTGCTCATGTCGCATGGACGTCATGCATCCCAAGGGTGATGGTTGGTCTCAAAATCCTTAGCCTCCTGGTTGCGAGGGTGCCTTGAACTGCTTGCCCTTGGCTAGGTGATGAGGACATCTACCCGCCGGATACGACCACTACCCCACCTCCAACCAGGCTACTTGACTGCCATCGATTCGGCTGCGTCAAACGCTACTCCAACGTGTTGACGAATTTACTTCACTTATACCTGGTGCTGCGACACCCCACATTGGGCCGAGGGTCTTGTATTTGTATCAATTATCTGACCCAAAGGGCAGCCACCACTCTAGGTTATCTGGACCGGCCACCTCCTGGGTCGCCTCCACCCGGGCCAAACGCACTATTCATGGTTACTGTTCATAGGTACTGTTCACATGAACAGTAAGCCGCGAATAGTACCACATTGCTAGTTCTTTTAGTTTTGCGGCTCCTCGTCCCCTATTTAAGGAGGCCGCACCACTTTTAGTTTTCTTGGATTTTGTTTAGTTAAAAGTTAGCCTTGTTGCAACTTCGTGTATTGCCTTGTGTAGACTAGACCAACCATAATATAGCTTTAAAATCTCAACTTTATTCAATATTTCAATCTATATTTGCAATTTCAGATTGCTTTATCTTGTTCTTGCGTGCTTCTTCAGTGTATGTAGGAATCGACCTTCGTGGTAAGGTCAACCGGGTATTCGTGCACGGTTGATAACGACTTGTCAATCAGTTCAGCGATTGCGTGGTTTCGAGCCTTGCGTGTTCGTAGTCAGGATCGTCAGAGTTGAGCGACGCCTACCGGACTTATCATTCTCATCGAAAAATCGGGCCAACAATCAAACCTTAGGGTTCATCAGGTGGTATTAGAGCTACAGTTCATCGGTGAGAATTTTTTTCCTACAGTCCAAGTAGCCAAAATAAAAAAAATTACAGGTTTAGTTCATCGTCCAAACCAATTTGTGCCTTTGCAATTTTTTCTTTTAGTTTGCGTTGTTGAATTGTCGTTGCATTATCGAGTTATTGTGCTAGTTTTCCTGTCTAGATTGGTTTAGTTTAGAGTCTCTTGCGAGTCGTCTAGTACTGTCTTCCACCATCACCACCACCACCCTGCCGCAGCCCTTCCTTCCTGTCAGACTGCGTCACCGCCATCGTCTTTGCCAATGACAACCCCACCAAACATCACCCCATCATCCCCTACCATAGTGTGAGAACCCGCATAATTAAAACTAAGCTCATCAACAGTAATCGATAATTAGCGTAAGTAAAAATTTCATAAAAACCAATCTCAAGCACAATCCCAGTTAATATTCAATTGTATAATTAACAAAATGAACTTGGCAAATTAAGCAAACATCATTTATTCACATCACAGCTTTATAACAGTCCGTTTACAAAACATAATTAAAATATTACAAACCAAATTCTCGTTACAAAAATTTATTCTACAACTCAATAATGGATACAAGATTAATTTTACAAAACAATTACAAGAATTAAATAAAATACGATTTCATATGCTTGCATCCATTTTCATCGGAGTTTTCCTTGCCTCCTCGTCCAACCATTCTACACCTTTCCTGGTCATGCAACATAGAACTCGAGACGTAGTTAGCAAATACCGAAAATAGAAATATTAGTTAGATTGAAGAGTATTGCCGTCAGTATTCCTCGAAGTCCAATAGGATTTTCGTATTAACCTAGGTCAACCGGTCCCGCAATTACCACAGTATCCTGACCAACCAAAGTTAGTTGGCCCTTGATAATTATGGTATCCAGGCAGACCCAGGTGAATAGGCAACCGTGCTTCCGAGGGTATCATCATCCGGCATTCCGAAAGCCCAACACCCACCTTTCCAGTTTGCCTCAAACACATTAGAATCCAACAAAGCATTCCCATTCATTTCCGCCCTCTGTTTAATACATCATCGGGCCACCGAATCCAACCCCCACAACATATTATTCCAACCAACCAAAAAGCCCACATTGGTAGCCACATAATCAGTTATACCAAATATTTAGCTCATATGCCTCACAATGGAAAGCCAACCAAGAATAGGAGGAATAGGAATTAGGATAAATAGGATGTGGTAAATAGGAATAGGAAGGTCAGAAAAACAAAATTACCACACCAAAGGATGAGATCAACCAAAGAAGGATAAGATCACCCACGCAGCCCAAGCCTTTCCCCATTCCCATTCTCATTCTCACACCACAGAGAGAGAGAGAGAGAGAGAGAGAGAGAGAGAGAGAGAGAGAGCAAGCCCGAGCTTAGCAAAGAAGCCACCAAAGGGAAGGGGAGGCACAAGGGCAAGGAGCACCCACAGGCGGTCATCAACCTCACGGCGACAACCAGCACAGCCAAGGCAACCATCTAAGCCCCAGTCAAAATCCAGAAGGTAGCCATCTCCCCCAATCCATCCATTTTTCTACACAATCAGTATACATCAATTTTGAGCCATAAGCATGCAAGCCTCAATCATCATTTCACCATAGCCATCCCTCATGAACATCCATAGCCCACTGTTCTTTGCATCACAGAGCATGGGAGGGAGAAGGGTAGAGAGGAAGGGTGAGGATACCTCAATGCATAGGTAGCACCATTAGTAGCTTTCCCTCATCCGAATGCATCCTTTGTGCATCAATCATGTAAAATCAAAAGTTAATCAACCCACATCAGTAAAATGTAAGAATAACAAGTTGTAATTAGAGAAAGAAGAGAGGGGGTAGAGAGCAGAACCCAAGGGCGTAGAGGCCACCCGCAGAGAGGAGCCAAGGCGGCTGCCTTCGCCGCCGAGAGGGGGTCGGGCCAGGGGGTAGCCCAGGAGGAGCCGTCGGTTAGAATGGAGCAGCAGCAGCAGCAGGAGGAGGCGGCGAGAGGAGGCGCCATGGAGGCCGGCAAGAAGGATGGCGGCGGTGGCGCGCCTGGCTCCGCCGAGAGGAGGCGCTGGCCTGAGGGGAGAGAGGAAGCCGAGGGGTGGTGGCGGCGACGAGCCAAAGCAGAGCCAAGGGCGCAGCGGTGACAGCGTGGGCCGGCAGGAGTCGAGGGCGTAGTGGTGGCGGCGTGGGCCGGGAGGAGCCGAGGGCGCCGCTGCGGCAGGAGGAGAAGGGGGGGGGGCGCCAGCGGTAGCAGATCCCATGGGGATCCTTGGGGAGAGAAAGGAGGAGATAGTTGGGAAGTAGAGTGGTTTGGAGTGGAATTGGGGAAGAAGTGGATTTGAGGAGGCCTGGCCGCATGGGTGGTGTCGGCCGAATCGAGTAGAGATGAAGGGGTTGGGGTAGTAGCCGATTGAAGGAAATAGGAAGAAGGGGTAAATTAGGAAAATATAATTAGAGTTAGAAATTAGGATTTGAGTGCTAATTTTTGAGTGTTTCCAGGTTAGAAAAATAATTCTGACTCGTTAGCAATCATTTAGTTAGATTAGAATAACGAGGATAATTATCTTTGTAGTTATTTAGAAAGTTAAAGAATTTACTTCTGCTCTTAAGTAAAATCCAATAGAAGTTTGTACGCAAGAAAAACTTGTCAGATTTAGTAGTATGCGATTTCGTTTGAGTCACTAGTAAGTTAGGGTTTTTAATGCGTGTTAGAATATTTAGCAGTAAATCGACCGGTAGGCATTAAAGGCGAGAAATGTATATAATTAAATTGGAACTTTAGATTTGAGTTAGTCGTCGATAGAACTACGAAATTAAGTAAGCAAGTAATTTGAACATTAGAGATAATTTATTCAAATAGATTCATTTATTTAGTACCGGCATAAAATCCTGTTAATCGTTGAATTGCCTGAATAAAATTTGGTAGACTTAGTGTTGCGCGAATAAAATTAGTGAGATTGGCTAATTTTCGGTTATGCATAGTTTTTATCGTCGCTCATTAGATCGTGTAGGTCAACCATCCTAACTCTAGAACCGATATATTATAGAACGGCAGCGCTGGGAGAGTGTTAACTTAACGGGGGTTCGAAAAGTGTTATTAAAATAAAATCCGCTAACAAAAAGAATCATCCGAATAGCATGCACATAGTCGCAAATATTATTAATAAGTATTTAATTATGTATTTATTATTTTGAACCATCGTATAAATTGCAGCAGGTGAATCAACAGGAATAGCTAATATCGATTTCGTCGACGACGGTCTTTCCTACAGTTCCGCAGGCAAGCTAATCCCTTGATCATAAACATAGCTATTTTAAATATAAACTGTATATTGCTCTATCATATCTGTATTGCATCAAAACTATTTTCTCAAAACTAAATTGGATTTGAATGAAATTGGGAAGATAAGAAATGAAACGAAAGAAAGAAAGAAATGAAAGCTAATAGGTTGGTAAAAGGGGACCCGGGTGGGGAAATACGACGATGACGATGATGTTGAGGTAAGAGGTGGGTCCCTTTTTACGGGTGGTTATAATATAAGGACAAACAAAACTCTTACTCGGTCAGAGGCCGTAATTCAGTACCAACCATTTTCCCGTTACGGCGGGCGGAAAGGTTACCTCTTTACGTAATTAAGATTCTCCACAACGGGACACATTGGAGTGTTTTTGGGCACGGAAGTGCGCCGCCCCAAGGCGGAGTGTTGGGCACGGACGGTGGCCGCCCCAACCAACATTACCGGAACTCGGTGTATGACGAGGTCAGCAACGTGATTAAATCAGCACCGACAGAAAGTAATGGGTGGAGACTTGATCACGTAACTTGGAAAACGTTCTGTATTCTGAACTCGGACCCGCATCAAAGGAAATGCTGGGGACCTGGCTCATTTAGGGTTCAGAATTACTATGGGTAAAGTGGTACAAGCCTGCGCAGTGCTATATTAAATCATGAATTCATGCCAGTCTCCTGGATTGGAGTCTACGGGAACCGCCAGGGGTCTTTCTTCTCTCCGAGTAAACAAGTAGTCTCTTCAGAAATAAGATTGCAACCTAAGTTTTGAAAGCTATTTTTAGAATAAGAGAAGAGGTGGTAATTTTGATAAGGATGAAATTTAGAATCATCAAATGCATTTTAGCTATTAATGCTTGCTGAGTACACTATAGTACTCACTCTTGCTATCTCTCCCCTTGCTTAGATCCTTGTCCGATCGGATCTATCCCGAGTGGGATGAGGGTTTGTGTACCGAGGATGTCACCGGCAACTGTGGTGTTGGTCAAGAGGGGCGTAACATGGAGGAAGCGAGGGGCAAATAGGTGGCCGTTACTTCAGGGCAGGCGAGAGAAGCGAAGAAGCTCCCTTTTGTATTTGTGTAATATTTGTATTAAGAACCATAGCCTTGCGTGGCTATTACTGCAATAAAGATGTACAGTTCTATTTTATTGTTCTGCTGCGTTATCTCTGATAAATGGCTTACTATTCGTTGGAGCAGTGTTCTACTGGGCAAACGAATAGTAATCCGTATGCCTAAGTGTGATTACCTTCTGGGTAATGACACGGGACGTCGCACATAGCCACCCATAGTCCCAAGCACGCGCGGAAGCAACAGCAGCGACAGCACGCGGTTTCGCCGACGTTTCGTTCCAAAGGAAGTAAGATCCAATCGAGTTCATCATCCTTCCTTTTCATCAGACACACAAAAAAATAGATCCAACCGACTCTCGCTTTGCGACGCCGCCGCTGCCGCAGCAGAGTCGACGCCGCTACGGCCGCCAATATCCGCCGCCCATTGCTATTCACCGCCCGACATCTCCGCCGCCAAGCCCCGCAGTTTCCACCACTGTTCCGCCACAGCCGAAGCCGCCGCTTCGCCCGCCGTCATACTGGACCGCTGCCGCCACCGCCTCAGGCGCTTCGGGCGCCGCCACTCAGACCACCGCCGCCCGCCATGTTGCCGAGCGGCGTCGCCTCAAGGCCCACTCCATCCGAGCCACCAGCCACCGCCTGCCGCCAGAGCCGGGCGGTCGACGCCGCGGCCGGGTCGAAGTCGGCACCATCGCCCTCATGGGAGGATGCGTTGTCTTTTGTTTTGACGGGTTCAAGGACCTGCTTCTTGAGGCTTTAAAGCAAAAGAGAGAAAAAAAAGAAAGGAAATAAAGAAAGGAAAGGAAAAGAAAAGAAAAAAAAAAACAGAGAAGAAAAAGGAAAACAGAGAAGAACAAAAAAAGAGGGAAGACGAAAAAAAATCAAGAGCTGCCTCTTTTTGACTCATTTTCCTTGTTCAGTTTTGGCATAGTCATCCATTGCTCGTTGGCGTTGATTGTTCAGTTTGGCCTTCCGCTGTTACTACTAGTCTTTCTTGTGAGTTGCTCTAGCTAGGCTTGGTTTAGACTAGGACCAACACTTGTGACTAGTACTTTGAACTGCTTTTCAACTTTGCATACTGAATTGAATAATTGCTATTCCTTTGCTACATACTAGCCTTCCGAGCTCTACTTCCTACTAACTCAGCAGGTGCCGCTCCTCGCAATCGTTGGGCTGATCGCAAGTGAGAGTATCACGAATCAACCGCCGATTGTACCACTTCCTTGCTGCATTGGTAAGAACTTGTAAGAACTGGGTATAAGCTTGAGTGTGAGTGACTTGGTTGAGCCTCTAGAACCTAGTAGTTGATAGGGACATATAATTGTGATTTGTTTCCTTGTTTTCTACTAACTATGGCAGGTTCATGGAATGATTGCAAGATATATCCACCGCTTCTTTGAACCGTTGGACGGGAGTGCAAGATAGTGAACGAGGAAGATGCACGCTGGAGACAAGCTTCTTCACCTCGGGAGGTATATGATTGTGATAGTACGTCTCATAAAATTAAATTCACTGTACCTCCTTTTGCTGGGAATTATGATCCTAATGCCTATCTCACATGGGAATTAGTTGTACAACAATTATTTGCATGCCATGAATTTCCTTATCATCTAAAAGTTAGGGCTGTTACCGGTGCATTTTATGATTTTGCATCTATTTGGTAGAGTGAATACTATCGTACTCATAAGAATATACCTATAACTTGGGATGCTATGAAGAGAGCTATGAGAGCTAAATTTGTGCCTTCATATTATTCTTGTGAGATGCTGAATAAATTACAAAGTTTATGCCAAGGTAGTACCACTGTAGAAGAGTACTATCAAGAATTGCAAACTGTCTGTTTTCGTTGTGACTTAGAAGAAACTGAAGATGCTAAAATGACTAGATTTTTTGGAGGATTAAACGGTTACATTCAGGATAAACTTGTTTATAAACCTCCAACTATCACTCGCTTGTTTCGTCTTGCTTGCAATGTTGAAAAGGAAGTATAGGGACGACAATCCAAGACTAGTCGTGCACTTTCATCGACTGTCACAACACCTTCACCTGTACAAGAAATAAACGAGTGCATGGTACATACCTCCGCATCAAGATCATGTTCGATTGTTTTTTCTACTGCTGCATCTACCATGATTGCCGCCCCTGCTGCTATGAGCGACACTCTGTCTCCCTGCCTGGCGTCATCGGCTCGCTCATTGGCAATTGAGCTAGAGAAAGAAAAAGAAGGAAAAACTTGTGACTACTCACTGTCTCCAGTACCAACGTCATCTAAGTCGAGCCTACAAGACAATGACAAAGGTACTGATTTAGTACTACAGCAAGACATAGAGCAACCTTGTGAGTATATACCTGGTGTAGTGCAATCTTGTGATTTTCCTTATGTTGACTTGAATGAACCATGTGCTGCTCTTAAATCTCATAATTTTGCACATGTCGAATTAATTACACATAAGGAAATACTTGATAGAATATCCCCTACTGATACTTTGTGCTATATCATGCTTACTGAGCCCGTTAGTTTGGAATGTGCTATGGAGAAAGTTTTTGAACTTTCATCTCTAAATTCTCTTTCTAGCACCTCCACCTACTATTTTAAATTAATTAGAGATTATGGTATAGATAACCAATTTCGGGTTTATCGAATATGCATAACTTGTGCTCACATGGATGAATTGAAACTTGTTGTTTTGGATAACAATTCTTGTACGCTGAATCTTGTTCAATCTGAGAAGAAAATAAAATTTAGTGCTCATCCAATGCTTATGTGTTCACCTTTTATTGCACCATCTAGTATGGATAGTCTGAATAAAAATGTTGAATTATGGAAGAACTTACAAATCTTTTCACCCTTGCTAGATGAATTTGCTATTGCTCAATTGAAAGCTGATTATATGAATGACTTGTGCACTTTGAATTCAATTATCTGGTTGCCCATTCACGAGCAATGAATAACTCTACTATATACTTCACTTATACTTGCAAATTGAGTTGCAAACTGAATGCTATGAGAAAATATATCTTTGCTGATTTGATGCATGCACAATCACCTTTAGTTTCCAAAGTTTTTCTCTATTTCTTTGCCACCTGTTATTGCTAACATTTTGTAGAAAGATGAGAATGCATTGCTACAAGTTTTAAAGCTTCTCTTGCCGTTGGAGGATGAGCGTGAGTCGAGGACGACTCAAATGCAAGAAATGGAGGATGATGAGGACATCGACTCGCCGGATACGACCGCTACCCCACCTCCAACCAGACTACTTGACTGCCATCGATTCGGCTGCGTCAAACGCTACTCCAACGTGCCGATGAATTTACTTCACTTATACCGGTGTCATGACACTCACATTGGGCCGAGGGCCTTGTATTTGTATCAATTATTTGGCCCAAAGGGCAGCCACCACTCTAGGTTATCTGGACCAGCCACCTCCTTGGCCTATTTGGGCCGGCCACCTCCTGGGCCGCCTCCACCCGGGCCGGACGCACTATTCATGGTTACTGTTCACGGTTACTGTCGACGAGAGTAAAAAATAACACGAGGATTTATACAGGTCGGGTGTCCGAGAGGACCGTCTTACTCCTGTCGGTGAGCCAACGGGGGCTTACCTCCGGAGAGGGAGCCCCCGAGGGCTCACCAGTTTTAATATGCTTCTTCATTGCTCAAGAGAGCTATCCCTTCAAATAAGAGATACATGGGGTATTTATAGGTTCCCGAGCCTGTACAAATGACGAAAATACCCCTTAGGAGGGTAGCTAGCCTATGAGTACAAGCGAGGGGGTATTTCAGTCTTTTAAGAGCATCACTGCATTCCTTGGACCTATATGCGAGTCTTCTGCGAAGCGGGCCTCGTCAGTGTGATGGATGTATTATTCTTACAACAGTGATGTTGTTGTATCAAATGTTGCGGTAAGAGGTTTTTGTTGCAATGATGTTTTTGATTTGTTGCACATGAGTAAACTTTTGTTGTGGTAGGATGTCTATTTGTTGCTCCAATGAATCCATGCTTATTGCTTCGAGTGAGAATTTGTTGCATCGGATGGGGATTTTGTTGCGGGCTTACTAACTAATTGTTGTGTCTCACCGATTTTTGTTACACCCGATCGGATGGCAGAGATCAACTACTTTAAACCAGATCCGATAGTGAAGAGAGGTGTACAATGGGAAGCATTCGATCGTACGTTCGAGCGCTAGTCCGTCCTGTGCATAAACGCTGGACAAGGATAGACGTGCTTGTTGGGGGCACGGTGGAATGTCGAAGGCACTCTTGACTCGCTGAAATGGTTGTTGACCAATCATCCTATTCACTGCTAGTTTCCTTTCCTAGATCCCCATGAACATAGTGGACAGGCAAAAGGTTCTTCACAAATTGCAGCTACTCTCTTTTGGTCAAGAGGTAGCGACGCAGCATCAATGAAACTTTGCGTCAATACCCCTTGTTTGTAAACATAGCGTACGTAGTTTTAACAAAGAAAAGAAAAGAATGTGTACTCGAATTCTTATAACTTTGACCAAGTTATATATGTCCGTCCATCCTCCATCAATTCCCCACGTGAGAGTTTACATGTTAGAACTACATGCATCTCTATGTCTTGACAAGGAGGAGAAGAGGAGGAGAAATTTACAGGCAAAACGTGCATGACAACCCTCGCGCGGCGTGAAGCTCGTCCACAGAAATCTCAGTAACCCTGCACGCAATGAGCAGCCCGTACGCGTAAGCCACAAGTCCAACCAGAAAGCAGAATCTCATGTCGTACAGAATATTCCAGCGGCGCCGCACCCCGCCATGATCTCCGGCGCGGCGGAACAGAACGGCGGCGCTGACCGCACAGGCGAGGACGAGGAACGCCACCTCCAACATCCCGACGCGGTGCACCGGGCACACCGCGTTGTGCGCGATCCAGGCCACGAACGCCGTGGCCGGAACGGCGACCGCACCGACGACGACGACGTCGAATAATTGATCCATGTCCACTATCTATCAGGTAGCTAAACACTGGTTGATTCGCTCTGTCTATGTGGTAATCTGCTGCGTGTCAGTGTGTGTGTACATGCACTGATGCACACGCGCATCCACTGTATGAGATGAGAAGAAGCCTTGCAGGTGTGAGAGGTTTTATAGAGAGCTAGAGGCTAGCTGGTCACGTCAGAGAATTCTTGAGATGGATGAACCAAGCGCGTGTAATGTTCTACCAGACATGCTGGCCAGAGGAATATGGAGATGCATATGGTTAACTTAGTAGCTTTCCATTTGACTAGCATAGCAATTTGCGGTCAATTTTGTGCACAAGTTTAAGTCAAAAAACAAAAAAAATTTGTGCACAAGTGCTTAATTCTCTATCCAGTCCGTTTCTACCAAGCGTAGAAGATACTTCGGACGTGTGGCGATCGACTGACGAGTCGCACCGGGCAACTCGGGGTTTTCTACTGATTACAGCCGTCCAACATGCCCGATCGGACGGTTCAGTAGCACGAAGTTTCTTGAGATGATAACGAACATGCTTGCTTGACTAAAGTCGTGCTAGAGGCTAGCTGGTCACGTCAGAGAATTCTTGAGATGGATGAACCAAGCGCGTGTAATGTTCTACCAGACATGCTGGCCAGAGGAATATGGAGATGCATATGGTTAACTTAGTAGCTTTCCATTTGACTAGCATAGCAATTTGCGGTCAATTTTGTGCACAAGTTTACGTCAAAAAACAAAAAAAATTTGTGCACAAGTGCCTAATTCTCTATCCAGTCCGTTTCTACCAAGCGTAGAAGATACTTCAGACGTGTGGCGATCGACTGACGAGTCGCACCGGGCAACTCGGGGTTTTCTACTGATTACAGCCGTCCAACATGCCCGATCGGACGGTTCAGTAGCACGAAGTTTCTTGAGATGATAACGAACATGCTTGCTTGACTAAAGTCGTGCTTGGATTCTTGTTCGGGGTGGAAGTCGCCGGCGACTTGGTTGGGACTTTGGGACAGAAACTGTCATTGGGGTGAAATGGTGACTTCGCTGACATAGGAAATATTCGTTTTCTTTTTCTGGCAAGGAGGCCAAGCGAAACAAAAATAAAGTAGGGGTTAACTATGCATCATTCGAATGTTTTTATGTCAAAAATACAGTCAACTTGTGAGCCATTGGATCTCAATCCAACCATCCAGCCCCTTCTCCGCCATTGCGATACCTCTCCCCCAAGCTCAACCCTACCCTGAGCCGCGCCAGCAATCCACCACCATCAGCCTTCTCCTCCTCCCGCGTCTTCTCTCCTTGTGGCAGACACACCTCCTTGCGCCTCCCCTATGACTATGTCACCACTGAAGCTCCGCCTCCTCCTCATCGTGTTGGGATGATCTCGGTTAACAAACAATCCCGAGATTTAAGGGGGCCTCGCCCCACTCGCGCCCTGATCGGGGGCGCAACCGTCAACAGTTGGTTTCGTCCCATTCACCTGCGCTATAAGAAACAAAGGGGCTCGGCAGGCTTGGCTCTCGCGATGCGGTTCTAGTCTCTGAAACCCCAAACAACCCGATCTATCTCGAGTGCCAGGAAGGCGAAGACCGAAGCCGGCGGCGTCGTCATCGCTGCCGCCGTCACCGTCGGCCTCGCCTACACCATCCGTCTTGCGCCACGACCACCTCTACATCAACCGATCTACTACTCATGGCATCTTCAAGTTCGGTATGTTAATCACGCTTCGCCTAATGATTAGACTAGGTGTTCATCAATCGAGATAGGGTTTAATGTCATTAGATCATGTTTAGCCTTAGGATTATGCCTACATTTGGTATCAGAGCAACCCTAGTCTCGTTATGAACCCCCAACCGAACTTGTTCATGCTCAAAATAGATATTTTTAGTTCGGATCTAATGTTTAGTGGCTCGGTTTAGCACTTAGAAGGAGGGGAATCAAGAAATTTCGCAAAATCCCTAACGAAATCCCCAAAACCGGATCCACCCGAAAATCCCCAAATCAGAATCCCCAAAATTAGAACCCTAAGATGTGGCGGCGGAGACTTACGTGTTCGGCCGCCTCCTATCGTCTTGTCGCCGTCGGCGCGTGTTCTGCCATGCGCCGCTGCCGATGTTCTCATGGCGCCTCGGCCGAGCTCGAGTCGCGCGCCGCCACACTCAGGCACAGCCCTCAGCTCTCGCCGCGCCACGCCATGCCACACGCCACACGCACACTGCCACTGCATTCGGCTCACGCCCGCACGGCGCGCCTCAAGCGCCATCTATACCGCCGCCGCCTTTTTTTTTTCGAGTAAAGGGCGAAATAATGTTAGGTTTAGGGTTTGAGGTCTTTATATCTCTCGGTATTGATCTCGATCCCGTCCGACGATCCAATGGCCGATGATGCAGCTCGCGAAAAGTGGGCTTCGGTAGAAATTTTGTTTTATGATGCATTAATGGGTCATACAAAGGGGAAGCGAGAGGCCAAGTCAAACAGTGGGTTTTATTCTTTTTCCCAGTGCTCTTGCATATTGGTGCTTATACGCGGCAGTATGGCCTTTTACTTCTCAGGGATTCCTTCATTCCTTTTTGTACCACCATTATTAAAAAAAAAGTCTATTAATTAATGCACTGTTTTATACATAATGTATTAGTTGCTCAATAACAGTGTATTATACATAATGTTTGGTCTCTAATTAAATTGAACCAACGGGATATTTTAATTAGAGATTTTTGTTTATGTTTTATTTTGGCATTATGTATGCATATGATTATATTCTGACCAACGTTGTTTATAATCATGTGTCGCCGTATTAAAATTGTTAAGTTCTTTTTCCATTTTCTGCCCAACGGTGATATGGATTAGAACTGTAGTTTTTGCATGTTGTTAATCAGACCAACGTAGGGTTAATTGCATGCAATATATCTTTAAGTTATTTTAAATTTTTGCAGCAATAAACGCTTCAAATGTTGCCGCCACAATAGACAACATTGAACAGCTTACGGGAAGCAATTTTCCCGCTTGGAAAGAAAGAATTTCAGTTGTCCTTGGAGTTTTAGACCTTGATTATGCATTAGGGTGACCCTCCCATTCCCCACCGACGTGAGGAAAATTACGATGAGAAAAAGAAAACTTATGACACTAATATCGAAAAATGGGAGCGGTCTAACCGTCATCACTAATGATAATGAAGACCTCTATCTCGCTTGGAATCGGGAGCAATCCAGTTCAAAATGCTAAGGAGTACAGCTTCAGTTGAGGAGAAATTCAGAGGCTCCACTAAAGTCTATGCTAGTACTTTAATCCAGAGGCTCTTAACCACTAAGTATGACGGGTCCGGTAGCATAAGAGAGCATATCATGATGATGACTGATATGGCTGGAAAACTCAAGGGCATGGATATTGAGATATCTGATGGTTTCCTAGTCCATTTTATTATGACCTCTCTTCCTTCTGACTACACTGCTTTTAAGATAAATTACAATACTCAGAAAGATAAGTGGAGCATGAGCGATTTAATCGCCATGTGTGTCCAGGAGGAAGAAAGAATAAGGACTGAAAAGAAAGATCTTGTGAATCAAGTTGGCGGTCCTAACAAAAGGAAGTTCTCGGGGACTTCAAATCCAAGAAAAAGTCAGACATTACTCCCCAATTCAGATAAGTCGGGCCTAAGGTGCACAATACACCTAAGCCCCATGTTGCTCTACCGAGCACTTAAAGGATGAATGTCACTACAAGCGCCGGGGCATTTTCGTATGATTGTGTCGGTTTTCAAGTGGCTCGCAAAAAGGGTAATGATACAATAACATTTATTGATGAAACTCTTTATGCTGATTTCTCCTTAAGTCTTGGTGGATTGACTCAGGTGCAACGTGCACGCTACCAACTCTTCTGAGGATTCCATACCGCGAGAACACTAAGAAAGGGGGAGCGAAGTTTTAGAGTCGCGGATGGAAAAGAAGATGAAGTTGAATCAGTTGGATCTGTTTCATTAGTTTTAGATAGCGGCTTCATACTTCGTCTTAATAATGTAGTTTATGTTCCTTCCATAAGGAGGAATTTGATTTCAGTTTCTTTATTGGACGATGATGGTTTTAAATGTAATTTTGGTAACAATAAGTGCATTATTGCATTTAATTCAGATAATGTTGGTCTTGCTTTTAGACAAGACAAGCTCTATATGCTTTCCCGTAATGAATCTCATATATCTTTGAATGTGTGTGATGCTAAGCGTAAAAATAATGATGAGACTTCTTCGAAACTGTGGCAATCGCGTTTAGGCCACATTTCGAGGGGAGAATGGAGCGCCTCATTAAGGAAGATATTCTCCACCCATTAGATTTCTCTAACTCGCACCATTGCATTGATTGCATTAAAGGAAAATATGTAAAGCAAATAAAGAAGGGACCCACTCAAAGACAGACTATTAGAATTAATTCATACCGATATTTGTGGTCCTTTCCTGTGACATCGATGGATGGTTTTGATTCCTTCATTACATTCATCGATGATTTCTCCGTTATGGTTATATCTTTCCCATTAAAGACCGATCTGAGTCACTTGACAAATTCAAGATATTTAAAGCTGAAGTTGAAAATCAGCACAACCTAAGAATTAAAGTGGTAAGATCGGATCGTGGGGGAGAATATTATGGGAGACATGCTCCTTATGGGCAAATTCCTGGCCCTTTCGCTAAGTTCCTTCAGGAAAATGGCATTGTTGCCCAGTATTCTACACCAGGTGAACCTCAGCAGAATGGGGTAGCTGAGCGACGCAACCGTACACTTATGGATATGGTACGGAGCATGCTTAGCTATTCTACTTTGCAAACTGGTTTGTGGATGGAAGCACTAAAGACGGCCGCACATATTCTTAATCGGGTTCCCAGTAAATCAGTACCTAAGACACCTTATGAATTATGGACTGGGAGGAAACCAAGTTTAAAATATTTACGAGTGTGGGGTTGTCGTGCTGAAGCTAAGATATTTAATCCACACATTGGGAAATTAGATCCTAAGACAGTAAGTTGCCATTTTATTGGGTACCTGAAAGATCCAAAGGGTATCGATTTTCTTGTCTCCGATAGGATAACTAAGTTTGTAGAAACAAGACACGCCAGTGTTCTTAGAGAATAACGAGGACTGGAGCCGGAAAATAGATCTTGAAGAGAAGCGGGTTTATGTTCCTTCACCGCTTATCCCGAGATCTTTATTCTCGCATTCAGTGGTTGCACCTCCAATTACAAAATCTTGTTGTCGCACTCCATCGTTGAGGTCTCTAAAATTCCTAATGTCGTACCTAATGATGAGCCTCAACAGTCCTCGTAATAGTTTGTTGAACCTATTAGAAGATCACAATGGAGAGAAGATCTGTCATCCCAAATGATTATGTTGTTTATATGAATGAGGATATTAATGATATAGGGAAGGTAGAAGATCCCACCTCTTATAAGGAGGCCATGATAAGTGAACATTCTTCTAAGTGGCTTGATGCCATGAAGGATGAACTAAAGTCTATGAGCACTAATGATGTATGGGACTTAGTAGAAATTCCTGACGGAGTCAAAACAGTAGGCTGTAAATGGGTCTACAAAACCAAACATGACTCTAAGGGAAATATCGAAAGGTTCAAAGCAAGGCTTGTAGCAAAAGGCTTTTCACAAAGAGAGGGGATTGACTATAATGACACTTTTTCTCCTGTCTCAACTAAAGATTCTTTCGAATTGTTATGGCACTTGTAGCTCATTATGATTTAGAGCTACATCGATGGATGTTAAGACAAAGATTCCTTAATGGCGACTTGCAAGAAAACGTTTTCATGGCTCAACCGAAGGTTTTGTCGTGGAAGGCAAGGAGCATATGGGATGTCGACTTAAGAAATCAATTTATGGCTTAAAGCAAGCGTCAAGGCAATGGTACCTCAAATTCGATAAGGTCATAAGGAATTTTGGGTTTAAGGAAAATGAAGTTGATAATCGCATATATGTTAAGTTCAAGGAGTAAATTCACCATCTTAGTTCTTTATGTGGATGACATCTTATTGGCTAGCAATGATAAAGATATGCTTTATGAGACCAAGAGATTTCTTTCATCTAATTTTGATATGAAGAATCTTGGTGATGCCTCTTACGTTCTTGGCATTGAAATTCACCGAGATAGGTCCAAAGGAATATTAGGTTTATCTCAGAAGGCATACATTGACAGAGTGCTAAAGAGATATAATATGCATAAGTGCTCTGGCTCGTCTGCTCCTATTGTTAAGGGCGATAAGTTTGGGACATTTCAATGTCCAAGGAACCAATATGAAACTGATCAGATGAAGTCGGTTCCTTATGCTTCAAATTGTCGGAAGCATTATGTATGCTCAAGTATGTACGCTACCGATTTAGCTTTTGTAACCGGATGCTTGGCGGATATCACCAAATCCAGGACCGACCACTGGAAGGCCGTTAAGAAAGTCTTGCGCTATATGCAAGCTACTAAACATTTCATGCTCACATATAAGAATTCTGACAACCTTGAAGTTGTTGGTTATTCAGATTCAGATTTTGCGGGATGTGTTGATACTAAGAAATCCACGCCGGTTATATCTTCACACTCGTTGAGGGAGTTATCTCGTGGAAAAGCTCAAAACAAACCCTTACGGCATCTTCAACGATGCAAGCTGAGTTTGTGGCATGTTATGAGGCTACCGGGCAGGCCATATGGCTTAAGAATTTTATCCCGAGACTTAGAGTGGTAGACAGCATCTCTAAACCACTCACCTTATACTGCGATAACGAACCCACAGTCTTTTATGCGAGTAACAACAAGTCAAGTGGTGCTGCCAAACACATTGACATTAAGTACCATGTTGTGAAAGATGTAATCCGGATCAAACCATTAGTATCAAGCATATTAGTACTAAGTCAATGCTTGCGGATCCGCTTACGAAAGGCTTACCACCCAATATCTTTCGTGATCATGTTGCCGGCATGGGTTTATTGGAAAGCCTCTGATTCTGGATAAAAGGACCTTAAAGCAAACCAACTCCCATAAAGTATAATGAATATCCATTTCAAGATGGAATAGTACACTATAGGTACTGTGGTTGTGTGGCACTTCATTGGTCATACAACGCATTACTTTGGTATGCTGTTTTATTGAGAATGGGCTTATGATGTTAGCCTTACGATCAAAGGGGAGAATATTGGGATGATCTCGGCTAACAAACAATCCCGAGATTTAAGGGGGCCTCGCCCCTCTCGCTTACGATCGGGCGCGAACTGCCAACAGCTTGGTTTCGGTCCCGCTTCACCGCGCTATAAGAAACAAAGGGGGCTCGGCAGGCTTGGCTCTCGCGCATGCGGTTCTAGTCTACGAAAACCCCAAACAACCCGATCTATCTCGAGCGCTCAGGTGAGCGAAGACCGGAAGCCGAAGGTGACGTCGTCATCGTCAAGCCGCCGTCACCGTCGGCCTCACCTACACCATCCGTGCGCCGCTGACCACCTCTACATCAACCGATCTACTACTCATGGCATCTTCAAGTTCGGGTATGTTAATCACGCTTCCGCTCTAATGATTAGACTAGGTGTTCATCAATTGAGATAGGGTTTAATGTCATTAGATCATGTTTAGCCTTAGGATTATGCCTACACATCGTCCTGCCCCACGGCTCAAGGTGACAGGACACGGCGCCTCCAACGCATATCCTTAATATAAGGAAAAGAAGAGGGCTACGGCAGAGTGCACGTTCATCAGAGGTGGCATGCGGTGGCATTCAGCGATGGTGAGCCATCTTGGCCAGTGGGGACTGCAGTGCTCGCGCACGCGGACAGCTACGGATGCCGCGCTCACTTGTGTTCTCGGCTTCGCCCGTCGCACTTGGTGTGCAGTCACCGGAGAAGACAACTACCCAGCCAGCCAGGGCACTAATCTTCAAGGATTCAACTGATTTCACAAGAAAAATCATTCGACACGAAACAACCCAAAATTTTGAAAATTTTCAAGTTTATTTAAAATTTCGTTTGAATTTGGGTTTTTGCCTAATTCAGAAAGTTCTCCCCATTTTCCACTTTCCCTTTCCTTCTTCCCGTCTTCACCAGCTGAAAACACCTAGCTTAGTACACTGCTCGTTCCGATTGAATATCTACAAGAGACACTTGCTCTTGTGGTATAGAGCAGCCACGGGTTTGGGGTGGGATAGGAGTGGGCCTGTTAGGTCACTCGTTGTCTTCACAACGGTAGGTCCACTCATCATCGGACCGCGAACTCTACTGTTGACTGGTGGCTTCCCGATGGCTATTTGACCAAGAACCTACCGGATAGAGACTAAAAAATGCATGAGTATAGTGAAAAGGCTTTGTTATCTCGAATCAATCGCATGCGAGTTTGTTGCGTGTTTATAGCTTGACATTGTGAGCCTGAAGTATCTTGTGGGTAAAGTTGGGCAACTCTACAGAGTATAATCAATGGTACTCGAATACGTCGTGCTTCTAGTTAATGAAGTTGTGTTCGTGGAAGATTCCAGTAAATGAGGCATAAGTAGAGATTTTGAGATGTTAAGGTGATAATTACAGATGTTGAAAACCCCTGATGTTATATTAGTATGGTTTTACTGTTTTAAAGATAAACTACTTAAACTCAAATAATGCATTCACATACACCAATTATGGTAAACCTTCATCAATCACTTGAAACCCTAGCAAGTAAAATAGTTTCCCATGTAACTTGCTGAGTATTGTTGTACTCATACTTGCTAAACATCAACAGAAGAACCTTGTGAGGATTCTGGTGATCATTATGAGCAAGGATTTGAGGAACCATTGGATGGTGATGATTACTGTTGTTAGGTCTCAACCACGCTCAAACGTGTATGTGGTTTGGAAGTTCTTTTGTTCTGTAATATATTAACTTTGGGCTTAGATACCCGTGTCAGTGTCAAAACTAGTTGTTAAGTCTTAACCTTATGTAATAAAAGTTTTGATCTTATTGTGTAATCGTAAGCATACTTGTGTTACTATTTCTTGATTCACAACTACACATTTTGAACTGTTGTGAAGAGTTTGACGGTCTTAGAAATGGAAGATTACATGACAGATGCACTGGCGGCGTCAGGGGGGGTGCCCCTGGTGCACGGGCACCACCAAAAAAATATGCAAAATTTTTTACCTAGGTATTATTAACCATGCTAATGCGTATCTATTTTGCTTAGGCTAGCCAATCCATTTTTTCAGCACAACTAGCAATCAGGCCAAGCCCATCCTGTAATCTTTCAGCCCACCAACCAACCAGGCCCTCGAGTTCTCAACTCTCTAGTTTTAGTCTCTAATCTTTCAGTTGAGCTCACAGAGACAGAGGCACCGCACCAAGCAAGTAGGCGTCAAGACTTAGCGACTGTCATGCAATAGGCACCGCACGCTCAAGACATCAATTCAAATTGCTTGCGTCGGGTGGTGGGCATTATAGCCGGCGACACAGCAGGGAGCTAGGAGCTTAGGTGAAGTCCCATACTCTGATACTCACTCCCATAGACCCATCTACATTTAAATTTAGCGACTGGATTTGGGCGTTTGGCTAATTAGGGATTGCAAAATTGAATGCTTCCTGTGATTTGTATATGTGGGGCAAGTTGAATCCTAAGTCAGATGGTAGATATATGCCTTATGGAAGATCATCACGTTTTTACTCAAAACAAACAAATGATGATCATTTTAGAAGGGAAGTGTATCTTGGCATCAATGATAATTGTTAGACCAAAAAGACGACTAGAGGGGGGGTGAATAGGAGCACGATCACTTTTTCACCTTTATCGCTGCTACTGATGCCGAGGCGGAAGAAGTCTTCTTGAGATCGCTGATCCTCCAATTAACTCAGCCTTGTCCTGCGACCGGTTCCACTGTGACACGTCTGCTACAAGCTCTCTACCTCTTGTTGCACACACCTTGCACAGCCGGCGCTAGCACCAATCCTCATCTTACTGGAAGCCGGATGCTTCGGCACTCCACCCATGCATGCAATTTTTACTAGCACTTCGGCACAGACACGCACATGCCAAAAGATCGCAGAGACTAGCAATAATCAAAACTCAAAAGGCATTCATGTCACCAAAGAAACCTGCAACCACTAGCAATAAACAATTCCCATAAAGCAAGCCACTACTAATAAACAAATCCAAAAAGATTCAAGCTGCTAGCTCCATCTTTTTCCTGTCTCCCGAGCACATTACATGCACAGCCGCAACAGCCGGCCCTCTGAAGACTCACGCACACAGAAATCTATGTTTTAGTCGCTACAGCCGCCAACCCTATTTTTGTCGAGCGGTCCCGTACCTGCCGCAGCCAGCCCTAGTCTTATATCATGTATAGACCTAGGACTCAACACCGCTTCAGACTCCAATCCTAATTCCATCCAACGTCTCGCGTACTAGACCCAATACGTAACCTTATACGTATGGTCACCTAATACAACTCTCAGCTTTCCAATTTTGGACACCCCAAAATTATCACATGTCGTAGCCTCCGGACCGCATCTCCATAGCTCCAACACACATCATCCATCTTTGATCTCCACGCGCCCTAACTCGAGCTCGACCGTCTCCTCCAGCATCCTCGACCCTCTGGACTATGACTTCGCACCAAGTCATCTCCCGGTCACCGCCGTAGACCACGATCGTCTCCGAGTTACCCTGCACATGCAAAGACCAAAACAACATATTTCACCGGCACAAGTTCTTCACAACTTGACCGTCATTAGTCCACACACACCACACGCCTCAAATAATATCAGTACCCAATATTGTCAATTATTCATCAACTAAAATATACTAGACCTAGCCACATGGTCTAACAATAATGTTCTCCAAGAGCTTGACAATCGGTTTGACAAGATTAATATGGGGTTGCTTGTTTGCATGTCTGCTTTAAATCCTATGAATTCATTTGCTTCCTATGATAGGGACAAAGTGCTTAGTATTATCAACTTTTATTCCAATGATTTTTCAAGCACAGATTTAATGGGACTTTCTTTCCAACTTGATAACTTCATTGATGATATGCGAAGCAATGATAGATTTAAAGGCCTAAATAATCTCGGTGAGCTTTCTACTAAGCTTGTTGAAACAAGAAAGTATGACATTTACAAGTTAGTGTGCTTGCTTCTCAAATTGGTATTGCCCCTATCGGTGGTAACGGTGAGCATTGAAAGAGTATTTTCAGCGATGAATCTTGTGAAGAACAAGTTGAGAAATAGTATGGGCAATCAAGTATTAAATGATTATTTAGTTACCTTTATAGAGCGAGACATCTTCTCGAAGGTTAGTGATGATGATATAATCAAGTGTTTCTAGGGAATGAGATCGCGTCATGTGGTATTGTGATTTTCATTAGCTATTTAGGACTCTTTTATTCATGTAAGATTTTATTTGAACTAGTTGTATCGCACTATTAACTAATTTTGAACACTTTTGTGTAATTATGTTGAACTTGTGAAATTACTTATGTGTTGTACAAGATTTTTTTTTCGTCCTTGAAGTGTGCACCACTATTACTAAATTTCTGGCCCCACCGCTGGACAGATGTTTAGCAGTTTCAAATATCGTAATACCCTAGGGCCTAAAATTCATCGAAGCAACTAGCCCCAGGCGGGACAGCCGACGCACATGCAACATTACACATGGGCTTTCTACCTTTCTTAGTAAGGAAGGTTAAGTTAAAGCTATTGTGTTTGGACCTTTAAACATTATATATGCTTGTACATATGAATCACATGGGGCACCTCTAAATTGAGCCAGGTGTTACAAATACAAACTCTCCAGAAAAAAGAAAAAATAAGCACGTGTTACGGACCTGGGAGCTAACAACATGAGCCTCTTGGGTTTGGAGAATGAAGAACCAGCTTTGTGGGAGGAGTTTTTTTGCTGCCAAATATCTCCGTATCCCATAGAATAGTTTGAGTTGCAGCGCTCGACCTGGTTGTTCTCAAGTTTTGGAATGGGCTGATAATAATAATTGGGAAATTTCTCCCGTAGCACTCCTTTTTTGCGACTTTGCTGATCTCGTACCACCTTTTCTTTTCACCTCGCCCAAATAGTACCGAATAACAAAAATGACTCGCCTCAATAGCACTATGGACATTTTTCTTCCTACCTCCTCACCTCCCTACTTCTTCTCTGATCCTCTCTAACATACAACCCGAATAATGAGTTGTTTGACCACGATGGCATCCTAATGACAGCATGAAACGCTAGCTGAACGATGTTAACGATGTAATTAGGGAGGGAGTCTTGACTTCATCGTTCCTACAACAAGTACCAACGCTGCGAAGTTGCACGCAACGAGCAAACCGTACTCGTAACCAAGAAGCCCATCCGGAAAGCAGACACTCGTGTACAAAATCCATCCGGACAGGGTACTGCCGCGGCGCCGCAACCCGCCATGATCTCCAGCACCGCCGCCGCGCTGACGCCGGCGGCCGAGCAGAAGGACGCCGACCGCACAGGCGACGACGAGGAACGCCACTTCCAACGTCCCGACGCGGCTCGCCGGGCACGCCACCTTGAGCGCAATCCCTGCATAGCTTTCTAATCGGCGCGTGTAATTTTCTACCGGAGACTGGACATGCTGGGCAGAGGATGACTTACTGGGATATGGAGATCGATGCATGGTCTTTTCTTTTGGGGCGCGAGCGCTAGCCCCGTAAGTTAGGCTCCAACGTTGCATCTCGGAAGATGTTTTTTCAGTCGTTCATCTCGCACGAGCGAACTTTCTGCTAAACATCTTGTGCGGCACAGACAACATAAAAAAACAGAATCATTAGGAGAGAATTTGAGTTGCAACATTTTTTTCAACGAGTCGCAACATATTAAAAAACAGGATGCAATATTTTTTCAACGAGTCGCAACATATCAAAAAACAAGATGCGACATTTTTTTCAATGGGTCGTAACATTTTTTCAACAGGTCGCAACATATTAAAAAACAGGATACAACATTTTTTCGATGATAGCAACATCTTTTAAAACGGGCCCCAACAAAAAAAACTGAAGGATACAACATATCAAAACAAAAAAAAAACGTCTTAAGAACGTTGAGTATGAAACTAAGCACTCACTATTGGACGCCCTAGCTCCCTCCAGAGCGTGTCCATCACGCATAGCTCGTCTGGCCATGGCACCACCCATGGAGGTCATTCTTGGTGGCCAAGCGCCGTGGAGGAGCTCGAGCAACGCACGCTAAGGCCGCAGTCCAAGATGTGGAGCTCGCAGATGCTGCTGCCAGGATCCTCGCGCGAGCACGAGCATCAGTGACCTCATGTGTTCTTGGATAGGACACCGACGGTAGGCCCGCACGAACTCGAGCAGCAGCGGCGACCTTGCAACTCCCCTCTACGTTGGCTTTGGCCATAGTGTGCAGATAGAGAGAGAGAGAGAGATGGAGTCAGGGACAGGCATAGAGATAGAAAGGACAGGCATAGAGATAGAAGGAGATGAGTGGATAGGAGATGAGTGGATAAGAAATGAGTGGATGAGAAGGGATGAAATGGATGGGTGGAGGAGGACGTGAAGAGAAGTAGTAGCGGTGGTGAGTTTGAGAAAGTTCTGATGAGTGTGAAATGCATTGGGTAGTGAGGTGTCTGATGCGTCCAGACGTATGCACAGTAGTATTTCCCTTTCTTTTGATATTTTGTGCGCTCGGATAACTTACTGCACACTATCCTGTTCGCTTCCACCAAACGTACAAGGAGCCTTTTTTTAATCATTTTTTAAAAAATATTTTAAAAATAGACTTTTCATAACTTTATTTCTAATTCTAACCCTTTTGGTCACGCTATGACCCGTGACATGATCAAACTGTGCTGTCACGCCACCGACCACGGCGTGACCAAACTGTGCTGTCACGCCACCAACCCCTTTGGACGCGTCCGTTTTTGGGCTAAGTTCTGTCACTCCAAGAGGAGTGGCGTGACAGCACTCGTTTGCCACGCCGAGGTGGTGTGATAACGTGTTTTTGTCATAAACGTGTGACCAAAGAGGACATAATTAAAAATAAAGTTAAGAAGATGCTATCTTTAAAATAATTTTTAAAAATAGATTAAATAATAACGGATTAGTGGCGAGTGGGTCGCACGGGTAATTATATACTCGGATTCTACTGCGCGGGCAACTGATCACAGCCATCCAAGATCACCATCAGGGCCTAAAGGTGGGCGATGGCGGGTGTGCTTAATTAGATCATCTCCTATATACAATAATAATGTAGTTACAGACTTACACTTTCCGGACAGCCCAGCTCCTCCAATGTTATCCTCGTAAGAAATCTTTCAGTTTCTTTGAATGAAAAGGAACTGGCATGGGGCCAGATGTGATTCAAGGTAAGTCAACGATGGTGCTCTATTCTGTGAGGCTAAATACTTGCTCTTATGTAATTTCCTGGGAGTCAAAGTGATGTGTTGTGCTAGAGCCTGTAATCAAGTAGCTGATGCCTTAGCTAGTCAGGGATCTCGTATAGAGCCGGGTGCTGTTATGTTGTGGCACGACCCGGTTCCTGACTCTATTTTCCTTGGTGGTCAGCGATTTAGCTGCACCTATGGCTTAATGGAATCGGAAGATATCCATCTCAAAAAAACAAAGTTCAGATTAGTCTACTGAGCCAATAAGAAAAGAAACTACATTAAATCACAAATCTCCAAGCATCACAAACATCAACTGAAGAATAAACAAAATAGTCTCACATCCTCTGGACATACAAGGGCCTCCGCCAGTCCTACAGTACGCGGATGACACCCTTATTTTACTAAAAGGTACAACTCAACAAGTGACAGTTTTAGAGAATTTACTAGACACATTCGCTTGTTTCTCAGGATTGAGGATCAATTATCATAAGAGCACACTCATACCAATACATATGTCAAATGAAGATACAAATTCGGCAGCTACCATCTTACAATGCCCCATCAGCTCTCTACCATGTAATTATCTAGGGCTTCCTCTCACCACAAGTAAGATTCCCCACAGCCTGCTACAACTTATCATTGATAAAGTAGATAGAATTACAACCTATCATTGATAAAGTAGATAGGAGGCTGGCTGGAGCTTTCCTTTGGCGCGGCAACATGGAACTGCATGGTGGTCACTGCCTTGTTGCCTGGACGTCTGTCATTCTACCAAAAGAACAGGGGGGCTAGGTCTCAGAGACCTTATACTACATAACCAAGTATTACTCATGAAATTTACGACAAAACTTCTATCTAATCATACTGATCCTTGCTTCTAATGGTTAAGAATGCGATATATTCGCAGTGACATACCGACACAACCTCGCTAGACAGACATAGCAATTTGGAGAACAATATCGACATTAATACAAGTGACGATACAAATGACAAGTGATCATTGGCAATGGAGCAAACACTATGTTCTGAAAAGATAACTGTACAGCCATGGGATGATTACAACTCAGTCTACCAACCCTGTTCACCTTCGCGATTCATCCAAACTGCACGGTATAGTCACAGCGTAGAGATAATAATTAGATGATATCACTACAACCAGTTCTCTCGCAACAAGCCGCTTCAGAATACCAAGTTCTACAAGATCTCCTATCTTTCCAACTACTACAGTCGGATATTTCGAATGAGAGGATATCCATTTCAACCATGGCTACACCAACTACATCAGCATTTTATAGGACTTTATCTTTTCATGGTATAATTTGACCAGCAAAGGACTACACTTGGAACCGTTCAATCCCACACAACTACAGAATCTTTTTATGGCTAACTTTCAGAGGACGATTAAATACAAGAGATAACATGACAGCAAAATATTGGACACATGACCCACATTGCGATATCTGTCCTGCAATAGAAACGATCGATCACATTATTTTGCGTTGCAAGTCTGCAGACAATCTTTGGAGAAAATTAGGACTCGCAAGAGAAGCAAACTCATCACAAAACATGCTCCAATTTTTGGAAAAGACAATGATAGGAGATAAAGACTTCCAAATTTTTTGGCCAATTTGCTTTGTAGCCTGCGCTCACACATTGTGGATTTCGAGAAAGAAACGATTATTCCAACATTCTCATAACCATGCGTCAATTCTACATCAACAGATTCAGAGCTTAATCAATCTTTAGTCTCACCGGTTAAAGTCTAAGTATCAAATGGGTCTTTGGCATTGAAGCCAGCTACTATTGTAACTCAATTCGTTTGTATTCCTTTCTCTACTGTATTGTAACTCTCTACTTCTAATTTATTTA
The DNA here is from genome assembly GCA_036346405.1 of Phyllostachys edulis. Lineage (NCBI taxonomy): Eukaryota > Viridiplantae > Streptophyta > Magnoliopsida > Poales > Poaceae > Phyllostachys > Phyllostachys edulis. The sequence goes on from CM070561.1 coordinate 74,633,779, forward strand.
TTTCTCTACTGTATTCCTTCCTGTTCGTTTTATTCTTACTCCTTATTTTATTTTACCTTTTGTAACACTTGTTTGACAACCATTTAAATATAATGGTTATTAGGTAGATATTTCTCTACCTTCTTACGTCCAAAAAAAAGCTCAAATAGCATTGGATAGTAGTGTCATATGTAATAGCTTTAGTCGTAGTAGTATTAAGTAATGGTAAGTGCTTCCATGCTCTTCCTAAAAAAAAATGAAAACTGCACAAACCATACAGTGCTTAAACTGCACAAACCATGAAGTGTTTGTAGTCATAAAGGAGAAAACATTTTTTAGGAGAGCATGGAAGCACTTTTGCTAGGTACCATGACCATCTCAGGTTGTTTGGTTGCCCGTGGCACCATTGGGCCCGCAGAGGAAGAGCCGCCGGAGATGCTGCTTGCCGGCGTTGTGCTCCACGACGTTGAGCTCACTAGAGAGGTGCACGTTGCATACCTGGCACTGCACGTTCTTCTCCCCGGCGATGTAGGCCACCTTGTCCCGGTGCTTCCTACCCTGCTCGTGCTGCTTGAGGTGGAGCATCGTCATGCACCGCACGTAGCAGACACCGCACGCGACGGCGAGCGGCTTGGCTGAGGATCTTGCGTGAAGTGGGGACTTGCTTGTGTTCACCGGCGGCACTCCGGGCGGGGTCGGGGTGCGGTGAGCGTTTGGCGCCGGTTGCGGAGCGTGCTGCGCCCTGTGCCGTGGTGGCTGCGACTGGTGCTGCTTCTGAGGTGTCTGGTGAACGCTGGCGAGTCCCGAAGGCGGTCCGGTTGCCGACCTCTTCGTCCATGCGCGATGTGCAGGTGGAGGTGGAGGTGGAGGTGGCTGTTGTACCTGAGGAGGGAAAGTAAACAGTACATGATACAAGAATCATTGGCATACAAAATGGATGAAGGTATCAAATTAACTTGGAATGGATGCAGTTAGCAAATCGACAAAAAATCTGAAAATAATGCAAGATGGATTTCTTCGCACAGATCTTTTATGCTCACCATAAGAATTAAGTAACAAGAAATGTGATGTATACTACTTATACAGAATCTCAGATGAGACTTGAGAGGGGGTTGGCTTTACTGAACATTGATAGTTGGGGACACCAGAGAAGAAACTGAAACTCTGAACTGAAGGACAATGCACTGTTTCTGAAGTCTGAACTAAGCAGAATTCTGACTGTTTCAAGATTCTACAGTGTCCTATTATAATTCCTATCATGGTACTTCAAGGAATAAAGTGTACCATTATTTGCAAAATATTTGGAGGTCGAAAGCTCTGCAGTAGTATCTTTCATGGTTGCTGTATAAATTGATTTTGGCCTTCTGGCACAAAAAAGATTTTATTAAAAAGAAAATTGACAGGAGCTCAACTAATTAAAGCCATCAGTGGGACAAATACAGTCGAAGATTTAGTGCTGTATTTTTCTCTGAACAAAGTGCATCCTTTGTTTCAATCGCCATATTTCAAAAATACTAGTGTGCAATCATATAATTTCTATCGTGGAACTTCAAGGACTAAGTGTACCATTGTTTGCAAAAACATTTAGAACTAAAAAATTATGCAATATCTTTCATTGTCGGGTTAGATTTATCATGGCTTCTGGCACTGAATGATCAGGTTAAAAATTGTACTTCCAGAAATTGACAGGAGCTCAACTAAAGCCATTACTGAAATAAATACGGTCCTAGGATTAGATCTTTCTTTTTCTCTGAACTGATTGCTGAAATATCTATCGTTTGTTTGTTCCAATTCAGAAGTGTGGCTGGAAAGAAGTAGGTCAACCATTTTCCTCTGAACAATCTTACGGCTGGCCTTTATCGTTGCGGATGATCTTGTCATGCATTGTTTTGATTGAGTTGAGGTGCACATGGTGCATTGTGAGCCATGAGATGGCTTTGTGGTTTGATCCTAGTTAGGACTTGTTTGGATAGGGAGGGATTAGAACTAATCTCTTCGGATTGGAATGGATTTTAGTTCAAATTCTAAGTCAATCCAAAGGGATTGAATCGGATCACAATGTATCCAAACAAGCCCTTAGGGGGTTCGGATCTGTGTGTGCGCCAGATGATGCATGATTTGGCTAACGTATGTTAACTGCATGGAACTTGTGCTCGGGGATGGTTGATTGGTCTTTGGATGTGTAGGTTGCTTGGTGAGCGGTGGCGATCAACGACAAGACCAGGACTAGGTGGGAGAGCTAAGGTCTGTGCGGTCGTGTAAGTCCGAGTGAGGCTACGTATCTCAAGTGGGAGGCATGGAAAAGGATCACAAAAGGACGAGTTGGTGTATGTGGTGTACCAAGTGACTTGGGGCCGATGCAAGTAGAGATAGTCCGGTGGGATCAGGATGCGTGAAGACTTGATGACATGTCGAAGCATGCGGAGATGCTTTGGAGTGAAGGTATGGGAAAAGGTCGGTAGATTTCCCAACACGGTTAAATGTGGTGGTTTGCAAAACCACAGTGTTGGCCTAAGAGGATTAGGTCAAGCATGGAGGACAAGTGAAGCGGATGCGGGTTATTGGAGCGTCACGATGAAGAGTGCTTTGAAAAGCGTACTTGAGTGTTAAGTGAAAAACCCGTTATGTGAGTTTCCCTATGTGTTAAGTGGATGAAATCCACTTAGTGGTTCAGATCTAGGGTTAAGTGGTAGGGAGAGGTATGCCTCCCGTATATAAGAGATGAGAGGAGATAGCTTAGGGCCTAAACCTTTAGTGTGAGTTGAGAGCTAAGCTTTTAGGAGAGAATGTAGAAAGAGATAGACTTGTGTGGGTTGTGAGTACTTGTGTGTGCTGCTCTTTAAGCTTAAACATCCCTCTTCAAATAGCAATAGATCCATCAAATTCGCGCACGAAGTTGTGTTCTTGTTTTGTGATGTTGCTTTCTTGATTTCAGGTGTTTTTCCTTCTCATCTTCTCTTCTTGGATTTGCTAGTTGTCAATGATGTGTAGGTGATAGAGAAACCTCCTGGAAGTCATATCCCATCCAACTAGGCAACCTTCATAGCATCTCCTTAAAGTTGCTAGGTTTTGGTGGTGTTTTGGGTGAATCTTGGCATAGCTTAGCTCATGAGTCTTTTGTGTGAGTCTTGTTTTTAGGCTTGCTAGGAGGTGTGGGAGTTGATCCAATGTCATCTTGACCATCATTAGCCCACGAGCAGTGCTAGGCTTAGTTTTGGCTTTTGATTAGGTTTTGGTGCAACTTTGCTTTGGATCGAAATGTTTTGAAACTTTGGCATTGGTTTCTTAGATCTCTTGTTGCAAAATGTTATTTCTTGTTGCAATATGTTCTTAAGGTCTTAAAGAATGTGTGTTTTAAGTTTCAAATCTTTTGGAGCCTCGGTTAGAAAGTTACGCAAGTTTTTTCTCGGGTTGTATTGCTGTTTTTTCTCGTTGTGTGACCCGGATCGGATAACCCGGTTAATACCCGGATTATAGATTTCCGTAGCTACTGGAGTGAAAGAGTTTATGGAATGCTAAAAGGGGAAAGGGGAAACGCCCCCCCACCCCCCCCGCGCAACAAAGTCGCCGACCACAGTCCTACAACTAGCTAACACTGTCATGTTAAGCTTCACATACACCAGATACACACACATGCAAGCAAAACAACATGTTAAAACGACTCCTAATCGGCATGCTTTTACAGAAAGAATTAAGGAAGTGATTATTGTGCCTCACCGGTGAAGGAGGAGTTGGGTCGGCGCTGCCAGTATCGCGCTGACCCATGATCGGAAGCTTGCGGCGCTGGACTTGGTTCCTGACGTCCATGTAGTACTGGTCACTGTTGTGAACCTGACCTGATGGAGCAATGTTGATGTTCCCTTCATCTTTAATAGCTTGTCTAGCAGGCGCAGTGCTCGACAATGGCGCCGCCATGCTCGAAAATGTTGATGTGCGTGCCACCGAAGATTGCAGATCGATCTCTGAAATGTGAAGAAACGAAAGTATTTCAGGAACTCGAAATATTTATTGGGGGCCAAGTAATCAAACAACAAGGGCTGTAGCTTGTAGAGTACTGCTCTGCTCACAGGGCAAGAACACACCAACTCCATGAGACAGAACCATCGAATTCTAGAAATTGCTATCTAATCACAGCTAGCTAGTAATCACATTTTAGAAGCACATTATCTGGAGAAACGAACGTGAAATAGGGGGAGAGAGAGGGGGGGGGGGGGAGCTTACCTGCAGGAAACTCCTCAACCCACCGAAGCTAAGAGAACACTGCTAGTTCTACACTAGGTTACTATGAACAAAACGTTTAAAAAGAGAAAAGAAACAGAGTAAATGCGTATGTTTAGCATGCGTCGGTTCACCTCACGCTTTCTGCATTGCCAGACGCTAAAAGATATTTAATCTCATGTCTCACATAATATCCTGTCTAATTACTGAAAAATCATTTTTGTTTTTGTTTTTAGAGGATACTGAAAAATCAACTTGTAATACTATACAATCAGCTAGCCAAATATACTGGTAGCAATGTAGCATAGCGTCGCACTTGCACTTGCTTTTGCTTTTGACATTGTTGTTACGAGTAAAGAGATATGATAGATGTTATGTTTGATTGCACCCTCTGCGATCGCAGTACTGTGTACAACGAAAAAGAGCCACCGACAAATATATTAGGTGTATTTTCCCGCCTAATTCCTGCCCATTCACAAAAGGACCTACAGCTGAGTGAGACCAATTTATTTGAAATTCGTGCCATCTCCAATTACAATGCCTTTGTGAGTAGTTCTGAAACAAACAACAACAAGAGCCTGTTTGAAATGCGAGAGTTTTCCCAGTTTTTATATGAAACTCTTCCGTTCCGCCGATCCTACAGTATGCAGATGACACTCTTATTTTGCTGAAAGGTACATTACAACAATTGACGGCTTTAAAGGAATTACTAGACACATTCGCCTGTTTTTCAGGTTTGAAGAACAATTACCATAAAGTACAATGATACCAATTCGTATGTCAAATGAGGATGCCAATACAACGGCTACCTCCTTACAATGTCCCATCAGCTCTCTGCCATGTAACTAACTAGGCCTACCCCTCACCACAAGTAAGATTCCCCACAGCCTACTTCAGCCGATCATTGACAAAGTGGACAGGAAACTGGCTGGATGGATCCCTGGCCTATTGTTGGGGGGGACAGTGACAATGATAGATGCAGTGTTATCATCTATCCCAACATAATACATGAGCTGCATTAAGTGGCCGGACTGTAGCATTAAAGCCATTGACAAAATCCGAAGATCCTTTCTTTAGCATGAAGACAGGGAAATATGTGGGGGTCACTACCTTGTTGCGTGGACGACAGTCACTCTGTCAAAGGAACAGAGGGGATTGGGACTAAGGAATCTAAGACTTCATAACCAAGCCTTATTCATGAAATCTGCCACTAAGGTCCTCTCTAATCACAATGATCCTTGCTTCCAATTGTTAAGAACGCAATATAGTCCTAATGACATCCCAACACAACCTCGACAGAGAGACACATGAACTTGGAGAACAATATCGTCTCGGTAATACAAGTGACAATACAAATGACAAAAGTGATCATTGGCAATGGAGCAAATATCATGTTCTACAAATACGGTGGAATGTAGGTCATTTTTGCAAATAGGTGGCGCTACAGGGCCAAAACAGTAAAACAAATTCCAATTCTTCCGTTCCAAACAGTCAAATTTTCATACGGACTCGTCGGGCTTGAGCGACGTCGCCTCCTGACAACTAGTATCCAGCTCGGAGTAGCCTCCGCTGCCCTTACATACGAACAGGACATAGAACCCGCCGATCGCCACCGTGGAGGTCATCCCCCAGACGGCGGCCTTCAGCACCGGCGGCATGACCGCCGCGACGCGCCACGCGAAGGCCACGCTGAGCGCCGTCGACAGCGCCCACACGCACAGCTTGAGCCGCCGCCGCTCCCCGCCGTCCTGATCGGACGAAGAAGGCTCTAGCACCAGCCGGTCGTACCTCCGGAGGCACCAGAAGAGGAGCGCGAGCGCCGCGAGCGCGAATAGCACGAAGGCCAGGTCCCACGGCGCCCGCCGCGCCCGGTACGCCGCCTGCGCGGAGACGAGCGTCGCGCCGAGCATCGAGACGACCGGGACGGCCCAGCCACCCTGGCCCGACCGTTCGCATGCTTCGGCGGCGTGGGTCTCCGCATTGGCCTTGGCTGGAGTGTGGATCTGCACGCAAGACTCCATGAGGATGAGGATAATGGGGAAACAGCAGGAGTATGCAGTGAGTGAGGTACTGAGGTGTCGCAGTAGCTGCCTTTTATAGCTCTCAGAGTTCACAAGGCGCGGTAATCTTTGACAAGAAAGAAGCTTATATGGCGTATTAGTCTTCTCGAAAGCGAAAGGGAGACGCGCATGTTTGGTAAAACAAGGCCAACGAGCTCTAGGACAATTTTTTTGGGAACAAGGAGAGGCTTTCTTGGTTGATTCCCGACTCCTACTCGGGTATTTCGTCGTCCCTTTCCTGTTTCAACTTTCAAGACCTAGGGCAAGAAAAGGCGCGTTGAATTGTATTAAACTAGTAAGCCTGTGCGCGCGCCCGGACTTTTCGCTGGGCAAGCACGCGTAGAAAAGAAGGGCACAAGAATCGAGACGAGCGAGACGTGTATCGCTCTGGAGAAAGAAAGACGTGTATCGCTGTGGAGAAAGAAACTGCGAGCGAGACCGCGAGGCCGCGCATGCGGACGCGAAGACAGGGCTGCGACGGATCAAACGGTCGAGAAGCGGTGAAAAAAAGATCGAACGGCTCAAAAAAGAACATCGACGTGGCCTGTATCTCTCCGCGTAAAAAACGCCTCTATTTAAGACCGAAGAACTAGTGGCCTGTGCACGCCGCATGGCGCACCGAGGAAGAATATTTTTTTTAGGTATATGGTATAAACAGTTTGGCATACACATGAATGGTTTTTAGAATTAGAAAATCTGGACAGTTTTTGTGTTAATTGTATTAGAAGTTTAATATAGTTTGAATGTTGGTGTGCATAATAACGACGACATTAGTTGCAGTACCTAATATGGCACTGAAAAAGTACAGAAGAACTAGAACATAGATAATACCAGTTATCAGTGGGAATTTTAAGTTTGAGAGAAAATTTGACAGCAAACATATCACAATGATATACATTTGTAAAATGAGGAACACTATTTTGCTAGTAAACTATTGTGTTGGTACATTTGTTTATTTATCAAGCTTGAAGCAGGTTATTATAGTCTAATATCACACAACTATAGGTTTGCATGCTATATTCCTATACAACAAAACAAGGTATTAATTACCCTGGCTATGCAGACTTACTCAGCACATTCTAATGCAGTAAAAACAAGTACATCAGACACTATCTACTGGCACAAATATTTCCGTGGAGGAACATAATATGGTGTAAGGTCAATTAAAAAAAATAACATTCCATTCTTCCTGGTTATGGATGGACTCATACCCAACTATGAATGGCTTCACCTTCTGCAGCATCTCTTCCAATTACATTGGTGGCTTCTCATCAATATCCGGATTATCAAATACTCTGACTCAAACTCAATCTGTACAAACAAACCCACAGAAACAAATACCATCAGGAACCTCACAAGCACACTCAGATCTGACAATTTTGCAAACTCCACCACAGTGCCGTTCGATCTCCTTCACAAGGCCATTTAGAGTTCCGATCTGACAATTTTTCAAACGGACATAAAATTGAATTGTATTGACAAAATTATGTTAGGTAGGGCAACTTAGATTAGATTGTATAGCTATGAACACTATGATATGATCAAATCACAAAGCAAAATGGAAGCAAGGCATCGTTAATTCACACGATCCTAACGCTAACATTGATGCTTCAAAAACAAACACTATTGTTGTTTCATGTAATGGTGAATTTTAAGCAGTTGAATCATAAGTCATGCTAACCTCCAGGATGCCCACGTGGTGGCCTCGGAGCCTCGCCGAGTCTGATGTGGGGCAGCAGTCCAATGGCTGGCTCAGCATGGCAGTGGCGGCGAACGGCCTCAGGTAGACAGTGGATATAAGGTAGTGCGGTACACGGAAAGGCTCCTCAGCGTACAACAAAGTCTACCAAACTAAAAAAAGATCAACCCGAAAAATATGGCACACCAAAAGACAAGCAAGCAAGCAAAAACAAATCATGGGGCCGATAATTGAAAACAGCTAGGAAAGTGTTTTATATGGCTAGCCATTTTCTGGTAACTATGAACGAAAGCAAGCACTACTATGCAAAGATAGCAAAGACCGATAAACATAACCGAAACCATCTAGGCTACACATAATAGATGTAGCAAACAATAGTAGGAGACATAAAAAATGCTCTCGACAAAGCAGGTATAATGCAGTATAAGGAGATATCTGAGTAAAGCTAACCTATACTATTGAGGCGCAAATACGTTAAAACAATTTATCTCAGACATATACATAACATGTATTAAACAACAAAAGAAGTTGAACAGAACATAACTAAAGACAATTGACAAAGCAGGTATTAAACAATGTAAGAAAACAAGTGAATAAAGGAAGCTTATATTTATTTAGATGCTTTACCTAAAGCTTCCTTGTTTGCATCAGACGATACTAAGTTACCAACATGATGAGCAAGTTCAATCAAATTAACACAAATACTGGATGTTGTGTGTAAAGTAACTGACAATAGTGCACTGATGATTAGGCTGAACATAATAAGAAGATCCATCAAATAAACAAAAAAAACATATCTAAGTAACACAATGATATTATTGTAACCCATTACCTCACTGGCTCTAAATGTTCAACATGTAGATAGATAAACTACCATTCTTGTGAACCAACAGCTGTAGCATCTGTTAAGCTACTTCAGTATACATTCTCTTATCATTAGGATAAGCATCCATGCAGAGGTAGCAGGAAAATAAAATGTTTCAGGACCCGACAAAAGGACTCATCGATTTCTTCCTTGCCGAGGCCTTTCTTTTCCAGGAAAGAACGCCTGTAAAATACTAGAGAACCCTTCACTTTTGGATGTGCAAGAAACTTGACAGCATTCTGTATATAATTGTACAACTGGCTTCAGTGACTCAAGCTCATTGAGAACATCAATGAGTTTCTAAAAAGTAAAAAAAAAAGTCACTTAGAGAAACAGCTAGGGGGGAATGTCATTGTCCCAAATTCAACATGACTAATTAGGATCCTAAATGCTATGTCACTCTATGAGCAAGATAATTAAGGCTCTAGATGTGCTCTCTAGTTAGGACAACCTGTACATTCTAACAACTTGAAACCACAAACACATAGTTATTGAGCTCGTAAGAGGAATTACAGAGGAGTTATGTGTAGCATTCTTGAAGAACTCTGCTTTTCTTGACATGAATGTGTGGTGGTCACGATGCTTCGGAATCGTCTCGCCTGACAAAGAAGTGACCGGTCAGACGTCGGATGTGACACCCAAACAAGGTACTAAAGAGCGGATATCGGGATAAACAATGCCCAACCCACATCGAGTATCTCAGGAGGATGACATACAGGTCGAGGAGGTTCTTCTCATCATGATATATCTTAGCCTGCGTGAACCACATAAAAGCACCAAAATTTAGCACAATTTGAGACCAAACTTGATCGCGCTCTCATTGATTGTGTAACAAGACAATCCCCAATTCATCGAATCGCATCAAAGAACCAAAGGAAACTACTCTCACCACGCAACTACATAACTCTGAGCTAACAATTTCAGAAAAGAAGGCGAGATCTGGGCGCAAGGGGATTCCTCGTGGGAATTCAGGAGGCTAGGGATTGACTGGCAGAGGAGGTGCCATGATCACGGAAGTTGTAGGGAGGCGATCACGATGGTCGACGACGATTAGCCAAGCAGTTGGATGTTGATGTCGCCTGGCGGGCTGTGGCGGCCCCATGGCCTTCTCCGTGGCGAGCTCATCCCTTCTTCGGTGAGTGTTGGCACAGGAGGACTGGCATGGGGCGAAGGAAGGGGCAGTGTATGGGTGGAGGGAAGAGGCGGCGGGCGGGCGGAGGGGGGGTCGTGGGGGGGGGCCAAAGGGGGGCGCGAGTGCAGGCAACAGAGAGGGGGCTGCATGGGAGGAGGAAGGGGCCGAACGCAGAGGCGGGGGGGGGCGGCGGGCGTGGGGAAGGGGGGGCCAGCATAGGGGCGGGGGGGGGGGGGCCGGTGTGGGGGAGGCGGCCAAGCGTGGGGAGGTGGCCGGGCCGTGGGGGCGGTGAAGAAGTCGAGACGCATCCAGGAGGTTCTCTCTGCGAAGACTGAAGAAGTAGGCATGCGTTGGAGAGCAACGGACGGCACACAAAGAGCGCGAGGCAGCATCGGACGAATGGAAAAAAACGAATGACGTGGCATGTGTCTCTGCGCCTCAAACTTCCCTTTCTTTATACCCGAGGACTAGTAGCCTGTACGCGCCCTTGGGCGCGCTAAAATGCATACAGTTTGAATGTGTTGTACGTAGTGGTTTTGAGTTCTGCAGTGGAGAACGTATGTATGATTGATGCAAACAGGGGTAGTATACGTAATGTGTAAAGAGAAAGGTTAAATCAAAATGCATTTAATAGTAGGTGTTTGATGGTTTACTGCTAGAGAGAACTCTTGGTTGCAAACAGGGGTTGGGCTGAGTAGATCGATCCGCGCAGCGAGCATGATACACGGTTTACAAAATGCATTACTCTGCGTGTCACTATGATACAGGTTGCAGTCCGGAGAGCTATTACACAGATCTATATATTATACAAATAAAGTACAAAAGACATCATTCTGTTGCAATTTTAAAGATTCTGTTACATATAGCTTTTGTATGGTCTGAGTTGGTGGCATGGGGTAGCACCGTATTGGATGTGATGTATTGTCTGTAAGATGGAATATTAGTGAGCAATCTGCAGGTGTAGATATCAGGGACAAATAGATGGCTGAGCAATGAAAAAATGTGATGAACATACTTGATGTTTACTGGGAGGGATGGGTGTCTGGATCGGTTTTCTTTGCAGAAGAGGGTGCTGGATCGGTATCTAGTGCATGCTTGGATCTTCTTGTCAAAGCCACTATGTTAGGTATAGATCTTAGAATGTGTGTTCTATTTAAGGTGTATGTAATCAAAGATACCAAGGTCTGCTATAAACCTGACCACCTGTGTAGTGTAGGTAGATGATGACTCTGAGAACTATCAAAAAGACAAAGAGAGAGATAGATGATATGTGGTTTTTTTTGGTAATGTGTCTGTTTTGAGTAAGCAACAGTATTTGTAGGTAATGCTAAAGAAATGCGTGCTTATAACTGAGATAGCCGATTACTAAAATTTGGATGGTACGATATAAACTGGTAGAGGGAATGGACATAAAAAATTCTGTATATATAAGAAGAGTGTAGTGCTCTTTTTTTGTAGTCGAGATATTACATCTATAGATTTGTAAGACAGCAATATAAAATGAGATAAATTTGTATATAACTGCAGTATGATCATGAAAGGAACTATACGAAGGTAGTAAGAAGCAGTCGTAGATTTCCGGTATGTATATTTGAGAAAGGAAAGGCATATTCGATGTATTGGATGTAGGTATTTGTGTTGTAGTAGCAGTACACACTCACAGTATGTGTTTCCTTCTTAGCTGAAAGAGTAATGTAAAGATTTTAGAAATGAAGCTTGTAACAGCTAGCATGGTTGCACAAGTTTAGACAATTATATCACGTGAAAGTACTATATAACCTCGCCTCGAATTCGGTGACAAATAAACAAAGATGGCTCCTAAAAGTGCGTTTAGGAATTTACGTGTCTAAAACCAAGAAAAGAGTTTGCAACAAACCTAGGCTTGTAGTAGACAGTGAACATGGTCCTCAATGTTAACAAACATGCCATGTTGTAGCAAGAACACCAAGATGCATGCTATGGCTTGATATTACTTGAAGAAGGAACATTGGTTTGTTGCCTCATTGCACGTCCGACTCTAACACGTGATTCCCCATTGTCACCTCTGCGCACATCATATGGGGAGTATTCATTAAGTGGTACAGGGAAAAGGAGTGAAAAGCAAACAATGAAAATGCTCGATGTGCAAACCATCGACCGAGAAAGATGAAGGCATCCCTGGCAACGAGTCGTTTGGCACTAACAAATACACTCCAGCCACTCTGCAAAAGGTGTCTTCGTGGCTGACCTGAAGTTGAGCAAATAGGTACTTGAGACAGATTGAAAGAGGAATCAACAACCTGATTCTAGCCCAGCTACAATTAAAACTTAGGCATAAGAACGTAATTAATTAGCTCTTAAATCAAAAGGCACTAAAACATGAGAACTGTTGGAAATATGCCCTAGAGGCAATCATAGAGATGATTATATTTCTTTATGTTCATAATATTTGATAATATGTTATCTTGTTCCTTGAATGAATCATCAGTTATGAAGATTAAACGAGTACGTGACTTGTTGGTGAAGCTCTTTTTAACTTATGATGATGTCGTTCTAAATGTATCCCTGGTCGAATGTCACTGGTCGGAACGCTAGTGACTCTACGACCAGCACATGTATTGATTGATGACCATGTTTCACCGGTCATGGATATAGGGATATCGAGTCGATGATGTGGATACATGTTAGAGAACATGGTATTGGATAAGACCCACCTTGAGACACTATTGAGATTGTTATGATTCTATGTGTCGTTAGTTGGTCTCAAGCAATGATGATGTATAATCCTTAGACCTGAGATCAGCATGGTTTCCTACATGTGTAATAGCACTCTTAGGGGTTGCCAAATGCTACTCGTAACTGCGTAGTTATAAAGGTAGCTTTCGGGTATGCTATGAAACATGCGGAGGGATGTGACTGGTTGGATATGGGATTTGCCCCTCCTAACATAACAGGAAAGATGTTTCTGGGCCCCTCGAAGTGGTCGGATAAAGAAAGTGCATGGCCATGCCACTGGTGGTCGAAGAGTTCGACCATATAAGGTTATCCGATACTCGATCGAGAAAGTATTGAACAGTCCATGGATGACACAACATCTCACCTGGAGTTCAACCAGATATCATGAGGCAAAGGGAGAATACATGAGTAGGTCGCTTAGTTCGACCAGTTACGGACTAGTCGTATGGAGATACAAGCAAGTCGTAGACTAGTCGAACGTAATCACAGAGTGGTCGTAACCTAGTCGTAATGAGTTACGAACTGATCACGACCACATGCGAACTGGTCGTATAGAGATAGGACCTGGTCGTAAGTGATGAGGACCTAGTCGTAGATCATATTGCACTAAGGTTCGTCCGATATAATTTGTGTGTATTCGGGAATCATTATGTTCTGCTAGGAATCGCTACGACTCGTGGTCGGAAAAGGTTTCCAAGTCACAACTGAACTGCGCATGAACCTAACGGGTCACACACTTAATGGGTTGGAACAAACCAGTACGGATACGATTCGTAAAGCGTGTTCGGATAGGATCCGTCACGGACACTATATAAGGAGATGCATGAGGCTGTTGGGGGTAAGACGAGTTGACATGAGTTGCTCTACCGAAACCCTAGCCGCCATCTTCTTGAGATCCTTACCGTGCAATTTGGTGCTAGCACACCGGCGTACAGTTGTTCCTTCCCTGGACGTGTGGATACCATAGAGGTGCTACTACGTTGTTGCGCTTGAGGACGATCCGCGATCTTCGCAAGGAACTGCAGAGGTGCTGGAGGAGACGATCGACTCGCGAGGACGCTGGACGATCGACTACGACCACGACATCGATGCACTCTTCGTTGGACCAAGCTGCTCCAACCCTTCTTCCGCTGCTCTGCGCGTCTAGTGGTAACCATCTGTGATCATCTACTTGCTTGGCTTCCTGGTTTGCGTGGTAGAAAATTTTGATTTGTAGGTATCGTAGCCTACCCGTATCCCTACAAGAACTACTTGTCCTAAGAAACTAAAGCATGGAAGGTACAGCATTAAAAGAACAAAGCTATAGTTATATATGCACATATCATCAAATGCAGGCTCATGCCAAGAAACCAAAATGCATAAGAAGTTGTTGGAAACACAAGTTGGTCCCTCTATGAAAGACAACGCTCATGCCAAGAAACCAAAATGCATAAGAAGTTGTTGGAAACACAAGTTGGTCCCTCTATGAAAGACAACGTGGTAAAATGAAGTATACGTATGGTAATGGAAAGTGCATTTAAGACCAATTTAAGATCAAGTGAAGGGGTTATTCACACACGCAAGAACTGTTTTTCACTGTACAATCAAGCAAAGGCCGGTATAAAGTATGCTTCCCTTCCTAGTCATGTAAACTTATGTTAGTGAGCAGATAACACTGGGCACAACACATTCTTCTGGAAATAGTCAAAAATAGGAAAGAAGGTGTGGAGTGCTCGCCTCTGAAGATGTGACAAAAGCGCCACCCCACACTATGCGCATCCTTGGCCACCAGCTCTTGTGTTGGAGGCCGACGACTCATATCCTAACCAAGAAGCGAAAGCAAAGATCATCACTACAACTCAAGCAACATCTAGTAGGCCTACAACTACAGCAATGAAAACAACATCAAGTCAAAGATCTAGCGGGCCTGAGCAGTGGCGGGAGGCACTCATCTGCGTGGCGACGCAGCACCAAGAAGCCGCCATGCGTGCTCGTGTCCGAGGCAGTCAACGTCTTGCAGAAGGAGTGCACGCGTGGCCTCACAAGCACAACCGGTGGCGCGGTAGGCACCTCCTCCTCACTAGAGGCATGCTCCTCTTGCTGCTACACACCAAACCAACAAATACAGCTTGTTTCAACATTCCAGACCTAGATCCCCATATGAAACACAGTGTGGAAACTGGAGGTATTCCTCACCTCTGATTTAGGAAGCAGAGTGAGCTACGCGTAAACCTCGTCAGTGTCTAGTTGATGTAGATAAAGCGAATGAAATGCACAACACGAATAGGAACAGAGAAACTTACAGCATAGCAGAGGCGACAACAGAAGGTAGGTTTCACGAACGTTGGGGCGAATCCTGGAAATAGCTAGTAAGTCTGAAACGCATGCGCACACATCGTAGATGTAGATTAACTAAGAAGGAACGCGCTGGCCAACAGAAGCAGGAGTAAAGCGTAAGGAAACGAATCGAGGAGGACAAACAAGCGACATCGAAAAAACACCGATATACACATAAGCCGTTTCGTGAAACCATCAAAGGAGTAGCACGAATCAGACACAAAAGGGGGGGCTGGCTGGAACAAGTTCCGTAGAACCATGGACGGAGCAACACAAATACGAATCAGATGCAAATCGAGTGGGTAAATTGGCCGCGGAAATGAAAAGCAGCAAAATAAAAAAAACAACAGACACGGGGGTAGGGAAATGAGCAGCGGAGAGGAAACTGAATAGAAGAAGGGCAAAACAAAACGTAGGGCGTGGAGCACGAATCGGCGAGAACCAAAGAGAGCTAGCGGAGGAAACAGAAGGGAAGACGCAGATCTGGAGGCAACACTAGAACGAAGGTGAAGTGGGCGAGCTGTGTCCCGAACCCGAAGTAGGGTCAGGGTTTTGAATAGCGGAAACATTTTTTTAACGGGGCCGGTAAGGCCGGTAAGAATTGGCTGAAATTTGAAAATTTTCAGATTTTAAATTTAAAAAATCAAATTCGAGCAAACATTGAACAAATTAGATTTTTTTTGATAAAATTCATTCAAACCGATTGTTTGGGGACCTGTTTGTATTCCTACCGGCCCCCACCTGTATGGTCAATTTTTGGCCGAAATTTTGAACATTGAGTAGGGTGTATCTTGGCGAGTAACAACCTATGAAAGCATGTCAGCGATTTTCAAGAAGATCGATAAAGTAATAAGGGTGCAAAGCAAGAGCTGGCCAACACGTCGCGATGTGAAGCTGAACTAATAAATTGCGACAGTGTAAAGCCTTTTTACCCTTCCTCCTTCCCACCCTTGTCATCTTCCTCCTCTCCAACCGTTGATCACATTGCCGCAACCTCCATATCATATATATCAGCTGCCACCAAAGCCTTCCTCTCATTGTGGGTTGCCGCCGCCACCGCACACAGTTCTCCATGCTGCCTGCCGCACCACCTGCCTACAACAATTTTGCGGTCGCTTTGTTGATCACCATAACTGGCCTTGCTGCCGCCAATGAAATCAACGCCCGTCTATGCCAATCGGGAAGGCCCCCGGAATGGCATCAAAGAGGAGAAATTGCACCTAAAGGTCATTCCTTTTGCCTACCTTCGACAAAGCATGCCAACCCTCCCTAGGTTCAGCCTTGCCGTCACAGTGAAGTCGATGTCCTTCACTGATGGGGAAGGCAAGCGTGACTGGACCAGGAGTAGAGTCGAACGGTGGAGGTGCTTAGGCACGAGCTCACTAGCACAATCCTAAGGAGATACGAGCATGAATGGTGGCGGTGATGGTGAAATCTCACCAGAGAAGATGAAGAGCAGGAGGACAAGAAAGGTAAAATTGTCAAAAGTGGTATTATGACAACTTCTATCTATTATCTTATTAAAACAGAGTTAAAAGAAGCCATCATATTCACTCTCAAGTACTAAAAATTCCCATGTTAATCGGTGGAAAAGGAGAAAGATCTATACCATCAATCGTGGTGGGTCCAGGTTATAATGGTCTACATTAAAAGAAAGAGTCCATGTCAAGCACAATAAAACTGAAATTCGGAATGAAAAATAAAATCCAAACGAATTCCTAACTAAAAGAGTCCATATCAAGTACAATAAATCGGAAAATCAACATAAAAATAAAATAAAATTATCAATGTTGATTTCCATACAAATTCATAAGTAAAATCACTAAATAATTATAATTCAAAATAAAAAATAACCCAAAAATTGGCAATTAGATTTGTATACTAAATCTAACAAAAAATAAATTCGAATAATAAATAAATAAAATGAGCAATTTGATTTAGTTACAAATTTCAATAATTATAATTTGGGATAAAAATTAAACAATAATTGACAATTAGATTTGTATATGAATCCAACCAAAAACAATTGAAATTGTAATACACCAAAGTTATAAAGGTCTAGATTAAAAGAAAGAGTCCATATCAAGTACAATAAAATTGAAATTGAATGAAAAATAAAATCAAATTACCAATTTGATTTCCATACTAATCCCTAACTAAAAGAGTTCATATCAAGTACAATAAATCGAAAAATTAGAATAAAAATAAAATAAAATAATTAATGTTGATTTCCATACAAATTCCAAAGTAAAATCATTTGAATAATTATAATTCGAATAAAAATAAACAAAAATTGGCAATTAGATTTGTATTTGAAATATAACAAAAAATTCTGAATAAAAAATAAAAAATTAGCAATTTGATTTAGTTACAAATTTCAATAATTATAATTTGGGATAAAAATTAAACAATAATTATCAATTAGATTTGTATACTGAATCCAACCAAAAATAATTGAAATTTGTAATAGAAGTAAAATAAAATTACCAATTTCATTTCAATATGAATTCTAAAGTAAAATCCTAAATAACTATAATTTGGAATCACAATTAGCAATTAGACCGGTGTATGAATTCCAAGAAAAAATACGAAATTCGGAATAAAAAATAAAGGAAAATTTGCTATTTCATTTCTATACAAATTACAAAGTAAAATCCTAAATAACTGAAATTCGAATAACTTAAATAAATTTAGCAATTTGAGTTATATATGAACTCCAACAAAAATAACTAAAATGTTGAATAAAAATAAAAAATATAATGATTATAGTACAAATGGTGTTGGAGGAGACACAAAAGAAGTCACCACATTCGCTCTCAATGACAAAAAATTCTCATATTAATCAGAGTGAAAAGAGACAAATCAGATCGTTGATCGTGGTGGGTCTATATTATAATGATTTAGATTAAAAGCAGTCTATGTCAAATACAATAAAACTAAAATTTGAAATAGTAAATAAATAAAATTTGCAATTTGATTTCTATACTAATTCCTAAGTAAAATCTCTAAATAATTATAATTTGGAATAAACATTAAAAAATGTATATTAGATTTGTATAAAAATCCCACAAAAAGTAGCTTAAATTTGGAATACAAAATAGAATAAAATTAGCAATTTGATTTCTATACAAATCCAAGGTAAAATCCTTAAATAACTATAATTCGAATACAAATTATAGAAAAAAAAATAGCAATTGGTTTTGTATACTGAATTCCAAGAAAAAATAACTGAAATTCGAAAAATAAAATAAAATAAAATATGCAATTTGATTTCCATACAACATCTAAAGAAAAATCCCAAAATAACTAAAATTTGGAATAAATTAAATAAAATTAGATTTTTGATTTGTATATGAACTCCAGTAAAAAATAACTGAAATTTTGAATAAAATTATAATAGGGATAGCACGAATGGTACCGGGGGAGATCAGAAAAGAGTACAATAACATTCATCTATCTTGCAAGGAGACATTAACCTATCGGGAAGCGAAGAGCTAAGGCGATGACGATGGACATAAGGACAATGTTGTGCTGCTCACCTTAGCTGTTCAACAAGGATAATGTTGTGCTACTCGCCGGAGCCATTGAAAAGAAAGTCCAGAGTTGAAAGAGCCAAAGACCACGATGACAAGTGGCGAGCATCGATGTCGTCGAAAAAGTTAGTGGCCAAAGAAGCTCGATGATGGCAAAAATCTGGACGATATAGGGTCATCGGGTAGCTAGGAGGGTGCCATCACTGGTGAGGGGCACATCGTCATTGCGATGACGAGAAGATTCTCTATATCATTAGACAACAACTAAAGAAGACATGCTGGCTTCAGTAAAGATAGGAGATCATCGCAGTTAGTGAGGAAGCCACAATATTGAGTTGGCCAACGTCGATGAAGAGGAGCGATCGACACGAGAGAAGGGGACATCGATGTATAACATTATGTATGTGTATGTATATGCATACATTCGTACGAATAGAAGCATAGGCGTATAGAGGCAAAGGAGCAAAAATCTTGGAGTAGAGATGGCGTAGCCGTAGGGAATAGGCTTGGGGCCACCGGAGAGAGCGTGACAGGAGTCCCCAGCAAGGATAGGAGACGGTTCCATGTGCATGCGTGTTGATGTCGCAACTGTTAGCATTAAGAAATAATTGTGGAGAAGTAGAAGATAAATATGTGGTAAGGTATTGCATTGTAAGGGGTAGCAACTAAGAGGGATCGATCAAGATTTGGGCTTGCTGTTGGAGGTTGAAGCAGAAATGTTGTGACAGAGAGAAGAGACAGAAGATGCACGGTTTGGTGGGGCAGCCGCCATGTGAGGGAAGATAAGTTCAAGATAGGTCGCACATGGTGCATCGGTGTATGCGTAACATAAGCAAGGTACTCTAATACCATGCAAACTAATAAGATAATTTGTCGCACACATAATCAATGTATTGCTTGAGATTAATTAGAGGTACATGTGCATGCATACAATTTGGAAAAAAAAGTAACTAATAGAGTAAGAGTATGGGCATGTAGCTACATGTTCTATGCATGATAAAGAGTGGTTACGTTTTTAAAAACCCCAACAACTTGTTATGATCAATGATTTTCTTCCATCGAAGCTCGTATTTCAATTACGCTCCTCGGGTTGTATTTTCTTTCAAACTTGTATTGTCATTTCCAATGTTTAGAATATCTTAAAAATTTAAATACCCTACAAGATATATAAATATATTCTCAATTATTTATACACACTTTGAAACAAATCTAGCCACGCAAATACGCGAGCCACCATGCTAGTTTTCTACTATTATGATGGTATTTTTTGTAAGCACGAATCTATAAGTGGTATTGCAGCAAAAAATACAGAAAATATAATGGTATGGAAGCAAGTTTCGTTTTTACATTGCAGGGCAAGTAACCACCCTAAAGGGCGCTACTACACGTACGATAGTATTACGACGGAGCAAATGGATGGTGGATGCCCTTCCTTCTCGCAAGAAACATCGTATGTGAAGTAATTCCCTAACCGAAACCAGTGCGGAAGGCTAATAAAAACCAACATCACATCTGGAAGCGCTTTTCTTGGGTCGATGAACAAAACATATCTTGTTTATATTTGGATATTGGAACCTTTGGTCCAACTCCTAGTTTTTTAGCAATGGGCAATATAGGACACAAGACCGTACTTCCGTTGCTCACATACTACACTTCTTTCAATCGAATCCAGTTCAGATGCGAGTAATGGGCAATATAGGACACAACACAAGACCCTACTTCTGTTCCTCACATTTTATTTTAGGCAATTGAATCGAGTGAAAGTAGATCTAGCTCCAATCTTAGCACTAGAGCTATTACCTTCCTAAGGCTGGAAATTAATTTGTCAACTTATCAGGACAAGGCAAAGCAGATGTTCATGAGAGGCGCAACTGCATCTCACTTTGTACATAGCCTTACTGGTTGCTTTTGCCTTTTGTGTCTATAGGCCATATATCTATGTGTTTTAAATGCACTTTCTCCTGCATAACTTTGCTTTTAACAGATTAGATGCCACCCGATTTTATTGCGAACTTCTCGTGTTTTTTAATCTATGAAGTCATTGCTGAGCTTGTGTAGTGAAACAAACCGAAAATTCAGAAATTTCAAAATTTTTGAAACTTTTTGTTGAATTTCGTTTTCTTTCCCAATTTGGCTTATTTTCTCACCTTCCCACTTTCCTCTTCCAACCTTTCTGCCTTCTCCACCCGTTGGCGCATGTCTCCCCAGGCGCCTTCATCTTCTTCTTCCCCTGCCACCCCATCGTCATCGCCCAACACCATCACCTCTCTCCAGCGCTGCCGTCACCTGCTAGCTCACCGCGCCACCTCCCTCGTCGCCTTCAATGTGTCGCGCACCCAAAAGCTGTCAGCACCGCGCCGCTCACGTCCCATCACCCGTTGCGCCACCTCTCGCCTCGCTCCAGTGAGAGCACTGCCACCTCCCGCGCCACATCTCCCCCTCTGCTTCAATGTGCCGCGCGCCCATGCCGCCACCTCCCCCTGTCCGGCATCGCCCAACCCCGCCCACCCAACCACGTCGCCACCACTGCCATACCGCCGCACTGCTCCCACCGCCTTCACCCTGGCTATAAAAGCCACCCCTTGCCCTTCCCTCATCATCCGCACCTCCGCCCCCCGACCCTTTCCCCCACCACCTACGGCCTCCACTCCGCCGGAGCATCACCGGCTCCGCCTTTCCCTCCACCGCCGCCGCCACAACCCATCGCCTGAAACCCCAGCCTGCAAAAACCCTAGAGGTAAGAAGACTTACCTCAGTGAAATCCCCAAGACCGCTCCTTCGCCGCCGCCCGCCACACTGGCCAGAGACGCCGCCGATTCTTCGCCCTTCCCCTTCAAGGCGAGAGCCGATGGGGCGCTCTGGCCTTTCGGCCTAGCGCCTCAAGGCCTTAAGAGGCCCGGCCAAATGGGGCCGTGGGTGCACAGTAAATGGGCTTAGCCCATTACTGTTCATTACACAGTAAATTCTTTTACTGTTCCAAATCCGAAAATGCACTATTCATAGCATAGTAATTTCATTACTATTCACAGTGATTACTGTTCATTTTTACCAGCAAACAGTAAACATAATCATGGTTCCTAATCTTTTTCATGCATGAATAGTGACTTAGCACTATTCATCATCTAACAATTTTCGCCCAAAACCCTAAATTGACATTTTATACCCATTCTAATAGTCTCGAGCCTAGAAAACCCATTCTTGACTCCGATCAGCTATACCAAGCTCCTAATAAATCTTTTCACCTTTCTATAGGATTCATTATATCTTTTCTATATTTTTGTTGTATTTGGATCCAAATCTCACAACTCTGTTCAGTCCAATTGAAACACCGAATAAATACCTACCCTCCACACCACCTTCCTTTATATTTCTTTTCCAAGTTTATTTACTTGCATGTTGTTCCCAGCTCATTTCTTGTTGAGCCGGATTTTTATTTGGTTTATTTTTTTTATTGTATTGCTTCTTGTTAGGTCACGATTTTGATGACCAGACTCTAGAAGACACCAGACAAGACCAGTATCAATAGGACTTTGTGCAAGAAGACAAGTCGCATTTCTTGAACATTTTGAACCCACATTTCATATATTTGTTATTACTTTCATTATTGTACTTGCGCCCATTTACTTTAAATATTCAAATAATATTTTTGAATACCACGATGACTAGATAAATCATATTACCCTACATACAAACCCACAAAGCACTTGTAGGCCATATTCATCTTGACAAGTTCACATAAAATTTTAGCTATATAAAAAGCTTGGTCACACAAATGCGTTTATCAATCAAAAGAGAATATTGACGGTTCGCCAATGGTTTTGGTGGAGAGTTGAGGGTTGTGTCTAGGAAGTTGGACAACCCAATAGACTTGGGGAAAGTGGGTCAAGGGTGAGGCCTGCAGGATGGACAACCACGTGGTGGTGTTGGTCCATCGCCTCACTATGAGACAAGTAAGGACGAGAACCTTGTGCCGCAGTAACAGACACAGAAAACCGCTCAACCACATGTGTGGTCATTACTCCCTGGCTTAATACACTACTCTTCCAATTGAATATCTACAGTATCGAGAATGGGACAGGAGTGGGCCGGTCAGGGACACTCGTTGGTCCACACAACGGTATAGGTTCGTCAGCATCGGGGCACAAATTTCACTATTGGCCGGTGGTCTCCCGAGGGCTGTATGGATTTAGACCTACCGGGTAGAGGCTAAAAAAGATGAGCAGTGAAAAGGATTTGTTATCTCAGCTCAGTCGCACGCTAACGTGTTGCGTATATATTGCATGACAGTATGAGTATGAGATATCTTGTGGGTAAAGTTGGGCAACTCTGTAGAGTGTATAAAATGGTATTCAAATACGCCGTGCTTCCGGTTAATGAAGCTGTGTTAATGGGTGATTCCAGTACATGAGGTATAAGTAGAGTTTTTGAGATGTTAAGTTGGTATTTGAGTTTGTTGAGAAACCCTTTATGTTATTAATTATTATTGTTTTACTGTTTTAAATATAAACTGCTTTAACTACTAAATGCATCCACATATGCCTGTTAAGGTAAACCCTAACCATCCTTTGAACTTCTTACATGTAATTATTTTGCTTTTGCATGTGGCTTGTTGAGTACGGAAGTTGTACTCATTCTTGCATAATCTACAAATCATCTACAGAGGAAACCTAGGAAAATGCAGAGGTTCGTGATGAACAGGATTTTGGTGGACCCACGGATGACAGCGACTACTGTTATTAGGTCTCAGCCGCGCTCAAATATGCCTGTGGTTTGAAGTTTTTTTGTCTTATATTATATTAAATTTGGGATTGGATGCCCGTGTCAGTGTTAAAAACTGGCTGTTAAGCCTTATCCTTGTGTAATAAAATATTGACTTTTGTTGTAATCGAAAACTTGATTGAGACACTGTTTACTTTGCAACTGCACATCCTGAACGGTTGTGAAGAGTTTAACGGTCCCAGAATTTAGGGTTCACTTCCGGTCAGAGATGGGAGTTCTCTCTATTACAATTCCTCTGGTTCAATGTGTGCACAGCAGCGACTATTGTTACCCTTTCTGTTTTGCTAATAATGTGTGCACAGAAACGATTCTTGAATTGGTGCGCAAGCTGACTGAAAAGATAGCTGCAAGACATTCGTTGCAGATCCTTGGTGGATGAAGAACTTGATAGAAAATATTCTTTACATTCCTTGGTTCATCTATTGCTGGAATACAAAAGGGTAATCATAGGATTGTCCTTAGCATGATATTTTATCGGCAGGATCAGCTATGCTTACTCAGGCAGTGTAGGTTTACTGAAACTTGTGGATATGCCTGAAGATTGATACGGCAATTCCTTCTTTCCCTGAGGCCTGTAACCAATTTTGTACTAACAAATTTTACCTGAGCAAAACAATTTTGTACTGTCAACCAAATGTAATTTATTCATTCTGGTGCCATATATGAAAGATAAGCTACGCAAAGTAACTGACAGATCAGCTAAATTCTCGTTTTCACCTAAGATTGCCTGCCTGTGTGTCGAAAATTCCGAAGCCGTCCCTAATATTTCGCAATTCTGATTGAATAAAATCAAGCATTTTTACCAATCACCGATATGATAGAACTAAAATGACAAATATGGCACCGTCCCTAATATAACATTTTATTAACACATGATGCTATCATGATTTAGTACTACTCACTTGAGTATTGACTAGAATTAATATGCAAGTAAGAGCATTAATTCATCAAGCTGCATCTCTTCTCTTGACCCTAAGTCCCTAACCATGAGGCCGTTCTTGGTGTGGAACGCCACCGAGTCCTTGGGCTCGACGACATGGCCGTTGACGAGCTCCACCCGGAGGTTGTATATGATCGCGGCAGCGGCGATCTTGAGGTTGCTGAGCCCGAGGTCCTTGCCGAGGCAACTCCTCGGGCCGGAGTTGAAGGCAGAGAACTTGTAGCTCGGCTCGTGACGGACCCGGCCGCTGCTGGACAGCCACCGCTCCGGCCGGAACTCCCGGCAGTCGTCGCTACATATCCCCTCTATCCTGCCCATGGCGTAGAGGCAGAAGACGACCCTGGTGCCCTTGGCCACCCTCGTGCCGTCTGGCAGAACGTCGTCGCCGAGCGCCACCTTCTCCTCGAACGGCGCCGGCGGGAACAGCCGCAGCGTCTCGAGGACCGCCGCGTGGAGGTAGGGCGCCGACCGGAGCGTGTCGCAGTCGAACACGGCTGGTTTGCCGTCGCTGGTGGCGGTGGCGGTGGGGTGTAGAGACTTGAGCTCGTCGAGGATCTTGGCCTCGACGTGCGGGTGCATGCAGAGCATGTAGAAGAACCAGGTGAGCGCGGCGGCGATGAGGTCCTTGGCCGCGAACATGAACCCGACGGCGGCGTCGCGGAGGAACTCGTCCCTCTGCCGGTCGGTCATGCCGGGCCGGGGTCCCTTGGCCACGCCATGTACATGGACAGCAGGTCGTCGCCTTTTCCTTGGCCTCCGACGACGGCGAGGGGTTGCGACTTCCGTTTGGCGATCTCGCGGTAGACGAACTCGTCGAGCACCGCCTTGGCCTCAGCCAGCCTCCTCTCGATGCCGACGTTGAGCCACCTCAGAAGCTTCCACCACCCCGCCGGGACGACGTGCCGGAACAGCACGGCCTCGCCGGCTACCCTGGTCGCCTCGCCGAACGGCGGGAACGGGGCGTCGGCTGCGGCGACGGACAGCGAGTCGAGGTCAGCGGCGAACACGACGGCGTAGGACACGTCGAGCGAGAACCGCATGAACACTTCCTCGAGCTCAGCGGCCCGCCCGGCCCCAGCGGCGTGGTCCAGGAACGGCACCAGCAGCCCCGCCGCCTGCCGCGCGACGGTGGACATGACGAATAACCGGAACGAGGCGGCGGCGACGTGGCGCTGGCGCGCCCACGACTCGGCGTCCGCGACCAGCAACCCATCCCCGACGACATCGAACATCTCTGCGAAGTCACGGCCCTTGTCGTAGTTGCCGTAGTTGGCCGCGAGGCAGTGGTGGACGGCGGCGGGGTCGCAGGTGACGAGGAAGTCCGCGCCGACGAACCACGGCCCGCGGAACATGAAGGTGCATCCAGACTCTCGGAGCGCGGCGGTGGCGGCGTCGAGGAGGCGGCCGGGGCTGCTGAACACGAAGGGGAGCATGCCGACGACCGGCCAGCTCACCGGCGCGTGGCCCCACCGGCGCAGGCGCAGGAGCCGCGCGAGGCGGAGTGCGGCGAAAGAGAGGAAGCACAGCGCGGCCATGAGGAACTCCGGGTAGGAGAGGAGGAAGCTTCGGAAGGCAACCATGGCTGTTAGATATAATCTTGACTTATTAGTGTTTTGCATGTCATGTCAGTTGCATAGTAGAGTTAGTGAAACTAGTGGCCTGCTAATTAGTTAATAGAGTAAACACATATGAGTTTTGCGAGCCTAACCAGTTAGTGCATATGGTTGAGGTAGTGGATTAGTGGAGAGGTTACCACCATGCATTCCTTGAGGGACAGTACTACAGTACATTCACTAGCTGGTTAGGCTACCTGCAAGAAGGAGAAACCTGGGCATGACCGGGCTACTTCAGCACTCTACTAGTACAAACAGCTCCTGCCTATGAGTTTTAGCTGCATTGCAATTCGCGTGTCCAAAGAGCAATGCATCAAAGTATCAACATAATTTTCAGCCATCGTTCACCTTTAGGCCTCGTTTGGACCGCACGCTTGGGATTTCCTACCTTCTAAACCGGGTCTCATTGCAGTTATCGACATCAGATATTCAGATATGAACCCGGTTTACTCTCATTTTTGAAGGGGGGAGATGGACAGGCACTGCTCGGAGATCAAAGTAAGATGACGATGATGACAGACAAGTGTGAGACGCAATGTGCTAATGCAGGCGGTACATGCTTCATGCAAAGCTTGTGACAAACCGTGCATTGCGGTGCGGCCAAGGGGATGCATGTTTGTGTTGCTGGTTGGGTTCGGCGACACCTTGACGACTCGGCAGCATCCCCTCTGCTCAGATCAACAGAATGAAGAGGGTAGTATCGTTCAAGGATTTTTCTCTCTCTAACTGAACTCAGAAAACCAAAAAAAAAAAAGGCAGGGTACTATTCTACCACTAGACCACTGGTGCTTAGTTTCGATTTGCGGGAGAGCAACATACTTGTCCGCGTTAGCTTCTTGGTCCGAATTCACAACACACTAGTAGGATGCCCGTGCGTTGCAACGGAATCTTAAAACCTTACAGAAATAATATTATCCTTTAACATATAAAGCGAATCAAGTAATTAAAAGATAGTGATACATACGGACATCACATTAGTGCAACACAATAGAATAAGAACTTTGTGCGACAATTAAAAGAAAATAGCCTTACAATAGCGATTTTTGTTGTGCTTCTGTACATTGGAAATACGTGCTTGGTGCTTATGAAAGGCTTCTTATGTACACGTATGTGCAGTGATGAAATCAGCCGACAGCTTGCAAACGCAGGATTACGCGGATGAACAAGCTTCTTTGATCTATCAGTACCAGGGTTCCGAATTTTGGCTTAAAATCGGAAATTTCGGTGAAGAAAGGAGGGCACTGTTGTCTGCTGGGCAT
Organism: Phyllostachys edulis; assembly: GCA_036346405.1. Lineage (NCBI taxonomy): Eukaryota > Viridiplantae > Streptophyta > Magnoliopsida > Poales > Poaceae > Phyllostachys > Phyllostachys edulis. The sequence goes on from CM070561.1 coordinate 74,660,887, forward strand.
GTGAGCACCTCCAGTCTGTGTCTGCGACTGCGAACCCTGAGTCGACGCTGACTCATCACTTACGGTCAGCCCGTACTGCAATGTTATATAGTATCAGCTTACCCATTCATTAGCTTATAGATCATAAGATTGTATACTTATAGAGCACAACAAATGAGCTGATATACTTCCCAAAGTATATTCACGTCGTTCAGGTGTCGGCAATCGTCATGCTCATTCATACAGCTTGAACGCTCTTTACCAGTCGCCACAATTCGGCAATGCTGCTGGTTCAAAATGAACAGAAAAAAACGGTATAGTACTGATAACCCACCAACTTGTTCACTTGGAACCTTAACAATAGGATGTTCACAACACAATCATTTCAAAAAGCATACTGTAGGCAGATGAGCATCAATACAACACAGCAGCACCTCACACATCCAAAAATACAGACTGCTGTGACATCCACACGTTTCAATGTCAAAACTACTCGAGGAAACTACCAGCTGCATCCTTCCTTTCTTGCATCTCTACTAATGTCTTGTTCACCTCACATCGAGTGCCAAGAACTTGCTTCACATGTAAAAATGGTAACATGGGTACATCTGCATAAAAAAATGAACCAAGAAACAATTCAGGTATCAAAATGCCAAAATAAAAATTCCATAAGAACAGGATATATCGCCTAATCATGCTTCATGGCAACTAAAGTACACACCAACACAGAAAACTGCATCCTACAGCTACGTTATTCTGAGTTTCTGACATTTCAATTCAACATCCACACAAGCTAGCTACCAGGCCACTCTCCTCAACAATTCAAACTCTGATCCAAGCAGTGTTTATAGCATCAGCAGCATCTCTAGCTCACGGAGCAAGCTCCGACGTCATTATGTTTGCAAATCCCAGAAGGACATAGCATGACTAACTAAACATAAGAAGTATCCACTGGGTGTCGCACGGTTTGTCCTAGACCCCTTTGGATATTTCTTAGCACGAGGACAAAAGAAGTACCATACCAGATCTCTGTTTCGGAGACAGGATTTATCTACATGTAAAACAGAAGATTAGTGCCAAGCAGTGACAAGTTGAACTCGGACATAAAAGAAGGGTGAGCAGTTGCCACCAGGTGCTGTTAAACATTAGGAGCATTAATAATTTGGACAATATATGAAAAAAAATCAGTACCAGCATTAGATGGCAAATACCTGGAAGATCCCAAGGAGGATATTTGTACAACGCAACCACTGGTATAGCATCAACAAATAGTTTCTTTCCCATGATCTTTCGTTTTAAGTAGTAGGAAACAAGCTCAACATCTATTGGATGGAATCGAGAGCCAGGAGGGAGGGAAGTTTGCGCCATTATCGCAAGATTTTAAACAGGATATAAACAGCAATGCTTCAGCAAATGAGAGGATTAACATTAACAGTAGTTCAAGGAGAATCCAAGTTCAGCCAAGCAGGAAATTGTTTCAGTGCTCAGATGAGGGATTTTGGGATAGAACACAAGAGAGAAACACAGCAACACGTTGGATGTTTTAGCTCAGAATGAGACAAGGAGAATTTGCCTCACAAGAGATGAGAAAATCCTTGTCCAAGCGCAGAATGAGGTATTTCAGGAACTTGTCATATTTAGCAAGCACTCCTGCAACTGCCCTTTTTATAATAGGGAAAGGACACATCTACGATTAGCTTTACCCGAGCAACGGCGCCTGGGCTGTTGTTCACGGCCTGTTGGTGGCAGGGCCTTCCAACGCCTTCATGGCAAGCTCCCGTCCTCCGCTGACGCAGGGTGGCGCTCAGCACCATGCCGAGCAACGTCTCCCTCCTGCTGATCAGGGTGGCGCTCGACATCTCCTTCTGCAGCAGCCACTGCAGCACGGTGGTGGCAGCAGCGACGACCCTCGCCGGGTGTTGTGCCTGCCACCACCGTCGCATGGGGAGGAGCAGCTGCCACTGTCGTCGCAAGAGGCACCGCTGGCGTTGCAAAGGGGAGAGCAGCAGCTGCTGCTGGGGAGACAAAGCTACCAGAGCAACGGTGATTGGCAGGAGCAAACTCACCAAAGTGAGGACGGCCTGCTCGAACTCGAAGATGCTTTTACGGCCTGCTCGAACTCGAAGATGCTTTTATCCAATATCACTTGAGCCTTATATTGGAATTAAAGTAAAGAGATTGATCATTTGACCCATTATTGGTGCAGACATGACTGCTTATGAGTTGTGACTATGTCTGATTTGTTGAATTTCGAACTTCATAACCAACTGTACCCACAGAATGCCATCAAAGATACGAGTTCATTGGATAAAAAAAGTGGATTTCTTTGTTCCATAAGGATATTTTGTAACTTATCTGGTCAGAGCACTGATGTTACTTAAATCAATTAGGCTGAAAAGGAAAGAAGCCAACATTGATGACTGGCAGAAGAATAGGATTGCACAGGCCAGGGAAAAAAACTGGATCCCCCCATGAATCGAAGCGAGGCTAGGAGAGGTGAAGAGGCAGCTACTCACGGATCGGATCGAGCAAGGTTGGGGTGCTTGAGCTGTGATCCCATGAGCACCTCGTCCCTCGCGCGCTTCATACCCCCATACACCAACTGTGCTCCTCCTTATCCTCCTCTCTGTGCGCGAGCAAAACCAACGCCGATTCCCTCCCCGAGGCGGCACAGGGCGACCGAGCCGGGCACGGGCATGGCCTAGTAGGACTCGGTCGTGGGTGAACTGGGGCGAGCTGAAGGCGGGAGCAGGGGCTGGCGAGCCAGGAGGCGCACGGGCGCAAGCGGCGGCCGAAGGCCAAGCCGGCGTAGGGAGGAGCTGGGCGCACCGCGGGCGGGCCAGAGGCGGGAGTTGGCGGCAGCGAGCCGGCGGCAGTGGGGTGGCGCCATGGCAGGGCGTCGGCTCCATAGCTGCTCCTCGAACTCCTCGAGCGTGAGCTCCTTGTCCTCCCCGTTCGCTGCCATTTCCTGCCTCGGGAGCGATGAATAGGGGCGTGAAAGGGGGTTTGGAGGGCAGGGTAGCGTGGCAGCGGGGGAGGAAGAAGGGCAGGGGCGAGGGAGGTGCGGTTTGGATCGGGGAGGGTGAGGCGGCGGTTTGGAGGCGGGCGACAGACGAGGGAGGCGCGGGGCGGCGGTTTGGCGAGGCGTGTGAGGTGGTTTGGCCCGCTGCGCGGGGATGGGAGGGGGACGATCGTTCGTGAACGGCCTAAACTCGAAATTATAGTAGTAGAGGTGTGCTTTGAATTCTGACAGATACCTTTCCCCATCAGATGAGATGCTGCTTTATTCTATCAAGGCATCGGTTTAAGAGTATCGACGATGAGGCTTTCGAAAGCAGCAGTATCGTTCATGCGACACGGTAGGCTGCAAGCCTCCAAGCCGCCATCAGCTTGGTTCGTTCCGGCCCATCGTGAGTCCTTGAGGCTTTAGGTAAGCCCAACACTTCCTCTATGAATCTACGACGAAATGAAGAATTATTAACAGAACTACATAGGAGGTTCGCAACTTCTGAATAATCGATACTATCGGTTCTCAAAATAGAACTATTCATTTCATAAGAATTAAAGTTTTTCATTTCCAATGACCAAAAAATTCCTTAATCGTTGCGGATCATCCCATAAAAATTACAGTGAGACCTTGGGGCACCAAAACCTGAAAGGAGCCCTTATCCAGCATCACCCAGCCACCCTTCGTCAAGAAAACAGATTCAGGGACAGAGACACCTAGACACACTGCATAAACTCAGTGCCCCAATACATATCCTCACAAAAGTACGGAAAAACACCCGTTCCTCCTAGTTTGTTGCCCTACCAGGCCACCAAAAGCACAGGAGAATGCAATCGATCACGCCAAGATAAAAAAAACACCTTTCGACGATAAACTTACGCCGAGGAAGGATCGGCGGAGCCAACAGGGTTGTCCGTGTCCATTTGTTCGGCTCTGGGTTGCTCCTGAGCACCTACCTCGCTGGTCGGCTCACCAGCTTCATCGGCACCGTTTGATTGCTGCTCCGGTGTTTGAGGCTCAGGTGCAGGCTTTGGTTTTGTCATGATCGGTTTGCAGAACCTGCAAGACAAGATTTCAGGAGGGTTGTCTCAGACACAACTCACAAGTCAGCGTAACAGGGGGTGTTAGCGTTACTGAGGGCCAGCGACTAACCTGTCAAGTGTTTCAGCCTTCTTCTTTAGGTCAGAAACAAGGAGGACAGGATTAGCATGCTTTGGTAGAGCATCTTGCTGCTGCTTTCTCTCAATTAGCCAAGTCTCTGCGTCCGAGCACTCGTTAATGACCTGTGTGCAAGAAAAAACAGATTAGCAACTCACGACAGGATCAACTCTACCTTCCATGCACCACAACAGCTTGGCAACTCATTGCAATAACAAGACTTACTACACACTACAGTGAGATAGGATTTAGCGACTGTAACAGGGAATGCAAGCTAGTGATCAGCATTTCTCAGCTACTGTGTAGTACAATGCTGATGAAGACTCATTATCCGAGGAAATATGAAAAATAAGTAACTCAAACATACTCCATACTCTAGTCTGTTCAGTGCCAGTGTACTAATACCTTTTGTTTCTCTGATATGTCTGTCAACGTGATCAAACTTTTGGTCATTAGACAAGGCGGCCTCTCTGAAACTGTTGATGCAGTACACCAGTTGGCCAAAAGCAGGACCTCTTTCTGCCCACTCTTTGTAGCGGGCTTCAATAGGATCACCAACCTGCAGATGAACAGAGTTCAGTCATCTAAAACCTCAACGTCCAAAAACGTACAGTAAACCAAACAGTGCAGTGAAGGATGCCTTTTTAAGTTCTTCCAGTTTTGCAATATAGACACCCTTGGTCTCATCCTCACCATCTTCGTACAGCCAATCTTCAACCTCCTGAAGCTTAACCATCAACCCTTCCTTGTCCTCAGACGTGACAAAATCATTGTACTTGTCGTAGAGCTGAATACAAGAAAAGGTAACATCAGGTACTGCTCACTAGCTCAGTGCTCACAAGTCAATAGAAAATCATCACAGCATGAAACTAAACATACCTTGTTACGCATGTCATAAACATAGGCCTCAACAGCATTCTTCTTCTCCTTGGTTTCTTCCATCACTCTGTCCTGAAGAGCCATTTCATACTCTTTCTCAAGGAGGAGAAACCTGGGCATGACCGGGCTACTTCAGCACTCTACTAGTACAAACAGCTCCTGCCTATGAGTTTTAGCTACATTGCAATTCGCGTGTCCAAAGAGCAATGCATCAAGGTATCAATATAATTTTCAACCATCGTTCACCTTTAGGCCTCGTTTGGAACGCACGCTTGGGATTTCCTACCTTCTAAACCGGGTCTCATTGCAGTTATCGACATCAGATATTCAGATATGAACCCGGTTTAGTCTCATTTTTGAAGGGGGGACATGGACAGGCACTGCTCGGAGATCTAGGTAAGATGACGATGATGATAGACAAGTGTGAGACGCAATGTGCTAATGCAGGCGGTACGTGCTTCATGCAAAGCTTGTGATGGATGCCCGTAGCGTACAAACCGTGCATTGCGGTGCGGCCAAGGGGATGCATGTTTGTATTGCTGGTTGGGTTGGGTGACACCTTGACGACTCGGCATCATCCTCTCTGCTCAGATCAACAGAATGAAGAGGGTAGTTTCGTTCAAGGATTTTCTCTCTCTAACTGAACTCAGAAAACCAAAAAAAACGACATCTCCTCTGCTCAGATCAACAGAACGAAGAGGGTAGTTTCGTTCAAGGATTTTCTCTCTCTAACTGAACTCAGAAAACCAGAAAAAAAGGACATGTCCTCTGCTCAGATCAACAGAACGAAGAGGGGTGAAGAGGGTAGTTTCGTTCAAGGATTCTCTCTCTAACTGAACTCAGAAAACCAGAAAAAAAAGGACAGATGCACCAGCCGGGAATCGAACCCGGGTCTGTACCGTGGCAGGGTACTATTCTACCACTAGACCACTAGTGCTTAGTCTCCGTTTGCGGGAGAGCAACATACTTGGCCGTGTTAGCTTCATCGTCCGAATTTGCAACACAGGTGCTCTAACTTCCGATAGATACTGTTAAGAAACCGGACATAGGCTGGCAGGTCTGGTCAATGGTGGGTTTTTTATTCATCCAGTAGTCTATATAAAAAGAGAACTCCAACCATTGTATTATAGTTTTATAGAAGAGCAATAAAGAGAAACCAGAAGCCCCCTCATATCTTTGTGTTCAATCTACTATTTTGTTTTTGTGCTCTTGCATTGTTCTTACGATTCTAAGTTTGTTTATGAGGTAATCGCTCGGACTGAACTCGCCAGCGACGATTCCTCAACACGTTATCAGCACGATCGACTCTCCTTTAGGGATGGCAATTGTGCCCGATTACCCGCGTACCCGTGGGCAAATACCCTAATAGAGGCGGGTATGAGCGTCTTGCTTTGCCCACGGGTATAAAAACGGGCACAATTTCTTACCCATCGGTAAACGGTAGCGAGCATGGGTAAGCTCCACCTGCACTCGCCATGGATTACCGCCATATAAAAAAAAAACTCTAACCCGTGGTTTCACACCCTCACGCCAAAGGCCATCTTCATTCTTGTCCTAAAGAATTGTATATTGCACTTATTTATGTAAGCGTGTAGGGTGAGTTGGAGAAAAGCGGGGAGAAGTTTAGGCGTGATCGTAGGAGACTGGCGAGATCCAGTTGAAGGAGGACCATGCTATCAGCTCTACACCAAATCATTCTATGAGCACATCCTCAAGCCCAAGCTTAATGACCATGGCATCTTCATCACCCAGGTATTGTAAAAAAACAATACTCTTCCTCTCTTTCAGATGTGGCATTGGATTTGATCATTTTAACAGATCAATCTGATGCAATATTGTTGCGAAATGCATTGTCGATCATTGTGCGCGGTCGATAGGCTGGGCCTGCTGGCGTTCTTACTCACAAGGAGGTCTTCTCGTCCATTTACAACACCCTTAGGCATGTCTTGGAGTGTGAGTATTGTTGTCGGCTAGCTTGTCTAGTTTTTCAGTACTTTGGGTCTTTGGCATATTATTCTTACCTGTGTAATTAAGCCTGTAATTGTTTGCCGATTACTTCATTTGTCGCAGATGTGCAAACTTACACTGCTCATGTTCCATCCTTTGCTGACACCTGGGGTTGGGTGATGGTAGGTGCCATACATGCATAGACTACTTCATTTCATTCAGTATGACAACCTGATGTGTTGCTTGCTATTCCCATTTCAAGCCTCAGATCGTCCGTTTGGCCTCACTGCTCAGCAGATCAATGAAAGGATCAGAGACAGGATAGAGGGAGAGCTTGTCTACTTGAGCGAGGAGTCCCTTATTTCCTCTACCACACTCAACAAGTGTGTCTATCAGTCGTAAGTAGCATACTTCAGTTCAGTTGCTATGGCAGAGCAAATGCATAGGAACTCTTTAGACACTAATGATCACATTATAACTAAAACTCCACTACGCAAAAGACTTCGATTTGTAACTAACATTGCATTGTGGGAAAAACATGCAGGCTGTTGAATGAGACGCATGTGTACACCGAGGATGATGCCAGGTTCATCTATGGCCATGGAAGGGCATGCTAAGTCTTCTTGTATCAGCCTCTTCGCACAGGAGATTGTCAATTGTGGATACCAAGTTCGAAGTCAGCTACCCTAAATCCAGAAGAATAGAAAGGAAATGAACTACTATTATGTACAACTTGTTCGCGGGTAAACGGGCATGCCCGTGGGCGACGGGTACCCGCAGGCGGCGGGTATGGGCGAGGTTCTTCTCCCGTCGTCCTTCGCGGGCATGCCCGTGGGGGAAAATAGGGATCGCGGGCATGGGTATGGGCGAGCACTACCCGTACCCGCCGCGCCCGATTGCCATCCCTACTCTCCTTGGATCGAAAGGTAACCGTCGTAGCACGACGCTCATAGATCGAATCGTTTTTCTAGATCGCTTTCAATTCCGTAATTGTTACTTTCTAGATTACTTTATCCTATAGTGCAAATCTACTCTAATCTACCGCGAGCCGATTTAACGTCGCTGGCACAATGCCAATCGGTAGATTGCATGAAAGAGTACATCATAATTGCACTATGATTACAAATCCGTTATAATCTACTGTGAGCCGACTTGAAGTCGCTACCCAAGCCGGTCGGTGGATTGCATGAACAGTAATCACATATGAACAGTAATTACGGATGAACAGTAACATAGAGAAAAAAATCTTTCGCGGGTATCGATCGGCGAAGCCGCCACCACTGCGCTGAGACACGAGCCTCATGGCAAACCATGAAGCCACGTCGCCGCCACCCGCATACGCCGCTGGCCAAAACCACCGCTGCTGTCGGATGTCGCGCTTCGCTGCCGCATTGGAGCCGCCGTCGGCTGTCGCCGCCTAGACCCACCCCGCACGCGCTCCTCCCACACGACCACCGACCATGCGCCCGTGTCGTCGACCGCCACCGTGTCGGCCCCACACGCCACAGCGCCATCGCCTCGCGCCGAGTGCCCACCGCCACGGATGTGTCCTGCAGCCACCGCCATCGCGTTCGCCCATTACGCGCCGCCGACCATCGACCTTTCGCGGCGCCGGCTGCTCCCGCATGGGCGCACACCACCACGTCGTAGCGCCATCGACCGCAGCCTCCACACGCTCTCACGGCCAGACGTCTGCTAAGCCGTCATACGCCATGTGCGCCGCCATGCCAACGCTGAAGCGCCACCGCCACTCGGATGAATAGGGGTAGGGAAACCCAACCCCTCAGCGTCTCTTGAATCGGGTCGAGTGGGCGAGTATGAATGGGCTGGATCGGGCCCAAGGAATGGGATGTGGAAACTGACCGGCCGGATGAAAAAGAAAAAAAAAGCAAAGGGAAAGAAATCCCGATTTTGCAAAAGGGCCCTCAGAATTTCTGAAAATTGCGCAAATTTTTTTCTCAGAACAGGAAATTAGCAGTTTAACTCCTGGAAATTGAAAAATTCACTGAAAGTTCTTTTTCCAACAGAAAAGGCCCTCGGGAATTCAAATTTTGAATAATTTTGAACTTCTGAAGCATGTTTAACTTTGTTATTGTTATCTCTATGCAATTTATTTATTATATTTACTGTTTTGATTATCTGTGATTGTTTATATTGCTTTTAATCACTAAAAATAGCAGTAAATCATGATAAATGCATAGAAAAATATGGGAACAATATGAGAATTTTTGCAACCATTTTATGCAAGTTACCAGCAGTAATCTTATGAACTCTTTGCATGAATATGCAGATGACTAGCATTACGAACCGGGAGTTCGAAGAGCTGGTCCAGTATGACCAAAATTACTTGACTTGGGCATTAGATGTCGAGATCGTACTTGGAGCCAAGAAGCTCTGAGCTGCTATCGGACTTGGCACATCGAAGGATGTCACTTCATCTATTGAGGAAAATAACCAGATACTTCATTTTCTCAGACACCATCTCTGCCTAACGCTCAAGAATGAGTATATGGCGGAGAAGAACACACTAACTTTATGGACTGCACTGAAGAAGCAATTCGAGAAGCTGAAGTACACCATTCTTCCTCGGGCAGAGCAGGAATGGAACCGACTACGTTTTGCTGACTACAAGACCGTGGGGAGTACAATTCTGCTTTACACAGAATTTGTACCAGTTTTTAGCTCTGTGGTAAGGTAATCACAGATGAGGAGAAGATTGAGAAAACCCTTTCTACCTTTCACCCGAATACGGTGCAATTCGCATGCAACTTTCGTCAAGACGGCTACAAGGAGTATGCCGAACTGATTGACATCATGCAAGTTGCGGAAGCTCAAGATGATGTTCTAAAGATGAACTATATCTCACAGCCGTCTAGTAGCAAAGTTGGCCATGAAGTCAATGCTAGCAGCTACAAGGTGAGGAAGCCCCATTCAAAAGAAAGAGACAAGAAGGGTAAGGTCATGGGTCGCAAGACCAAGCAGAATACTCAAGCCAAGAAGGGCGGAGAAAAAATCGCGATGAGAAGATCTGTGGTCAGCATGACCAAAGTTGCTACAAATGTGGCACATGGGGACATTGGTCACGTGTTTGCCGTGAACCACAGCACGTGATTGAAGCCTTTAAGTCTAAGAAGAAGGGCAAAGGACAGCATGAGGCACATATCGCCATTGCAGGCATAGATGATCCACAATCATTGGTTGCACCCATGGATGTGGACAGCCCAACAGCAGCCCCTATCACCCCTTCTTTGGACATCGCAGCGGTCGTAGCCGTAGTTGCCGAAGAAGAAAACATGGACATGGAGCAGATTAAGGCAGAAGTTTTTTTCATACTTCGCTAGTTCGATCTAGTGCACGCATTGCACTTAGATTTTTTATAGTCATTTGCAATTTATGGTTGTGATAGAACATTAAATTATTGAATAATGGTTGTAAGCTCTAGAAGAGCAACACATTAAATTCTTATGATAAGTCATGCAAGACTTTTTTTCCGTATTAATAATAGCAAGTTATATTCTATTTTGGAGTATTTTATTTATGTGTGGATTGCTTCCTACCCCATATTAATAAATACTTTGTATATCAGAATGCGTGTGGTGCCCTATGGAGGAAGTGTGCTTAGCGGATAGCGGCGCAACGAATACCATCTTGAGAGAGACAAAAGTTTTCTAGTCGATCAGCAAGAATGCTGATAGTCTTACAACAATCGCAGACAGCGATACTTGTATAATAGGCTTAGAGAGAGCCACAATTATACTCCTGATGGGAAAAATATTGGTCATTGAAGAAGCCTTGTTATACCTAGAACAGACTAGAACTCTCTTAAGTTTTAAAGATATTCGTGCTAATGGTCTCTACGTAGAGACTAAAGAAGAGTATAGTAAAGAATACCGAGCATGAAGAAAATGGAAAAAGGGTATTAGAGCGACTTTCTTCATATGAATCTGGGCTATACTACACTAACATTAAGACACTTGCAACATATACTGTCATGAAAACCACTTTTAGAAGCTCTGAACTTTTTTGTCTCTAGCATGATAGATTAGGCCACCCCGGTCTTAGGATGATGAGAAATATAATTAACAATTCACAGGGACATAATGTCAATGTAAAGAATTTCCCGAATCAAGAAAATTTTATGTGTCCCGCATGTGCCACCGGGAAATTAATTACAAGACCTTCTGCTCTGAAAGTGAAGGATGAAATCCCTACATTCCTAGACCGTATCCAGGGAGATATTTGCGGTCCTATACAGCCCCTGTCATGGCCATTTAGGTACGTTATAGTGTTGATCGATGCTTCCTCGAAATGGTCGCATATATGCTTATTGTCTACGAGAAACTATGCTTTTGCAAAGCTGATCTCGCAGATAATTAAAATTAAGAATAATTTCCCTAATTATCATGTGAAGTCCATCAAAATGGACAACGTCGGAGAATTTACTTCAAAGACATTTAATGATTGTTGCATGGCAATGGGAATTACCATTGAGCATTCCGTACCATATGTCCACACCCAGAATGGATTAGCAGAGACATTAATTAAAAAGAATTAAATTTATTGTCCGAACACTTTTGTAGAATTCTAATTTACCAACTACATGTTGGGGACACGCAGTCCTGCACGCAGCAACTCTCATCAATTTTAGACCATCGGCATATAACATCCATTCACATATACAACTAGCACAAAGGTCAGCACAAAAAATCTCTCATTTTCGCAAGTTTGGTTGCAAGGTTTATGTACCTATACCACCACCGCAGCGAACTGCAATGGGCCCTCTCTGAAAGTCTAAGATATACGTTGGTTATGAGACATCATCCATAATTAGGTATATGGACCCTATGACTAGAGATTTGCATACAACCCGCTTCACTGATAGCATATTTGACGAGGATAGTTTCATGTCATTAGAGGGAGGAAATCAACCCCTTAATGAAAAATGTCGAGAAATAACGTGGCAAGCTACAGAAATCCATGCACATGACCCGCGCACTAGTGAAATAAATAGAGAAGTCTAGAAGATAATTGATTTACAAGCATTATCGAATCAACTGCCTAACCATTTTAGTGATTTCAAGAGTGTGACTAAGTCGCGTGTGCCTACACGCAATGCACCGAAAAGGGTTGAAATACCAAAGAAAATTGAAGGTATCCCTAATTCCGTCCAAATGCCTCAGAATAAAAGGACGAGAACTCCGGCCCCTTGAATCCTAAGTAACCGGGGACGCCTGGCCAAAAAGGATAAGAAGGACTCGTCACAGCCAATCTCTGAAGTTCCCCAGAACCAAAAGGGGAGCCAATTGAGACCTGGCACCAATATGGAACTTTCAGTAAAAGGCATACTGGATTTGAACATTCCCATGGAGGGAGACATCAGCATGGATTTATGCGCACACATTGGAGCTAAAAAACTAAAGGGACTTGCTCCCGCAATTGGAAGCAACGGTGAGCGAGTAGAAGCATTAGAAGAATCGCCCCATAAAGAAATAGCTATAAATTATGTGACCATAGGAGAATCTATTAATAGAACAATAGCCAATGTCGATATTTATTTTGCAAAAAAAATTGTTACAATTATCGATCTTGATCCAGAGCCTACATCGCTCGCTGAATGTAAGAAAAGATCAGATTGGAAAGATTAGAAGAAGGCAATAAAAGCAGAATTATTATCTCTGAATAAAAGAGAGGTTTTTGGGTCTGTAAGCCGCACGCCTCCCCATATGCACCCTATAGGGTATAAGTGGGTATTTGTTCAAAAGGGAAATGAAAACAATGAAGTTGTAACATATAAAGCAAGGCTTGTTACATAAGGTTTTACTCAACGACCAAGAGTCAATTATGAAGAAACCTATTCCCCGGTCATGGACGGAACTACCTTTAGATATTCAATCTCAATGGAAGTAAACCTGAATTTAGAAATGAAATTGATGGATGTGGTAACTGCATACCTTTATGAAAACTTGGGTTCATACATTTATATGAGGGTAAAGTCCATTTTTCAACCCTGAACTTTTCAAAAAGTCTGGAAAACAACCTTGAAGTCGAAAACCAGACAGCACGGAACCTCGATGTTTGCAAACCGGATAAAATACCCCCTCACGCCGATTCACCCTGGTTTTGTGCTGATGGAGCCCACATGTCAGACCTACTTTTCTTTTCTTCCTTTTTTCTCTCCCTCTCTCCCCCCTCTTCATTTCACAGCGCCGCCCCTCCCTCCCTGTCTCCCTCTCCCCCGCTGCCTCCTCCTCCCTCCCCCAAGCCGCCTCCTCTGCTCCCTGTTCTACACCGTCAACTCGGCCAAAGACACCCCGCCGTCGTCACCTCCCCCTCCGACGGCCACCCCACCGTCATGGATGTGGCCTTCTTGCAAGAGCCCAAGAACACGTTCCTTCCGCTCACCGTCCGTCGCGGCCGCTGCCGTGGCCGCCAAGACCATCGCGTCCCTCTTCCTCGACTGCGCCTCGGACAGCCTCTCCACGGAGTCCGAGGCCTCTGCGGTGGCCGAAGACATGGCCGACGCCATCGTCCGCGGCATCCGGTCCGACCGCCTTCTCTTGAGCCGGGCGCCCTCGGCTCCATCCTCGAGAAGAAGCCTCCGTGGCGCGTGGGCCACCAATGGCGGCAATGGCGGTGTTTTTAAGCGGCGGCGTGGCGGTGGCCTTCGAGTCGGCGGACCGTCTGGGACTTTCGTGTGTCGATGGAGAGATGGTGGCAGCGCGCAGCGTGGCGGCATCGGCCGGCCGGAGGAGATCTTTGGTCGTACCTCGCGCCAGCAGCAAGGACACCCACGCGTCCATCGTCGCGCGTTAAATCGACTGGTCATCTCCATGGCCGCCTCGCCTCGCCTCGCCTCGCCTCCTGCTCCTCCCACCACTCCTCCTTCACGCTTGCCGAGCGAGCTAGAGAGCGATGGCGCCGTGACCATGTCTCTTCGGATGAGGTAAATCAAATTAGTCTCGAGCTAGCTCTCATTGCTCTGTGTTATCTGCGTGTGCTATGCGTGTGTGTCGATTGATTTTGTCATGTAAGCTGTAGTAGTTCAGTTAATCAATCGGCTAGCCTGGTTAATTCATGGATCATGCCTAGGGATGTGTTGTTTTGAGGCCCACTGTCATTGGTGCGAGTAAATGAAGTTGTTGTAATTTTTCTATTCTTGGCCAAAATTTTCCACATCGGCTAAAACCGGGCACAAAACCGGGGTGAATCGGTGCAGGGGGGTATTTTCTCCGGTTTGCAAACGTTGAGGTCCTGTGCTGTCTGGTTTTCAACTTCAAGGTTGTTTTCCAGACTTTTTGAAAAGTTCGAGGTTGAAAAATGGACTTTACCCTTTATATGAAGGTACCTGAAGGTATCTTTGTCCCGAATCAAGACAAAGCAAATAGAAATCTATACAGTGTGCAACCCAGAAAGTCACTGTATGGACTAAAGCAATCAGGCAGAATGCGGTATAATCGCTTAAGCGACTTTCTCTGCAAGAAAGGCTACACGAACAATGAGGATTGTCCCTGTGTATTTATATGACGATCCCCATATGGATTTTGTATAATCTCAGTATATGTAGATGATCTGAATATCATCGGGACCCTAAAAGATATTAAGAAAGCAAGCTCTTACCTGGAGTCGGAGTTCGAAATAAAAGATTTGGGTAAAACCAAATATTGCCTAGGCTTGCAGCTTGAGCATACCCCTAAAGAAATTTTAGTACATCAGTCAATCTACACTCAGAAATGTTTGGCTTTGAAAATACATACCCTTAGAAAGTGCCGATAGTCGGGAGATCTTTGCAGCAAGACAATGACCCGTACAGACCTAGAGAAGAGGAGGAGAGAGTCCTAACACCGGAATTCCCATACTTGAGCGCAGTAGGAGCACTCATGTATTTAGCAAACTGTATTAGACCGGATATTGCATTTGTCGTGAACCTATTAGCAAGGTATAATACAGAACCTACCAAAAGGCATTAGCAAGGAATAAAAGACATTTTCCGATACCTCCAAGGAAGCAGAGATCTTGGACTGTTCTACAGAAAGAACCAAGACCTAACTATGAATGACTATGCAGATGCCGGGTACCTATCAGACCCGTATACAACTAAGTCGCAAACAAGCTATGTATTCCTGTGTGGTGGAACTGCAATTTCATGGAAATCGTATAAACAAAGTCTTGTATCAACTTCGATTAACCACTCGGAAATCATAACACTGTACGAGGTCTCGCGAGAATGTTCTTGGCTTCAGCGGATGATTCACCACATCCAGCAGTTGTGTGGATTGAATACCGCGCAAACCCCCACTAATATCTATGAAGATAATGCAGTTTGTGTTGCACAAGTGCAGATGGGTTATATAAAAAGTCAACTCACAAAGCATATCAACCCCAAATTCTTTTATGCTCATGAATTGCAAAAGATGGACGAAATTAAAGTACTGCATACTAAATCATGTGAAAATTTTGCATATTTATTCACTAAGTCACTTCCAGCGTCTAGTTTTGAAAGGTGCATACGTGGAATTGGAATGATGAGACTTAGAGAAGTGCAGAATTCAGGGAGAGAACATTCACGAACTCTTTATTAAAGCTTGATCACGAAGATCGAGTACCCAAAGAATAAATCCTGGAGATTAAATGAAATTGGGTGGATTGTATTTTTTCTTCATTGACAAGTTTTTCTGAAGTTTCTCGGCTAAGGTTTTTAATGAGGCAATTCATGCAGCACAGTAGAAAGTGTTTTATGTACTCTTTCTCTAAATTTTTTTCACTGGGTTTTTATTGAGTTTTGATGAGATATGAATATGACGGATGAGAGCCTAAGTGGCCTGGCCATGGTGAACTTCTCATCTATCCAGTAGCCTACATAAAGGGGAGATCACAACCATTGTACTACAGTTTTATAGAAAAGCAATAAAGATAAACTATAAGTTCCCTTATATCTTTGTATTTAATCTACTGTTCTGTTCTTATATTATTATTATGATTATGAGTTTGTCAACGAGATGCTGCTGCATTCTATCAAATATCAAGGCATCGGTTTAAGAGTATCGACGAGGCTTTTGAAAGCAGCAGTATCGTTCACGCGACACGGTAGGCTCCAAGCCGTCATCAGCTTGGTTCGTTCCGGCCCATCGTGCGTCCTTGACGGTGGCTTTAGGTAAGCCCAACACACGTACTTATCTTCCACTATGAATCTACGACGAAATGAAGGATTATTAACAGAACTACATAGGAGGTTCGCAACTTCGGAATAATCCATACTATCGGTTCTCAAAATAGAACTATTCATTTCATAAGAATTAAAGTTTTTCATTTCCAATGACCAAAAAATCATTAATCGTTGCGGATCATCCCATAAAAATTACAGTGAGACCTGGGGCACCAAAACCTGAAAGGGTGCCCTTATCCAGCATCACCCAACCACCCTTCGTCAAGAAAACAGATTCAGGGAGAGACACCTAGACACACGGCATAACCTCAGTGCCCCAATACATATCCTCACAAAAGTATGGAAAAACACCCGTTCCTCCTAGTTTGTTGCCCTACCAGGCCACCAAAAGCACAGGAGAATGCAATCGATCACGCCGAGACAAAAACACCTTTCGGCAACAAACTTATGCCGAGGAAGGATCGGCGGAGCCATCAGGGTTGTCCGTGTCCATTTGTTCGGCTCCGAGTTGCTCCTGAGCACCTCCCTCGCTGGTCGGCTCACCAGCTTCATCGGCACCGTTTGATTGCTGCTCCGGTGTTTGAGGCTCAGATGCTGGGGTTTCGGTCGGAGGCGGGGTCTGCGGCTTCGGTGCAGGCTTTGGTTTTGTCATGATCTGTTTGCAGAACCTGCAAGACAAGATTTCAGGACGGCTGTCTCAGACACAACTCACAGGTCAGCGTAACAAGGGGTGCTGTGTTACTGTAGGCCAGCGACTAACCTGTCAAGTGTTTCAGCCTTCTTCTTTAGGTCAGAAACAAGGAGGACAGGATTAGCATGCTTTGGTAGAGCATCTTGCTGCTGCTTTCTCTCAATTAGCCAAGTCTCTGCGTCCGAGCACTCGTTAATGACCTGTGTGCAAGAAAAAACAGATTAGCAACTCACGACAGGATCAACTCTACCTTTCACGCACCACCGTAGTATGGCAACTCATTACAATAACAAGACCTACTACACACTACAGTGAGATAGGATTTAGCGACTGTAACAGGGAATGCAAGCTACTCTGTAGTGCAATGCTGATGAAGACTCGTTATCCGAGGAAATATGAAAAATAAGTAACTCAAACATACTCCATCCTCTATAGTCTGTTCAGTGCCAGTGTACTAATACCTTTTGTTTCTCTGATATGTCAATGTGATCAAACTTTTGGTCATTAGACAAGGCGGCCTCTCTGAAACTGTTGATGCAGTACACCAGTTGGCCAAAAGCAGGACCTCTTTCTGCCCACTCTTTGTAGCGGGCTTCAATAGGATCACCAACCTGCAGATGAACAGAGTTCAGTCATCTAAAACCTCAACGTCCAAAAACATACAGTAAACCAAACAGTGCAGTGAAGGCATGCCTTTTTAAGTTCTTCCAGTTTTGCAATATAGACACCCTTTGTCTCATCCTCACCATCTTCGTACAGCCAATCTTCAACCTCCTGAAGCTTAACCATCAACCCTTCCTTGTCCTCAGACGTGACAAAATCATTGTACTTGTCGTAGAGCTGAATACAAGAAAAGGTAACATCAGGTACTGCTCACTAGCTCAGTGCTCACAAGTCAATAGAAAATCATCACAGCATGAAACTAAACATACCTTGTTACGCATGTCATAAACATAGGCCTCAACAGCATTCTTCTTCTCCTTGGTTTCTTCCATCACTCTGTCCTGGAGAGCCATTTCATACTCTTTCTCAACAGCTTTCTCCAACTCAACAGCCTCCAATGCACCATATACCAATTCGGAGACTGGAACATTAATTTTCATAACCTTCTTTTTTGATGGCTCAACCTAAAATAAACAAAATCATAGCGCAAGTTATTAGTCTTACCCAAAAAGAGAGAGAGAGTGTCAAGAGTGCTTTCACACAATTCTAACATGCGTGAAGAATAACTGGGATATTAGCCATTAATAATAACTTGCATGAACAAACCATGATTCTTTTCATGTAACTAAATAGATTAAATTCAATACAGAACAACTTCTTTAAATATCACTAACAAAATCCTGAATCAGCGCAAAAAGAATGGTTATCAAATTCATTCTAAAAAACAGTGGATAATTATCAAATGATAGGTAAAATACTGCCATATTAAAAACATTGCAAATCCTAATAACAAGAGAAGAGTCCACTAGCACTAGTGAGACAATCAACATAAGGTACCAGTGATAATCGTCAAAAAATGATGCAAACGCAAGAGATGCAAGGCCATTTACATGTAAACTTAAAGTAAGTCAACAAGATAACAATAGACTATACCTTCACATCAGTATCCATTGGAATAGATTTTTCCTCAGAATCTAGTGCTCCATTTTCAGCAGCACCCTCAGCAGTATCTGTCGCCCCTTTGGATTCCTGCATATTCACATAGGTTCCAGAAGCAGGGTCACTTGGTGCATCATCTGTATCCATCTTAGTAGCATCCTTTGGCACCTCATCTGCAGCTGACACCGGAACTTCCACTTCCTCCTCCTCCAGCATCTGCATACAAAAGAAGCGTAGCACACTAACAACATCAGAACAACGTTACATGCTGAAGATGACAGGATGCAGTCTTGTGAGTTACCGTTGCTGACTCGACAGAGACTATCCCATGGATGTTGAGACGGACTTTTACTTTCACTTTGGCCTTCCCGCCTTTGCTGGACTGGAAAGGGCCAATCTGCATAGAGTTGGACACATCATAGCAAATCAGAAACCATCAAAAACTAGTGAAGATCCAGAATTTACATGAGGCCCTCCAGCACCTTGCAAATGTATTGAATAACAACGAGAACAGATCATGATGCTGCTTACCATATAAGTGCTAATTTTTTGTGTCATTTGCAAATCATCTGTGTCGACATTCAAAACATCAACTTCAAATGTATTGGACCTATAGAAGGTCAGAGCTTTGATGCTAGGGACTGGATTCCCCTTTGGGAATACAACAGTTTGTTGAGCTTCATTGTTCTGAGAATCTGGCTTCCATGACAAAGCAATTGAGAAAGGAAATCCATCATTAACCTGCAAAATATCAAGCCAATGCATTCTGTCAAAAAAGAATATATCATTATCATGTTCTCGAGGATATACAGTGTTCAGCTGTATGAGAATTAAGCAGCTATAATAAAAATATGACGCTACAGTAAGAACACAACTAAAGTGTCAGGACACGTACTCCCACAAACTACACCAGTATAGATGATTAAAAGCTGTGATAACATAGACAATACATCTTCAACAGTAACAGGGGGGAAAAGAGAGAATGAGGACACCAGCAGAAGAATACGAATAAAATTGTACACGTATCATGTATGTAACACTGATAGTGCCAAATATGCAAAACGAAATTAACTAAAAGCACCGGCATGGTCCAATGTTAGGTAATGTGGGGAATATTTCCACGAAAGTCATGACTTTCCCTTACAAAAAAAGAGAGTAGATATAAATTGTGATGTCCATTTTGAGAAATATTTTATGTAGACAAATTACCAAGCAATCAAAGGGTTTTTTTTGGGAAAAATACACAGTAAATATAAAACAATTGTGTTCATGAAAATTACAAATCTTCCAAGCAAGACAAGAAAATTTGTTGGTGTAAAAGTGTCATAGCCAACACAGACTATTTCCACTTAATTCGCGGCCGAGCCATCTCTGCCAACATGATTGACAAGTGTGCCAACATGAAAACTGCTGTGCTTATTCCGGCATTTATGAGCAATTATGTGTTTCCTACATTCCTTATTTTGATATAATCTCAGAAAAGGGCAACTGAAACACCGAGTCAAAAGACCATTGCATCATTGGCGTAACAACAGTAGCATTTATTTCTGGTTAAACTGCAACATGTGTACACATTAATTCTAGCACTGAACGCACAGACAAATAAAATTAAGTCCCCAACTGGACACTAAAGGTTGAAGATACCATAAAAAAAAAGAAAAAAGGTAGCCAAAGGATGTTGCTACTTACATGGCATACGTCACACATCTAGCTAACGGAAAGCAATTTTAGTTGACAAAAATAGAGACATAACTATTCTGCTAATTAAACTAGCACTTCTAGTGGTACATTCATTACTACCTTTTAGAAACACAAGGTAGCATGCAACATTTCAAAAATATCACCATAGTGGAATGCATAAAAGTCAGTATTCTGTAATTTATGATATATGTGGTCGAGAACATTAGAACGGCGAAGACTTAAGTTACAACAGGAAGAAACTTAAGTTATAGAACATAAGCAGATGAGTTAGTACCTGGAACTCGCGCACTTTGAAAGTGGGGCTAAGAATAGCACACTGAAGAGCACATCCCCTGGCAACACATTCACTTGCATTCATAGTCCTCCTTGGCTCCTTTCCAAAGAACTCGGTGATTATCCTGATTACTGCAGGAACACGAGAGCCTGATCCAACAACCTCAACAAAGTGCACATTTTCTGTCGTCACGCCAGCTTCAGCCAAGGCCTTTTCCAAGGGCCCTTTCACACGTTGTAGTACTGGGGCACTGATCTGTTCAAACTCCTCCCTCCTAATATATCCTCGCACATCCTTCTCATCCATCAAGCACTCAATATTCAGTGGTGCCTCTGGATTGGCGCTCAGCATCTTCTTGAGCTTCTCACACGCCACACGCAACCTAATGCAGGCCCGGGCATTCTGGTAAACATCAATCTTATACTCCTCTTTAAATTTTGTCGCGAAGTGCTTAAACAGGACCTCATCAAAGTCCCTCCCGCCAAGAGACCGGTCATATGCATGCGACAGCATCTTGAGCTGCCCCTTCTTGTACCCGACAATGCTGACCTGCATGCTGGCATGCCCCACATCAACAAATGCAACATTCAACTGGTCATTCTCGGGGAGATCAGTCTTGTAGATCCCGTACGCCAATGCTGTGGCAGTCGTCTCATGGAACAAGCGCAACGGCCGGAGACCCACGATAGTTGCAGCATCAAGGACAGCCCTACGCTGCAGATCAGTAAAGTAAACAGGGATGCCGATGCAGCAGTCAACAACTGCGGCTTTCAGGTTGCCCTCAGCGATGCCCTTCAAATTGGACAGCACCATAGCAAGCAGCTGCGTGGGGGTGAACGTGCGCTCCTCCCCCAAATACTGCGCGTGGACGAGCGGGAAACCGTCGGTGCCCTCTGAAACGCGGAACGGGAAGGTCTGGAGATCGCGCTGCACCTCAGGGTCGGCGAACTGGCGGCCGAGCAGGCGCTTGATCTGGGAGATGGCGTTCTTGGGGTTCATGGTGGAGGACGCGGCGCCGGCGGTGCCGATGAACCGCTGCTTGTCGCCGAAGCAGACGACGGCGGGGGTCTCCCGCTTGGACTCCTCGTTGAGGACCACGTCGATGCCGCGCTGCCGCGCCACGGCGACAATGCAGCTCTCATTGCCCAGATCGAACCCCACCACGCTCATCTTCGACTCGCCCTTATAGCTGCCGGCTACCACTGGTTAGATCTGGATCGCAACCCAAACCTGCGAACACAGAGCAAGATCTACGAGTTAAGCGCCTCGAGAAGCAGCCAAACTGCATAAATCTCAACATGTAACCCTAAAAAACTCTCGACTCCATGCACTCAAGCCCCAAAAATTCATCAAATTTAATCCGATAACACCACAAACCGCGATCTAAAACCCTAAAAACCGCAAAACTCTCAAAAGCACAAGCTAATCTTCCAAAAACGCTCCTAAAAAAAAGTAGCGCGCGATTTTAAACCCCGATAAACCCAAAGAAAAAACCGATCGAATGCTGAAAAAGGCAGAGGTGATCGACATCGACGCAGCCGCCATGGCCGAACCGAGCTTGCGCGGGAGGGGAGGGCTCAGGGTTGGATCGTACCCGTGGTGGGTAGGCCGATGCCGATGCCGTAGAAGCTTCTGGAAGCTTTGGTTCTAGCGGCGCCGCGCTTCTGTTCGTGTCTTCGCAGCGGTTTCCCTTGGCGAGACGGAGACGGAGACGGAGACGGAGACGAGAGAAAGGAAGAATTGGGGAGGTGATGGCGTACATACGGCGCCGCAGTGGCGGTCGTGAATCTTCCAGAAGGTGGAAGCCCTCCTCCGTTCTACGGTTGTACTACGCCCCCAGCGTCGCATCTGGGCTGTTGGTTCCGTGGCCGGTTGGCGGGGGGCCCGGATGGTGATATTGCGATCATTGGTTTGATGGGAGAGCTGCGCGGACGGCTCGGATGTGGGGGTCTGGGGTTTGAAACTGTGGGGGCACCCGGCGATCTAGTATGTATGGCTGACGTGTGGGCCTCATTGTTCGTGTATGGGAGTCATTGTCACCTCCCGTGGCATTGCCTTTTGCCAATAGGCAATAGGTTTCCTTCTTTTTTCTTTAAAGAGTTTCCATTGGTTTTTGATTCCCACCGTGTGCAAAAGTAAGTTCCTTGTAACTACTGGATTACTACGATTTGAAATCATGTGATCCAACTTTGAGTAGTGTTTTATCTTAATAGTTTTTCCTTGGCGCTCACAAACTTTGACTCAATTATTAGTTTTTAAAAAAACAAACATGCTAGAGGGCTTTAGTGCAAAGTGCATGTAAAATAGTGTAAAAATACCTAAAAATTGAAAATTATTGAAAAAGATGTAGTGTTTCATATTCTCCCATGTGATGTCTAGAACAAAATTCATGTTTTTTAATACTAGCACACAAGTTTTTTTTTAGGGATGGTACACGAAGATTTTAATCCTCCTGCAATTAAATAGCACACTAATCTCCATGCAAATCAGACGTAAAAAAAAATTGACTTAGATCCAAAAAAAATTGGGCAACTTGCAAATAGTGAAACCATAGAGACAAAAAACAAGAAAATAGTTTGTTCCTTAATATCTAGCGTAGTATACATAGAGCATTAGAGGGTTCTGCAAAATTAATTGTACTTAGAAGCAGGGATGGAAACGGATCGAATACGAATCGAATAGTCCCGAATACGAATACGGATCCCAATTTTTAAAAGCGAATACGGATCTGAATCTGAATCCTATTTTTAAAAGCGAATCTGATTGAATTGAATATTCTCGAATCTGAATCTGAATCGAATGTCGAACGAATCTGAATTGAATCGAATATGTACTCAATTCGATTGAATCTGAATATCCTACAACTTTTGCGACAAATCTCGGTAGAATAAATAGTATTCGTATTAGTATATCGGGACAAAAGCAGATAGTATTCAGTATTCGTTTTTCCGGATAGTATTTGTTTTTCCGGATACTATCGGTTTTTTTCGGATCTGAATAACAATCGAATACGGATCTGAATACTATCCATTTTTTCCTGATCGAATAACACGAATCTGAATACGAATAACACCGAATACGGATCTGAATACTATTGAATGCGGATTTTACTTACCACATTTGTGTTTTCCCGGATACGAATATCGGATAAAACGGATTATCCTTTACCAATTTCCACCCCTACTTAGAAGCCTAAAGAAACTAAGTGTGCACATAGGGCTAGGTCGACCTCTTCACACAAAATTAGAATGAAATGTCACTGCTTATAAACAATATTCATCGGAATGTACAAAAGCTCTACGATGCCATATTAGAATGCTGCAGAGAATCGCCCTGAAAAAGGAATACTACAAGGAATTGAAATGTACAGGCCGTCTCTTCTGAGTTCTGGCCAAAAGGAAAAGGAAAGAACTAGGCGGGTCCTTCAGTGGAGAACATAGGTCAAAACAGGGGCAGTAACCATCAGAAGATACCCAATCTCCTGGGTCGATCATCTTCCCGTCGGTCGCCGCTCTTGTCTGGCAGCACGTGTTCGCCATGGCTAGGGGTGAATCCATCGAGGGCTTCATTAGGCTCGAGCCTACCCTCTCCGATGCCGGTACACCCCCCCTCCCCCTGGCACCACCCATCCCAGCGGCGATAGTTAGGTAGTCAGCCATGGCCATGGAGGATGGTAAGCTCCATAAGCACTTAGGGAGGAATAGAAGATGGACCTTTTCTCAGCAGTCGCCCCACGAATACTAGCTCACAAGGTCGAACTTGCAACTAAGCCTCACAACCAAACCACCCCACCAGATACAATCGATCGAGAAAGAGAAGGATCGAGGAGGGAGAGCACATGAGTCCTATGGAGCGGTTGAGCCCGAGAAGAGAAACCATAGGTCCCTAGCAGAGGCCGGTGGACGACAGTGATCCGACGGTGGCGCGGGAAAATCGAGGCAGCAACGCGAGGAGGCACGGAGGAGCTCGAACCTGGGAGGGCGGGCGGCGACATGATGGGGCCCGAAGGTGGAGGGGGAGGACGGGATGAAAGAGGCCAGAGAGGAGGGGTTGCGGGTTGCACGCCCTGCACTGCTATGCCACTGTGGCCATGACCCAGCAGACCAAGGCCAAGGAGGCCAGCCCAGGTGGGCTTTGCGGGACTAATAGGTAGATGTCTAGACAATTTGGTGTTCAATATTTTGTCTAATTAATTGTATGGATTCTTTACCGTTTACTCTTGTTGATAACCTGGTGTTGTATTGTACAGACCATAGTTACCGGATTCACTATAGAACCCCGTGAACCACAAACCAGATTCATCAAACTTGAACCAGTTTAGGGCACAGGGTTCGTGTTCGTAGTGGAAATTGGAAGAAAAAGTGACGAACTACGAACCTGAATCTCATACCGCGACTCGCACGAACTGCATTTTTGGTAACTATCACTACTAGAAAACAGAGAAAACCTTAGGGCCACGAATTACGCTGACGGGCCCGCAATGACCGTCAAGTTTTACACGAATTATGCTGACGAGCCCGCAACGACCATTAAGTTTTACTATTTTGGTTACAGGAATAGTAACTCCCTCAGCAAAATTCTAAATTTCCTGACGGTTATAATAAAATTGTCAATACAATATATTTTCCTGATGGTTACAACCGTCGGGTTAAGTGGTTGGGTCGTCCGCGCCAAAAAAAATTGATGTCACGCCAACAAAAATTGATGTTGCGCGCGCGGCACATAAAAAAACACCTGAGCCGAACGACACTTCCTTAGTCCCCTGTACCAGTCAAAGCTGAAATCCCTAGCTCTCCCCAATCCGCCGCCGCCACCATCTCCAGACGCGCCTCTCCCCAATCCGTCGCCTCCACCATCTCCGGCCGCGTTCGCCACCTCCACGCCATCTCCGACCGCAGCCACTCCCTCCTCTCCAAATCCCTAGCTCTCTCCTCAATCTGCCACACCCACGCCATCTGCGGCTGCGCCCGCCATCTCTGGCCGCGCCTGCCACCTCCATGCCATCTCCGGCCGTCGGCACTACCTCCTCTCCAAATCCCTATCTCCTTCCTCAATCAACCACCTCCATGCCATCTCTGGCCGCAGCCACTCCCTCCTCTCCAAATCCCTAGCTCCATCCCCAATCTGACGCCTCCACCCCATCTCTGGCCGTGCCTGCCACCTCCACGCCATCTCCAGCCGCGCTCCCCGCAACCTCCACTCCTTTCAGTACTAAACTCTGCACTCTTGTCTATAGCAATTATATGTGTTTCAATTCTTGTTATTGTCGCATTGTTGTAACATTTCGAATTAATATGTTGTAGTGCTGCTAGTTTAGTTCTTCAACGTCAGAACTCTGAACTTTGTATGCGTTTTTGGACTTTCAGTGTTTGTCTGTAGACTATACAGTAAGAGTCCATCTTCAATGACACCATTAGTTTGTAGCCTGGAACAGAATTTACTCCTCATGTCATTATCATTTCAACAGGAGAGGTAAGTTAGAATGATCAATAATGGTGGTTAGTTCTTAAGAGTGGTGATTAGCACTCTTTGTTGATTATAGTATTATTATTGATAGAAGCTGCCGCTTTACTTAGTATTATGAGTGATGATGGTTTGTATCGATGCCCGCAAATTACCATCAGTTGTTTTCGATTTGCCTGATGTGCTCATGTGCATATCCGATCAATTTCCTATTGTAATAAGGTGAATTTGATAGATCAAATAACCGAATAGGCAATACCACATTAGCCTATAGTCTATCGTGTACCAAACTCTTTATTGATGGCCACAAAAAAAATTCTTTGTATTTGGAATCATTGGTGGCATTGAGTGGCTTGATTGCTTCCCTTATTGATATACATTAAGTTGCAGCCATTTCATTAGATACTATAGCTAAATCAGGGATTTATCCTAGATGTTGAAGGAGATCATAATAGGATAATCGCATCTGTATTAGCATCATTTTAGTGTGAAAGTTAACTTCTCTAGATAACCGCACTTGCTGATGATGCATCCATAGCACTGTCCCTTGTAAAAGCTACTTGATCTAGCATTTACAATGATTTCGCTTCATATTCTTAGCTTTTATTACCATGATAGATAGACAACTGATGCAAGAAGCTCATATTTCCCTGAGAACTGATGGGTTGGTTTTTCATTTCTTTTACCTTTTCCATTTGCAAAGTTATGTCCAAGCTTTCTCTAATTAAACCTAGACTAAATTTTGGGTCATTTTCATGGGTTATTTACTTCAGAACATCCCTTTTATTAATATTTATTGTCTGGTTGCCACAGTGCCACTTATTATTTTATTAACTGTTTGGTAAATTCCAACCTCAGGGTGCCAACTAGTAAGGAGGCAACACTGCAGCATGTCAATTATGGTGAATTGAACTCACAGTAGGAGTCCATCTTAAGAACTCACATGCCTTTTTCTTTTAGTTTCTGAGTTTTTCTACATATTTGGTACTATAAGAAGGATAAATTATAAATTATGGTGAATTGAAGTATAGATTTAGGCATTTTGGTTGAAATGATTATATGTGTTTATAATTTAGCACTATAACTAATTAATCTAGTGATCAAGTTAATAAAATGCATAATTCATTTTCCAGGTTGCAAGTTACTATAAGGCTATCACTTGTTCTTGTTTGAGACATTTAACTAAACATTTTGTGTATGTATGTATCATATGACCCATGTTAGCTAAACATAAATTTTTTTCCTCAATACTGCTTTTGCAAAAAGGAATGCTACTCAGATTCTAGAGTCAGGAAATTGCAGTTCTCCATTTCCAGATACTTCATCTAGCATGGTTTAGTCTATTCCCTCTTATTTTTCCATGTAAGCAAGGAATAAACCAATTTAAAGCGTAATTATTTTGCATGTCCTTGTTCTTTGTATATGCTTTCTGTAACAGTATACTGAATTATATTTTTTGGTGAATACCAGGAGTCCACAAGGAGATAGAAGAACCCTTGCTCCAAAAAATGCATAAAGAACTGTGAGTTATACCTTCTCTCTTTTGTAATTCTAGTTTTTTGGTTGCTTACTTTTAGGGTATTTGACTTCTCTGTGTGTTGAAATTAATTATCACTACTACACAAAGGGTCATCACAGACAGTTCGGAACCATCATCACAGACGATTTTTGAACCGTCTGAGTTTATATGTCTGTGATGATATGAGTTCATCACAGACGGTTTTTGAACTGTTTGTGAAAAAACTATCACAGACGGTTCAAAACAAGAACCGTCTGTGATAGCTTTTTCTATTGCAAAAAAAAACCCCGAAAACAGGTGTTGAAACTTCGGAGGCTGTTTTGAGGCCCTAAACGACGTTTTTTTGGGGGTTTTCACTTCGTCTGGAGCCTCCCAAGCCTCGCAAATGAATTTGATATGGACTTATGGATTTTCGGATTGAACTTTTTGTTAGCTTTCCAATGAGCCAAAGAACTTCGCAATCCGAGTTCGTATGCGAAAGTTATGGCGATTTTACCGAACAGTGCGTGACTTGCCATCTATATTTTTGCCCAAACCAAATAATTCAACATGAACTACACATGCATAGAGAGCTTCCAAAAATAACCACAACATCACCCACATCACAGTAACATCAACTCAATCCATTCACAGAGCACTAACACTAGCTCTCAGTAATCCACATCACAGAGCAAATGGGGGGAGTAGAGAGAGTAAGGTCGTGGGAGGCCGCCGCCGACGAAGTGGAGGAGGCCGGGGGCGACGAGGTCATGGGAGGCCGGTGATGATGAGGCCGGGGCGAGGTAGAGGAGGCTGCGGGCGATGAGCTCGGGGGAGGCCAGAGCGCAAGGTTAGGGCGAGACGGTGGCACTCAGTTAGAGGAAAGATGGCAGAGGAGGAGATGGATGTGTGAGGTCGTGGGAGGCCGGTTAATATAAAGCGAGTTTCGGCAGCCCGCCCATTAAGTTCAAATTTTCGTTTTCCCGCCCAACAAAACAAAAGTATCATAGACAATTTTTTCTACAAAACCGTCTGTGATATGATTATAATATAATCACATACGGTTCGTGAATAGAACTGTCTGTAATAATTCACAGACGGTTCTTAAGAAGAACCGTCTGTGATGTCTTGGTTATCACAGACGGTTCTTCTTAAGAACCGTTTGTGAATATCACGAGCGGTTCTATTCACGAACCGTCATGATGATAGTTATATATCCTGAGCGGTTCCTTTGGAACCGCTCGTGATAGTATAACTTGTGACGGTTCCAAAGGAACTGTCTGTGATGGGGCGTCTAGGATTGCATATTTTGTAGTAGTGTATTGCATCTGTCCCTACTATAGCAATTTTACTTCTGTTGATGTGAATTGGATCGATTTAATGTGTTGCGGGTTAATACTTATAACTAGTATACTGTAAGTCTAAAATGGCAAAATCTAGATTCTACACGGTGTTCTAGTGTATATAACTTCGTTGTACCTATCTTGTTTCGACCGATTAGATTTATATTGTGATTTTGATTTCTTAAGGCCAAAAACAGAACTAACATATGTCATGTCTGTGTCAAATAAATTTATAACTAACATATTCAAGTTGTTGAACACAGAACTATTTAATGGCAGACCATGAATGGATGCATATTGGCTGGCAGCGTGGTAGAGCTCCCTCTAATGAATGGATCGATCACACCACATAATTCTTGGATCGTGCATTCTCGACACCATTAAGTGTCCGTGTGCAATGTGTCGGAACTATTTTAAGCACAACAGGTGCACTGTTGAGTTGCACTTGAGTAAATATGGGTTTAGGGCAAATTGTCAAACTTGGACAACACATGGTGAGAGCCTTGTCGTTAGGAATGACGAATTCAATGAGTCTGATCAGATGGATAATATATTGGGTGACCTAGCCGGTGACCATCCGCCAGTAATTGATGAGGAACCAAATGCCTCTGCCCAGGCTTTCTATAGGATGGTCGCTAGTGCTGATGAACTAGTCCATGAGAACACAACACATTCTTGTCTATCTGCTGTTGCCCCTAGAGTCTAAGTTGCCTGACTGGGAGAGAGAAAGACGAAAAAGACCACCATCGTTTGCTTTCTTTATTTTCCACCTTCTCTCCCGAGCTTGCTAGCTTCTGCCGACTGCATTTCTTCTTCTCTCCAATGCTCCTTCCTCCATGGCGCCACCAAACCAGCGCCCAAATCTTCCGTCCATGGACCGCCGCCTCCGCTCCCTCCTCACCTCACCTCCTTACCTTTTCCCAAGTCCCACCCTCCTCACCTCACCTCACACGCACTGCCGTGTGCACAGTGCTGTCTTGGCGTGCGTGCCGACTACTAACTTCCTCGAGAATTCCCCACCCGCATGACGAGGCGGTCGTGCAGCGCCAAGGCGGGGGGAGAGGAGGAGGAGGACCAGCTTCTATCGGCCGCTCGGCGCGTGCTCTCCTCGACCCGGCTCGGCAGCTGCTCCCATGACGGCAGTGGCAGCAGCACACCCCTCCCGTGTGGTGGCGCGTCGTGCTTCCTCTCCCCCGCCGCCTGTCCGTCTCCGGCGCTCCACGACCCCGCCTCCTCGCCACCTCCACCATGGGGCGTCTCCCACCACTGTCTGCAGTGCGGTAAAGGTTATATTTTGAGTCGGCACGTGAGAAGATTGGATAATGGTGGCCGGATTGTGCCACCGTTGGAGCTGCTACGGGGTCGTCGTTGTGCCTAGGTGTTTTTGTGATTTGGGCTTCTCGTTGAATCTTGTCTGTTTGTTTGTGAGATTCCTTGTCAAATTGTGGTGAATCTTATGCATTTGTTTGTGAGATTCCTTGCCGAGGTAGCCAGGAGATCCCGATCCTGGCCGGCCAATTTAATTGTGGTGAATCTTGTCTGTTTGTTTGTGAGATTCCTTGTCGAGGTAGCCAAGGAGATCCCCGGTCGTAGCACCGCCGACGAGGAGCGCACGGCGTCGAACACCTTGTGCACGGCCGCAATGCCCGACGCCAGCAGCCGATGATGTCTGATCCGCGGCGATGAGCTCGGCCAGCCAGTAGCAGATCGAGCGAGCAGCGGCCTCGGCCGGCGATGCCACGATCTCCTCTCGTCCCCTACAGTGGCCACGAGAGGAAGAAGCAAAGGTGGGGCCCACGAGTCAGAGAGAGGGGGAGGAGGAGAAAACGGGCTGGGTGCGCCACGTCATATGCTGAGTTGGCCGAATTTGGCCACGTCAGCAAAACCACCGCTCCAAACCGCTACCGGGGGTTAAATGACCGGATTTGACAAATTCAGGGGGTTAAATAACCGGTTTTGTAGTTCAGGGGGTAAACCAGACTTTTCTGATAGTTCAGGGGAGTAAACCGGACTTTTTCCTTTATTTAATTCTGAAAATCCTTTCCTTTCTCTCTCCTCTCGGCTGCTGCAGTAATGTACATGGTACTGTTCATCTTCAATCCCAACCGACCACATAGAGCCCTTCTCCTGTACGTTTCACAACCGTAGTTTCCAAAATCCATATCTCTCTCTACGGTACATATAAAAGCAAACCGTTCGCATCCAAACGTCTGTCTTGATCTCCTCTTCCAATCCCCTGAGTTAGTTTCCTCTGAATCAATCTATTTTCGTCGCAATCGACAAAATATCGAGCTCTAACCGAAGGTCTTCTCCGGCGAGTTGTGTCTTCATCCAACGTCCCCCGGCCGAACTGTCTGTGGCGTTAGGTTCATGTCGTCGTGTTCTACGTCACGTTTCCATCCCCTTCTCCCGAAGATCGCCGGAGCATCATCGGCCATGTCGAGCCATGACACTGAAACACGTACGTCAAGCGCCACGCCTCCTTGGTAAGTTTTTCCAAAATCTGATCGCGTCATCTCGTGCCCCTTATCAATACCTATTTTTCTCATCTTTTAGATTCAAGTTTAATCTACCGTGCGCCGAGAATCGAGCGTTCTCTCTCCTCTTGTACGTCTCCCTTCTCCGACCAATTACTCCGCAACCGTTGATCCCCTGCCTTCAACTCCACCACCATTGGGTTCGTGTCGCCGCATTCTACGCCATGCTCACCTCCCTTTTCGCAGAGCATCACCCGAAGTGGTACGCACTCGTGAGGCCACCGCCGTCGCTGTTCTTCGCCTTGCTGCCAGTGCATGGTGCCGATTCTCAATTTCTGGACCGCGTCATCATCTCCGTCTCGTCGTTGCCTTTCCGTTTTGCCCCTTCGCCACCACTGGTTCGCCTTCGTCCGCTGACGCGCCCTTGCGCCATGAACCAGGCCGTGGAGCTCCTTCTCTGTTCTATTGTTTGTCGTTCTTCTCTGCTGTTACGTTGGCTTTCTTTCTACCTCTATGTCATGCTTGTCCCAATTGATCTCTGCCACTTCTTTGCCGCCTCGCCGCCAACCATGGCCACCATCTTGCGCTACAACCAACGGCATGCCCCTGTTTTTTGGTTGGTTAGCTCTTTGTTGTCTTTGCTACTTGTTGTTCTCTGATTTAACACAAGCACGTTTCTATGTTGAGTTCTCTCTATTGTTTTGGCCCCACTGGTCATTCAAACATCCCAAGCCATATCCCTTCTCTCTCACACACATGTAGACCCCACATGTCATCTACCAAATTAAAAACCCTAATTATTTTTCTCTCTTACATACGGGTCCCACATATCAGTCAACTCTCAGTCAAACCCTAATCATGTTATTGGTCCACCGTGGACTAACATCTCTCTCTAGACCAGGTCCATAGACTAGTGGCCCACATGTCAACCCCTAATCCTATTTTCGGGAATTGATTTAATTCTTGGAAAATCATTTTATCTTATTGGTTCCACATATCACTCTCTCTACCTTTTTCTGGAATTATTTTCATTCTAAAAATCCATAAATATCAGTAGGTCCCACATGTCATACACTCAACCATTTTCTAATATTTTTGAAATAGAATATTATGAGAATATTCCGTAGACCCCAATTGTCATTTTCTCTCTCCCTTTTCTTTTTCACCATTTCATGTGAATTTCAATCTTCCGAGAGCTCGTTCTTTCTCATACGAACTCTAATTGAACTCATTCAAGTTTCTAAATTCATCTAAATTTAATATCTACCTTTCAGTACCATTCAATTTTAATTTGGAGTTTATTTGATTTATCTTTTTTAATTTTGTTTGTTTTGCGCTTTCTTTCTCGTTAGACGTTGAAGTCCCGAAATCGTCCGAAGGAGCTGAAGGTCAAGGAAGTAGAAGATCAAAAATAATTAAGATCATCATTGCTATAGCAAGGAAAGTTGTACCATTGATCATATTGAACCCAGTTTTCAAAAGTTACTTTGATTCGAATTATTGCATTTACTTTAAGTATTTATTTAAATATTTTTTGTTTTAGTTATTAATCCTATTTGTTATATCCACCTTGTCTATTGTTATGTCATGATCTTTTGTCACTGTAGATTGGTTATTAATTAGTTGGTATTATCATAGCACCAACGTGGGTTGGTTAGATACAAATAATATTGCTTAGCCATACAACGAGTCATCATTTCATGTGAGTTGCAATTATAAATTTGACTAAGTGGTTATGGAACTTTGTGATAAAATTGTGTGTACTATGTGTTATTACTTTGTGATAGCATGTGTTGCACTTAACCAACATGGTGGAAAAAGATTTACACTAAAGCAAGTGGTGGATACTAAGTGATATGGTGGAGCTTTGTGAATGAGAATGGTAATCTTTGTGGCATAGTTAAAAATTGGAAGTCTTGTATTGGTCATTAAGGACTTAACTCTGTGCGCCATTGAACTGGACCTTTCGTACAACCACATGCCTGATGAGACGGGCCTAACTTAGTAAGTTACGGAATCTCAGCATTGACTACTCAGGTTGTAGGTTAGGTGCTCAGTGATGGGTGGAGGCGTGAACTACCAGGTAGTCACATCGCGAGACGGTTCACCGCTTCCCCGTCCAACAGTGTGTGTCGGACTAACTTTCTCAGTGGGTTGGTACAACGGTAAAGCACACCGGGAATGTCAATTGTTGAGATGAAGTTTCGGAAAGGTTTTGTTGCGATCAGTTCTGATCCAGTTGATTGCATCTTGTGGGTAAAGTGTACAACTTCTGTAGAGTGTAAAACTATTCGAATAACTGCGTTCGCGGTCATCACTACTAGAAAACGGAGAAAACCTGATGGGCCCGAATTATAATGACGGGCCCGCAACGACCATCAAATTTTACTATTTTGGTCACGGGAATAGTAACTCCCTCAGGAAAATTCCAAATTTCCTGACGGTTACAACCGTCAAGTTAAGTCATTGGGTCTCCCTGCGTTTCTGCACTTGGGAAATGTTCTGTCCGCGCCAAAAATATTGATGTCGCAAAAGCTGACGTGGCCGCCACGTTGGCAGCTACGTGGGCTCTGGTGCTGGTGTGGCGCTGAGGTGGCGCCGATGTGGACGTGCCACGTAGGACTGGCGAGAGGAGGTGCTCCGGTGACGGGCTCGCGGGTGTTATAAAAAGAACGAGGAGGTCAAAGCGAACTCGTGACTTACCACAGCGGTGGCGAAGTGCAACGAATTGGCCGGCGGCGACGAGGTTTAGCAGCGGCGATTTTCGGTCGACGGCGAAGTAGATGATCCAGTGATCCTTCGGCGAAGCGGGTGCGCGCACAAGGATCGTGGCGATGTTGCGATGCCATAGAGGTGGTCGAGGTCGCCGGAGAGGGCTTGTCGTCGCTGGAGAATGCGAAGATCAAAGCTTCGGCGATCGCCGAAGAAGACGAATTGCGGACGCTAGAGAGAGAGGGAGGTGCTGTGGGTGGTGGCGGCGAGATGTGGTGAACGAGGTGAAGCCGGGAGTGCTATTTATAGGACAAGGGCGTGGCCGAGGCAGCGTGGAGAGCATGAAGGTCCGCGGGGGTTACCGGCGACATTAGAGCACTCAATGCCGAAGATGAAGGGGATAATGGTGGTAACGGGTGTGAATTGACGCGGCAACTTAAATGCGCGCGAAATCAAGGGAATTGATTCGTGTTTTAATGGCTTTTGGAAAGCTCCGAATCGGCGAAAATGGCAGATGCGAAAAGCTTGAACGGAAACGAAGAAGGAAGGTGAAGACGAAGGTGACGTGGCGCAAACGGGCCCCACTTGGCAGTGACAGCAAAGAAAAGAAAAGGAACGAGTGGCGTTTGGGCCGTTCGATTTAAATCGAACGGTCCAAACTGAGTGGAACGTTCGGACCGCTCCGAACAGCAATTTTGATCGGGACCGTTCAAATTAGATTGAACAACTCACAAGGATGTGAACGTTTGGACCACTCCAAACGTCTAACAAGATCGGACCGTGCATACTTGATCCAACGGCCAAAAAGGTTTGAAGTGAAACGCGTGGGCGAAGCGATTGAAGCGGGCTGACTGGGCCATTTGATTTAGATCGGACGGTCCATGTTTCTTGGAAACGTTCGGACCGTCCGAATGGGAAAAAGAGATTGGGTCGTCCATTTCAGATTTGACAGTCCACATCGGCTGGGATGTTCGGACTGTCCGAAAGCTCCATCAAGATCGGACCGTTCAAGCTTGACCCAACTACCGAGATTGGTTCTTGAATTATATCGCATCGTTGGCGGATGAAATGGTGAGGCCGACGAGTGGGTCCCGTTGTGAGAGAGAGGAGGGGTGCGGGCGCGTGTGAGATTTGGGTTGGGCTGAGGAGGTTTAGGCCCAAGGACAGATTGAGTATTTAAAAATTGATTTAGCAATTGAATAAAATCTGTTAAATCAAAATAGCTTTAGAAATTAGTAAATTAAATCCAAAAATTATGAGAAAATTCACAGAAACTCCTAAGACATTTTGGATTTAAATAAAATATTTCAACTTAACTTTGGTAATAGATTTTGTAATTAATTTATTTTGGCTTTAAAATAAATAGGAAAAAGCTTTTAAAATTTTAGAAAATTCCGAAATTAATTAGATTTTTCTTTTTAACTTTAAATCCAATAAAAGCCAATAAAACTTTAAATCCAATAAAAACCAATAAAACCAATACAACTAGCCATGCAAGTTTATATCGAAACAAGATACTTTTATAAAAATGGGTTCAATATGATCAAAGGTCCACGACTTGTCTTCGAAGAAGGGTTGAGACGCTTCGGTTGAGGTCGACAGGTCCACAAAATCTTCTGGAACGCTAGATCTACACGTGCGAACAAAGCAAAATAAATAACTAAAGCAACTCCAAATAAAGACCCAAGTACCTACCAAACTAGAGCACAAAAGAAAGGTATAGAATTTAGATGGAGTTAAGAATTTGAATCACACAATTGAAGTTGAATTGAAGAAGATCGAGCCTTCTAAGGAGGTCATTCAATTTGAAAGGAGGTCTTTAACGGAAAGGAGGTCCAAAGAGGAGGTCTTGAGGAAAACAAAAGGAGGGCAAGAGGGCTCCCTGGTGCTTATATAGGCACGAGGAGGTCCTGAGAGGGGAGAGGGCGGTGGCAACGGGTGCGACAGAGGGCGCCGCATTCAATGCGTGCGACAGAGGACGCCACATTCAATGCATGCATGGCGCTGACTCGAATGGAGGGGGTCGTGAGGAGGAGATCCAATGGAGGAGGTCCAAAGGAGGAGGTCGTGAGGAGGAGGTCCAATGGAGGAGGCCCTAAGGAGGAGATCCAACGTAGGAGGTCCAAAGGAGGAGGTCCTGAGGACGAGGTCCTGAGGAGGAAGTCCAACGGAGGAGGTGGTTTTTACATTGTTAGAGTGATGTTTGACAATCAAGAAATTAGATTATTACTCTTGGTCCCTAATTATGATCTTAGAAGAGTTGATTAGATCGTTGAACCTTGAGATGTTAACCGTTGTGGGATCTTCTACAGATTATGGTAGGCGTTACCATAGGAAGTTGCGACATGAGTATCTATGGAACTATTGTTTTGAGGTATAAGCTCACCTGCAAGTGATGTTGGATTTATATCGGAAGGATCTGTAGGCATAACTCATAGAACACATGAAGTAGGTTGAATAAATAACTTTG
The DNA here is from genome assembly GCA_036346405.1 of Phyllostachys edulis. Taxonomy (NCBI): domain Eukaryota; kingdom Viridiplantae; phylum Streptophyta; class Magnoliopsida; order Poales; family Poaceae; genus Phyllostachys; species Phyllostachys edulis. The sequence continues at coordinate 74,697,251 of CM070561.1, forward strand.
TGGATACTTGGGGATTTAGATTTTGATATGCCTCAGTCAACCGGTCAATAAGATTGTTAGTCGGATTTTGGTCTAAGGTGATAGAGTTTGAAATTGAAACTATGATGATAATGTAAATTTTGATGGATACTTATGTTGATAATTTGAAATTTGTGGAGTTGTAATTGGGTATATAATCGGATTGTAGTACTTCCAAAAATGAATAATGATTAGATGATTGATTGGTCGTGTAGTGTATGACTATGAGGATTGAATACGAATTTATCTTTGTGGGACTAGTTATCCCAAGGATGTTATAATGGGTTCAATAAGGGATGATAAATTGTGGCGGTAGGATTTAGATGATACTTGGGGATCAATAGATTTTTGAAAGCCATCGAGTTAATATTATTGAATTTGACTAAAATAATTTTTGTGGATAACTTGATCTGGAAGAGGTTAGTCATTAAGATTATTTGGATCATAATTGGATAACGAATTCACCTTGGGTGGATGATCTTCTTGATGAATGGATGGGATGGAGTTGACTGTGGATAAAGAAGGTATATTTTTAACCAAGGATAATTGTGTTGATTTTGGTAATTAATTAGATCCTAAAGCGGGGATAACTGGATTAGATCTTAAGAGATTAATTGGTGTATTTGATGGATTGATTGTTACAAGTGGATTGATCATGCTAACAAAAGGGATTGAGAAGCAGAAATATAGAGACATTGCTCGATGATGCGATTGGATCTTGCATAGATGTACCCTCTCTTAAGGATTGAAATTATTGTGAGGAAACTTGCTAGAAACAACAAATAATTGATAAACGATTATTAGTATATGTCAACTGGTGGATTATGTACAGTGAAATATAGATCTTTAGTGCTCACGATTTGGAAGTTATATGGGAGATACCCTATAATAGAAATTTAGAAGGCAAGTGTAATGGAACATATGAGCAGTATGCTGTTTTTGCTTAGGATTTGTAATGATATTGAGATTTTGATCAAGATGGGAGTGAACCCGTGAGTTAGATTGTGGGAGTAAATCAATAGTTGTTTGTGCTCACTCATGGATTGTTAAAATTGCAAGCAAGTTAGTGTCCTTCCTAGAAATTGAATCAAACCTGAGAAATTATGGTAAAGATTTCATTAAAGCAAGCGATTTCGGGGTTGTTGTATAAATTGTGGAATAATGGATTTGAGTGTGCTTGCTATAGACTCAATGTGGTTGGTGGATTTTATTTGGATAAATGACAATTAGCGGTTGACAAACCCAAGAATAGCAAGTTAGTAGTGGTTCGAGATCGAGTCATTCGGTCCTTGAAAAGAAGTTTGGATTTTAGCAAAGCGACAAAGTTTTTCTGCCCCTTCTCTTTTCCACCGGAATCTTGGGACGAGATTCTGTTTAAGGAGGGTAGGTTTTGTAACAGCCCAAAATCCCTAAGTTGGATTAGTAAAGCATCTAATGTGTAATTGTGAAATTTTGGACCTTTTAAAACTTTTGTTGCAACAAATAGGTTTCAAGTGTGGGAATATTTTAGTTGGGTTCTATATTCTTTGATATACTTGTTTGGATTTTCTGGAATTTATTGGAGGTTATTTGGTTCTCATTTAATTTGCTTGTTCAATTTTGAATTTGAATATTAAAACACAAACCTAATAGGGAAATAAAACAAATGGAATTGAAAATTGACAATTAAAAATCTAAACTCAGCATAATTGTTCTAAATATAATTTGAGGAATTAATTAAAGCACGCTTGCAATTTTCTCACATCAAGTAATAAAACTCAATATTAAATCGAATTGGTTAAAAGACTGCATTTAAATATAATTATTTTGATGTTATGTTTTCGCATGCATCACAAAAATCATGTTATTATGCATGCACTAGTATCGCCGTTCTCATTATACCTGCGTGTCCCTTCTTTTCTTGTCATCTGTCTTTTCCTTTCCCTGCTAACTACTTTCGCTTCTCTCCTTCAAATCTCGTCCAAAAACTCAAAACCAAGCCATGCATGTCATACCACCGCGATCGTCATCGCACGACCAACCCATTTCTGCGATTCGTTTTTGCATGCATGGCAGTCTGCGTGATTTCGTGCAAAGAGAGAATAAGTAGCAGATGAAACGCATGTGTGTTCACTCTTTTCCCTAACTTCTCTCCTCGCAATCACAACCAAAAACCTAAAATTGTGCGACGCATGTTATACCATTGCGTTCATCGTCACGCAAGCATTCCATTTTCACAAGTGATTCCCGCATGTAAGGTTGTTTGCATAAGTTGGAAAAATGAGGGAGAAATACACTGTTATTCACTCCACTGTATTTTCTTTCCTCCCCAGCCGATCACCCCCAAGCCACAGCCCATTTCTTTAGTCCCAACAACTCATCTGACATTCAAGCTCCCACTGCCCATTCATTTTTGTCATCAGCCGAACACCTCCCTCCCCACTGTCCTCTTTTCCTCAAACATGGAACTCTCATGTGCATTTCTTCCTTCCCAACAGCACTGCTAGTTTTCCTCTCCATGAGTTTACACTAGTTCATCTTTCATGCCTTCTCTCCTTCCAATCACCCCAAACAACACAAAATCAAGCTATGCATGTCACACCTTCGTGTTCCTCATCTCTTTAGCTACCCATCCATCCAAGTAATTTTCGCATGCGAGCTGGTTTGAGGGTCTTGCAAGAGAGGGGAAGTGAAGGTAGGTTCAGTTTGGTGGCTCTTGCCCGATCTGCTTCAAGCTCATGGTCAGAGGCTCAAACGTCGTTGGATAGGCTCCAAACTTGGTGAGTTAGTTCTACACATAGAGCACTTCGTTGTGATCAGTTGGTTTGAGGTTTTGTTTACATGTGCACCGGATTTGAGAGTGGGTTAGTTCATTCTGTTTGCAGTGCAATCAGAGGTGCGCAATCTTGGAGCTTGATTCGTTTGAGGGGTCATATGGTGTCGAATTCAGTTGAAATTTGGACAGCATGTTGAGGACTCATTGATCTGCATTCTTGCCAAGTTTCACACAGTTTTGAGTTATTGGTTTGAAAGTTATGCACTAAAGACCAAGGTGGACAGAAACAACGCTTCTCTGTTTTAACAGATTTTAGTTACCTCTTGTCAAAGGTGGTGGTTGTTGATGATGATGCCAAGATTATAACTTGATGATGTTGCTTCTAGAGAAGACGCCATTGTATCCACTTGTTAATAAGAGTGGAATAGTGGACGCGATGTGGGCGTGGGCGTGTGCCGCGAGCAGTGGCGAACGGACGAGATCGGCGACAACTACGGCGAAAAGAGCACCGCGAGGCGTCGTCGGTGGTAATCGCTGACGCCTAAGCGCGTCTTGACGGTAAAATCTTTAGGATTAATTACATTACGCGTTTATGATATTAGTGTGCATGTTGCATAATCATATTAAGCATGTCATTTTATTATTCTTGCATGTTTAAATGTAATTAACAAATGGATAATTTATTTTAACCATGAACTAATTGATCACTCAAAAATTTGCTTAACAAATGAATATATGGATTAATAAAAAGTTTAGTTAACACTCTCTCTTAAATGGATGAATGAGCAGAGAGGTAATCCATGTCAAGTGCCAAAAACAAATTGATTAGAGTGCCAAAAACAAATTGATTAAAGAGTATACTAAATTCTTGGCCATTAACATTTAATCTAAAAGAGTAAATTAATCTTGAGTCAAGAATTGGAATTTGGTTAAGTTAAGCAATAGTAAGTTAGTGCCTTTTTCTAATGCAAGTAGATGGAAAAGTTTTATTGGATTAAATAGCCTTTAGAGTTTGATCTAAAGAGAGCACTCTAAATCTGAAAAACACGTGTGAAGAATGATCCCAATAAAACAGTGAATCTCCATTAGGTAATTGAGTTTATCAAAGTAGCTAGTAAGCTAATTAAAGAAGCTATTTCTCCTTAGTAAAGTTGTTAAGAGAGTAGAGGGTAATTAGAAGTAGAGCAGTGAGCTAAAATCTTGTTAAATACAAAGATCGGATAAGTAAATCTCTTACTAACTAGCCATTAGTTTTTTATCTAAAAGAGTAAAATTATTTAGAGGGCAAGAGTTCGGTTGTATGAATGTCTTTTGCAGTACCCCTATGCCATAGTTTTGTCAATAGCAATAGAGGCACTAAGTCACTGAGAGAGTTTATAAAAAGATTGGCTTAAACCTAAAAAATTCATAACTATTTCGAATCAACTCCAAAGCGAGTGAAACCAATTTTGTTGGTTTTCATTCTTAATGTACTTTAACTTGGAATAGGTTGGAAACATTTCAATGTCCCAGAAAATTTCGAAATTAGGATTAATTTCTGGAAGGGATCATTTTTTTTCACTAGAAATTGAATTAACTTGAAAATTTCGTAAGTAATTCATTTGAACTCCAAATGGGATGAATCCAATTGGGTTGTTCTTATAATTTTATCCTATATCAATTTTTGTAATACTTATATCCACCACTATCCTAAAAAATTTCGCTAAATAATTAAAATCGAATGAACAGTAACATAAGTGAATTTCTCAGCATTTTCCAGAAATCTGATTTTCAAACTACTATAACTCTCACATACTAAATCCAAACGGAATAATTCTTTCACCTAAATTCATATAAAATCATTATCTACCTTCTGTGAATTTTTCATGATTTTTGGTTGAATTTGAAATTTTGAGTATTTTCGGTGTTATCCTTTCTTATTGGTTCTTTTCGATTCTTTCGCTAGGTTTCGACGGTTCTATTGTATACGAGAGTGATCCTTTGCAGCAAGTCAAGTATCTCCAGCAAGGCAAGCAATTTGATCATAAATATCCCATTACTTTCAAAGTCTAATACTTTGTTTACAAATTGTATGTATGCATGCTTTTGTGTCAAAGTTTATTTTCCCGATTAGAGGTAGTTATTCCTATTGCATGGTTGCCCTTAAATTGTTCATGCCCTGCCACTAAACATAAGATATTAATCTTGCCGGTGAATTAGAGCCCGGTGGTTGAATTATGCTCTTTTATTGTCTTTTCGGTGTCATGCTTAGAAATGCTTAGCTACCGGTAGAATTGGGCGGTTATCGACTTAGTCGATAACTTTGATCACACAAAATTATTATTATCTTTATGCTCAGCACTTTGTGCTTTGTTATTTTGTAAAGTCAAAGACTAAAAATGAAAATGAAATATTTTAGACTTGGGCATATGGTTGATGGTGTGATTATCTGGTGTGTGGTGGTATGCCTAAGTCAACAAGGACCGAACATCTTGGACACCGACCCAAGCATTGTTGCGTACTAACCACATGAGGGGGATATGGGACCTCTCTTGACTTAGTACTTTGGCGTGTGTTAGCTCCGGGTCGCAGGAGGTTGTGTTGTGTTGAAAGAGGATTTATCCCATGTGTGTGTTGGGCGTGACAGGATGGGTTTGGTATTAAGTCCAAGTTCCCTACCCCGAGGAGCAACGGTAAGTTCTCTCTCTGCCGTTGACTCCATCACAACGTATAGGGGGTTTCTATTCCCATACGGGCGACTCGTAGTTAATACACAATATTAGAAAACGTCTCGTAGGACTTAGCCGTGCCAGCATACCAAAGAAAGTGTGCTAAATAGCTTGGCGAAAAGGCGGTCTGACATGTGGGTACATTGGTACACCCCTACAGGGTATAAACTATTCGAATAGCCTCGTCCTAGGTTATGGACACGCTTGGTTAGGTCTCTACAAGAGTTAGACTATAACATTTAATTAAAACTTGATGTGGGTGGTATGAATGGGGAATTCATGCTATTGTTGTGGTGGCTATTGGGTTAGCCACTTCTAGGATGTCTTGTTATTATTGTTACTTGTATCTCGCTGTTTTTGTCAAATAAAAAAAGATTGTAAAACTGCTTTAAATTTATTACATTATTGCAAATGAAAACTTGCTTTATGCTGAAAATGAGTCTAGAGCCTCCTCCACTTAAATAAGCTTGCATGTAGCTATGTATAGGCCTGTTACCTTACACGTAAGTCTTGCGAGTACATTTTTGTACTCATTTGCTTTGCTTAATTAATTATTGCAGAGGAGGTTGATCCCCAAGGGATCGACTTTTGTGAGACCGACTTCGTGCAGGACGACTAGCTTGGCTGCCCGGTCGGTTGCCTTGTGGGTAATGGCAAACCGTTTGGCTTTTGTTTATCGCCATCTTATGGCTTTTGTTTCCGCTGCTACTTTGGTTATTTACCTTGTTATTTGGCCGGTCGGCCCTACTCTTGTATTATGATCTTGTATGTCCTTGTGTTGTAATCTTGTAGACTTGGTAATGTGATTGCTTGTGTATGGAATGGATGCTTAATTTTTGTGTGGGGTATGTGTACTGCAATTCTGAGAAGTACATATACGCCGAGAATCGGGATATTTTATTTGTAATGCTAGGACCAATTTGATGGTTAAGTATTACAAGTTTAATACCCCGGGTTCTCACACACATCCCCAATCCGCGTGCCGCCTCCACGCCTTCTCCGGCCGCGCCGCCACCTCCACGCCATCTCCGGTAGCCACTTCCTCCTCTTCAAATCCCTAGCTCCACATCCCCTGCCGCCGGCCTGCGCCCGTGCCTCCGGCTTGGGCCGCGCCCGTGTCCGTGCCCTCGGCTCTACCTCACTCCCCATGGCGGTGGAGAAATCCGGCGGCGGCGATGCCTCCTCCTCGTCCACCTCCGCCGCCTCCAGCATGGACCACTTCCACAAGATCGTTCGTAGCTGGGACTACCTCCGCCTCGTCGCCATCTTCGAGCCGCTGCTCTTCGAGGAGGTTAAGGCGCAGGTCGTTCAGTGCGCGATGATGAGGAGGAAGGTGGGCACTGCCTTGCTCCTCTTCGCGCGTGCGTGTTGCTCTTTTGCTTTGCCAAGTTATCTAGCAATTTCGATTTGTGTTTTTGTGTGGTGTGGGTAGAGGTTGGACCGGATTGCGAGTAAGGTCAGTGAGCTCATCAAGGTGCGCAACAAGATTGCTTCCATTTTTGCGACCACGGAGAGCTTTTGGTGGATTGACTATGCACTCTATAGCTTGTCTTCCTTTTAAGGATCTGATTCTTTCAATTACCGAGAAGCATAATGATGGCGATGGCCAAAATTGTGCTTGGAATGTCCTGAGCCACTTATGGATTACCTCAAAACAAACCTTAATGATTCACAACTAGATGCACGATCAATGTAAGCATTCTTTGTAATAATTGATATTGTTTTCATATCTCGCTCTAAGGAAAATTATGTATCGATATACTACTATATTATCTCTTGTAGGCGTGTCTTTCGCAGAGATCCTTTGTTCTTATTCAGGTTTGTTGGCTATTTTCTTCGCTATTGTTGATTTGCGGATATTATCATTACCTATTTGAGAAAAATGGTGCAAGTATTGGGGCGATTTTAGATGTATGCATTTTTCTCGAAAAGTTTGTGCAGATCTCCACACATCGCAGATTACCTAGAGTCATCTGCGATTTACTTTAAGGGTTTCACTTGTTTATTTGTAGGGCCCTCCAGAACAGGAAAAACACAAACTATCCTTGGACTCCTCAATGTTGTTCTCCATTCTCGCTCCCGCAAGAATGCAAACTAAGTAACAATCTTCACTTGTCTATTCTCAGAGTGAAATGTATATTAGTATTTTCATTTTAGAGAAGAAAATAAAAATCCTCATCTTTATCACAAATAAAATACTAGATAGAATGAAACATAAATATTGACTACGGTTTCCAAAAGTTTATCTCTCTGTTGTCATAATCTTCCTTCCTAGATAAAAATGGTCGCATGTTTCTCATATGCTTTATGATCTGTCATGCGAGAGAGGATTTGATGTTCAAAAGCAGGGGCGAGTGGACACCGAGGGCAAGTAAGTTAGAGTGATTATTTCCTATTTTCTTTATGATATTACTATGCCCCTCAAGCCTTTACGATATCAGTGCTTTTCTGACCACAATTGCTGCTGTTGTTCTTCTAGTCTATAATGGTATTGATCATGGCATATACCTAGTTAGCCATTCCCTTACGCTTGTCAGTTGATTACTTGATATGCTTGGACATTGTACTTTTATTTTCCTACCATTTTGATCTGTGGATGGTACATAGCTTGTGTCATAACTTATAACTTGTATGTGAGTATGTGACTAATTATAAATCAGTATTTTCCGTTTGATGAGGAAAAGACAATAAAAACTAGGAAAGCTGCCATTACTATTGGCTATTGATCTACTAGTATGCAGATGACACGCCATTTACCGATGCCTAATTTGAGATATGTATATGTCCCTTTGCATCCATTAGGTTTTTGAATATACATCAAGATCACATTTTGCAGTGGTGTTCTTGAATTGGGCTAAATAATTATTCTTAGGATCCTAGCTTTGTTTTTTTAATCTGGAACTAGAACCAGATGTTTTGGTATTTTAGTATTCATCACATATTAGTAGCTTCAAAAGGCGTAAGTTACTACGTCTTAAGCCAAACAAAGTGTATCGCTGCATTGGGTCTAACATTCTATGATGCATTAGTTTTCGCCTTTCTGATAATAAAGGAAAGGGGCACTGTTCTTGCATGTGGTAGCACCGTAGCAGAGGTTGCCCATTTTAGTCAAACTTGGATCATAAAGTAACCTTAGATGACTATTTTAGGGCTAAAAATTATGCAAAACAGACATACTGTTTTTGACTGAGATCATCGCTAAATTTGGAATCCTTTTTTCTTTGTTTCTTCTGTTTCTTTGTCGAGATTTCAATATCTTATGTCATATTGTTTGGCTTATGAAGGTATTTCTAGTTACTTTTCACCTATTGATCTGCACTCTCAGTATCCAGACCTTGCATTTGAAAAACATTTTCTTCTACTCATGCCACTTGGCCTTGGTAGAAACTGAACTTATATTGTTGTTATTTTAGTTGCCAAGACTGGATCCTCCCATGTGGGCTCAGCACCGGATGACAATGCCATTGATGGCAACAGTGCTAACAATGATGGCGACAACTGCAGTGGTGACATTAATGGCGGCAACAACTATGATGCCAACAACATCGACCGTAACGGATGCAACTAATTGTCCACATGATATTTGATGATATCTTGCTAGCTCTTTTGAATAGTTCAACATGAATGGTATTACTGGACTTTTAGATGGACTTACATGACTTGTATGTGATATTGGTCTTTAGGTGTATTGTAGTAGTACTGGACTTTTAGATGTCTTTTGTGCGGATTACAATGTTGCTTTCTGCAAGTGAACCTTATGGATGGTATTGGGCTTGAAATGATGTTAGTTTAAGCTTCAACTTATTTTGTGTGTGGATTAATGTATGGATGTGTATTGTGGACTATAGATGTATGGATGCGTATTGTGGATTATATGATGCATGGATGTGTATGAATCAAATAATAGTGTGTGCATCTTGGCTGCTAATAATTTTGTTGACAGCCACAAAGTTATTTTGGTGACGGTAATACACTCAGGAAAAAACAATTTGCTTACGGGCACAGAACTGTTAGGTTTAATTTTCTTGATGGTAATGTCTCGACCGTCAAGTTATATTTCCTTGACAGTAGTGTCGCAACCGTCAAGTTATATTTCCTTGACGGTAATGTCCAACCGTTAATTTTTATTTTCTTAACAGTTATAGTATAACCGTCAAGTTTTATTTTATTGACGGTAATGTCCCAACTGTCAGATATATTTTTCTTGACGGTTAATACCCGTCAGGTAAATTCATTTTATGGACGGAAAACAAAACCGTCAGGTAAATGTTTCTTGACGGTGAATACCCGTCAAGGAAATTCTTTTTATGGATGGTTCGCAAAACCGTCAGCAAAATTTTTCTTGACGATGAACCGCCAGACAAATTGGATTTTCCCAACCACCTAGACCTGAGGGGATTTTCCTGACGGTTAACTGTCAGGAAAATAAAACCTGACGATTTTTTATATTTTCTTGACGGTTTTCGACCGTGGGGAAATACCCCTTTTCCAGTAGTGCATGGACATGCTCGGGGATTTCACACGAGGGTTAGATTTTCATAAAAAACAATTGGGAAGGGAGTTGTCTGATCTAAGTCATATGGTTGTGTGAATAAATTGACTAGGCTTTGTGTCCTTTGTGAAAACAATTGATAAATTAATATTGTCTATTTGTTTTGAATCATGTTTCAATCTATTATTTGTATTCAATTGCAAATGTTGCATTTCTGCAAATAACCACAGAAGTCATTCCTTTGGAATAAGCCATCATCTATATTTGCATTCTGTGGTATGACTTGCGAGTACGGTTGTGTACTCATGCTTGATATAATCAATCAACAGAAGTGGAGGAATCGTCGGTCAACAAGATCTATTTTAAGGATCGTGGAGAACTAGGTCGCGCTACCCCAGCCGATTGCCTGTGGGCATATGGATGGACTTCACTGAAGATTATTCCCTTACGTTCCGCTGCAGCTTCGTTGAGCTATTCGCCTTCTGGGGCATTAATTGTAGGGAATTTTTTATAAACGCCGCTGCTAAGTGGCTGTATCAGAGAAATGCCACCGCTCATTTCGAAATTCGAAAAATGCCATTGCAAACATCTCTTACTCGTAGAAATGCAACCAATCTACATATTTCACTGATATTGGACGATATTGCCCCCATCCTCTGCACATTCCCATGTCCCATTCTCTCTCTCTCCCCTAAACCCATCGCGACGATCGACGGCGGCAACTCCCATGTCCTCGCCGAGTCGCCGTTCTCCCACTCCCACTCCCGACGATGGCGGCAACTCCTCCTCTCGCGCCTCCTGCCCCGCCATTTCTGCCTCGCGCTCGTCCTCCTTCCCCTCGTCGCCTCCGCCGCCAGAGGCAAGGCAGCGGCGCCGCCGCACCGCCCACCCCCGAACATCACGGTAGTGATGGCGGCGGGCGGCCGCAAGCCTCGCGCTCGCCTCCTTCCTCGCCGCCTCGCCAACGGAGGCAAGGCAGGCGATGAAGCGCCCATTGTCTTGCCGCCCGCCGAACATCACGGCCGTGATGGCGGCGGCGGCCGCAAGCGTTCCTTGCTCTGATCGCAACCTCACCGGATCGTACTCCACGCTCCAATCGGCCGTGGATGGCGGCATGATGGCATTCGCCCCACCGACGCCTCGTGAAGTCGTTCATGCCTGGTACAAGAACCTCACCACCGACGGCAAGGCATCGCCGCTGTTCCGCCGTGCGTCTGCCTCTACTTCTCATTGCGAGCCTCAAATCCAACAACGACGTCATGAACACCCTTGCCACCGACGGCTCGGCCAAGAACTACACACGACCCTGTGAGGAGTGAGGAGGGAGAAGATAGGGGTAATTTGGTCTAATACTGACAAAATACGTATACTAGTGGCATTTGTAGGATGTTCTAAGCTTTCTAGTGGCATTTTTCGAATTTCGAAATGAGCGGTGGCATTTCTTTGATACAGCCACTTAGCAGTGGCATTTATCAAAATTTCCCTTAATTGTAAGTTTTGACCTTAAGGTCTTTACTCTGATATTTAATGTTATTTGCCTATTTATCAGTCATCTTTGTATATGGCAATGATATTTCATCGATGTTGCCACTATGTGCACTAGTGTGATCCTAGACTAGTGTAGTATACACAGATGGTCCATAATTGCATTTTTGGGTCCCGACAGATACAACTTCTCATATGCATGCAGTAGAGATTATATCATGTAATGATGATAAATGTTCATACCTTTTTATTCACTCTGCATTAGAGGCCACTCTATGGCGGTTGATAAATGTTAAATTGTTACATTAGTGGCCACTCAAACCTTGTGAAGTTTCCAAATGTAGATGCTTTTCCAGAAGATGGGTGAAGAACCACCACCAAAGGTGCTACGCGTGAAACATCTGCACAATCACAGGTAATAATACTTAGCAACTAAAATTATTTTCAATGCTACCAACGATATCTTATGAAAGTTACAAGGTTGTCCAAACCTCTATCATTTGGATGACTAATTTGGACTAGATATTAATACTTTTTGTTGTGTCAGAGTGACAACAAGCAGTGCAGCAGTGAACCTCATGGATGGTATTGGGCTCGAAATGATGCTAATTTAAGTTTGAACTTCTTATTTGTGTGTAGATTATGTGATGCATTGATGTGTATTGTGGATTATGTTATGCATAGATGTGTATGAATCAAATATTACTGTGTGTATATGTGATCAACTAATTGACAATTTCTGCTAGCATTGGCTACCAGAATTATAATTTTGCTGACAGCCATGGAGTCATTTTGGTGATGGTAATGACACTTAGGAAAAAACAATTTGCTGACGGTCAAAAACTGTTAGGTTTAATTTGATTGACGGTAATGGTCCCGTGAGCTAAACTCGCAAACTGACGAGCAAAAAACCTTTAGGTTTAATTTGTTTGACGGTAATGGTTCCGTCAGCCAAACTCGATAACTGATGGGCAAAAAACCGTCAAGTCTATTTTTGTTGACGGTAATTACCTGTCAGCAAAATTCCTTTTATGGACGGGCAAAAAAACCGTCAAGTTAATTTTTGTTGACGGTGAATACCCGTCAACAAAATTCTTTTTATGGATGGTTCATAAAATCGTCAGCAATATAACTAAAACCGTCAGGAATAATTTTCTTGACAGGGAACCGTTAGATAAATTGAATTTTTCCCGACCACCTAGAGAGGATTTGCATAAGGGTTACGCGTAGGAAAAGTAAACATGATGGTTTTTTTATACTCCTTCCGTTCTTAAATACATGACGTTTGACCAAACGTGTAGTCAAACTTATATAACTTTGACCATTACTTTTCATATGATTTTGTTAGTAAAAAATTACAAAACTATTATATTTTGAAAATATTTATCATGACAAATCTAATGATACTATTCACTCATGATCAATCTAAATAGTTTTTCATATATTATTAGTCAAAGTTAGATAAGTTTAACTGCACGCTTGGTCAAACGTCATATATTTAAGAACGGAGGGAGTATTTTGCTGACGGTTTTAAACCGTGTGGAAATATCCGTTTTGTAGTACCGTATGGTATAAACAATATCATAGTAATGAGTAATCTAGACTAAGTAATGAGTAATCTAGACTATCTAGTTGTATTCTGTGTAGTGACGAACTTTACAATTTGTTCGTGTATTTGTAACAACGGAGAAACGACCTTTGCTAACTATTCCATAAGAAATTCAAGGATTACTTCCCTAAGCGAGCTACTTCTATTGTATCTCTTTGGATTGTATCGGAGTACCAAGCACCGCAGTGCCCCAATACATATCCTCACAAAAACATGGGAGAACACCCGTTCCTCCTAGTTTGTTGCCCTACCAGGCCACCAAAATCACAGGACAATGCAATCGATCACGCCGAGATAAAAACACATTTCATCGACGATAAACTTATGCCGAGGAAGGATCAGCAGAGCCAACAGGGTTGTCCGTGTCCATTTGTTCGGCTCCGAGTTGCTCCTGAGCACCTCCCTCGCTGGTCGGCTCACCAGCTTCATCGGCACCGTTTGATTGCTGCTCCAGTGTTTCAGGCTCAGATGCTGGGGTTTCGGTCGGAGGCGGGGTCTGCCGCTTCGGTGCAGGCTTTGGTTTTGTCATGATCGGTTTGCAGAACCTGCAAGACAAGATTTCAGGACGGCTGTCTCAGACACAACTCACAGGTCAGCGTAACAGGGGGTGCTGTGTTACTGTAGGCCAGCGACTAACCTGTCAAGTGTTTCAGCCTTCTTCTTTAGGTCAGAAACAAGGAGGACAGGATTAGCATGCTTTGGTAGAGCATCTTGCTGCTGCTTTCTCTCAATTAGCCAAGTCTCTGCGTCCGAGCACTCGTTAATGACCTGTGTGCAAGAAAAAACAGATTAGCAACTCACGACAGGATCAGCTCTACCAGTTACTACACACTACAGTGAGATAGGATTTAGCGACTGTAACAGGGAATGCAAGCTGGTGATCAGCATCTCAACTACTGTGAAGTACAATGCTGATGATGACTCGTTATCCGTGGAAATATGAAAAATAAGCAACTCAATCATACTCCATCCTCTATAGTCTATTCAGTGCCAGCGTACTAATACCTTTTGTTTCTCTGATATGTCAACGTGATCAAACTTTTGGTCATTAGACAATGCGACCTCTCTGAAATTGTTGATACAGTACACCAGTTGACCAAAAGCAGGACCTCTTTCTGCCCACTCTTTGTAGCGGGCTTCAATAGGATCACCAACCTGCAGATGAACAGAGTTCAGTCATCTAAAACCTCAACGTCCAAAAACATACAGTAAACAAAACAGTGCAGTGAAGGCATGCCTTTTTAAGTTCTTCCAGTTTTGCAATATAGACACCCCTGGTCTCGTCCTCACCATCTTCGTACAGCCAATCTTCAACCTCCTGAAGCTTAACTATCAACCCTTCCTTGTCCTCAGACGTGACAAAATCATTGTACTTGTCGTAGAGCTGAATACAAGAAAAGGTAACATCAGGTACTGCTCAGTGCTCACTAGCTCAGTGCTCACAAGTCAATAGAAAATCATCACAGCATGAAACCAAACATACCTTGTTACGCATGTCATAAACATAGGCCTCAACAGCATTCTTCTTCTCCTTGGTTTCTTCCATCACTCTGTCCTGAAGAGCCATTTCATACTCTTTCTCAACAGCTTTCTCCAACTCAACAGCCTCCAATGCACCATATACCAATTCGGAGACTGGAACATTAATTTTCATAACCTTCTTTTTTGATGGCTCAACCTAAAATAAACAAAATCATTGCACAAGTTATTAGTCTTACCCAAAAAGAGAGTCAAGAGTGCTTTCACACAATTCTAACATGCATGAAGAATAACTGGGATATTAGCCATTAATAATAACTTGCATGAACAAACCATGATTCTTTTCATGTAACTAAATAGATTAAATTCAATACAGAACAACTTCTTTAAATATCACTAACAAAATCCTGAATCAGCGCAAAAAGAATGGTTATCAAATTCATTCTGAAAAACAGTGGATAATTATCAAATGATAGGTAAAATACTGCCATATTAAAAACACTGCAAATCCTAATAACAGGAGAAGAGTCCACTAGCACTAGTGAGACAAAATCAACATAAGGTACCAGTGATAATCGTCAAAAAATGATGCAAACGCAAGAGGCGCAAGACCAGGGTTCACATAACCGTTTCCGGGAAGTTTTCCGCTCCCTGGCCGGTATTACCGGTCAAACCGGGTTTTATTCGGACGAAATTCACTCAAATTTGATTAAAAACCATCCAAAATTCAAAATTTGAATTTGCAAACCCGGCCGGGATTTGGAATCCCGCCACCCCACCGGTTACCTGCCGGGTTTTCAATCCCTGCGCAAGGCCATTTACATGTAAACTTAAAGTAAGTCAACAAGATAACAATAGACTATACCTTCACATCAGTATCCATTGGAATAGATTTTTCCTCAGAATCTGGTGCTCCATTTTCAGCAGCACCCTCAGCAGTATCTGTCGCCCCTTTGGATTCCTGCGTATTCACATAGGTTCCAGAAGCAGGGTCACTTGGTGCGTCATCTGTATCCATCTTAGTAGCATCCTTTGGCACCTTATCTGTAGCTGACACCGGAACTTCCACTTCCTCCCCCTCCAGCATCTGCATACAGAAGAAGCGTAGCACACTAACATGAGAAACGACGTTACATGCTATCTCAGAGGAAGATGACAGGATGCAGTCTTGTGAGTTACCGTTGCTGACTCGACAGAGACTATCCCATGGATGTTGAGACGGACTTTTACTTTCAGTTTGGCCTTCCCGCCTTTGCTGGACTGGAAAGGGCCAATCTGCATAGAGTCGGACACATCATAGCAAATCAGAAACCATCAAAAACTAGTGAAGAGCCAGAATTTACATGAGGCCCTCCAGCACCTTGCAAATGTATTGAATAACAACGAGAACAGATTATGATGCTGCTTACCATGTAAGTGCTAATTTTTTGTGTTATTTGCAAATCATCTGTGTCGACATTCAAAACATCAACTTCAAATATATTGGACCTATAGAAGGTCAGAGCTTTGATGCTAGGGACTGGATTCCCCTTTGGGAATACAACAGTTTGTTGAGCTTCATTGTTCTGAGAATCTGGCTTCCATGACAAAGCAATTGAGAAAGGAAATCCATCATTAACCTGCAAAATATCAAGCCAATGCATTGTAAAAAAAGAATATATTGTTATCATGTTCTCGAGGATATACAGTGTTCAGCTGTACGAGAATTAAACAGCTATAATAAAATATGATGCTACAGTAAGAACATAACTAAAGAGTCAGGACACTACTCCCACAAACTACACCAGTATAGATGATTAAAAGTTGTGACAACATAGACAATACATCTTCAACAGTAACAGGGGAAAAAGAGAGAATGAGACACCATGACAAAAATACGAAAATAAAATTGTACACGTAACATGTATGTAACGCTGATAGTGCTAAATGTGCAAAACGAAATTAACTAAAAGCACCGGCATGGTCCAATGTTAGGTAATGTGGGGAATATTTCCACAAAAGTCAGGAGTTTCCCTTACAAAAAAAGAGAGTAGATATAAATTGTGATGTCCATTTTGAGAAATATTGTATGTAGACAAATTACCAAGCAATCAAAGGGTTTTTTGGAATATTGCACAGTAAATATAAAACAAGTGTGTTCATTAAAATTCCAAATCTTCCAAGCAAGACTAGAAAATTTGTTGTTGTAAAAGTGTCATAGCCAACACAGACCATTTCCACTTAATTCGCGGCCAAGCCATCTCTGCCTACATGAATGACAAGTGTGCCAACATGAAAACTGCCGTGCTTATTCCGCTATTTACGAGCAATAAAGTGTTTCCTACAATCCTTATTTCTGGCTAAACTGCAACAGTAGCATTTACTTCTGGCTAAACTGCAACATGTGTACACATTAATTCTAGCACTAGGAAAATTAAGTCCCCAACTAGACACTAAAGGTTGAAGATACCATAAAAAAAGAAAAAAGGTAGCCAAAGGATGTTGCTACTTACATGGCATACGCAGGTCACACATCTAGCTAATAGAAAGCAATTTTAGTTGACAAAAATAGAGACATAACTATTCTGCTAATTAAACTAGCACTTCTAGTGGTACATTCATTACTACCTTTTAGAAACACAAGGTAGCATGCAACATTTCAAAAATATCACCATAGTGGAATGCATAAAAGTCAGTATTCTGTAATTTATGATATATGTGGTCGAGAACATTAGAACGGCGAAGACTTAAGTTACAACAGGCAGAAAATTAAGTTATAGAACATAAGCAGATGAGTTAGTACCTGGAACTCGCGCACTTTGAAAGTGGGACTAAGAATAGCACACTGAAGAGCACATCCCCTGGCAACACATTCACTTGCATTCATAGTCCTCCTTGGCTCCTTTCCAAAGAACTCGGTGATTATCCTGATTATTGCAGGAACACGAGAGCCTGATCCAACAACCTCAACAAAGTGCACATTTTCTGTTGTCACGCCAGCTTCAGCCAAGGCCTTTTCCAACGGCCCTTTCACACGTTGTAGTACTGGGGCACTGATCTGTTCAAACTCCTCCCTCCTAATAAACCCTCGCACATCCTTCTCATCCATCAAGCACTCAATATTCAGTGGTGCCTCTGGATTGGCGCTCAGCATCTTCTTGAGCTTCTCACATGCCACACGCAACCTAATGCAGGCCCGGGCATTCTGGAAAACATCAATCTTATACTCCTCTTTAAATTTTGTCGCGAAGTGCTTAAATAGGACCTCATCAAAGTCCCTCCCGCCAAGAGACCGGTCATATGCATGTGACAGCATCTTAAGCTGCCCCTTCTTGTACCCGACAATGCTGACCTGCATGCTGGCATGCCCCACATCAACAAATGCAACATTCAACTGGTCATTCTCGGGGAGATCAGTCTTGTAGATCCCGTACGCCAATGCCGTGGCAGTCGTCTCATGGAACAAGCGCAGTGGCCGGAGACCCACGATAGTTGCAGCATCAAGGACAGCCCTACGCTGCAGATCAGTAAAGTAAACAGGGATGCCGATGCAGCAGTCAACAACCGCGCCTTTCAGGTTGCCCTCAGCGATGCCCTTCAAATTGGACAGCACCATAGCAAGCAGCTGCGTGGGGGTGAACGTGCGCTCCTCCCCCAAATACCGCGCGTGGACGAGTGGGAAACCGTCGGTGCCCTCTGAAACGCGGAACGGGAAGGTCTGGAGATCGCGCTGCACCTCAGGGTCGGCGAACGTGCGGCCGAGCAGGCGCTTGATCTGGGAGATGGCGTTCTTGGGATTCATGGTGGAGGACGCGGCGCCGGCGGTGCCGATGAACCGCTGCTTGTCGCCGAAGCAGACGACGGCGGGGGTCTCCCGCTTGGACTCCTCGTTGAGGACCACGTCGATGCCGCGCTGCCGCGCCACGGCGACAATGCAGCTCTCATTGCCCAGATCGAACCCCACCACGCTCATCTTCGACTCGCCCTTATAGCTTGCCGGCTACCACTGGTTAGATCTGGATCGCAACCCAAACCTGCGAACACAGAGCAAGATCTACGAGTTAAGCTCCTCGAGAAGCAGCCAAACTGCATAAATCTCAACCTGTAACCCTAAAAAACTCTCGACTCCATGCACTCAAACCCCAAAAATTCGTCAAATTTAATCCGATAACACCACAAACCGCGATCTAAAACCCTAAAAACCGCAAAACTCTCAAAAGCACAAGCTAATCTTCCAAAAACGCCCCCAAAAAAAAGTAGAGCGCGATTTTAAACCCCGATAAACCCAAAGAAAAAACCGATCGAATGCTGAAAAAGGCAGAGGTGATCGACATCGACGCAGCCGCCATGGCCGAACCGAGCGCGCGCGGGAGGCGAGGGCTCAGGGTTGGATCGTACCCGTGGTGGGTAGGCCGATGCCGATGCCGTAGAAGCTTCTGGAAGCTTTGGTTCTAGCGGCGCCGCATCTTCTGTTAGTGTCTTCGCAGCGCTTTCCCTTGGCGAGACGGAGACGAGAGAGGAAGAATGGGGGAGGTGATGTGTCGGGACCGGAGCAATGGCGATGGGACGACGAAGCGGTATCTGAACTGAAACATACAGGCAGAGTTGGCCAAATGGACGGCCCGGCCTGGAATGGTATGGGTCCGTGACGGCCCATCTATTATTTATGTCGTATCGTACCGGTCTACAGACCGTGGTGACGGTTTAGGCACGATTCATCGCTCTTTCGTCCCGTACCGGGACGGCACGGTCCGTTTAGCCCATCGGGCCAAATGTAGCCTGTTTAGCCCATTTGACCCGACAGAATGAAAAAAATCAAAATAATTCCAAAAAAATAGAAAGATGTGTAGAATTCAGAAGTTGACATAAAAATTGAAAAACAATGAGACAACCATATTGAAAATGTAATAGAATTTTATTAATGTTCAAATAGCTAGCTCGTTAAAATATTTGTCATTTAGCTCATAAGACATGAAAAAATTGAAAAACAATCCTATATAATATATATATATTTAAAAACCAAAATAAATTTATATATACTTATAAAATGAACTATATAAAATTTAAAAACTACAAAATAAAACCATATAAATATTAAAAATGGAAAGAAAATCATATAAATATTAATAAATAAAAATAAAATTATATATGTATATTAAAATAGTGTAAATGCCTAACGTCTTAGTGACGTCTTGCGGATTTGGTCGCGTCTTCAGGTTGGGCAAGACTATTCGTCTTGCGTCTTGAGTAATAAAGTTTCGGCCGAGCACTACCCAACTATCGTGTCGTCTTGGCGGTCAAGTGAAACGATGTAATAGTGTCGTCTTGCGGCCGTGTTAGCCCAACGATGTCGTGTCTCATCTTAATACCATCGAGCTTGGCCCGTTTGCGACTCTACATACAGGTGTATGGCTGCATTGTACTTGTAGTTATCGAGAACGTATTCAGTGCTAAGTGCTAATATCAATTTTGATTGTTGAATCTGGATCTTGACCATTGGAGATGGGAGCATGCAGGGTGTTCAATAAAAGCGCATTAAGGGTAGGAGTATGTAAGGTGATTAAATGGTTTGGAGGTAGGAGCCCGCATTAATCTTAGCTGTTCAATCCAGATCCAACGGTCAAGATTGACATTAGCATCTTAGCATTGAATTACCTATTAGCTCTAGGTATGTTCTCGTAGTTATCAGTTAAGTAAAGGGTTCATGCTGGGCCTGGCCCATGTAATAGAGAAAGAGATGCCATATAAGACTTACTCTGTACACATTCAGACATTATCGAAAAGAATAGAATACTGCAGCTCAACTTTCCCCTTCTCTCCTCCCTCGGTCTTCCTTTCTGTCTGTTGTTCCGATGGTCGAAATTGTCTAATCTCAAGCTCGGTATCTCGCCAGCGATGAGGTCATGATAGATTGGTATTAGAGCTTGTTCGATCCGTCGGCTTGTTCTCGTGATTCTTGTGGCCTTGACTGGTGAAATCCCGAGGGGCAGGTAGTGATTGCCCGGTGCGATTGCTGTAATTCCCAACCCTAGGTTCGGTCGGCTTAGAGAGGGAACACCACGGCTCCGGCGAAGCAGGAAGTTCAAGTCCGTCAGTGGTGATGATGATGGAAGGAATGGAGATGAGATTAGTAGAGTTGTGGAAAATAGAGATGAAGATGATTCAAGAAGAGATGGACTTGAACATGCTAGCAGCAGACCAACGACTGGACAGGAAGGAGTAAGAATGGATGAGATACAGTTGAAGGTGTCCATGCCAATGGATTCAATCGGTAAGGTACAACAAGAACAAGTAATGGTGGCGAAGACTCTCAAGATAGCAACACCACCTCAACTGGTGATTCTGACCAGAGAAGAAGCAGGAATAGTGGGGATGAGAATGGGAGAATCATCGATTCAATGTGCGGCGTTACTGGCTATTCGTCCAACACTGAACCCACCTCAGGGACAGTTTCCTCCCCCTACGCCAATAATTGCATAGGTACAAGAGTCTAGCATAGGGAATCAGGATCAAGGAAGACGAAATTGGATGCCTAAAATGGATTTCCCCAAGTTTGATGGAATTGATGTTAGGATTTAGGTGGATAAGTGTCATACTTTCTTTGCAATGTATACGATTCCTGAAAGGTTTAAAGTAGCAACAACAAATATGTACACAAATGATAGTGCTGCGCATTGGTACATGCTTACAAGGTAACTCAGGGATGCCATGATTGGGAGCAGTTCAGGGAAGTGGTGGTGTCAGAATTTGAGGAAAATACACAAAAGACTGAATCAGAGAATTGCTACTCCTAAAACAAACCAGTACTGTGGAGGATTACAAAAAGAGATTTGATGCTCTGGTGTATCAGATTAGGTTGTATGATCACAATTACAAGGGATTGATGTTGGTGATGAAGTTTGTATTGGGACTAAAGGAGGAATTGAGAGCCGCTGTAGAAATATAGATGCCAACTACAATAGCAATGGCAGCTACTTTTGCATGTGTGCAGGAGGGTGTGATGGAAAGGACCAGAAAGTATATGCATAAGGGTCGAAGTACTGGGTACAACTCAAGTTTAGGGAAGACTGAAAGGGGATATAAAGGGGATGAATTAGGCCAGAATGTAAAATTTGATAAGGGCGAACTGTGGAAGGCTACATAATTGAAGGAGTATAGGAGGGCCAATGGTTTGTGTTTTGTGTGGTGACAAATACTCACCGACACACAAGTGCCAGAAAACACCACAGGGGCAAATCAAGGCAATCCAAGTGTAAGAAATTTTATCTGATGAAGTAAGGAGGAAATGCATCTATCAGTGAATGCTATTTCAGGTTCTGAACATCTAACGGCTATAGGAGTAAGAGCATTGGTAGGCAATCAAGTAATATTGATGTTAAACGACTCTGGCAGTTCCCACAGCTTTGTAAACATAGTTTTGGTAGAAAGGATTAAAGGAAAACTAGTGGCAGTTAACACCATGGCAGTCAAGGTGCCTAATGGAGAGGTAATATACTATGATAAAGTAATGATTGGAATGAGTTGGTGGATACAGGGCCATACTTTTCGGCATGACATGAAGGTAATGAACTTAGGTGGGTATGATACCATATTAGGAGCAACCTGGTTAGAGAAGTGTGGAGTGATGAAATGTCATTGGTTAGAGAAATGGGTGGAGTGGTGTTAACGATTTAGGAAACACGGTGGAATTGCAAGAGATCTCGGTTGAGAAGGTGGAGAAATGACATAAAGGAAATGAGATTTGGGCCGCTGTGGTGTTAGAGAAGGCACGGGAACAAAATCTATAGGTAGTTCCAGAGCCAGTTCAATCTGTGCTGCGTAGGTATGAGGATGTGTTTCAAGACCCAAAGAATCTATCTCCTCACAGGGTGTTCGATCATGCCATCACTTTATTACCAGATGCTGCTCCAGTCAACTCCAGACCTTATAGATATTCTCCACTGCAAAAGGATGAAATTGAACGGCAGGTGACTGAGATGATTCAAGCTAGTATTATTACTCCAAGCCTCAGCCCATTTGCATCTCCAATCTTGCTGGTAGAAAAGAAGGATGGCCCTTAGAGATTCTGTGTAGATTACAGGAAGTTGAACTCAGTGACTGTAAAGAGTAAATTTTCCATGCCAATTGTAGATGAATAGCTAGATGAATTGGCTGGCACTAGCTTCTTCTCTAAGCTGGATTTAAAGTCTGGATATCATCAGATTCGTATGGTAGAATAAGATGAGCACAAGACTGCATTCAAAACCCGTCATGGCCAATTCCAATTTAGAGTCATGCCTTTTGGGTTGACAAATGCCCCTACTACATTTCAGTGCCTAATGAACACCATTTTTGCACCTTACATGAGGAAATTCATGCTGGTTTTCATGGATGACATTCTAATATACAGTAAAGACATGGTAGATCATCTCAAACAGCTAAGTATAGTGTTGGAGACATCGAGGCAGCACCAGTTGGTAGCCAAAAGAAGCAAGTGCAGTTTTGCTCAAAGGAAATTGGAGCATTTGGGACACATTATTTCTGATAAAGGGGTTGCTACTAATGATGCTAAAACTAAGGTGATGGTGCAGTGGCCTGTTCTTGTTATTGTCACTGAGCTGAGGGGATTCTTAGGACTCACTAGGCATTACAAGAAATTTGTTAGGCATTATGGAATACTAGCCAAGCCCTTAACTGTGTTATTGCAGAAAAAGAAATTTCAGTGGAATGAGGGGGCTCAAAGAGCATTTGATCAGTTGAAAGAGGCTATGAGTCACACCCCAGTGCTTGCATTACCAGATTTTAACCAGTCATTCACTATCGAAACGGATGCTTGTGATACTGGAATTGGGGCAGTGTTGAGCCAAAGGGGACATCCAGTAGCCTTTTACAGCAAGGCACTTGGAGTAAATAATCAAAAGCTGTCAATTTATGAAAAAGAGTTCATGGCAATTATGATGGCAGTTGAAAAATAGAGACAATACTTACAAAGAGGGTCATTTGTCGTTAAAATAGATCATAAAAACTTCTGTAATTTAGAAGATCAAGTATTGCATTCGGAATTGCAGAAAAAGGCCATGACTAAACCGATTGGGATGTAGTATAAATTTCAATACCAAAAGAGAGAAAACAGCAAAGTGGCAGATGCCTTGTCAAGGGTAGGGCATCTCTATCACATTTAGGCAATTTCAGTGGCACAACCAATATGGATTCAGGAAGTAATCAATTCCTATGAGGTTGATGCACAGGCTGAGGAGTTATTGTTGCAACTAGCAATAACTGACTCAAATGAACAAGAATACTCTCTCAAAGAAGGTATTATCAGACATCAAGGAAGGATTTGGGTAGGATCTAATGCAGGCCTACAGACAAAATTGATCCAAGCCTTCCATACTTCTCCAATTGGGGGTGTCGGTGATCTAGAACCGATCTTACGTATGATTGTTTGATTCGGGGGATTCCTAGAGATAAAATCACGTAGAGAATGACATGGGGGATTTTATACAGGTTTGGGCCTTCTCTGGGGAGAATAACAACCCTACTCCTGTGCTACTGTATTGAGTGTGATGATTACAATCAAGAGGAAGGCTAAGGCCTAATGTCTTGTGCTCCCCATTGATCTGTCCCTCTGCCTTCTAATTTCGGCCTTTGTATAGTGTATGAAGGAGTGGTAGTTTCTCCAAGTGAAGAGGCGCCTCAACGTTCCAAATGATGAACCGCTTGATGGCAATTGTCGTTAACAACGTGTGATACAGGGTCGCCCGATCTTCTCGACGTAGGATCAAGATGCTCACGTGTCCCTCTTGAATCATAGTGTTCCACCGTTGCCCGTGCAAGGATTAGCACTCTATAATTTGCAAGAACACACGCGATGACTTTACCGACCACCAAGTGAAATCACCGTGCTCCCAATTCCCAGCGGAAAGGTTGAACGATCTTGATTGAACTCCCAATTCCCCTCAAGTGTGTTCGGCACCCCTTGGAAGAACAAGAGCGATTGCAAGCAATCCAATCTATTATTTCTCAAAATATAATGGTCTAAGGAATACATGGGGGGTCACAGTGGTATTTATAGTGCCCTCTTAACACACACATCAAGGCCTAGGGTCGACGCTTTATTGATTCAACCAACAGATTCCGAATCCAATTCCTAATCGAAATATTGTCCGGGTGACTATTCACGCCAAGCATTGTTCGCACCGAGTACTGTTCATGTCGAGTATTGTTCATACCGAGTACTATTCATGCCAAGTGCTGCTTCTGCCGAGTACATCTCCTTTCGAGTACTGTTCAAGACCTGGTCGTAGGACGTTGGCAACTGGTCGTAGGATTTTAGCAACTGGTCGTAGGACTTTGGAGACTAGTCGTAGAGCTGGCAGACCTGGTCGTAAGGCTTGTAGACCTGGTCGTAAGGCTTGTAGACCTAGCCGAGACAGCATAAAATGACTCCCTTTAATCTTCCAGAGTTCTCCTCCATTGCTTTGCATCCGAAATCTTCACAACGTTCAAATCTGTTGGTTCAACAGCTTGGCTCTTGGCTCTAGTCATTGGGCCGGTTAGCACTTCATGAATAGTCTCATGTATACTTGAAGTAGTAGACGTAGGGATGTCCTCATCATCCCCCCTTCTTCAGGAAAAGCCGTCCTCATCTTTCGATAACCTGAAAATATGCTAAACAAAGAATACAACATATATGCATGGGGTATATATTTGTTATCCACACTCCTTCCGTTTAGCACATTATGATTTCTCGAAAGTGTACTAAACAAAGAGAACAACGTATATGCTTGATATATGTATGAGTCAATTATTGTGTTATTCTCGTTGTTTTGCACAAAATAATTAGCACAGTAGTAGCCATATGATGTATACATTGCAATACTCTCAATCACATCATTCTCCCTCCCATTAGAAAAAGTTGTCCTCGACTTTTCTAAGTACATTGACAAGATATTAACGGGACAAACTAGATCAAGTTGTTCAAATATGAGGAAGAAAATTCTTAGCGCCTTCCATGCTTCAACTACGCTACTCTAATTACTTGTACATGATTGTTCAGCAAAGGATAAACAAGTAGGCTTAAGGATTCTTTTAAAACAGCAAGCACTATTATTGACACTCCTCTCATTGTGATCATCGCATGGCACAAAAGATTGGTTATCCAAAACATGCAATTACAATTCAGCAAGCTTACCATATGTAATGCATATTTGATAAACATAAAACATATCATCTACACCATATTCTCCAATCAAATTGAACTTATATGTGTAGGCATAAGTAGTAGCTAGTGATTTTAAACATGAAATTTCAGCAACATTCGCAATCACACTAGATAGCTCTCTAGGATCATCAAACATGATATAGTACAAAGAATCACTTGGAGAAACTCTACTAAGAACTTCCTTATGAGTAATCAATTCCACGTTATGTAAATTAAGCACATTAAATTCAGAATGTGGAATATTCAAAGGAACACTAGAGCTCTCGCTCTTACTTACCTCTTCTTGATGGATATTCAATTCAATACCATTATTGTTACCTTGATCAACCTCCTCAGTTGATGAAGGAGCTGTAGGTATCAAAACTTCATGATATAACCACGGGGCAGCAGGCACTCCAACCCCAATCGTGGTTATCTCCTCGTCTTTTACTTTCAACGGTGCTGGTTGTTGAACATTCAACTCCTCTTCTCTAATATCAACCTGCTCAATGTGAGAAACAATATTAGAAGTAAAGAGTAAATCGTTAATTTCAGCAATAACCTCACTTTTACTATCATCTACTTCACTCAGTTCTTTTGGTGTATCTCCCACACTCTCAAATTGCATGCTCTCAACCTCACATATGGTGGAATCATACAACTCACAATTTTTAACACTCTCACTCAATTTGGCTATGTGGCTCTAATCCTCACATGGGTTTTGAAGTATCTTATCTTCCATTAATCGTGGGCCAACAATGGTGCAATTGCCATCAACCACGATCTCCTCATGTACTACGGGTTGTGATGGGGCAACACTACTCGTCTCCTTGGCCGAAGAAGAATTCCCATGCTTGACCATCTTCGCAAGTGACACACTAGTGGATGAATGAGAAATAAAGAGTCAGTGTGGATTTAATTGATGTGTTTGCATGTCTTTAATTCTCTTTTCCGCCTTCATAGCATATTTCACAAGATCTTGCAGACTACGAAAATATTCATCTTGAAGTACAACAACGATCTGGAAATTCAAGCCTGCTTTGAAGTATTTCTTTTCTTGATATGCACTAGTGATATTGGCACGACACATTTCATGATTCAGCTCATCATAGTAATCTTGGACAAATCTACATCCCTATGTAATGCTCTCTACATGGCGTAGTAGTTCCCGTTCATAATAGGATGGAACAAATTCTCTTCTCATGGCCCTTTTTAAATAGACCCAAGATGTAATGAATCGTTTCCCACTTAGTTGTTGCCACCAATTAGAGGTATAGTCCTCAAAGAACATAGTGGCCAATCTCACTTCCTTGGCTTCTGACTCGAACTTCTGAGATTCAAGCTCGAACTCTATATCTTGTACCCACTCAAGATACTCCTCTAGATCATTACTACCATAGAAGGGAAGATACACATACTCATGATCTGCCATGGTTAGTAGCAAAACAAAGAATATGTAGAATTTTGTGGAAATCACTCAATCTCACTCTTTTATTTCCCAAGCAAAGTTCTTACCTTTCTGAAGTGAATTGAGGTCACACAAAACTTACACTTGGTAGCAGCTACAACCAGCAGTTGTGATGATCAAGCGAATTTAAGAGTGTTTCACACTAGCACAACAATAGTTATTTAGTAGAGCTAGGTATGGAAGTGTATAACCTATGCAATCTAAAATTCAAGTTGTTGTAAAGTTAAGTAATAATCCAAGCTAGAATACTTTGCCTAGGTGCTGATCCAAAAGATTGAAGTGAAGTGTATGAACACACACACAAAGATAAATGTGACTTAATGCAAATAGTGAAATGAGCTAGTGAGAAGCAATCTGTAATTGAGATGATAACTAGCTCGTTTTGCACCAAGTACTAGGAGAGGCGCTAGCCAATTGCAAAGATACCAGTGTAAGGGCACAAGATTGCTCAAAGAGATTAAATACACAATCTGAAGTTATGGCCAAAGGGTTACTCTTCCCAAAATTCGGCCAGTACCTTTTCATTTCCCCCTTATTTCTCAAAACCGCATGAACAAAGCTCTCTTCCCTTCAGCTATTAAAGCAACCGAATAGAAAAGTTGAAACTGGTATTTGCGGTTTGCTTTCTTTCTTCCCTCTTTTTTTATACTTTTATCAAGCCGTGACTTTTTCTTATACACGGCTGCCTTTTCTTCTTTGCTTTTACAATGGCCGAATTAGGGTTTGCTCACCTCTTGATTACACAAGCCTCACAATTCAACAATTGTAAATAAGCCTACGAGTAGCCCCTAATGCAATTATCAAAAGCTAGTCTCAAAGATGAAAAGATAAAAGTGAAGTTACTGCAGCCAAACCAAAACGGACATCCTGGTGCGGGTCATCGTTGGCTACGACCATGCCCACGACCACGACACAGGATAGAAGGTGTGGGTCGGTTGGCTACGAGCATGACCACGCTCACGATCACGATTAATTTTTTTTGTAGGGTTTCTGTGTACTCAAAGTCAAAGCGACACAAAGATAACACGTAGATCAACACTTAAAAAAATTGAGTAAAGTACACTATGGGTCCCTAAACTTGGCTGGTTGGATCACTTAGGTCCGTCATCTTTGAAACCACATATTCAGGTACCTAAACTTTTTTAAGTGTGTCATCGGAGGTCCCAAAGCGGTTTTCCTGGGTTTGACCGACCCCTTTGGTCACGCCATGATCTGTGGCGTGACCAAATGTCTTTCATCACGCCACCGATCATGGCGTGACCAAATCAAGCTACGATAGCCCTCGAGCTAACACGTCTGTTTTTGGCTAAGTCTGTCACGCCAGAGGAGTGGCGGGGAGAGTGGCGTGACAAAGACTCGTTTGCCACGCCGAGATCGATGGCGTGGATAAGACATTTGGTCACGCCACGGGTCATGGCGTGACCAAAAGGGTCAGTCAAACCCAGGAAAACCGCTTTTGGGACCTCCGATGACACACTTAAAAAAGTTTAGGTACCTGAATATGTGGTTTCAAAGATGATGGACCTAAGTGATCCAACCAGCCAAGTTTAGGGACCCACAGTGTACTTTACTCCTATAAATTCTAATAGACTAAAACCTAACAAAACTCATAAGAAATAACAAATTGAAAACTAGGGTTTGGAATTTTTGGTGTTGCAATTTTCGGTTTATGGACTCTAGGAATAAGAACAGCAAGAGAAACAATCTAATCTATAGGTAAATAATCCTACCGAGTAAACCGCGCTCTAATACCAAGATGGTACGGGGTCGCCCGATCTTCTCGATGTAGGATCAAGATACTCACATGTCCCTCTTGAATCGTAGTGTTCCTTCATTGCCCGTGCAAGGATTAGCACTCTATAATTCGCAAGAACACACGCGTCGACTTCACCGACCACCAAGTGAAATCACCGTGCTCCCAATCCCCAGCGGAAAGGTTGAACGATCTTGATTGAACTTCCAATTCCCCTCAAGTGTGTTCGGTACCCCTTGGAAGAACAAGAGCGATTGCAAGCAATCCAATCTATTATTTCTCAAAATATAATGGTCTAATGAATACATGGGAGTCACGGTCGTATTTATAGTGCCCTCTTAACACACGCACCAAGGCCTAGGGCCAGCGCTTTATTGATTCGACCAACAGATTCCGAATCCAACTCCTAATCGAAATATTGTCTGTTTACTATTCACACTAAGCACTGTTCATACCGAGTACTATTCATACCGGGTATTGTTCATGCCGGGTACTGTTCATGCCAAGTGATGCTTCTGCCGAGTACATCTCCTTTTGAGTACTGTTCAAGACCTGGTCGTAGACCTTCTGGTCGTAGGACGTTGGCAACTGGTCATAGACCTTCTAGAACTGGTCGTAGGACTTTGGAGACTGGTTGTAGAGCTGGCAGACCTGATCGTAAGGCTTGTAGACCTAGCCGAGATAGCATAAAATGACTCCCTTTAATCTTCCAGAGTTCTCCTCCATTGCTTTGCATCCAAAATCTTCACAACGTTCAAATCTGTTGGTTTAGCAGCTTGGCTCTGGCTCTAGTCATTGGGCTAGTTGGCACTTCATGAACAGTCTCATGTATACTTGAAGTAGTAGACGTAAGGATGTCCTCATCAACGTGGCACCCCCACATTGTCAAGCAGTTATTGTCAGGGATAGAGGTGATTCATGTGGTTATTCATAGGGAATCACAACATATGTTAAATATCCCATGTGTAAAACATGGTGCATAAGATTCCTTAACCGAATGGGCTGACATGTCTGTAGACTCCATAGATTATAGGATGGTCACGACCGACCAAGTTATAGAGAAGTTTACGACCACGAGGTGCTCGTAGACAAAACCTACAACAAAGGGCTAGTCGTAGGAGGACTTACGACTAGAGTCTAGTCGTAGGAAAAGTTACGACCAGGGGGTGGTCGTAGTAAGACTTACGACTACTCCGTAAAGCTTTTCCCTTATGAACAATAAGGGTTATACTTGTGGGTAATATAAAGATATTACCATCTATAATAAGAATTATAGATAAATAAATAAATGAGAATTATTAGATCCTCGTTAGAGGGCATTCGGGCATTCAAGCTACATATCAAAGAGTTAAGAAACTATTCAGTTGGACAGGAATTAAACAAGATGTGGAAAACTTTGTGAAGCAATGTGGGGTATGCCAGCAAGCAAAACATGAAAACTATAAACTGCTAGGATTGTTGTGTCCTTTACCCATACCAGATGGAGCATGACACAATTTGGCAATGGACTTTATTGAAGGTTTACCAAAGTCAGAAGGATACAATGCTATTATGGTGCTGGTGGATATATTCACAAAGCATGCACATTCCCCCCCCCCAGCACCCTTTCACTGCAGTTCAGGTGGCAAAAATAGTCCTCAACAATATAGTTAAGTTGCATGGCATTCCTCGGACTATTATTTATGATACAGATAGAATTTTCACAAGCCCAATGTGGAAGGAGTTGTTCAGGTTGCTTGACACTAAATTGCAAATGAGTACAGCATATCACCCACAAACTGATGGTCAAAGTGAAAGAGTAAATCAATGTTTGGAGATGTACTTAAGGTGTATTGTGCAGGAAACTCCAACTAAATGGCGTCAATGGACCCTTGGCTGAGTATCGGTACAATACCAGTTATCATTCTACTTTGGGAGGCGCTCCTTACAAGGCCTTGTATAGAACAAAACCATACTATGGGCTGCTACCTGATCTAAAGACGACAGACAATTCAGTGGTGATTGACATTTTGGCACAGAGAGCAACCTATTCTGAATTTCTAAAACAACAATTGGCAAGAGCTCATTTACGAATGAAGAAGTATGCTGATCAAAAGAGGTCCTTGAGGGAATTTCAAGTTGGTTAAAAGGTATTTATGTAGTTACAACCATATGCTCAATCATCGGTTGTTAATCGTCCTTACCCAAAATTGTCGTATAAATATTATGGACTATATACAATAATGGAGAAAGTAGAAGCAGCAGCCTACAAGTTGGAACTACCAAAGGGGGCACTCGTTCATCCAGTATTCCATGTTTCGCAATTGAAGCCTCAAGTACCAAATCATACACCGGTGTTCTTATCTATACCTCACCCAGTGGATTTCTCATTGAGGGATGTTCAACCAAAAGCAATTGTGGATAGATGGTTGGTCAACAAAGGCAATATGGCTCACTTGCAGGTGCTAATCAAGTGGACGTTGTTACCAGCTGCCATGGCAACCTAGGAGGATTACGAAGTATTGCGCACAAGATTTCCAGGAGCTTTAGCTTGGGGACAAGCTGACAATCAGGAGGGTGGTAGTGTCAGGACTAGAGCAATGGCGATGGATGATGAAGCGGTATCTGAACTGAAACATACAGGTGTATGGTTGCGTTGTAGTTATCAGTTAAATAAGGGGATTGTGTTGGGCCTGGCCCATGTAACAAAGAAAGAGATGGCGTATAAGACTTGGCTTTGCACACTTTCAAATCTTATCGAAAAGAATAGAATATTGTAGCTCAACTTTCCCCTTCTCTCCTGCCTCTGTCTTCCTTTCTGTATGTTGTTCCGATGGTCGAAATTGTCTGATCTCAACCTCGGTATCTCGCTGGTGATGAAGTCATGACATGATGGCATACATATGGAGCCGCAGTGGTGGTTGTGAATCTTCTAGAAGGTGGAAACTAGAGCTGGCCAGATGGGTCATGCCTGCCAGGCTAGCCCGAGGCACGACACGACCCACACTATTCATAGGTCGTGCCAGCCCAACATGACCTCCTGTGTTGTGTTTGGGCTGCTACCCTGGCATGGTGGGCTGGCTCGGCACGGCACGAACTCGGCATGGCCCATCTGACCCACCACCGAGGGAGGGAGCCAGGAGGAGAGGAGGTGGCGCGGCGTCGACCGGTGCGGAGGGAGGCAGCCGGCGGAGGCCTTGGCGGCACCATAATTTTTTGGATCCTTTTTTTGACCATTTGGTCCCTACAATAGACCCGCACATCAGTGCACAAAACTACATCACGACCAATTATTATCTACACAAAACCACCAAAAAAACAAAAAAAAAAGATCGACAGTTGAATCAGCTTGCCGGGAACTCCCCCAAATGCAGCACCAAGAACCTCAAATCCAAGCGACAAAAAGCTCAAATCAGCACAAACAAACACCAAACAAGACAGATCACAGATCTAAACAACGCTGAGGGAGGAGGCCGGGAGGAGAGGAGGAGGCAGCGCGGGCCGATGCGGACTATGAAAGGAGGAGGAGGCGACCGGCGGGCAAAGGGGCGTGGTCGCGTGGAGGGCGAAGGTAGCGGCGATAGTGGCGTCTTGATGCAAAGGTCAAGACTCAAGCCACGGGCGCACTACTAGTGTCAAGACACTGTAAGGGCCAAGGGCACGTGGCAAGGGGAGGAAAGGGGCAAGGGCGCAGGCAGGTGGGCCTAGCATGGCGCGGCCTGACTAAAATCTAGCCGTTTGCATTTTTGACCGTTTTGAACCGTTTGGCTCTTTAAAAATAGCCAAAAAAAATAAAAACAATCATGAAATTTCTTCTATAAATAGCCATCATACCCCCCTCATTCAGCACCCCTCCATTCCTCAACCTTTATTTCAAATTCTGGTGTACAAATTCAAATTCGTTGTGAGATAATTTGGCAAAATTCAAAAAAAAAACTTTGCCAAATTTTGGAAAATTCCATTTTCGATAGCAAGTTAGCAAAATAGGTACAATTGTTTTTTTGCATACTTTCTTTGTAGTTCTTTTTATGCTAAGATGAAAGTAATAATAGTGTTAGTTTCGATTTTGCAGTTTTGGTTATAGACAGTTACGACAGCTTTGCTCTTTGTGATTATAGACTTTCATCAGAGGAAGTTGCGTCCATGGAGGCGCCTGCGGCTGCGTCAAGCCAACTGGAAGGGCAAGGTGGAGTTCTGTCATCAGGCTCCATGGCAGCATCAGGCTCCATGCCAACCGAATCAAAGAGGTCGAGGCCGTCTACATCGGGAGTATGGGAGAATTTCAATTGGACAACCAAGCAAGACGCACAAGGAAATAAGGTACCATATGCTATTTGCAAAATTTGTCGCAATGAATAGTCTGCAAGGTCTACAGGTGGAACAAGTCACTTTCTTAGACATGCTAAAAGATGTAAGACCAAGCAAGGATTGGTGATGAGGCAGACTATGGTGGCCCGTGTTATTACCCTAGAGGGTAATCACACTTAGGCATACAGATTACTATTCGTCTGCCTGGTAGGACACCGCTCCGACGAATAGTATGCCTTACCAAAGTTAGCGCAGTAGAACAATAAGATAGAAACTGTACTTTATTCCAGCATTTAGCCACGCAAGGTTATGGTCTTTATTACAAGTAGTATTTTACAATTGCAAAATGAAACTAAGTCCCCTTGCTTGCATGCCATGCTCCACTGGTCGTCTACTCGTCCCACATGCCGAATAGGGTGTCCACCTCGCTCTGCTCCTTATAGTAAGCACCCTCATTTCCTACGGTTTCATCGGCACCTGCGTGTCCTTCGGGATAGTTCTCGGCCGGATTAGGATCTAACAAAGGAGAATAATAGCAAGGTTGAGTACTAGTGTACTCAGCAAGCATTAATAGCAAAAATGCACTGGATGACTCATGTCTGTTCGTTATCACAATTTCTAGATCATCACTTTTTCTAAAAATAAATAACTCATCAAAACTTTAAGTGGGAAGTTTTAGTGCTAAAAAGACTACTTGTCACTCAGTAAGAAGATAAACCCCTTAGAAGTCACCGTAGCCTCCAATCCAGGAGACATGCATGAATTCATGATTTTATTTAGCACTGCGCAGGCTTTGTACCTCTTTACCCATAGCTATTATGAGCTCTCTTTGAGCTGGGTCCCCTGCATTTTCCTTTGATGCGGGTTCGAGTTCAGAATACATAACGTTTTCGGGTTACATGATTAAGTCTCCACCCATTACTTTCTGTTGGTGTCCTGGGATGCTAGCCCAGTCGTCCACCGAGTTCCCGTAATGTTGGTTGGGGCGGCTCTCTCCAGCACCCAACACTCCACCGTGTGGTACTATAGCGCCTTGGATCCCCCACTTTCGGACTTTTCCTACCGGTCCTGGGTTCCTCCATACTCACACCACTCACACATATTACTTACCAGATATGGAGAGTATAGTCATGTAACAAGGTAGCATTTTCTGTCCGTTGAAATAGGAAAATGGTTGGCACTTAAATACAGCCCCTTATCCGAGTAAGAGTTTTGTTGGTCCTTATATATTAACCATATGTAAAGGGTCTCGCCTCTTCCCTCTTCTCTTTTCCTGCCAAGGGCCCCCTTTACCATTCTAATAATTCTCTTACAAGATTACAAACTCATCCCAAATTGCATCTTGCTTTTCTCATTTCTCATCTCATCTCTTTTCTCTTTATCTTTTTTATCCGATTTGATTTTTGAGAAATATATGATATAGCAAAGTAACGTTTACATTTAATATAACTATGTTGATGTTCAAGAGATAGGCTTGCCTTCGTAATCGTAGAAAAGATCCGCGTCAATGAATTTTGGATCAGCTACTCTGGTCTGTGTTGGTCCGTCCTCTGTAATTATACGACAGCATGAATAATAAATAAATAAATACTTAGTTGTTTTTGGGTGCTACTATGCGTACATTAATCAGATGATTTTCTTTGTTCGCAGATTTTGATTTTAATAACATTTTTTGCCCCTCCCCCTTAGGTTAGCACTCCCCAACGGTTATTCCCATACAGTCTGTTAGTTCTAGCGTTTATGATCACAAAACTCAAGACTAGGTCTATTTAATTTTACGTACGCAAATATGCCTAACATATTTTACTCAGGTGTGGTTTAATTTAGTCGTTTTATCTTGATTAGACTATTTCTAACGCATCAAATTATTTGTCCTATTTAGCTAGTGCTACCGGTGACTTAATTTATTTAAAATCCTCCGATTAATTTTACATTTTTCCCCGTTTTTATTTTCTATCAGTCAGTCTACTGTGTTTATCTTCACTCGGTTTATACATTTGTCTGGTCCAATAATTACACAGTGTCGATATTTATTAATACTGGTGCTTATTCTACTACTAGATCTGTTACGATTAATCTTCACTAAAAATTACCTAATTGCCTAATTTTTCATTTCTTCCCTAATCTTTTTTATTTTTCCTAATTTCTTTCTTACTTTCTCCTTTTCCCCCTAATCTCTTTTCTCTCTACACCCTATCCTTTCCAGCCGAATGCCTTGGCTCCCATTTCCTCTTCTTCTTCTCTGTTCCCCATCCTCCATTTCTTTTCCATGGTTCTTTGTTCCTTCGGTGCCTTCTCCTCTAGCTCCCGGCCCGACTCCTCCCCTCAAGCCACCGACTGCCGGCTCCGCTGCCTTCGGCTCCCCTGCGCCCTCATCGTGTCGCCCCCACTAACTTGCGCCTGTGCCCATGCCTCACCGGCCTGTGCCCGCATGCTTCCGGTTCGGCGGCACCTCTGCTCTCCCGAGCACCTGTGGATTGGCCCGAACGCATAGCGCCTCTGGCTTGGTCCGGCTCTGGCCCTTGGCACCGTCGCCTTGGCAACCGGCTCGGTCCGGGTTTTGCTGCCGACGCCTCCCCTGGACCGCGTGGCTTAGCCTCCGGCCGCCCGTCGCGCCGCTTTCTCTTGCGTGCCTCCGGCCCACCTCCGGCTCGGCCGCGCTCGTGCCTCTACCTCCTGGCTCTACTCATTTTGCTATTGGTTTCCTTTTCCCTTACTTTCCCTTCTCCAGTGATTTTGGTTTTTATGTGCAGTCTTGATTTATTTTCTGATTTGAGTTTGACTAATGCTCATGCATGGAGAGGGCACTGGAGGTGGGTTGCACCGATGGTGGTGTTTGTCACCGTTGCCATGGTCTACCGAGGTAACAACTTTACTCGCTCTATCCCGCTCCCTCCCCTTGCTCTGTGATGAATTGATTGGATGATGATATGGTTGTGGGTATGGGATGAGCTCTCTGTGATGGACTTGGTGGATGCTAGGGTTGTTGTTGCATGTTCTTGGTTCGCTCACATGATGTAGTTCTGATTGAGCAAAATAAGGGTTGGGGAAAGAATGGTGGTCTACCTTGTTGGGTTGGGTTGAGTATGGCAGTGCTTGATGATGATGGGCGTGGTGGTGGTCGAGGTGCTCTCCTGGCTCCTACCGATTCTCTCTGGTTCTCCTTGTTGGTTTGGCATTGGTCCTTGTGGTCTTGATGGTTCGAAGCCGTCACTACTGTCGTCCACGTTCCGTCGTCTTCCCCATCTCCTTTGCTCCCCTTCTCCTTCGCTATCTCTACGAGTGTTTGGGTTGTGGCAATGATGAGCAAAGGTTGACAGTGGCTTGCCTTGCTTGCTCTTATGTTGTCTTGTGGAGGGCAGTAGGTGCTTGTGCTTGGTTTTGGTTTGCTTTGTGATGGCCTTCAGCTGGGAAAAAAAATGAGGTTTGGGGTTGTGGCTTTGGGAGGCTTGTGAGGGGAAGGAGCTTAAGGCAGAGGGGGTCTTTCGGCTGTGCACTTTCCTACCCTGTGCATGCCAATACTACCCTCCCCTCATTCATTCCCTTCTCACATGGGACTATTTGGCTATTGCCCAATGGTCCAAAGGTCACTATTCGTCGGATTTTCTGCAGTTAAGGTAAGTTAGTATAACGTGGGTGTTGAATTCTCTAAATTGCCAGGTGATGAAACCCACCTAGGTTAGTCTGGGAACCTCGATGATCCTTATTAAATCTGACGGCTATCCATTTTACTCTAACTCTACTCTATTGCTTTTGGTTTGCTATTTGTCTCTTTGTTTTTGGCGGGCGATGGACTGTGGCAAGGGTTCGGATTGGCCGAGGAAAGGTTGCGACTAGATGGCGATATACGAACAAAAGAAGGAAGGCTTTAGTGGAATGCATGTAAGACTTTTATTCTTTTCTTTTGTAATAATTGTTGTAATTTTTTTTTGCTCTGGTATAATTAATTTAGGGATTGTGACAATGTTGTAATATGACTTAAGAATTCATTTTGTAATTTCTGGAGATGAATTCTTGTAATAATTCTGAGTTTGTATAACTGCTTTACCTTTGATTGTAAAGGATTCTTGTACTTGACTTTGAGATTAAATTGATGATGAGATACTGATTTGGAAATCTTATTGTAAGTCTGATAATGAATCCGAAAACTATTTATTTGCTATGTGATCAATTCGTTTGCGATTGCTGTGTTGATGAGTAAATTTTACTGCGCATCACGGTTTATCGCTAATTAGATTAATTTAAGTAGTTTGAGTTCTCACATCCTCCCCTCCTTAGGAACATTTCATCCCCAAAATTGATTTCTCATTTGAACAGGTTGGGGTGGGCTTCGCGTAGTTCTTCCTCATTTTCCCATGTGGCTTCACTAACGAGGTGATTCTGCCATCGTACTTTGCAAGAACAGATCGTCCGATTTCTTAATCGTCGATCTTCTATCACTAGAATTTTTATTGAATATTCTTCGTATGTCATATCGTCATGTAGTGGTATATCGAGATTGGTTAAGTGTTGTGAAGGTTCCCTCAAGCATTTCTTGAGCTGGGAGACATGGAATACGTCGTGGATTCTCGATAATTAGCTTGGTAATTCCAGTCGATACGCTAAGGTGCCTTTACGCTCTAGAGTCTGAAACGGTCCAACATACCGTGGACTTAGTTTTCCTTTTAATCCGAATCGGCGCACCCTGCGCATAGGTGATACCTTCAAATACACATAATCCCCGACTTTGAACTAGAGGTCTCGTCTATGTTTGTCTGCGTAGCTCTTTTGCCTACTTTGGGCAACTTTAAGACGTTCTTGAATTAACTGGATTTTCTCATCGTTCTCCCGTCAGGCTTTCTGATAGACGCTTACTTGGGTTCACAATCTATAATTACCCCATGGGCGGATAACCAATCCATACGTAGAATTACTTCTAGGCCACTTAAATCGATTACCAAAAGGTCGGCTAGGAATTTAGCATTGTGAATTATACCGGTCTGCTGCTTTGCTGCTTTTTATTTGATGTTACTTCTATCGTTTCAGCAGGTGTGTTTAACTCCCATAGATTTTTCTAGTGGGTCTGCTATTAGATTATGTTCTACTAGGAACTTGTGGGATATAAATGAGTGCGTTGCTCCAGGGTCGAAAAGAGCAGTACACATGGATGGTGGAATTAACAGCTTACCTGTAATTACATCAGTGGCCTCTCCAATTCGTTCTGCGGTCATGTGGGTCAGGCTTGCTGGTCCTCCTCTTCCAGCTCCTCCTGTGACGGGTTGGTTGCCTCTAGGTTGATTCAAGCGATTGATCAGTGGTTGTGTTGGGGCAGATAATATTGGCACATAAGCCGGTTGCGGTGGTGTTCTAGATGTCTTCAGCAGGTGGGGGCATTCGACCTTGTGGTGTCTAGGCTGCCATAAATAGAAACTTGCATCGTGTCGCGTCTGGGACTCTCGTCATAGAACGGACAAACATGAATATAATAAAGGAATAATGGAGATTACTATCTGTTCGCCAAGGGACTCGGAATGGTGAATGTGTATTGCAAAGAGTATGCTCTGATTACAGGGAACGTGACTGTGAACACACGTGGATTAGGGTTTGGATGTGAATCTATCTTACAAAGGCGCGTAGGCTGGACTATTTATAGTATTACAAGCGTCGGCAGTTAGTTGCAGGGGTGCCTCTTTGCACCAATCGTCGTGTCTCTTCACGCCAATCGTTGCGTCCCTTTGTGATGATCGTTATCGCTGATATCTCCATGTGTGGTTGTTATTAAACACACGTGGGTAACCGCTTCCCAAGACCTCCTCCGTGGGGGGTTGATCCTGGAGAGGTCTTGAAGAGATCCTAGAGGACACCGTAGAGGAGGTCCAACTGGGCCTTCGGGGGAGATTTCGAGAACGGTCAAAGGAAAAACTTTATAAGCCCACCTTCTGACTGTTTGATTGATCTTGGGCCCAGAAGATTAACTTAGTCCCAGTAAAAATCCAACTTATTTATTAATAAGCAAATAAATATATACCCGGATACCCAGATAATTGACTAGTCAACAATCCTCGTCACATTGGTGCTTCTCAGGCAATCTTTTGTCAGGTGGCTTCCTCCACACTTCGCACACCCAAGTTCTATTGCAACGGGCTGCTGCTGGGCTGTGGGTCTTTGGACAGATGGAATGAAGGGTCACGACTGAGGTGGTCCATATCTTGGTGGTGGTTGTTGCGGTATGTGTGGACGAGGTCTCTGAGTAGGTAGTGGACAGTGGTCGGTCTTTGCTTTCTTCATCCGCTCTTGCTACATCAACGATACGCTTGTCATATTATTAACCTTATAGTCAAATGTGGTTTGAAGAGGTTTGAGTTTGTATATTAAAGCTTTTCACGATGCAATTTCTTTCTTGAATAATTCTAACATAAGAATAGCACAATATAAGAACTTCTGCAGGGCGATGGGTGTATGTCCAAAAAAGTTCAGTTTGGACATGCCGGTAAAGTGGAACTCTACTTACCTGATGCTTAAGAGTCTTTTATCATATAAGAGCACTTTTTCTGTTTTTATTCAAACGCATTATCATAACACTGACGGTAGTATACTATTGACTAAGCAACATTGGTTCGTTGCTGAGAAGGTACTATAGTTTTTAGAATTTTTTTATGAGGCAACTGTTGCTTTGTCCGCTGTGTACTATCCAACATCTCATATCATTGTGCATAGTATTTTACATATTGCCACTCGATTGAAAATATATGAAAATGACTTAGTTTTACACGATGCTATTGTTGCTATGAAAACTAAATACCTTAAATATTGGAGAGAAATCCCTTACCTATATGCATTTGTATTTATTTTAGAGTGGTAGTGTACTTAATCTTCTTAGTGATGCTAGAGGGCTAGACTATACTAACTATTTCGCAGAAGTTCGTTCTCTGTTATACGAGGTTTGCCAAAGGTATGAAAATAAGTTTTGGAGAGTCTTCTCGCAACGACCTCTAGTAGCCCCGCCTCAAGTAGCAAGACAAATATGGGGGGTGACGAGGATTGTTGACCAGTCAATTATCTAAGTATATCTTTATTCGCTTATTAATAAGTAAGCACAGTTTTGCTGGGCCCAAGTTAGCTTTCTGGGCCCAAGATCAATCGAACAGTCGGAAGGTAGGCCTATAAATTCTTTCCTTTAACCATCCCCGAAAACTCCCTCCAGAGGCCCAGCAAGACCTCCTCGAGGACTTCTCCAGGTCCTCCTCAAAGACCTCTCCGAGACATCTCTAGGGCCTCTCCCTCGCAGAGTAGGTCCTAGCGGGTGGTTAACCACGTGCGATTAATAGCGGTTGCACGTGGAGATATCGGCGAAAACGATCATCACAAAGGGTCGCGACGATTGCCGGGAAGAGATGCGACGATTGGCGCAAAGAGGCATCACTGCTAATAACTGTCGACTCTTGTAAAACTATAAATAGCCGAACCTATGTGCCCTTGTAACATAGATTCACTTCCAAGCCCTAATCCATGTGTATTCACAGCCATTTTCCTTGTAATCAGAGCCTATCCTTTGCAATACACATTTTCCATTTTTTTTTTCTTTATTATATTCTTGTTTGTCCGTTCTGTGATGAGAGTCCCAGACGTCGATAGCTGGCGCCGTCCGTGGTGAGCGCTATCATCATCTTCGCCTACTCGATTATGGTAATGTGTGTTGCATTTTGCTGATGAATTAGAACCTTCCTGCTTGGAGAGAAGAAAGCATTCTCGATATCTCTGACTACGATGAAGGCATGGAAGAAAACTTCGTCCTCGTGTCCGGCAGCAACCATGGTTCCTCTACGGCAGCAACCATGGTTCCTCTACGGCCGTTACTAAGGCATTGTCGTCCGCCGAACCTTCTGCCTCCGCCGGCTCCACGCCGGCCGTGCCTTCGTCCACAGGTACCGCTGTGGATAAATACTATCCCGAGCCTATCTCCTTTGGAAGAGGAGATTCACAAGGTCCATGGAGCCCAGCGAACCATGATGATCTTGCTAGCAGCATCCACCTTGAAGGCTTGGAGAGAGCATATGGGGAGAATCTTTTATTCACCCTACAGTACGCCTCGTCCTCTTCCTCAGAGGACGAGGGCATGTCCACCCCTTCCACATGTTCCAGCGGTCGTCAGATCACCGCCGCCAGTGACGTTCAACCCAATCCCGATGATAATCCCGGAACGTCCGAGCAACGCCGGGAGCAAGAGGAACGAGAACGCCTCCAACGAGAGGAAGAGGTCCGATAAACCGAGATACGTGCCGCCACACAAGCGCACATCTTGCGTGTTCGTGACATCTACTACCAAGACGCCACTGGCTCCTCAGCAAGGGTGCCACCGTCGGTGATGCGTACGCCATCGCCGCGGGCAACGATGGTAAGAGGTTCAAATGCCTTACCAACCCCTATGTAGGAGGATTCCCCTGTAGTACGCATTCGCTACTTAGCGACCGCCCTCGCACGTCCTCCGGAAGGATTGACTCCGGAGCAAGGAGTACAAATGATGTGTGCAATTGCACAGGAACTACAAGATGCAGCAGAGAACATCTCTGCCCGATCACCAACCGTTCTTTCCAAAACAAACTCACACCTAGAGGGGTCCTCAATTGGACGCCAAAGGTAGAGTCATAATTATGATGCACCTGATCGACGTGTCTAAGACCAAGGTGAGCATGACACTCGTTTTCTGGGACGTAGCAGACATCCCAGATCTCCTGTCGGTCATAATAATCGTCGTAATACACAGAAATGTATTGGACCTTATGCAGGATGCAAAGCTTTTTTCCTTAGATTGAGGGAGTCACCTGGCCAGAAAAGTACAAGCCAGGGAATATGGAGACTTTCGATGGAATGCAAAACCCGTCGGAATTCCTCCAAATCTACACTACTGCCGTCCAAGCTGCTGGAGGCGATGATAAGGTAATGGCAAATTATATACCCACAGTTTTAAAAGGTTCCTCTAGGACCTGGTTATTCATCCAACCTGAAGGATCCATACAAAACTGGGAGATGCTCTGTAATGCATTGCAAAACAATTTTAAAAGTTGTTATGCAAAACCGGGGAAGGAAGACGATTTACATCGGCTTCGTCAAACCCCCGAGGAAAATCTATGACAATTTGTAAAGCGTTTCATAGAAGTCCGTAATACTATCCCAAATATTTCTGACGACTCTGTAATTCGAGCTTTTAAACAGGTGGTGAGATATCGAAGGTATACAGAAGACCTCAACATCAACCCGCCCAGGTCCATGTCAGAACTTTTCGACATGGCGAATCGATACACCGACGCCAATGAGGCAAAGGAATGGAATCAGATGGTGGATAAGGGGACCACTCCTCCTCAACCAGGCCTCGAGGAGGTCAAGGAAAAGAAATCCAAGAGGTTTGAGGGCTCCACGAGCAGCAAAGGTAAACTCAAGAGAAAGGAAAAAGGGAGGTCCAAGCAGTCCACTAGGGAGGTCGCGGCAATTGACCAGCGACCACCCTACGACAAGACCAAAGGTCTTTGGACCAAAAGGAGGCAAGGAGGTCGTTCAAACGACCTGACTGCCCCACGGTCTACAAGTACGTTTAGGAGCAGTAGGCGCTGGTGCCCATTGCATAAAGTTCCTAGCCATGACCTCTGCAACTGCCGTACTTGGCAGAAGCAGATGGAGGATTACTACGATAGGAAAGGCCCAATGTCTGTCCCACCAGAAGATAGCGGACCACCAGAGGTCCAAGGTAATGACAAGGACACGGAGATGCCGTTCCAAAGAACGGATCACCACGTCAACGTCATCTACGGGGGCTCAGCCGCCTACACCTCTAAGCAGCAGTACAAGGCGGCGTGGAGGGACGTCAACAATGTTGAAGTCCCACCTGGTTGTCTAGAATACCCCAAATAGCCAGAGACCTCTCTGAACTTCAATAAGGAGGACGTCCCAAAAGGTATGTCTACTTTTCGTAAATTACCATTAGTAGTTTCCCCTACTATAAGTAATTGCAGAGTAGGGAGAGTATTAGTAGATAGCGGTAGTTCTTTAGATTTGTTATCTGTAAACACTTTAGATGAGATGCAAATCCCTCGTTCTAAAATTAAACCAATGACAAGTCCCTATTATTAGATAGTGCCCGGTATGTCAGTTACACTAATGGGGCAAGTAGTTTTACCAGTAACCTTTGGTACAACTGCTAATTTTCGAACTGAGTTAATTACTTTCAAAGTAGTTGATTTTGAGTCTACCTATAATGCTATTTTGGGAAGACCTTCTCTAACAAAATTCATGGCAGCTACGCACCATGCTTACTAGAAGATTAAAATCCCTGGTCCAAAAGGCGTGATCGTGGTGCAATGTGACTAGGCCGTCACGCTTTCGTGTGATTGAAAGTCATTAGAACTTGTTGATCAGCTGCCTTTGAAAGATCTTACTTTGGAGGATAAAGCAGGGAAGTCCACAAAGATCAAGGCTGCTCCTCAACCTAATGAGGAGGTAAAAGTCGTACCACTCAGCCCCAATGACCAATCCAAGAAAGTCCGGATTGGCACGGGACTAAGTGAGAAATAGGCAGACGAGCTCCTCACCTTCCTCCGAGCCAACTTAGATGTCTTTGCGTGGAAGCCATCTCGATATACCCGGGGTCCCAAGGGAGGTGATAGAGCACAGGCTAGCTATTCAGCCTAAGAAAATATCAGTCAAGCAAAGACTAAGACATTTCGCCTTGGATCGTTAAGAAGCTATCAGAGTAGAGCTCGATAAGCTCCTTGAAGTTGGCTTCATTCAGGAGGTTGATCACCCCGAGTGGCTTGCGAACATGATCCTGGTCAAGAAATCTAACGATAAGTGGCGCATGTGCGTTGATTTTACCAATTTAAATATTGCTTGCCTAAA
This sequence comes from Phyllostachys edulis, assembly GCA_036346405.1. Taxonomy (NCBI): domain Eukaryota; kingdom Viridiplantae; phylum Streptophyta; class Magnoliopsida; order Poales; family Poaceae; genus Phyllostachys; species Phyllostachys edulis. Next base: position 74,741,335 of record CM070561.1, read on the forward strand.
GGATGACTTCCCTTTGCCTCGCATTGATCAATTAGTTGATTCTACTATGGGTTACGAACTGATGAGTTTTCTTGATGCTTATTCCGGATACCATCAGATCAACATGGTGAAAGAAGATGAAGAAAAGACTGCCATCATCACTCCCTTCGATGTCTACTGCTACGTCAAGATGTCGTTTGGGTTAAAAAAACACTAAGGCCATGTACCAGCGTTTAATGCAGAAAACCATCAGCAGTCAGCTAGGGCGTAATTTAGAGGCTTATGTAGATGATCTCGTTGTAAAAACTAGTACTAAGAATGACAATTTGAAGGATCTAGCAGAGACTTTCGAAAATATAAATAAACATGGAATAAAGTTTAATCCTGAAAAGTGTACTTTCGGAGTTTGTTCTGGAAAATTACTTGGTTTCCTTGTTTGTTCTCGTGGGATTGAAGTTAATCCCGAGAAGATTCGAGCCATCGAACAATTGCGACCACCTTCCACAGTGAAGGAGGTCCAAGCCTTAACTGGTTGAATGGCAGCTCTTAGTCATTTTATTTCTCGGTCATGATAACGTGATTTACCTTTCTTTAAGGTGATCCGTAAGAGTAATAAGGGGTTTCAATGGTCCGAACAAGCTGACAAAGCCTTCAAAGGCTTAAAGGGTTATCTCTCAAATCCTCCGGTATTGGTGTCACCTCTACAAGGTGAACCTTTACTAGTTTACTTGGTAGCAATGCCAAATGTGGTCAGCGCGGTACTTATTTTAGAAAGAGGAGGGTCTCAACAACCCATCTACTATGTAAGCGAGGTCTTACATGGACCAAAGGAGAGATACCCTGAGGTTCAAAAGCTAATTTATGCTCTTCTGATGACTTCCAGAAAACTTAGACATTATTTTCAATCCCACAAAATCACAGTACCTTCGTCTTTTCCTCTTGGACACAAACTCCATAACCAAGAAGTAATAGGTCGCATAGCCAAATGGGCAGTAGAACTTGAAGAATTTGATCTTCATTTTACTGCCCGAATAGCCATAAAAAGCCCAAGTCCTAGCTGACTTTGTGGCTGAATGGACGAACACTGAGGATCAACCTCAAGAAAGTCCAGGGCTAGATGATCATTGGACAATGTACTTTGATGGCTCTTGCGAGCTTAAAGGCTCGAGGGCAGGGATTTTGTTGATAACACCACAAGGTGATCAACTCCAATATGCCATCTGAGTTGCTTCTCGCCACTAACAACGCGTGGCGTAGTATGAAGGTTTTCTAGTGAGCTTGAAAGTACCAAATCCTCGAGTCCGTCGACTATTGGCGAAGGGAGATTCGCAATTAGTCGTAAACCGGGTATCAAAGGAATACAGTACGTCCGATGAGATAATGGCTCAGTAGTACCTGGGTCAAGTGAGGAAGTTGGAAAAACACTTCAAGGACTTCGAAGTCCAACATATACCTCGTAAGAAAAATTCCTTAGCGGACCAGTTATCGAAATTGGGTTCCTCATGAGCGCCTATTCCAACAGGTGTTTTTCTCAAATACCTTATAAAACCTTCAATAGAAATGGGTTCGACCACCTCAGAGGATGGAGTCATCGAGCAAGATGCAGAGTGGATAAAACCATTGACCACTTATCTCGCATCAGGGACATTGCCCGATGATCCTCAACAGAAGGATAGGTTAATTCGAAGAGCACGCATGTACAAACTGGTCGAAGGATCGTTGTACAGGAAGGGAGCACATGGTGTTCTTATGCGATGCATATCCCAAGACTCCAGAATAAAATTACTAAAAAAAATCCATGGGGGCTTGTGTGGTACACATGCATCCTATAGAACAATAGTTAGTAAAGCTTTTCGGCAAGGTTATTACTGGCCCACCTCTCTACAAGATGCCATGCACCTTGTTAAGACCTGTGAGCAATGTCAATTCCATGCCAGACAAGTGCACCAACCATCTTATCAATTACAGACCATTCCCTTGTCATGGCCTTTCTCGACTTAGAGCATTGTCATAGTTGGACCACTACCGCAAGCACCCAATGGGTACAAGTTCTTGTTTGTGGCCATCGATACATTTACTAAGTGAATAGAAGCTGAGCTAGTCGTTCGAATAACGGCTGCAGTAGAAAACAAATTTCTTTTACGAAACATTGTTACGCGATTTGGAATACCAATTTGTTAGTGATGTATTTCAGGACTATTGCGATGAAATTGGCACTAAAATCTGCTTTGCTTCTGTAGCACATCCACAGAGTAATGGAGCAGTAGAAAGGGCCAATGGTCATATTATGCAAGGTATTAAAAAGAGAGTTTTTAATCGCCTTAAGGCATGTTCGAAAAATTAGATGGAAGAACTCTTTTCTGTTTTATGGGCATTGCGTACTACGACCAGTAGAGCAACTGGTGAAACACCATTCACACTAGTCTACGGTGCAGAAGCAGTGCTACCTAGTGAGATTCAGCTAGGTTCCACACGTATAGACCTCCTAGAGCAAACAAATCAGGGAGATTTACGTGAAGATGACGTCAATATGCTAGAAGAAAGACTTGATCGTGCACTATTGAAATAGGCTACCTATCTGCAAGGACTGAGATGCTACTTTAATAGAAGGGTTCGTCCAATAACACTTCATGTGGAAGACTTAGTCCTGAGGCGTATCCAGAATCAAGCCAACTTGAACAAGTTGTCCTCCAGATGAGAGGGTCCATATACTGTAGTCTCTGTCACTAGGCCAGGATTAGTTAGATTAGCTATAGAGGATGGTCGTGTTTTATCTAACACATGGAACATTGAACATCTTCGTAAATTTTATGTATAAGCATCTTTTTTCTATATTATATAAATCCAGTTGTTATTTTTAATATATTGAATTTTTTTCAGCATAAATTTTTTGTATCGTTTCACATACGTGATCACTATTTTTAAGTGCCTACGGTTGATCAATTTCACTCATGGATCACAGTGTCTTTACGAATCAAATGACCATCGGTATACATTTAGGAAATGACAACTGTCTGAGACCTCTTCTATAAGCCAGTTCTTATTGCATGAGAGTTCAACAGTCTGACTTCATCTTCCTAAATACACACTGATTTGGATCATTGGTTTTGTAAGAGATATACTAATCTTAGCATAATTGTTCGCCCAAAACACTTCTCTCATTGCCAGACAAAGTGTTCCAGGCGGGGGGGGGCTACATATAGTGAAATATCACTACTACGTAAATGCTATCTTCGGCGCCGATCACGCAGGCGGTTCATCGAAACCGCTCAGATAAAACACAATCTCGAGCGGTTTTGTTACCCACCGCCTGTTATTCTCCGCGCTAAAAACCGCTCAGTGAAGATGTCATATCACGAGCGGTTCATGTTTGGAACCGTCGTGATACTTCACGAGCGGTTCCAAACATGAACCGCTCGTGATATTACCCAATATCACGAGCGGTTTTTTAAAACCGTCTCGTGATACTTCACGCATTTGTTCCATATGAACCGCTCGTGATATTGCCCAATATCACGAGGCGGGTTTTGTTAAAACCGTCCATGATAATTAACTCATCACGACGTATATATATAGCTCCGCCTCCCGGCCAAAAGATATAGTCTTCTTGATCTCCATATCTCTGGCGCCACGATAGGTCCATCGCCGTTCCTGCGGTTTGAGTACATCGCCTCACCTCACCGAGCCGGGTCCATTTCACCAGATATTGTCGCCGAGGTGCTTGCCGCCGCCGCCTGCTCACCGATCGACGACCCAGTAGCGCCTCGGACCTTCCCGACTTTCATTGACACCTTCCTCGTGATCGAGGTGAGATCTTGAAGCATAAGCATCCTTTAATTTGAGTAGTTTCAGCGTTTACGCCAAATCGCTAGTTCGAGCGCCTCCATGTGGGACATCACCGTCGGTTCGCCTCGGCGTAGACCTTAGGGCCGAGAGCCACGACTATATAGCAATGCGATGTCACCCCTAAGCCCAGTTTGAGCTTCAAATTAATCCTCTTGTTTTTAATCATTTAGTTAATAAACTAACGAGTCTATGACATGTGGGATCGCCATAGATTTTATAAATAAAATCATGAAATAAAAATGAGTCAGCGACAAGTAGGGCCCACATGTAAGTTAATAAAATCCAAAAAATGAAAAATGAAAAAAAATCGTAATTAAGCCTCGGAAAATACGCTTTCGAAAGTCATCACCCTTTTATTTATTTTCAGGGTTTTCAATACGAACCGTGTGATGGACCGAAGTTGGATGTACACTGAGAACCGTGTGAGTGAAGAGTATATTAATGGCGTGTCTGCTTTTACAAGAGCTGCCGAGGAGGATATGTTGAATAAGGGGGCGGAATATATGTCTTGTCCATGCATTGATCGCGAGAATCAAGATGTTTAACAACCGAGCGCAGATCAAAGCACACTTGATTGAAGGGGTTTCAAAAGGGTTATACATGTTGGACCGATCCACGGTGAAGAGCATATTATACAGAAGTCAACGATATGCATATTATCGGAAGTCAACGATATCTTGGCGAATGATGTCGATTGTGGTTCCGATTCGGATAGGTTGCACGATGACAATCTAGATCGGATGCTTCGCGATGCGAAGGAGGGAACCGTGATGAGAGGGAGTATGTTCAATTCCGGGCGTGATGGAGGACTCGGAGAAACCTTTGTTCCCGGCCGCAAGTCGAATACACAAGGTTGTCATCCGTGCTTAAACTACTGAAATTGAAGGCAAGCAGCGGTTGGTCCGACAAGAGTTTCACGGAGTCATTAAGTCTCTTAGCGGACATGCTTCCGGAGAAATGAGTTGCCCAAAACCACCTACAAAGCCAAAAGGTTCTTTGTCCATTGGGAATGGAAGTAGAAAGAATACATGCATGTCCGAACGATCAGATCCTCTACCGTGAGTATACAAACATGCATGTATGTCCGGTGTGCAACGCATCCCGATACAAGCGTAAACAATCGGATGACGACGAGGAATCGAGGTGAAGAAAGGACCTCTGCTAAGGTGGCGTGGTATCTTCTGTAATTCCCGTTTGAAGCGGTTTTTATAACCCAAAGAATGCAAAAGCTAGCAGATATGGCACTCGAGGAGCGTAAGAATGACGGAAAGTTAAGACACCTGCCGATTCCGCCCGGTGGAGAAATATCGATAGGAGGTTTGCGAGACTTGATGCGGAACCGAGGAATATAAGGTTTGGATTGAGTACAGATGGAATGAATCCTTTCGGTAACATGAGCAAATGACATAGCACTTGGCTGTGGCGCTTTGTATCTACAACCTTCCTCCTTGGTTGTGTATGAAGCGGAAGTATATTTTGTTGTCGATACTTATCCAAGGGCGAAGCAACACAGGGAATGATATTGATGTGTACCTAGCACCATTGATGGAAGATCTAAAAATCTTGTGGATTGAAGGGTGCGGTATGGGATGCGTACAAACGAGAGAACTTCACTTTACGTTCCTTGTTGTTACGCACCATAAATGATTATCCCGCCCTTGCTAACTGTCGGCCGAGTACAAAAGGGCCAAAGCCTATACTCCTTTGCTTAGATGATCACCGAGAGTGTGTGGCTTTGAATCACTCATGAAAACCGTGTACATGCGTCATCGTAGGTTCCTTCGGAGGGCTCACCCATACCGCAGGATGAAGAAACAATTCGACGGAGAGAAGGAGGACAGTTCAGCTCCAAGGCATTTAAGCGGAAAAGAGGTCTATGATATGGTTAAGGATTTAGATGTTGTGCTTGGAAAGGGATGTAAATCGAGGACAAGTAAGAAGAACATGTGGAAGAAGAGATCAATATTTTGGGACTTACCTTATTGGGAGCACCTAGAAGTTCGCCACTGCATCGACGTCATGCATGTAGAGAAGAATGTATGTGACAGCTTGATTGGTCTCTTACTGAACATTCGTGACAAAACAAAGGATGGTGTCAACGCACGGCTTGACTTGGTTGATATGGACATCAGACCTGAGTTAGCACCAACAAGGACCGATAAAGGACGAACGTACCTTCCCCCTGCTTGTTACACTCTGTCCAAGGCCGAGAGAACCGAATGTTGGGTGCTTGCATGGCGTGAAAGTTCCGTCCGGTTACTTCGCCAACATGAAGAAACTTGTTTCGATAAAAGATTTGAAGTTAATTGGCATGAAGTCTCATGATTGTCATGTGTTGATGACACAAATGCTCCTGTTGCAATTAGAAGTATTTTGCCGATCAAGGTCAGAGACAATCATGAGGTCAGTTATTGTTTTAACACAATTGCTCGAGAAGGTCATCGATCTCGAAGGACTAGATGCTCTGCGGACGAGGTGGTGACGACACTATGTGATCTTGAGATGTATTTCCCTCCGTCGTTTTTCGATATCATGGTCCATCTCATTGTTCATATTGTGAGGAGATAAAGATGTGCGGGCCGTGTTCCTCGTAGCATGTACCCGTTCGAGAGGTTCATGGGAATTCTCAAGTCATATGTACGGAATCGATCTCGGCGGAGGGCAAGATCGTCGAAGGTTATGCAACCAAGAGGTCATTGAGTTACGCCTCGATTACATGGCTCAGTCGAGCCGATAGGTGTGCCTCGATCTCGCCATGAGGGAGGCTCGAGGGTATCGGGACCATCGGAAGGAAAGCAATCACTCCAAATATGGATCGTATGCTCAAGCCCATTTCACGGTCTTGCAACACATGACCAAGTGTCCTCAGATATCGACCGGACAAGGGCGTGCTTGACAATGTAATCCGCCGCGGCGGATGTTTGGATCACGAGACAACACAATGCAGACGGTTCAACCAATGGTTGAAGGAGCGACTTGCTAGGAGCTCGTCAAGTGATATCTTGACATGGTTGGCAAAAGGGCCAACATTTACTGCTTGTAACATGGCGAGGATCGACATAAATGGGTACACATTCTATACGCAGCTCGGGATATAAAAAGCACTAACGAGCAATGGTGTCGCATAGATGCATTCAATGCCGATGGGGTGAGGAGCTCCTACTATGGGCAAATAGAGGAGATATGGGAGCTCGACTCGTGCTTTTCAAGATCCCCTATTTGGTGCCGTTGGGTCCATCTCCCACGGTGAAGGTCGACACGTCGGCGTCACTACCGTGGACCTCGAGCGTGTCGGATACAAAGACGAACCATTACGTCTTGGCTAACCAAGTTGTTCAAGTCTTCTATGTTACCGACCGGCAAATAAGAAGCGCCACGTAGTTCTTCATGGAAAAAGGAGGATTGTCGGAGTTGAGAATGTAGTGGGCGAGGAAGAATACAATCAATTTGACGAGTTGCCTCCTTTCGAAACGGCATAAGGGTCGAGGAAGAAGAACATGACGAAACTAGCTACATAATGCGTCGATCATCATGAAGGGCTAATTTTAAAGATTAATTGAACAATGTGTGTATATGTATATACATTACGATGAATGGTTAATTTTAGTTCATTTGAGTTAATTAATTGATTTGTCTTGTGAAATGGATGTGATTGTTTCTCAAATGAATGTGAATTGGATGTATATACATGTACTTGTTGTCTTTTACGCTTGTTTGAGAGGGCATGGCTAGCATTTCTGAGGCTAGCCAATAAACAGATCGATCTAGATATTAACCAATACAAAATAATATCACGAGCGGTTTGAACTACGAGATCGTCTCACATGTATATCACAGACGGTTGTTTATCAAAACCGTCATGCTACATATATATCACGACGGTTGTTTATTAACACCGCTCGTGATACATCATATATCATGAGCGGTTCTAAGTTAGAACCGCTGCATGATATCATATATCACGAGCGGTTGTTTATTAAAACCGTGCATGATTCATCATATCACGACGGTTGTTTATTAAAACCGTCATGATACATCGCATATCACGAGCGGTTCTAAGTTAGAACCGCTCGTAATAGTGTATCATAGACGGTTCTAATTTAGAACCGTTTGTGATGTCCATCCCTATTTACATTCGGACTCTAGCTAGGGTTTGCGCGCCGCCACTCTCAAGCGATTAAGTTTCTCAACTCCTCCTCTCGCTCCTCCTCCCCGAGCCCGTCGCCACCGTCCTCGGCGCCGCCTCCTCGAGCAGGCCATTCTCCTCCCGATCCGTGGCTGACGCCTCCTCCTCGGCCCGTGGCGCCTCCCCAGAGCCCGCTGAGCCTCCTCCTCTGACCAAGGCGCCTCCCCGAGCCCACCGCGCCTCCTGCCCAGAGCCCGCCGCCTCCTCCCTCCCCAGGCAGGCGCCTCTCCCCCGGCCTTGCCTGCTCTTTGCTCAGTCTTGCTCCTCTCGTCCAGTCTCGTCGGCCTAAAAGGTAACCAATGCCGAAGTTACCGATCGACCCCCACGCCCTTTCCCTAACTATTTCTATCAATAATCTGTCATGGTCCTTCATGATAATTGTACATGTTTTAGGAATTTGTATTTGTTCTAGTCAGTTATTCATATGGTATTTGTTTTGATCTCGCCATTGGAATACATTGCAATGATAATTCTATTTCTTGTGAAGATGTCTTCCGCTCATTCTGAGTCATCGCCGCCTCATGTGTCTGATGATGCACCATCCTCTGGAACAATAATATCCAACCGCGGTAGAAGAAGAGGAATATCGAAAAGGCCCACGGGCCGATTTACCATCACGGAGGTCGATCGATGCAGGACCCTATCAATCCTCGCCGAAGCGGCGTCGCATTCCGGAGAATGGTCTCAATAGTTGCACGAACGGGTCAAGATCACCTATGATTCGTGGAAGGTGGTGCGGACCATCAAAATCGCCAGTTTGGCGGAAATTTCGCATCGCTCGAGATCCGGAAGAACTCCCGGACTCGTATGCGACGACACGCAGCGTTACTCTGCGTGCAAAGCGTGGAAGAACTTCAAGAGCACGCTTGTCAAGAACTACGTGGAGAAGGATCTGCCGCCCTTCCACAAGTATCTATTCTTGGAAGAGTCTGGGCGAGTTTGTGGCGAAGAAGGCGACAGATGAATTTAAGAGTGAAAGTCACGGCGCTACGGCCCTCGAGCAAAAACAAGCACCCCACGGACTTCGGCACGGCTGGTATGCGGGTAAAGCCCGATATGGAGGGATCAGAACAGCGAAAAGCGCTTGAATCTCTCCTGCTATTTCCGAGATCACTAATGTCTACCGACAAAGGGTTATTTGCGAGGTTATGTATTCTACCTCGGAAGTGTACTTTCCAAACCCGAAGACCGTGAAGTGTCCCAACGCTGGTAAGATATCGAACTACCTAGTTTGTAATTACTCCATAACTTCATAGGAAGTGAAATGACATGTCGGGCTATATTGCGATATAACGTTGAGTGCACAATCTTCCCAAGGCTCATTCGGGCGGATAGGGAGAAGATATACTCTCTGCGGCCCTAGGAAGCAGAGAGCATCCGGTCGCACGAGAGGCGCCGGTGTTTTGTTACATGGGAACAATGGTTCCAAGCGGACTCGGATCGCATCGAGTAGGAAGAGAGCCAAAGCCGAGCACGATGCAAAGCTACGAGAGGATCTTCGTGCATCCCTCGAGATGAGCTCATTTGAAAAATTCAATCAATCCTTTGAGGAAAGGATTCGATGCTCGAGCAAAAGCAAATAGAGACCTTTGAGGAAAGGATTAAGGGATTGCAAATGCCAAGTCGGTTGGAAGCCCCTACCCCTACTATACCGCTAGCCCCCCCAAACATCCGAGTAGTGCGCGTCCAACCCTAACCCTACCACAATAGGTGATGACAGATTTTCCGTCGATGACATCCGGTAATAATTATTATCTCCGGAATGCTCAATCCATTGATAGGCTGTTGGAGTAGCTAATTTTGTATCGTTATGTACGTGGGTGGCTACGGCGCAAGCTCCAAGTGAGATATGTCTCTATTGCCCTAGATGTTTGCTTGGGGCCGGTGTATCCATCCCAGATCGGAGCTTTGGTGCACAGTGCAAATCTAGCGCCGGGTTTCGCAAAAGTGAATGTGGGCGGTGTTTGTGCCAATTTCGAGGCCGTCATTGAAAATTCCCCAAAGCGATGAGGTCATGACTCTAGGGCAAGCCGTTGGAACATTCATCCAAAGGCCCAAGGAGGACATCTGCTCGAGCTACTGCTCCCTGTCAACTTCACGGAATGTCTGCCAACGGCATCAAGTCCACGGACTGACCGCACCGGCTACTCAAGACCGACATGGCAAGGGCCCACAGATCACATGCATCTACACCTCGTGCTCGACCGACTCTTGTGAAGTCGACCTATACAAAGCGAGGCAAAGGGCAAGGGCAAATCGAAGACGATCGAGTCCTCTCCTAATATCCCCTTCTTGCCGTTGGCCCGGAAATACAAGCCAGGCGAGCCGTTGCTCGAGAAGTTAGACAGCCCTACCCTAGGACTAGATTGCACGGAATTGCAAGCATGGTACATGGAACAGTCCAACAAGTCGGTTGATCAACGATGCTCGGGTGTCACCGTCAAGTTCAAGGAGCATCATTTTAACCACGTGTATCAAGACGCTGTCTTCACGGTGACCTTCGACGACTTGTTCTGTCTCTTCAACCTCGACGAGCTCGACGTCTCAATCATACGACGCTGGACACTGTAAGTGTGTACAATCACGGTCAATGTTCGTGTAATATCGATAAATGTTATATATAACTCCTAGCTTTTGTATAATAGATACATGATCGTGAAGCGAAAGAAGGAAATCACCGGTAGGTTTCCTCGACCCACGTTGTCTCCGAGCAAAGCATCACGGTGAATGCAACATTCGCCGAGAATTACGTTATAGATTTTTTCATGACTCACCGCAACAAGGAATTCATACTTTTGCCCTACAACCGTAAGTAAGTAGTGTTGCACTCTGGCTATACTTGTTGATTTGTACTTTATAAGCAACACGAACTTAGGTTTAATGACCATCTTGACATACCGTGTAGGTTCCATTGGATTCTAATTGTAATTATACCAAAACGAAATACGTAATATACCTAGATTCCCTGAGAGGGCCACTCACAACTTCACAACTATACGGAGTTTAATCATCGTAAACACATTTCCTCCATAGAAACTCTATTGTAGTCTTTCCTTCCTTTGCAATGGCTAAGGCTAACTTCTTGGAGTCACGTGGGGTGTTCGACGTGTTACATGCTAGAGGATGGAATATCAAGGGAAGGACGCGGCACATGATCAAAAATTCCGGTACTTGCTAGCTAGTACACATTAATCCTATATAACACTTCGTAGCAATGCCTCTCGAACTAACCAATTCTATTTTTGCGAAGCCACCAAGAAATAGTCGAGTCGCATAGCGTCTGTGGATACTATGTTTGCCACAACATGCAACTACTCATCGGTTCGCGATCACCAATGATCCTCGGGTTTGTCAATCTTTCAACAATTATTTCATATATACTTACCAATTTATATAAGCCCTAATTTAACCTTCATATCGACAAAGTTGCGAACATCGCCTGAAGCTGCGTTGGAGCAGAGCGAGCTCATAAAAATTCGATCATACCTTGCGTCATTCTGAGCAGACGGTCATAAATCCAAATGGGAGTTTCCACGATGTATAGCAGATTGAACTTGATTGAGATAGATTAAACATAATGGTACATGTGTGTAAATTAATGTACATTAATGGTTAAATTTAGTTAATTGATTTGTGAATTGGATGTGTGCTTGTTTACGAAATGAATGCAATTTTGATGTGCTACGAAATGAATGAGAATTGGATGTGCTTGTTTGAGAGGGCATGGCTAGCATTTCTGAGGCTAGCCAATAAACGTAAATAGATTTAGCAATGCAAAGACTACCACAGCGATGCGTAGATGAAACCGCTCGTGATAGTGGACTATCACGAGCGGTTTCATATACGCATCGTCTGTGGTAGTCGATCATCACGCACGGTTTCATCTACGCATCGTGCAGTGGTAATCGACTATCACGCACGGTTTTATCTACGGACCGTGCGTGGTAGTCGAATATCACGACGGTTTTATCTGAGCACGCTCGTGGTAGTCGACTATCACGAGCGGTTGCATCTACGCATCATGATGATAGTTAGACATGGTTGCTCAAACCGCTCTGTGATGACCATTAGCATTACTGACCCATAAACTCAGACGGCTCACGGAACCGTCTGTGATGGCGTTTTTGAACCGTCTGTGAAGGCCTTTTCTGTAGTAGTGTATACGACTTTTAATTTGCGAAAAATAGTTTGCAAGACAAAGTCAGTTAATCTTTGATAAATAATCACAATTATCATACACAAAATCTTTTCATTATCTCATATCATTTAAAACAAAACATTTGTATCATTACAATATCACTTATGTACACTCGAGCCAGGAGTACTTGAGGAAAGAGCAGGAGCACTAGCTTCTATGTTCCTTATGATCTCTGCCACCACTGGTGTGATCTTGACTTGAGCAGCAATACCTACTTCTTTTGTCTTAAACTTGGGCGCAGAGACAAGCTTCTGGAGATCAACAGAATCCCCATAAAGGAGATCAATCTTCAATAAAACTCGGTTTAAAGCTTGACTCGTTGCCTTCGTTAAAGATTGATATATGGTATTCTTCATGGCAGGTATGTGTTTCTAAATATATTTAATTTCATTATAGATATCATTTCTTAGTTCATCCAAGGTCATCTTGGTCGCAAGAGGAGTTATCAGAGCCTTCAGATGTTCTGCGATCTCTCGCAGAGAAGCTGAAATCTGGGAAAAGTTGTTCCCAGTAACTTGGGTAATTTCCTTGCCAGCCTTCATTAAGGTTTCCATCTTCTTTTCAAGATCTTATACGGCAATACGACCTCGTCTTTCCACTTCTTTCAAGTCTTGAATTTGAAGGTCTTTATTAGAAGTGGTCTTCTGAATATCCTCTTTTGTTTTTTCTAGTTCTGAAAAAAGAGCAAAAAAAAAAGAGAATAAAACTCATGCATGGCATATTATAAATCAAATACTCTATAAGGACAAAGGGAGATCCATTACCTTCTTTCTCCTTAAGAAGTATCTTGTTTTGTTCAAAGAGATCATGACTTTCTTTAGATTGTTTGTTCAGGATCTCTTGGAACTTCTCATTCTTCTCAGTCAAGAGGCGGATCTCTTCGGTCTTCTGTGCTATGACCACCGCACTCTCCTCAGATCTTTTTTCTATCCCAGATAATTTTAATCTGAGAGCTTGAAATGCAGATTTAGCATTTTTTTTGTTCGGCTTTCGCCAGTAAACATTCTCTGTGAAGTAAATAAGGGCATAAGTTATTTATTTAAATTAGAATCTTACGACTAAATAATAATTTACTACACTTACTTCTCTTTTTCTTCTGCAAAAGCTTTAATCTCCTCCACCATGTCAATATTGACTCTCCAGCATCTTTTGACAGATGTCATGAGGTCCTGAAGGTCTTTCTTTTCAATTCTGGGAGGTGAACGTTCCAGAAGAATCTCATCCTCAGGTTGATCCAGTTGCACCAGACGAAAAACTCCTCTGGCTGGATCAATACTGGTACTCTATGGCTCCTAAGACATTCTATAAGTCATATTCTATACTGATAAATTTAAAGAAATATTATCAGGATACTAGTCTTACCAAGGTATGATCACCTTCATCTTGAGTTTCAATGGTCTCATGGACCACCTCCTCAGAATGACTGATCTCACAAACCACCTCCTCAGAACGGTTGGTCTCATGGACCACCTCTTCCGTTCGATCCTCTTGAGAAGACCTCTCTGTCTGGACCTCCTTGTCCAGCGGTGCCCCTTGGGACGTCTCTGCAGTTGTCGCCAAGACATCTAGAACCACTTCCTCAGTGGTCCTAGGAGGTCCTTCCATCAGCAGAATTTCTTCTGCTGGGGATTCTTCTGTCGCCAACGCAATTCGTGGCAAATTTTGCTCTTGAGCAGTCAGTTGACCTCTTTCTGGGTCTAGCGGTAAATCAAAGCTAAAAGAAAAGAAGAGGTTAATCATTTCAAAACTGAAATTATAATGGTATAATCAAATAACTTACTCAATTTCAAAGCTGCTTTCACTAAAGAGCGACATAAAGTCGTCATTTACAGTGAAAGTGGGTCCTCTCCTTTGCTCTGACGAAGAAGGAACTAAGGCCAAAGAGGCCTTTGGCCTTGGAACCCTCTGAAGAGGCATCTCCTCTTCTGATTCTTCTGATGATCCTTCACCCTAGGCCACCCCAGTCAATAAAGTTGATATAGAAGACACTAGCTGGGGGTTAGAGACATATCTGGAAATGAGAGTCTTGGCTTTTGTTTTTGATACCTTTCGGGTGGAAGATCTTGGAAGAGCAGGAATTGAGGCAAGAGGTATTGGAGAAGCTAATGTTGAGGCAGATGTGGGTTTTGTCTTCTTTGGTGCAACAAAAGGTCTGGAAGTAATCCTTGCACTCTGTGCCAAAGAAGGGGAAGAGCTCGCACCGACATCTGAGATGGGACGTTTCTTTGATGTCGTCTATTCAGAAAATATAAAAATTAGACATAAGCAAGTCCACTTCTTATGTTTAATTAATTTCTATGAATACTTACCACTGTGCGATCTTTCCTCAGTGATAAGGTCGTCCCAATCAAGCTTGGGGGCTGCTCCTCTAAACCGATTGGTTCCTTTTCTAGAACTCGATTCTTTAACAAGACCGAGGTCCGAGCTAGGACCTCATCATCTGAGAGAGCTACAATGCAATAAAAAGTTACTTACTTTTTACTATGAAATTCAGTTCAAGTAAAAAAGATGAGTAAAATATTACCATCCTCAGGGACGTCACAGTTACAAGATAATATCTCTTTCTTCTGAAGAGGGAAGATCTTGTTCTTGAGGAAGTCGTGAACGATCTTTCGTCCAGATATACCTCCTTCTACCAGGTTACTGATCACCAGAACCACTTTCTTCTCATCTTCTGTAAGCTTAATGTCCTTATTAGCAGCTCGGTTTTTGGTGGACTACTCCGGTGGCGCACTACGATTGTAAGTAATTCTACTTTTTTTCAAAACTTCAGAATAAAACCATTCCTTGTTTCATGACTGGTTGGCATCTTTGGTAGCTAAGAAAGGGAACACTCTCTTATTGGCATCTTAAAATTTAAAATAAAAGGATTCCAAAGCACCAACACCTTTCTTGTTGCAGATAATTTGGTAATAAAACCTAAACAAACGCAAACTAGGGACTATCCCTAGAAACGCCTCAAATATATGGGCAAAAATACTAAGTACCAGAACTGAATTCGGTACAAGGTGAACCAATTTAATTCCATAATGGTTTAAAACTTCGATCAAAAAATCACTCTCAGGCAAGCGGAGGCCTGCCCGGAGGTAAGGCACGAAGAGTACCGTGAAACTAGCCAGAGGGTTTGGTTCAACCTCTCTCCCCGGTGCACGCCACTCGATGAGAGCCTTTTCTGTAAGATGTCCATCTTGCTCCAGTCCTTGGAGCTCCTCTGCTGTTAGCATCGATGATCTCCATCCCGCCATTGTCTTGATTCAATGACGGACTGTAGGTTCTTTCTTTTCGAAGGTTCATGGAGGATGAAAGGTACACGGTGAAAAGGAAAGTGAAAAGCAACTAGGGTGAAAGCGTGCCCGAGGAGAGGTAAAAATCTGTATATATACCTTTGGTGCATTTAAAACCCACTACCGGAAGGATGTAACTACTGCGCCTCGATTGGTGGTAAAACGACACGTCATGTCCGGTCAAGGAGGTTGTTCCGCGCGTCAGAGATGTGTAAGAAAAGTAGTTGGAAAGTCTTTTCTTTTTTCAAAAGTTATCCTCATCTTATGTTCTTTGACATAGAAATTACCTTGATATGTGTTTCAAGAGAAGATCACCTGATTATCAAGATTTTTTCCTTTCATTCACTTCTTGGAGATTTCACAGAATGAATTGACTTCTTGAAAACCTTGGAAGCATAAAATCCAGGGATTATAACATCAAGATTTTTAAAAAGTCAAATTTATTCTATAAAATCTATCTTCTTCATGATCTCTACAATCATGATACATCATCTATTCAAATTGGAGAAGTTTGAGTGGTCTACGATAAAGTGGAGACAAAGAAGGTAGAGAGTCTCTAAGAGGATTTTTCTTATTCTTTCCCTTCTAGGGGTTATTTATAAGACAGTAACTTATGGTGGAATTAAATAAACCAGATGGAAGTTCAAAAGATAAGATTTTATTAGAGTTTGTTCCTAATAAATCAATGAAGACTAAAATATATTTGTCCCTTTGGGAATTGCTTTCATAAATATGATTAATGCTCCAGTTTCTTAAAAGAAATAGTTACTTACAACTCAAGTAAAACTATCTTCTTGACCAAGTCCAAATTCTGATTAAAAACCTGATCAAGTAAGTTATTTTCATTTGAAGTTGAGGGGCTAGCTGACGAGGATTGTTGACCAGTCAATTATCCAAGTATATCTTTATTCACTTATTAATAAGTAAGCACGGTTTTGCTGGGCCCAAGTTTTCTTTCTGGGCCTAAGATCAATCGAACAGTCGGAAGGTGGGCCTATAAAGTCTTTCCTTTAACTGTCCCCCAAAACTCCCTCCGGAGGCCCAGCAAGACCTCCTCAAGGACTTCTCCAGGACCTCCTCAAAGACCTCTCCGAGACATCTCTAGGACCTCTCCCCCACAGAGGAGGTCCTAGAGGGTGGTTACCCACGTGCGATTAACAGCGGTTGCACGTAGAGATATCAGCGATAACGGTCATCACGAAGGGACGCGACGATTGGCGAGAAGAGACGCGACGATTGGCGTAAAGAGGCATCACTGCTAATAACTGCCGACTCTCATAAAACTATAAATAGCCCGGCCTGTGTGCCCTTGTAACATAGATTCACATCCAAGCCCTAATCCACGTGTATTCACAACCATTTTCCCTGTAATCAAAGCATATCCTTTGCAATACACATTTTCCATTCTAAGTCCCTTGGTGAACAGATAGTAATTTCTATTTTTTTCTTTATTATATTCTTGTTTGTTCGTTCTGTGACGAAAGTCTCAGACGTCGACCGGGGGGGGGGGGAGGGCAAGATCTTCGGTGGCTCTTACTCTAGGTCCAGGTCTTCTTCTTTTACACCACCGTCTGCTCAGCCAAGACCCCCAAGGAGTGGGAAACTATCCACCTATCTGGACAGCAATACGGTGGATTTCAACTCAAAAGCTTCGAAATTTTGCAATGGTGGCAAGCTCATAAGTTAACATATCCTGTGCTATCCATACTTGCATGTGATATGTTAACTGTTCATGTCTCGATGGTTTCCTTCGAGTCTGCTTTCAGTATTTCTAGAAGAATATTGGAGGAGAGAAGAACAAGTCTCACAAGTGAGATGGTGGAGATACTTCTAACTGTGAAGGACTGGGAACAAGTTGATTCACGAACACAACACTCTGTGGAAAATCTACAACTATCGGAGGTGTTTGAAAATCTGTACCTAGACAACGACATGTAGAACAAGGATGTACGTAGAGCTATAGGTTGTACTCTTTTTCCTTTGCTAATGTTTTCTCATGTTGAGTTTTTACTTGGCAAAAGTTTTAATGAGGCGGCAATTTGAACATTAATAAAGCTCTTTATTACATTTTCTATATGCTTGTCTCATTTTTTACTATTTTCATATCTATTTCTGAATTCTACGCATTTTCTGATTTGTTTGATTTTTTTCGGGCCTAACGGGCTAAGTGGGCCGAAAAGGCCCGTCGGGCTCAATGGGCTCGTGTCGGCCCAGCATGGCACGAATGACTGATGGGCCGCCTCCTCGGCACGTGGGCCGACACGTCCCACCTAATAGCCGGGCCACGATGGGCCGTGTCGTGCCGCCCATTTGGCCAACACTAGTGGAAACCCTCCCCCGTTCTACGGTTGTATTACGCCCCCAGCGTTGCATCTGGGCCATTGGTTCCGTTCTACGGTTGGCGGAGGGGGGATGGTGACATTGCAATCGCTGGTTTGATGGGAGAGCTACGCAGATGGCTAAGATGTGGGGGTTTGGGGATTTGAAGCTGTGGGGGCACCTAGAGATCTAGTGTGTATGGCTGACGTGTGGGCCTCAATGTTCGAGTATGGGAGTCCTTGTCACTAGGGGTGCAAACGGAGCGGATATCTCGGTGCAGTTGATTCGCGTAGTCATCCTTGAGTCTCAACAACCGAAATATCACGGGATCATGTCCCGGTTAAATCCACAATAAAACTACCTAACATGTAGTGGTGGGACTCGAACAAGGGCGATAAGCACACAACAGTGGTACCATACCAATTAAACTAGCCACTAACCACCCGTGGGCAATTTACCAAAGGGATTGTCTATTTATAAGGTGATTGAAATTTTCTTAAGTATAAATCATATTTTTTATCTATTAGATCAATATCCAATCATATGACACACCAATCTCTACACAAATCCAATGATCATAACAAGTGATTTAAACTTAAGAAAAATTCAGACGACTTAAAAATAGCAAGGCTGTTTACGAAATTAATTGACCACGCTCTTTTGTGCGGCCTGTCTTTACTTAGTTTTACAATATCTTTGGTAATATTTGTCAGGTCATCAGTTGGTCAATGCGATGTTGTCACAACTGACAGTCTCACAGGAAGAAAATTATTAAATGAGAAACCACAAGTGCTCAACAGTCAACGGTCATCATTTGGCTGATAAGTTGACCATGAACCACAACAACGGCAGGCAACCAAGGCAATGTTGCATTTTTCAGTCCTTCACCTACCAACAGATTGCTTACTCCATAAGCCTACATTATACAAACATCCGATAGAATCGAGAAGAATCAAAAGAACATAGTATATCAATTGGTCTGACCAGTCAAGCGATAATCTTTTTCTTCTAATAAGAACAATTAATCAAATCACAAGGTTCTTTCTCTAAAAAAAATAATCACAAGCTTCTGAATTTTTCAGTGTGATCATCACAAGACATGATGTTACATCTGCAGTTTGCACCCTGCCAACGAGTTTAATTTACACAATTGTCCCGACGAGAGATAGGCTGAGAGATAGCTAATGGAGAGCATAGGTGACAATGAGCGCGGCAACCATGAGCACGTAGGCGACAGCCTGATCCACCGCCTTGCCGTCGACCCTCCTCGCCGGCGTCGCCGCACCGTCCTGCGGGTCACCTTTCGCCTGCCTAGAGAGCCCCGGCAGCAGAGCCGCTACGGCCGGCATCGCATAAGCTCTCACCGGGCTCATCATCTCCATTACTACAGAAGTAGAACACTCGCAATTTGCAAAAAACCAAACTACTCAACACTTGCAATTTGCAAAAACCAAACTACTCCTTGAGATATAGCAAAAGGATGTTCAAGTATCTATGTGTTTGTATGCAGCTTGCCTGTCATTTGTGGAGCTTGAGTTGTCATATTTATAGGGTCGTCACAGCAATATCATGCTAATGGCTTTGTCAGATGTATTGAGACAGCATTTGATGAAGAGCGATGGGCAAGTCGTGGACTCTTCATAAATGGCGGCGGCCCGCCCGCGTCTTTCATTTTTTGCATGCATACATGCATCTGCTTTGAATAACGGTTACGGGCAACAGGGGTATAGCTCCAAATGAAAATAATTATGTACGACCTAGGTAATATGCACGTGAGGTTGGATCCTATATAGAGTAGTATGGCATATGCTATCAGCTTTAATTTTGTTAACTTCCCCGTCGATGAATTTCAAGATTTGTCATGTCACTTGTCATGCTATAAGTCGGGTCTAAACTCGCATGCATACG
The DNA here is from genome assembly GCA_036346405.1 of Phyllostachys edulis. Classification (NCBI taxonomy): domain Eukaryota; kingdom Viridiplantae; phylum Streptophyta; class Magnoliopsida; order Poales; family Poaceae; genus Phyllostachys; species Phyllostachys edulis. The sequence continues at coordinate 74,761,055 of CM070561.1, forward strand.
AGATTCGACCTAGGTAGAATTATTTTCCACCGCAGATGTATTGAAAAAGAACATGTGTAGGATAAGGAGACGATGGAGAGAGACCTCTAATTTTGGAGACAAAAGGCATTTACAGAAAGTGTGCGTGTGATGTGACTGTACGTCTTCTTTGTAATTAAGAAAAGTACGATTCATCCCGCACTGAGAGCCTGAGACAAAACACACAATGGAGGACACGGCAAAGAAACGCCAAAGGACTTGCTCCGGCAGAAGGAAGCTGACCCTCACTCTCGTCTTTGCTTCACGTGTCGATTTTGACTGGCCCCAGAATGTTCATTTACACAGTCAAGTAAGTTCCCCTTTTTTTTCGAGATTGGAATAGTCAAGTAAGTGATGACAGAGAAATTTCCTTCTGTAGAGGGTAAGATAAAACAAACTTGGACTGCCTCTTCTTCTGGCCCGGTCGATCGTGACTCGCGAGGAGTTTGCCAGGCGCATCTCCGGGAGATTGCGCAGGATTTTCAGGTGCAACCGGCGAAACAAGCATGCGTGGTTGACTGGCTTGTCTCGATCCACAAGCTGCCTGCGCGGCTGCGCCTGTGGTCCGTGGCGAAAAGGCGAAGCATTTCCCGTGTTGTTTGTTCGACGCGACCATCCACCCGTCCATCGTTCGTAACTTGGACTGGAGACCGAGTTCATGGCTGCAGACTTCACGCGGCGCCTTTGGGCGCTTTGTTTCCGCGCATGCGTACCGAACAATCCATTCGTACGAGCTGGATGGGGATTGTCCGGAAGAATTTTTTTTACTGAACTTTGCACTGTGCAACTTTTGGCTTCGTTTTTTCCCTTTCACTTGGATAATTGCTTTGATCCCAACTGTGCTAACAGTAAATGCAAGCAAAATTCACCATTCCGATTAAGGTTTTCACCGTGTGAATCTGTATCCTAGTTCGGCCATGGCAGAACTTTTAGGCCTGTTTTGCACAAGAACGACCGTGCGGACCTGTATCCTAATTCGGGACTGTTAGAACTATATGCCTATTTTGCACAAGTACGACAAGTTTTAGCATGCCTATTTTGCATAAGCATGACAAGTTTTAATGTATTTGCAACGCTACATGTACATGATTTATCCTCCACCATTCAAAGATTTTGTGACCGTAGGATGTGCCTTGAGATTTGTGCTTCGACGGCGGCGGGGGAGTCCTCTCCAGCAAACTTGGCAGGCATAGAGGGCTGCGCTTAAGGTTTAACATTGCCCAATCTTAGATTTCAGAGAGGGGGAGGGATAAGTTCCCAATGGTGGGCAACAGCAGAGGAGGCACCAGTGGCAAGTTAGGTTTTGGTGTGGGACACCAAGAAAACGATCATGGGGGTAGATCTGGGCGACGGAGGAGGCGAGGCGAGCGGCAGCACTTCCGTATTAGGTTTTGGTTTGTATGTATCTCGAGGCCGATTTTCAAGGAGAAAACAGATATATGATGCCTAAATAGACCCATTAATTAAACGCTTCTCTGAACTTATTGTTCATACTTATATTCCATGGAATTTAGTAAAACGCATCGCGATGGTTTATTGTGTTACATCGAAGGATGCAACTATGTAAGCTGCTTAATATTATCAAGTCATTTGGCGTAGAAGTAATGTGGGTGTTCGATACCAAATTAACAAAGTAAAACAACAACTCGAGTTCATATTTGACGCACATCCCATTTGTACGTGAACATGAGTACATTCGAATTAGCCTTCGAATACATTTCGAGATGATTATGTATGAGCGTAAATATGGTTTGACATTATCCAGTCCAGATTCGATCTGTTTTCACCCCTAGGCTAGGCTAGCATACCCAGTCAATTGAGTCACAAAACTAACAATCAACTTTACAAGCTAGCTAGGTGCTCAGAGCACGGCCGGTCCAACTGATCAGTGCACGAGGTAGGTGACGACGAGCGCGGCGACCATGAGCGTGGACGCGACCGCCTGGTCGACGATCCGCCTCGCCGCCGTCTCTGGTGCCGCGCCGTCCGCGAGCCGCGCCGCCGCGCCGGGCACGAGGAGCGTCACGCACGCCTTCACGGACCTCATCTGAGCTCGGAATCGCAGAAGATGGGAAGGTGTAACAGCAAGCTGCTCTGTCGTGTACTCCACTTGTGCTAGTACTTGGAGGCTTGGAGCCGAGGTCGAGCTGTGGCTTGTGAGACGGGAAGCTAATTTGGTGCCTACTTATACAGGGCATCGAGTTGGGGAAGCTGTGATGGATTGCCAGTCAAAGATGAGTAGGAAGGTCGAGCTTTCCTGGCTGCCGATCCGGGACGCCAGCCGCAAATAAAGGAAGTTGGCATTGCTTCGCCGCGTTGGTTCGGGGGCCGCAAATAAGGGAAGTTGGCATTGCTTCGCCGCGTTGGTTTGGGCGTTGGATTTTCCCCCTTCTCGTGGTACAGTAGTAGAGTAGAAGGTGCTCTGAATTGAAACTCCATGGTATCAAGTGCGGATGCATACCCGGTCAACAATTCTGACTTTCCTGGCATCACAAGACTAAGGATCTGTTTGGTTTGCATCCTACGGTTGGTACGCCTAAGTTTAGAAGTGTCACAGCTCATTAGGTAGGCATTTGATTTCTTACTAGACTGAAGCTGTCACAGTTCCTTAGACGAATTTAGAAGGCTTTGCCACAAGTGTGGTGGAAAAAAAGAACGGTATGATTCTTTGGCACGCCACAATACTAAAAGATTACCTATCTTTTCTCGTTAAGACCACCCCTCTATCTCTTTCCTTCCCATACTCCACTCACCACCACCACCACCATGGCCATCATGGAGAGTTTATGAGGATTGTCCCACTGCTACGTCTCTCTTCTCAAGTAACACATATCTTTACATCCATTACCTCTCCACATCCACCATCCCTTCTTTCTCCTCATCTCACTTCCCTCTCATACATGCAGATCTGGAGGCCTCTCCATATTCTACAGCAGCAGCTCAACACCACCCAGTTTGAATGCACAATGGATGGTCTGTTAGCTATGGTTCTGGACTGTTTGTAATGGCACATTGTTTTTCTATGTCTATAAAATATCTTTGTATGATGCCTATATGGTTCTGCATTTTGAGTAAATATTTATTATTTTTATTTTTTTACGTGAGTTCTCATTTTTCTTTTTGAATAGAGGCTTGTATCATGTTGTCCTCCATGCTTCACATGCCAAGATTGTTGAGTCAGCATTGGCCAAGTGAGAGGTGGTGATTGATGCGGACTTTCGGATTTTTAGTCAGGTTTGCATTGTATCTGCAACCATTTGTACCTTTTACTTTGTATTATGTAGAATACTAGAATTATATAGTGAAATGCACTGATTGTTTCTAGGCTACACACGATCAGTCTAGGCATGATAAGTCTAGGCTAGTGAGACAGTGAGATGGGTAAGTCTCACTAGCAACGACGAGCGGCAGTTCAGCGAGGCACAGACGCTCGGAGCGAGAGAGGATGGCACCGCCTTCCTTACCTTCTTCCAACGCCAAAGATTGTCCCTGTGGCTACAAGAAAACATCAAATGTGCTCCCTACTGCTGTCATTGCCATTAATCCATGGTATATCCTAATGCTTCATGTGTTTTGATTTATTTTCACTATTGATGGATGCTCCCTTATTTGCCTATTTTTGTGCTTCATGCACTTGTTGGTGTTCATTCGGCTTGGATCCCTGATTGCACATACATGTTGGGTGGATGTCAGCCTTCCAGCCTTGGCCATGTAGCAAAGTTCTTTGACCAGCGGTCTGCTCTCGTATCCGGTGTATACCATGTGTTTGACAAAATGCTTAACTACTAACATTATTTTGGGTTACTATTGTTGTTGCAGGCTGCATCGACCATAGCCTCAAGACAAGGGTGCCAATCTTTTTTTGTTGATCCACTCATACTCTCATAGTCATAGTGAAGGTTAGAGTATATTGGTGATTTTCAATAAATATAACACCCATGCTTAAGAGTACTACCATTATTTTGGGTTACTATTGTTGTTGCGGGCTGCATGGACCATAGACTACGAGACAAGATTGCAATTTTTTGTTGATCTGCTCATAGTGAAGTTTAGATTATATTTGTGATTTTCCATAAATATATCACCCATGTTATGGACTTCAGAATTATTCTCGTTGTATGGTACATCATTAAGGTAGCTTTTAGTAGATAGCTTTCCTTTCCCTAAGAGTTTACTGACACTAGTGTCATCTCATGCTCCTTAGTTCAATTTTCTTTCAATTTTCTTCATTTTCTTTAGCATGCCGAAACTTCTTGTTGTTCTTATTAACTTCAAAGGCTTAAAAATAAAGTGTCAAATGTATGCACTATGAGTATTTCTATGTTGAAATTTTCTTCCCACGTCATGGGATTTACTCATATGTCCTTCAAACAACAAAGCCTTGCCTTTTAGTGATAGATTATTATGCTCCTGACTTCCCATGGCAAAGCACTCTGATATGAATAGGGCTGATAATGGGTTAGGTTGAAATGGGTTAAATGGGTTGGATTTTCGTTTGGGTTGGTTTTGGGTGGGTGGAAACGGGTTGAGATAGTTAATGGGTTGGATTTTAAGTAAAAACGAGTTAGGTTGGCACAGGTTGAAAAAATTTGGGTTCCTACGGGTTGAACCCGTGGGTTTTCTATGCTCAACTGATCGGGTCGACAGTGACTGATGTGTTGTTCACCAATAGTGGTGGGTGCAGCTAGCTAGATAGTTAGGCCAATGTGTTGTGGACCCCATGGACTGAGTGAGCTCGACCTTTGGCTAGTGTGCAGATGAGACTGAGAGATGCTCCTAGCTAGCTAAGATTTTTCAGTAGGCTTTTTGCTCATGGAGAGAAACGTCCTGGTGCTTTGGACCTCTTCTTCTTCCCCATGTTTCCTCATCTCTCTCTCCTGGTGCTTTTTCAGCCGGATGTTTGCTCCATGGAGAGCCATCTCTTTCTCCCTCTTGGTGGCCCTCTGGTGCCGCCACGGTGGCAACCCCTCGCCCGGCTTCTCGGCCACCACAGCGCCAGGTGCTCCTCCTTCGCTGGTGCTCGGTGCTGCCAGGTGCCCTCGACCAGCCGGCGCCCACGCCGCGCGACATGCCCGACTTCGCTCGGCCCCACCACGTGTCGTCTCCTCCTCTCCCTGCAGCCCGGCGCCCTCGGCCCTTAGCGCTGCGCTTTACATCTCTTGGCCGTGGTGCACTTTCATGCGGACGCTAGCTAACCTTTGTGCTTCAACTCGGCTCGGCGACGACTCGAAGGACTTCATGCCGACTCCTTCACGGTGCGTGCAACATCTTCTCATTCGTCGCCACAAAGCACGCGCCACTCGATCCGCCACAAGGTTTAGGCGCGGCAAGAAGGACCGGCGGCACCGTGCATGATCAAGAACATGACGAGGAAGAACAAGACTGGGATGGGTTGAAAATGGGTTAGAAATGGGTTGAACCCATACTGAGATAATTGGGTTGGGTTGAATTTGTATGTGGGTTAGGTTGGGTTGGGTTTTGGAGGTGGAGCAATGGGTTGGGTTGGGTGCATGTGCCTTATAGAAATGGGTTGGGGTGGGTTTGGGTGGGGTTTTAACCCACTAGCACCCCTAGATATGAATGGTTTCACTATTGATAGATGGTATGGTCTTTTGTTAACAGATGAAATGTTCTTTTACAATATATCTATCTAAAAGAGGAACTAGGAGAAAATGTACATCAGATTTGTTTGCCAAGTTTGATACCTATAGAAACCTAACAGAGTAATATGAGAGTTAGGTGAAGATATAACTAATTTGGTAACATTCTATTACATATTAATATTAGCCATGGGTGTCATGGTAAACTAGAAATGCAAATATTTTTGAAGTATCTAACAACATCCAGTAGGCAGTATTTTATGCTACAAATTTGATCGACGGTTCGACACATGGGCACCTGGTTTGTGCATATACGAGGAGCTGAACGCTGTGGTCACAAGGAAACGGGGAACATATTACAATGCGTTGTTAGGAAGGGCTAGCTGAAAATTTGTGTTTACATGGAAAAAAAGTGTAATAATATTTTGCACTTTTGGTTCATATCTGAATGTATGTGGGTTGCTAAGACTATTCCCTGTTTCTTGTGTCCCTGTTTCTTGTGTTTATATGTGATATCATAGGCAACATAACAGGTGTTCTCATTTGTGTTTTGCCGTACTCCCTGATTTATTGAGAGTATGTATTGTGCTATTGGTTTCTTCCTGAACTGGTAACAATTATGGCATTTGTTAATTCAATTTGACCGGTAACTTCATATTATTTATAGGCTACATTTGATATTGTCTTGACATTGTCTTGTAAAGAGGACCACATCTTGTAGGACAAACTAAACTGCAAGTGACATCCTGTATGCGTGTTGATGATGTTGGACCCGATGAGATAGTAGCTTGAAATGAAATGTTAGGCAAGAAGAAAATTGTTTCTATATTTAGAGAAAACTTTGATGTCCAATGCATCCATTGCAAATCTTTCATCTTTGTTAGTTATCTTTAAAGCTTGCAATTTACTTTCCTACAACTACGATTATGTTTCTTTAATGTAAGTTCAATGAGCTAAGTAACATAACATTACAAGTTCATGGGGCTGAGAAAGTAAAATGCAAGTTTAGAGAGCTAAGTGGTACAACCTCATAAGTTTAAGGGTTGAGAAAGTAAGATACAAGTTCAGATAACTAAGTGGCACAACCTCGCAACTTTAAAGACCTATAATACAATTTTCTCTTAATTTAATGAGTGCTGGCTTGCCATTTACTTTCCTGCAACAAGGATTGTGTTTTAATGTTTCACGTGATGAGCGTATGTAACATGCACAGTATTTGGTGTAACAAGTAACATTAGGCTTTCCGGGCACTCAACTAGTCCATGAATACAAACCATTTTTTCTAAAAGAAAATGGAACTCCGGTCGGCTAGTTGCGGCGTGCGCAGGATGCTTGGCAACGATCAGCCCAAGAGAACTCCACGTCCACGGGGGTGGTCCAGCCGTGGAGATAACTAGGCCCAGTTGATATCCACGGTCCTTCTATCGTGTCTACTCTACATTCTCAAGGCAGTCAAGATGTCACCTGATCCTAAACATCAAAGTGCCATAGCCAGCAAACAAATGCATGAGCTCAATGCAAATGCTAGCTCCACCGATCCTGCTGCATAACGCATAAATAAATGGTACCACCCCAGTAGAAAACTAAGAATCCCGAAAATAGAATTGGGCAGTGACGAATCCAAGATGAAAATATAGGAGAAGCTCTACTGTTGAGACTATAGCACAATATGAACATACCAAAGCTACATCTACTAATCTTTTGCCATTAGAATATCAAATTCATACATAAATAGCAAGAGAACAAATTAAAAATGTAGAATACAATAAATTTAGTACCTTGCTAATGGATAATGTGCCCCCAAATGTTCATAAATATGTGAGTACCGATCTGTAGATAAGAAATATTAAATTTAGTGATACAATATTAAATAGTGAATATTCACGAATTCACTGGCTAATGGCTAATGGCTAATGGCTACTGTCAATTAAATAACAATTTGCATCAGTACAACAATCATAAATTAAGGATTCACTCATTCACAGATGACCGATCACAGATTCACTGGCTGCCTAACCCTCATGGTCACAGGCTCACGGCCTCATGCCCCCACCACTTCACCAGCTCCCCTCACACACACACTGCCTCACCCGCACCGCTGCACAACATTTTTTTTTGAGGATTTTCACATTTCACTACCTCGTCCTCTCCGATGCGCCGAACGGCCGATGCCACCGCGCGCCACCTGCCAAGCACTAGCCCTGGCCACCGCCACGCCACGCTTCGGCCGCCGAGTGGCCAACCTCCTCTAGCTTCACTCACGTCGCCGCCTCCTCGCCGAGCCGCTAACCGCCTCCACCTCCTCCATGCGACCACCTCCCTTCCCTCCTCCTCCGCCGCATTAGGCTGCCGACTCGACGGTGATGGTGAGTCTCTCTCCGACTCGGCCTCTCCATGTCCCGTGACTCCGTCTCTGAGATTGAATCTCTAAAGTCTGAATCTCTGATTGTATTTGGGATTTTGGGCCAGGATTCGCCACTGATTTGGGCCGACTAGGGCGCTGGGCCTTAGACACCGACTGGGCCTCATGCTTTCTTCAATCTTCAACCTCCGACTTCGGCTCTTCTTCAACCTCTGGTTCTTCTTCAACCTCCGGGCCGGGTCTTCTTCAACCTACGGTGGGAGGAGTGGGTGCCCGAGCACCCATAAGCACCTACGGTGGATTCGCCCCTGGAATTGGGTATCTGAAAACTGGAATTGGGTATCTGAAAACTGCTGATGGTTGTCGATCATAGAAGCAAGGCATTCACCACAAAGACCTGCACTTGATGAGCAGGTCCTCTCAACACTAATACTCATGTAACAGGATCAACTCTGCAATAACACTTCCTTCGTAGATCGTACTAGTACTGATCACAACACACACACACACTTATCTACACCGCTGCTTCAGTGAAAGAGCCAGCCTGCACAAACTACTACTAACACTGATGACAATTGGCAACATTCACATTGGAGTAGGAGCACCACTAGTAGTTCCAACTTGAGTCTTGCACGAACTGTGGTCTACAGCAGCTAACCGGATCGGTCTTGATTCACACTGATTGAGGCGGCTCAGATGCCGCCGGCGCCGGCGCCGCTGAGGATGTTGAGCGCGGCGAGGGCGGCCTTCTGGAGCCTCTCCCTGTCGTCCTGGAGCGCCCTGCCCTTATCGGCCACGGCCTCCTTGGCCTGCTCGATCTCCGCCTCGATCTCGCCGCCGCACTGCTCGATCTCGCCCGTCATCTTCAGCATGCTCTGGAGGGCGTCCTGCACCTGCTGCGACACGTCTGCGGGGAGACAATCCACGGCCGTGTTAGCGTCGGCAGTTCAGCATCCTTACTGTCATCTGGGACGCGAAACAGATGCCTAGAATTCTAGTATCGGCTTGCAAACAATAGGCGACCCAATGTATGATCATCCATGCATCTGTGAATCATCTGTAGTGTATGCGTTTCGGAATCTAGCAAGTGAACTACGCGCACGTCACACATCAAGTAGAGGTAGTTTCTACAGGGGATCTCTCCCCTCTTTTGCGAATTTGATACTACAATTTCACATGTACTGGATAAATAAGATAAATAATCAGAAGGCAATACACCAACCAAATTAATCATAACATGTCGAAGCGGAATGGGGAAATAAACCAACTCGAGAAGAACCAAATGGATTAGGACCAAATCGCAATTCTAAGTAGGCGATGCCGATGGATTCAGTTGATTCAAACAACGCGAGGCTCAGGGCTCGACCCCCGTACCTCAAATCAAACTATTCCCCAAAAAATTAAATACGCTGGATGGCTTAAACCCCCCAAATCTAGGTCGAATCGCATCGATCGAGCACGAGCACAAACTGGGAAAACCAAACGAACCCCACGCGCGATCGCGGCGAGCGAGCAAACTTGGGGAGGAGAGCGAGCGAGCATGCACCACAACGAGACGGGAGGCCTAGGGTTTCAGGGGGGCGCTTACCGAAGAGGAGCGCGGAGAACTTGGACTCGCCGCCGCCCTCAGCCGCCGCGCCGACGAAGGCCTCCTCCCCTGCCGACGGCGCCGCCGCGTGCGATCCCGACGGCGAGTGCGACATCTCTCTCTCTCTCTCTCTCTCTCTCTCTCTCTCTCTCTGGGTGTTTGTATGTGCGTGTGTGCGTTGTGGATGCGGGCTGGAAGCGATCGCCACCGTTGGTACTTATAAGGACGGGAGGCCCACGCAAGTGATTCGTGGGCGGGAAATCCGCGAAAGAAAAAAACTTGTCATGGTTTTTCCAAAAAATACTGGGGTTTTTTGTCGGAGGAGCGACGAGGCCTCTTTGCACCGGCCCAGTTGCGGCAACAAAACTGAGTATTGCCAAGCATTTTCAGTAGCAGTAGGCAGTCCACTCCACTGTATAGAACACGTGTCTGTGTCCGCATGTTGGAGGGCTGGAAATGGAATCCTAGTCTACAGGAACTAAAAATGAAAATGAGTGGAAGATTTTAAAGAGGCATTTGAATGTTTCGTAGGGAAGAATTACGAGAATTCGGGAGTACGGAACCTGCAATTTGTCATGTGTCAGAAATAACAAACTTTTATGTGGTTTGCACCTTTTTTTTAAGGCTATGAGGTTGGCAAACTTGTATTTACAGACCTTTTGGGACATTATTTTTTAGTAAATTGCTTTGAGGTGGTTCAAGTTGGAAAAATACATTTTTATAATATTATAGGAACTTTTGAGATATTAGTTTTTTTAGTAAATTGCATTGTGGGTCACTGAACTTATCGGAGTGATAAAGTAGATCATCGTTCTTCCAAAATGCATATTTGGGTCGCAAAACTCATTTAAGTGAGTTCCTGTAGCCACCACCTATGCCAACGAGGATCTCATCTGTGACATGGAGGCCAACATGGCAACCGGCAAGGGTCTCACTCTCATGTAAGGCCATGTACAATGCAAAGTGGTGTCAGATTCATCACCTCATTGCCACGTCACTCAGGTGCTAGATTTGCTTTTTTACTCCAGTGGTTACCACCATCTTCCACCTCCAAGTGGGACCCACAACACATTAAAAAAATAAAAGAAAAACCAGCACAGTAAGCGTCGCTCTTTCATCTCTCCCGCATCGCTCCCTTCTCTCTCTCCCCTCAAAACACAGCAGCGCCACCGCCATCAATTCACTCGGCTCCGGTCATCTCCTTTTCCACTGGTGAGTCCTCCGCCCCTCTCCATCCCCTCTACTTATTCCTCTTGAAGGACTGCTTCACTACGCTGTGGATCGACATTAGCACCAAACCCTAACCGGCGGCAACATGCCGCCATCCATGGCGGATGCGGCGGAAGGCCTCCATCCACCTTGATCCGGAGGCGAAGGGCCTCGATCCTGGATTGGAAGGCCTCAATCCATGGTGCGGCGGTGCGGTGGCCTCCATCCATGATGTGGTAGCCTTCATCCATGGTGCGGCGGCTTCCGACGATAACGGGGGCGGTCAGGGGAGCACCGACGTGGCGACGCCTTTCAACGATAGCAGCAACAATTTGAATGCATGGTGAGCCGACAGGTGGGCCACCAATATATTTTTTATTTGTTGGCATTGGTGCATCTACTTGCATCGGTTATAGAAATCTCACTTCTAGGAACTCCCCATATAGTGTGCATCATCAGTGCTTGATCCTCTCTCTTCTCTTCTAGCACCGGTTTTCCACCACATTGTACATGGCCTAATGCCTTAGGCCATGTACAATGTGGAGCGTGAAGGGCTACGGGTAGGCTACACTAGCGCAAATTAATAAAAATTCTACCCGTAAACCAAGATCATCGCAGCTTATAGATCACGGTCTTACCACTAGACGCCAAGAAAGCGGAATTGATGCAAGACGTCGGGCAGAGTAGTCGCACTAAGTTGATGCAAAGACGTCGGGGTAGAGTAGTCGACTACTTCCTCGTCCTCGTCGCGGCGTCCCCACGTCATGCTCCTCTCTTGTGGTTCGTCCAAACGCCACAGATGCAAATACCCAAAGGTATCCACACGTGACGGAGGAAGCGACGACGCCGGACTACTAGATCCGCCGAGCGACTAGGGCGTGGGAGGGTGGCGCCGTGGTTTGAGGATGTCACGAAAAACTCATCACCAATCTCAGGCGCCCTTGCCCTCCTTTTATAGACGTCCTTACAATGGGCTTCTACTAATAGAGGCCCATTAGAACCCAATGCTCACCCAATTCGGATCCAATCCGAATTAGGCTTCAAATTTCTTAAGTGTGTGACCCTATAGGTTCACGTATGTTTAGACATGACGCGAGTATACATACTTGGTCAATAGTTGGTAGCGCCTCTAGCAAGACGTGCCAACTCCTAAACGCATACACAAAGATCATATCGGACGAACCATCACAACGTTATGTACATGCCAATCCCTTTGCCTCACGATATTCTATCGAGCTCCAAGTGACCACTCTATCTCGATCCTATGATCCTAATCCCTTACTAGGTTAACTCTTAACCTTAAGTAGCATGGCCATGCATTTCGGATCCGATCACTCGAGGGCCCAGAGATATCTCTCTCGTAGAGAGGGCAAATCCCATCTCGACCGACCATGCCTCGCAAAGATGCTTCATGACAAACCCGAAGCTACCTTTATAACTACCCGCCATTTGAGTAGCGTTTGATAGCCCCTAAGTAGGTCGATTCACATCTCAAGTACATGCGATAATCTCGTGTCTAAGGACAAGGCGCATACATTGTGTAGAGAGAACCATAAGTATAATTGTTATGTCTCATGTTGGGTCGGTCCAACCCCATGTTCTAAACATGTGTCCACATTATTGGTTTGACATCTCCATGTCTATGACCTGTGAAACATGGTCATCAACTGATACATGTGCTAATCCATCATTCACGTGTGTCCTCACATTAACTCCGACTAGGGACAACTTTAGAATAACCATATAAGTAAAGAGTTTCACAAACAAGTCACATACTTGTTAATCAACACAAAGGTAATATTCAAGGAACATTTATTAAATCATGGATACAATGAAATATCATCATCTTTATGATTGCCTCTAGGGCATATCTCCAACAGCCTCCCACTTGCACTAGAGTCAATCTAGAAGATATCTAATACCCATAGCTCTTGTGTGTGCCTCATGCTTAGGTCAGGGAGAGGCTTCACAAAGGATCTCAAATATTCAAACTGTGTGTATTTTGCATATCTTTAAATCTCCTCGATTGAGGATCTCTCGATGAGATGAAACCGCCGCAAGATGTGTTTGTTCTTTGGTGATTTCTCGGCTCTTGGCTTGCGAATGGCCCCACTCATTATCACAAAGAAAGATCCAGAGGATCGCACGCACTAGGAACCACACCTAGTTCGCTTATGAACTTCCTTATCCAAACACCTTCCTTTGTCGCTTGAAGCCGCAATGTACTCGACCTCCGTTGTAGAGTCAAGAATAGCCTCTGCTTGGAACTCTTCCAATCGACCGCACCACCGCTCAAAATGAACACAAAACCCGATTGCGATTTGTATCGTTTTTGTCGGTTTGAAGCTTGCATCGTGTAACCATTTACAACGAGCTCTTCCTCACCTCCGAGACTAGGAACACATCCTTAGTTCTTCTCAAATACTTGAGGATGTTTTTAACCGCCCAAAGGACTTTCACCGGATCACCTAGTATCTCGCTCAGAACACTTAGAGCATAGGAAACATCTGGCGAGTACATATCATAGCATACATGATAGATCCAATGGTCAAGCATATGGAATCTTACTCATGCGATCTCGCCATCGCTTGTCGAAGGACACTAAGTCTTGCCAAGATTTATGCCATGAGACATGGGCAAGAACCCTTTCTTTGCCTCCTTCATGTTGAACCGTTTCAACACTTTGTCAATATAAGTACTCGCTTAATCCTATTAGCCTTTTGATCTATCTCTATAGATCTTAATACCCAAAATATATGCCGCTTCCCTAAGTCCTTCATTGAAAAACTATTTTTAGTGAGGTCTTAACGGACTCGAAAGATAGGAATATCATTTCCAATCAAGAATATGTCATCTACATATAAGATTAGAAATACGAGCGAGCTCCCACTTGCCTTCTTGTAAACGCAAGATTCTTCTTCATTTTGATGAACCCAAACCCTTTGACCACTTCATCAAAACGAATGTTCCAACTCCGAGATGCTTGCTTCAATCCATAAATGGATTTTTGAAGTTTGCATACTTTTCTAGCATTGATTGATCGATAAAACCCTCGGGTTGTATCATATACACATCCTCGGATAAATTTCCATTAAGGAAAGCCGTTTTGACATCCATCCGCCATATCTCATAGTCGAAATATGCAAAGAATAGCTAGAATGATCCGTATAGATTTAAGCATCGCTACAAAGTAGAAGGTCTCATCGTAGTCAACTCCTTGAACTTGCCGAAAACCTTTTGCATAAGTCGAGCTTTATGGATATGAACATTTCCATCCATATCAATCTTCCTTTTATAGATCCATTTGCACTCTATGGTTTTAACACCATCAAAGCGGTCAACCAAGTTCCAAACTTGATTCTCTCCCATGGATGCTATCTCGACCTCATGGCACTATGCCATTTCTCGTAGTCTGGTCCATCATTGCTTCCGCATAGGTCGAGGCTCATCATTCTCTAACAATAACATATCTCGCAGACATGGAGCCTTCCGACCTTCGTGGTGGTGGTGCTTCCTTTGCCATGGGTTCCTCAACTTGTTCTCGCCACGTGGGCATCATTCGTCGAAGTCTTCCCGATTGGTTCATCTTGAACCTCTTCAAGCCGCACCGCTTCTTCCACTTGTCTTCCTTGAGAAACTCTTTCTCTAGGAAAACACCACTTCGAGCGACAAACACTTTGCCCTCTAGTCGGTTGTAGAAGTAATATCCAAAGGTTTCTTCTGATATCCCACTAAAATGCATTTATCCGACTTGGGTGTGAGCTTGTCCGACTTTAGTCGCTTGACAAACGCCTCACATCCCCAAATCTTTAGAAAAGACAAACCGTGACTCTTCCCATCCATATCTCATATGGTGTCTTAACTACGGATTTAGACGGCACTTATTTAGTGTGAAAGTCAGCTGCTTTCTAGAGCGTAACCCCAAAATGATAATGGTAGATCTGACTGGCTCATCATCGATCGAACACCCTTTGGCGCATGGCCACCAAGTGCCGGCCATTAGGGGGTTAATTAGGGGGGGTTAGGGTTAATTGGTTAGTTAGGTTTTTTTAGGATGAAATTTGGAGGAATTTTAAAATATAGCAAATGAGTCCAAAAAAATATAATTTTTTTTTGTGGAGCCTCTCAACACCGTGTATTTGCTTGTGTAATTTTTTCATAATTTTATTCGTTTAGAATTGTTATCGCTATTTCGTATAAGTATCATGTTCGCATGAATCAATAAATGTAGAAAATGAGCTCAAAAAATTATGAATTTTATTTTGAAGGGTCCTCACGCAATGGACTTGATTGTGTAATGTTTTAGCAATTTTATATGTGTTCTGGCATTGTCTCAAAAATTGATGATTTAGGTCGCGAAAATTTCGATTTTAGGTTTCAGAAATTAGGGTTTCATGATTTCATGTGAGTTGGAATGTAGAAAAAAAGCTACATTGCAACTCCATTGAGATGTCGATATACAATATGGTATACCGAGTACACACGTAATAACCAAAATACGCGCATAAATATAGCAAAACAAAATATGAATACAAATATACCCAAACATAATCGCATAACATGTGATATACCAAAGTCTAGATAAGCTTGTGCATGAACCGGGATGAAGGAGGAGGGGTATTATCACATGTAACTCGATAAAATAGGATACTTTTTGTTTATTTATCGGTTTAGTGTGGATGATGTTCTTTAATACTGTATTGTACAACAAACTAGATATGGTTATGTATGAACCAACTGAGGGAAATATGTGGCATACAGATCATATAATGATGTACCGTAACCTACGACTCGTGTGCGTTTCGAAGGCTACGGTACATCATTATATGATCTGCATTCCACGCATTTCTCTTAGTTGGTTCATGCACAATCTTATGTAGCCTGTGGTACAATACAGATCATCCACGGCAAACTGATAATTTGATAAAGAGTGTCCTATTTAATGATGTGTGCAACTAGTCTCATGGCGCCATAGCGAGTGCCCTTGTCTCGGTCACCACTTACATGGCGGTGAGTGTAGAAGTTGTCCATGTCCTGCGATATCATGATGTAAGTGGATGGTACAGTAAGAAATGTAACAAGGATGCAAATTGTATATAACTCACATCTTCGATACGGAGTGCGCTCAGTCGGCCTAATACTAATTATGACTAATTAATCACCACTAAACTAATTCATTACTAGTGAACAAACTAATTACGACTAATTAATTACCTCTAAACTAACTAATTACGATTGATTAATTACCAGTACTTCATTTCCACCTACTTAATATGTTGTAATGATGACTACTAAACTAATTACGATTAATTAATTACCACTAAACTAATTAATTACTAGTCAACTAACTAATTATGACTAATTAATTACCTCTAAACTATCTAATTACGACTACCTGACTAAGACAGACTAATTACGACTACGGTAATAACGGCAAAAGCATAACACAAATTACCCGCCCTTCAGGGGAAGTAATCAATCAAGGCCGAGCGACGAGAAGCAAGAAAACAATTAACCTCCCAATAAAATTAATTATGTTACGTTCTCTGAGTTCTCAATGACGAGCGCAAGAATGAGAATCAAACGCAAATGAGATGAGCGAAGAGCGAAAAGCGAGTTCGGATTTATAGCTAAGCGAGAGAGTCGCGCCGCTATAACCGAGAATTCGTGAAGCGCTACAATCAAATTTCGGACAAGGCGACAGATGTGCGGAGGAGAGGGGGGGACGGTGGGAAAGATGGCAACCTAAATCATCAATTTTCGACATCTCCAATGGAGTTGCAATGTAGCTTTTTTTTCTACATTCCAAGTCACATGAAATCATGAAACCCTAATTTTCGAAACCTAAAATCAAAATTTTCGCGACCTAAATCATCAATTTTTGAGACAATACCAGAATACATATAAAATTGCCGAAACATTACACAATCAAGTAAATAAAATTCATAATTTTTTTGAGCTCATTTTCTACATTTATTGATTCATGCGAACATGACACTTATACGAAATAGCGATAACAATTATGAAAAATTTACACAAACAAGTACACGGTGTTGAGAGGCCCCACAAAAAAATTCATAATTTTTTAGACTCATTTGCTATATTTTAAAATTTCTCTAAATTTCATCCTAAAAATTTAAAAAAAACTTAACTAACCTATTAACCCTAACCCCCCCCCCCCCAATTAAACCCCTAATTAACCCCCTCATGGCCGACGCATGGTGGCCATGCGCCAAAGGGGTCATGATGGCCACCTCAAGCTTGGGTCGACATGGTGTGGTGTCTTGTGCGATGGTTCGGTGTATTACACGTCATGGGCGGCGCGCCGGCGCTTTTACCTCAAGGCCGGGGCCACGTGTCATGGCGGCGGCCGCACACGGTGGTCGTGCGCCAATACATATTTTCGCAAATTCGTGCGCTACGTGATTAAATCCGCAAATACGATATCAAAACGCGCCGTATTCACCAAAAATTCTAGGAATCTGGGAACTGGGGACTACCGGACTAATATCCAACGAGCTAGTTAGATGCAAATAAAAAAGAATGGCTTTTCCGCAAAAAAAAAATGTTGGCAAGTGTGGACCGAGGTAACGTTGACTTACTTGAACCACCCCGACAAGTTGGATGACCCGGAATGCAATTTACTCTCTTTTTTCAAACACCCATATAGGAATTTTGTAGTTTTCCCCCAAAGGATTCATATCCTGTAAACTTCTTTCTTTTTTCCCATTTCAAGCGAGAACAGCCTTGAAAACTTCTAAACACAATTTGAAGGCTGCTAGTCGTATAACACACCGAATATTACTATGCATGATCACTAGCCTTTTCTTAAATGACTAGCTAACATCCACCAAATCGATTAATCATTTTATCCTTAAATTAGGATCAAACTAAATGTCCAAAACCATGTGAGTTAGCCAGTGGACAAGAAAAACGTAGGTTTGGGACCCCAACCACTGTCCAAGTCTGAGACAAGATGGGGCCATATTCTATGGAACCCCAATACAACAAACACATCAAATAGGGCTTAATTGTCCACAGTGCCTTCAGCCCCCTCAACAGAACCCAATGGACCACCCTCCGTGGCCTCAGCCTCAACAACCATGGGGCTTGGTAGGTTTAGGGTTTCTTTCAATCTTGTTCTTTGTATAATTGCACTGTACATGTGTACCCTGTATGAGCCTCTAGGTCACCTTGTGAAATTATGTGCCCACTAGGAGGCAAACATTTTGGAATAACGCAGTGTAGCTAGGTGCCTCCCAATCTGCACATATGTACATGTTGACATTGGTTACATGAAAATATGGTATCCTTTTGTGCCACCGACTGGCAGATTTTAGTGTTATGAACCGATCAATCGAGAATCGAATAGTGGTGCTGAAACTATATGTAAGAATTGGGAAGATAATTCGAGATCTAGGACAACTGAATTACAAAGGTGGTATTAGTTCCGTAGATTTGAGCTTACAACGTGACTGAAAGCTATGGCATTTACACAAAATCGATCAGACTAGAAGACATTGCGTGATAGCAAGCAACGGAATGAAATGATGGGGAGAGAGGGGTCACGGGTTCACGTAAATTACACAAAGTTGTACGCTGAAATGGGCGTCTCTGAAACACATGCAAATTTTGGCCAAGACATCACACATTCACACTAAGGCTTTGTCTGAAGATTTGGAACTTTGCAAGAATCCAAACTATTTGTAGAGGCTAAACGTCCTGTAAACTCTTTGAGTTCGAACTAAACCCTAAGCTCCTAAACCTATTGCGCCAGGATGTACAGCAAAATATAGTAAAAACCCATTCATGCGCGGCTTGGATAGAAAGGATTTTGGTAAGAGTTTTCAAATATTTGTGTATCTCTTACAAGATTCTTGTGAAATTTGGATATTTCAAACAGGACCTCCAAGTTTTAAACATGAATTGGATGGTAATACTCCATTGGTACTCCATTGAGGATGATGATACAGTGGTGTTGACACATGAGCCTCTTTCTGTTATAAGTATTTTCTTTGTTGTTTGGCTCCATTTGGAACACGATATTTTTTATAAAAAAAAAATCCATAAGAAACGGTTCATTCCGCAGGGATGGAAAAATTTCGCCCGTTCCAAAAATGGTCTTTAAGTCAAATTAGTACGAAACAAAATTAACAAGAGTTTGATGCTGAAAAAAAACCATTTCCGTTCCTCTCTGCGCTCCTGACGAAGCAGAGCGCACTGATTTGAAACAAACAATATACTACTAACACTATAGCAACAGAAGCAATAAACTATGCAGGCATGGTCCCACTTTCTGAGAGAATTTTTAGTTTCTTGTGAAGAGCACCCTCTGCTTTTCACTGCAGATTTTGCAGTCCTAGAAAGAAAATACTAGGACCTAGGCGTAGGACTAGGAGGAAATCTTTTTGTCAAAAAGGAAAGGAAATGCGGGGGGAGAGAGAGAGAGGGGGGAAGGTGGCATGGTGTGTGTACAGTAGTAGCAAAATACTCTGATCAGAGCATGCCAGCCGCTGCCGGCCGCCGTGCTAAAATCTATGGGAGTACGTGCTTGTAGGCTTGTAGCTTTGTACCTAATCCAGTATTCTCTTCTGAGTAGCTGCGACAGCACCAGCAGGCAACAGCAGTTGCAGAAATCTACGTTCTCCTCGCAAGTCCAATGCAATCCTGTACAATGTGCGTCTGTGCATTATGCTTAGTTCCAGTAAAATCCTTTTTCCTATCCACTACTCTCCCTCCAAACTATTTCTGTTAGCTATTTTTCCTGTAAAATATTTTAAAATTTACTTTTACTTGTGAGCAGTAAATGAGTTAGCATTGCGGAGCCAGAAATTTTTTAGTCTCTAAGTAAGCCTAACTACGACGAGCGTTTGTCCCGTGAAATACCATCTTCAACCCCTCCGGCGGCAGAGAAACTCCACTAGGTGATGCGCGTGCGTGCATGTTCTAGTGCATGAGGTGCTTGCTGGGTTCAACGCCGTGGAAGGGCAGGTTGTGTGCGTGCGGGTGCTATGCGTGAGCCGAGCGAGCACGACGGGCGTGCGTCCAGGAGGCCGAGCTGCTAACCAAATTGATCTTGGTTGGTTTGGAATTGGACTGCATGGGACAGAAGCAGTTCGTAGGTCGACTTCCTATTCCTAGGTGCATACATATCTGATGAGATCAGGAGTCCATGCAATACTCGATTAATCAAGGAGATAAGAAGCAAGCCCCGCTGGAAACGCAAGAAATCAGGAGGCTTCCAAGTTGGTTTCTGTTGGTGCATGATATAATCTTAGGCCGTGTACGTTTATTTCTTTCTCAGGGAAACCGATTGGTTTTTATAGGGTTCTTTAGAAAAACCAATCTAAGTATTTATTTTGTAAGGCTGCTAACCGGAACGCTGCTAGGTTGGGTCTTTTTTCTTTGCCAATTTTGTGCTATGTTCGGCGTATATAAGCTGAAGGATCCGGACCTGTACTGCAGAGAATCAATGTTTGAACAACGATTTCAGTCTCTTTGTCTGCTTGAACAGTGCTCGGCAGCAGTACTATAGCGAATAATGTAGAAACAGTGGAATGTCTACTATAGCGATTTTACTGTGTTTTCTCGGACACTATAGCTCTTGATCTAGGTCGTCCGTTTTGGATCGGACAGTGGAGAGAATGACTTAATACATGTCATTGCATTCCTCTGCATTAGCCCATGTTAATGCAGAGGATCTGCTTCCAAGCCGAAGGGGGTGCGTCCATTGTATCCTATTATAAATTAAAGACACCCCGTGTGCTGGCCTTTGGCCTATTAGGGTTTGTCCCTGTTTATCGAGTAGTTTGTGTTGGGTAAGAGGAGTCGTTCCAGATTTCTTGTGTGACGCGATCAGGATTGGAGATGCTTTTGTTTGTTTTATAATCTACGTGAATATGCGTGGTTCAACTCGCTGATGTGTGGCTAAGTCATTGGTACGGTTCGATATGCTTGCAGTTCGGCATTGTTTCTTTTTTACGAGTTGATTCAACGCCATTCTATTTATCGTTACTATCATTCCACCCCAAAAGATCGGACAATCCACAGATTTAATCTCATATACAGGTTTAATCGGCATCAATTAACGGAGGTTCACCTACGAGCCAGGGCAGCCCCTGAGGTTACAGGGAGGTGGCTCTGCCACTAGTAAGCACTAGCATTCAAGCTTAGCTTTTATAGCATGCATTTTGGCCTTAAGAACTATGTCTACGGTGCTTAGAATCGATGCTAACCAGATTCTCTGGCACCTCTGGTTGCCTTGGCAATTAGGGACGCAGATGGTTTTCTTTTCTTAGCAAAATTGGCTAGGTGACATTGTACTTTTTGGCATTTTCTTTATGTATTTGCTCTAGAACACTATAATTCTGTGGTTCTTTGTTGTAGAGCATTGATGCTATTAAAACAATATTATCATGGTTAGCAGCAGAAAGAGTGTAGGCAAAATATCCTATTTACCCTCCATCCTTCTTC
The DNA here is from genome assembly GCA_036346405.1 of Phyllostachys edulis. Taxonomy (NCBI): domain Eukaryota; kingdom Viridiplantae; phylum Streptophyta; class Magnoliopsida; order Poales; family Poaceae; genus Phyllostachys; species Phyllostachys edulis. The sequence continues at coordinate 74,782,305 of CM070561.1, forward strand.
CATTCTTAGTCCCTCCTTCACTATTCCTCTGTCTTAGCCCACCTGCATGCACCTCTGGCAACAGCCGCGGGGCAGACCTGGCCAAACGACCGGCCCTTGTCGGCACGGCCCGTTTAGGCCTACGAATTATTTGTGACGTGTCGAGCCAGCCCACATGCCGAGGTGGCGGCCCAGGCACGGCCCGTCGGCCATTCGTGCTGGGCCAGGTCGGCACGAGTCCGTTTAGCCCATCGGACCAAGTGTGGTCCGTTTAGCCTGACAGAATAAAAAAAATAGAAAAATGTGTAGAATTCAGAAGTAGACATGAAAATTGAAAAAATGAGACAATCGTATTGAAAATGTAATAAAAAGCTTTATTAATACCCAACTGGCTGCCTTGTTAAAACTTTCGCCGAGTAAAAACTCAAAATGAGAAAACCTTGGCAAATGAAAAAGAGTACAATCTATAACTCTACATACATAATACATCATTGTTCTACGTGTCGGTATTATTGTCATTGTCTAAGTACATATTTTTGAACACCTCCAACAACTCTGGATTTTTCACAGAGTGTTGTGTTCGTGAATCAGCTTGTTCCCAATCCTTCACATTTAGAAGGATCTCCACCATCTCACTTATGAGACTTGTTCTTATCTCTTCCAATATTCCTACAGAAAGACTGAAAGCAGACTAGGAGGAAACCGTAGAGACAGGAGTAGAGACAGGAACAGTTAACACATCACGTGCAAATATGGATAGCACGGGATTTGTTAACTTATGGGTTTGCCACCATTGCGAAATGTCGAAGCCTTCTGAGTTGAAATCCACCATATCACTGTCCAGACAGGTGGATAGTTCCCCACTCCTTGTGGGTCTTGGCTGAGCAGACGATGGTATAGAAGAAGAATACCTGGACCTGGACATGGAGAAAGAGGAACCGAAGATCGTGCCCCACATATTTGTCTTCCCACTCAAGGTGGGAGATACTGGAGGTCGTTGTGAGCAGATTCCCAGGAACATATTTTCATACATTTGGTAAACCTTGTATAACCGAGAACGAACTTATGCAAAATAGTTAGTATAGTCTAGCCCTGTAGCATCACTAAGAAGATCAAGTACAGTACCAAATGCATCAATTTTAGCCCTATGATCTAAAAGGAAAGCAAATACATATATGTAAGGGATTTCTCTCCAATATTTAAGGTATTTAGATTTCATGGAAACAATAGCATCACGTAAAACTAAGTTATTTTCATACATTTCCAATTGAGTAGCATTCCGTAAAACAACATGCACAATCATAGGAGATGCTGGATAGTAGACAGCAGACAAAGCAATAGTTGCCTCATAAAAAATTTCTAAAAACGACAATATCTTCTCAGCAACGAACCAATGTTGATCAGTTAATAGTATACTGCTGTCAGTGCTATGATAGTGTGTTTGAATAAAAACAGAAAAAATGATCTTGTATGGTAAAAGATTCTTAAGCATGAGGTAAGTCGAGTTCCACATTACCTCCATGTCCAAACCAAACTTTCTTGGACGTACACCCTTCACCCTGCAGAAGTTCTTATATTGTGCTATTCTTATGTTAGAATTATTCAAGAAAAAAATCGCATCGTGAAAAGCTTTAATATGTGGACTCAACCTCTTCAAACCACATTTGACTATAAGGTTGATAATATGATAAGCGCGTCGTTGATGTAGCAAGAAGTAATCGACGTATGTACTCGACACTGTAGTAAGATGTCCATGGCCCTAGAGTTTGAAGCGGCGTTGTCTAAAGTAATTGCGAATATTTTGTCTGCAAGACCAAAGTCCTCCACGACTTTTGACAAGGATTAAAATCTCTATGTATTACTTTAATACATAATAAAAGACCATATATGTTCGTGGTCATAACCCCTAAGGCTAACGACCTCCGTGATCGTAAGGATTTTAGAGGTTACAGAATGGGTACCCTGATCGGATGAGGTCCTATACCTAGTCCCCGACCAGGTGACTGCACGTAGAAGCAATAAACTGGCATCTGGATTTAACTCCAAGCATATTCCTTACCGTGTGATGAATGGAACACATGTCATATTTGTTCCATACCACGCGATGTTTTATGGTCCTAAGACATTGACCAACAATCACCATACGGTTGAGTGTCTCACAGACACTCAACCACCAAACGGTTGATACTTTACCAACTGCTGCCTCACTCCAACCAGACGCGACACTTCCAACAAACGTCTCTTCAAGAAATAACTGCCACCACTTCATCGACTACTTAAAGAAGACTGCAAACCGCAGAAAGGGGGATCATATTCAATCGCATTTCATCAGATTGAAGCATTATAATCAGCATTAGATTCATGCTTCAAGTCTAATTTAATAGCAAAGCAAGCACTACCTCAGTGTAATTACGATTAGTCCACTGCCTTGTCGAAGGCACCCCCTGTAATATCCAGTTCACAGCAATAAAGAGCAATATCATTTTCTCCCAAGAACTCTTTGTCATTTTTCGCTGTTTATTTTGTAAGATCGGCGATTCGATCGTCGACAACTAGCGCCGTCTTCGAGGAAGAAGGCGTTGAGTTCTTAAAGATTCTTCGCTCAAGCATTCCTCATCCACTTTCCTTTGCCCCATCATCGCTCATGCGAACATGGCAGAGACTTGGGATGAAGAAAACTGGTTCGACCTAATGGACTATTCCAACCTCGACATGGATGCATGCATCTGCGCCATGGAAGAAAACGGAATGTCATCATTCGCCTCCTCCGCGGCTCGCCATTCATAGAGATTACCAAAATCGACCGGATGGACGAGGATTCGTCGCCACCAACAATTGCGCTTTCAGAGGAACCGCCATTCCACCGGCCGAACGCTCAACGCCTACAAGCCCGCTGATCCGATCGACAAAAGCGCAATGAAGCTCAAAGATCGCAATCGAGAGACCATGTTCTCTCGATATTGTCATGAGCAACCAGTTCGCCAATGGTTCCTACGTGTTCCGGGGGCCAACCGACATCTGGTAAGGGTATCAATGAAGTTATCACCGATTGTAGGCCAAGTAGGCATGGTGAAACTCAGCATACGATCGGCAATTTTCCAGATCAAACTGTGTCCACCACAAATCCCACCAGATGCGGTAATCTCCAACCGTTCCCCGTCATGGAGGCTCCTTGCCGAAGCTCTAGAAGGCTCTCCCTTAGTTACGACGGGAATTCATCGGAAGATCACTGTTGGTGCCATGAAGTTAACGCGATCAGAGATACCAGTCTAGTTGCCATTCACGATCCTCCATGGGTTAACTTGCCTCCACTTGCTGGTGGAAATGGTATGGACGCTCAAGCACCAACTACCGGAAGGTCAAGGGAAAACTCAACTTGACGAACGCCCACTGCGAGTGGGAATCTACCATGACCTTCGGTAAAAATACAAAACCTACAACGAGTCCGAAAAATTCTGAATAATCCAGATCCTGCCTTAGCAGGAATTCCAGGTCAGGTGTCGGAGATTCTCCAACAAACCATGCAACGTACAGAAATGTACCGGGAGCAAAGGAACTCGCAAAGTCACATGATGATTTCGCCCCAGCGCTCCTCTCTCAGTCAGGGACAACATGGTCGAGCGGAGGACCGATCGAGACCAAGACCCCCTCGTAGGTTCTGACCAGGAAATCACGAGGGAAAACAGCTCTTCGCAGCAGCCACTCCTCCTCGTTAAGAGGAATGACCACTTGATTCAGGCGATGTCAGGCATCATCTGAACCAAGCAGGTGGTCAAAGACGTTATCATAACGTCCACAACCAAATTGGGACATCGGATCCTAGGTATGAAAATCTGAGGAACCGATCCCCAACTAACTGTAATCCGGCTCCTTTTTAGAGAAGGTGCCATGACTCCATTACGGCTTGCCGACCATTTTCGGTAAGTCTCCAAGCTGTTCGTTGGCCAGATAGGTTCCGACTAGCCAACGTAGAGAAGTTCAACGGAACTCAGAACCTATTAGAATTTATTCAAATTTATACTACCGCCGTCAAGGCTGCTATTAGTGGTAACAACGTGATGGAAAATTACTTGCCCACGGTCATTGAAGGGTCTGCCCGGTTGTGGTTACTCAACCTACCAGTCAGATCTATCTGCACTTAGAAGCATCTCTGTGATTATCTAATCGCCACCTTTCAAGGGACGTACGACCGTCCCGGGAAGTAGGATAATTTTCATCGGATGAAATAGAAAATCAATGAAACTCTTCAACAATATACCAAGAGATACAGTCAAGTTCGAAACTCTATCCTAGTGATCACAGAGTCTTCTGTCATCTTGGATTTTAAAGCATTGCTAAGGAATCGCCGGTTTACGGAGGATATTGCAATAAATCCTCCACGAACGGCCGTCGAACTTTTCGACATGGCAGACAAGTATGCATCCGCTAGTGAAGTGGTCGAGTGGTGTGAAGCTATTGATCAAAAATACAAAAATCCTCAGTCAGGCCTGGAGAAGCAAGAGAAGAAAAGTAAGACGTCTCTCAAGAATAAGAAGAATCGTAAGCCCAACAACAAATAAGTCTATACAATTCCAGGAAAATTTACCAAGGGCAAGAAAGACTTTTCCAGTCGAAACAAGGTAAAAGCTTCGACCAATGATTACAAGAAAAATAAGAAGTGGTGTCCACTTCACCAGGCAGCAGAGCATGATCCACGTAACTACCGAGCTTAGCAAAAGAAACTGGAGGATTACTACTCAGGTAAATGTCCCTTCCCCTCCATAACAAAACTCGAAGAACCAAACTCCAAGGAGGACAAAGTAGCGATGAAGAGATGGAGTACCAGGAGCCGCAGCACTCAGTCAATACGATTTTTGGTAGATCCTCCTCGTACGAGTCAAGACGTCATCTGAAAGCCATGTAATGGGAGGTGAACCTTGCCGAGTCTCCGATCACCATCAAGCCGTCCAAGTGGTCGAAAACTGTAATCTCCTTCAGCAAAGAAAACGGCCCCATCCTGTCGACTCAACCAAGTAGGTTTTCTATCGTGGTTGAATCTACTATTAACAATTGTAAGTTAATCGAGTCTTAATAGATAGAGGTTGCTCTTTAAACATTTTATCTACGGGAGCATTGGAAGAGATGCATATTCTCAAGTCTAAGGTAAAACCCGTGAAATATGTCTTCCACTGTATAGTTTCTGGTCCTACCGCCAAACCGATAGGATAGTTGTCCCTACCAGTTACGTTCGGAAGACTCGACAACTTCCTAACAGAAAAAGTTCCATTTGATGTGGTGGATTTCGAAACTGCATACAATGGAATCTTCAGTCGTCCAGCTTTAGCAAAATTCCTGATAGCTACGCATTACGGTTATCAGAGTTTAAAAATATCAGGACCGAAAGGAGTCATCACGGTTCGAGGATATCAAAAAATGGCTTATGCATGTGATCGGAAATCCTTACAACTGGTCGATGAGCTTCTGACCAGGGAAACTAATCCGCCTACTATGCAGGTCGGGCACTCGAGTCCAAAGATGGTGTCAAAACCTTTCGACCAGACCAAGGAGGTACCACTCAGCAAAGTTGCTCCTCTAGAAAGCACAAACAGACCATCTGGGTCAGAAAACGATAATGCGTCTGCCCAAAAGGTACTGGTCGGGGTAGGACTTGACCCTAAATAGGAATAGTCGCTCGTCTCATTCCTCCGAGCAAATCAGGACGTATTCGCCTAACAGGCGTATGACATGCCCGGAGTCCCCAGGGAGGTGATTGAACATAAGATAGCTCTCCAGCCTGACAAAAAACTGGTCAAGCAAAAGCTAAGATTTTTTGCACTTGATCGAAAGGAGGCAATCCAGTCGGAGATCGACAAGCTCCTCAAGGCTGGATTTATTCGTGAAGTCGACCACCCAGAGTGGCTCGCCAATCCTGTAACGGTTAGAAAAGGCAAAGGGAAATGGTGAATGTGTATTGACTTCATAGATCTTAATAAAGCTTGTCCGAAGGATGACTTTCCCCTTCCACGTATTGATCAACTTCTAGACTCTACTTCCGGGTGTGAGTTGTTATATTTTTTAGATGCATACTCAGGATACCACCAGATTAAGATGAGCACAAATGATGAAGAGAAAACTTCCTTCATTACTCCATATGGCGCTTACTACTATATTAAGATGTCATTTGGTCTCAAAAACGCCGGTGCAACTTTTTAAAAGTTAATGCAAAAAAAAAACCTTTAATCCTCATATAGTTTGAAATCTAGAAGTCTACGTTGATGACTTGGTTGTGAAAAGTATCAACGCTAGCGACCATATTTCTGACCTACACGGGATTTTTCAATAACTTAAGAAGGCATAACCTTAAGTTAAATCCAGAGAAGTGTGTGTTTGGAGTTTTTTCGGGAAAGCTTCCTGGATTCCTAGTTTCGGCTAGAGGGATTGAATCAAACCCAGCAAAGATTACAGCCATCGATCAGATACGCCCTCCGACCACAAAAAGGGAAGTCCAAAAACTAAATCATTTCATAGCATGGTTAGGTGAGAAAGGACTCCCTTTCTTCAAACTTCTTAAAAAACACAGAAGTTTCGAGTGGAATAAAGAGGCAAACGACGCCTTTGAAGAGCTTAAAAAGTACCTTGCGAGTACCCCGATCTTAATATCTTGTAGCATGTCTAAGTAAGTGCCACGTTCCACCTGTAGACTTTGCAGATAATTCATAGCGACAATTTTTATAAATACCATATAGTACCTCATTTCCTCAAGGCCTTACGTGGTTGTCCCGTCAAATTCTCTCACACTCCGATGTAGACAGCCTCGACCTCTTTACTCCTGGCTGTCGTGGAGCCCGATGACTAAACTCACCTTGTTCTTCCTGTGAAACCTCCGCTGGCTTGATGCACCAGAGCTACCTCCATGGACGCAATTTCTCCAAAGGAAAGTCCATAATCACCAAGAGCAAAGCCGTAAGGATCGCCCATAACTAAAACCGCAAAATCGAAACTAACACTATTACTGCTTTCATCTTAGTATAACAAGCACTAACAATAGAAGTATGCAAAAAATGGTGTTGTACCTCTTTCGCTCACTTGTTGCCGAAAATTGAATTTTCCAAATTTAGACACAATTTTTTTTTGAATTTTGCCAAATTAGCTCAACACGAATTTATTTGCACAACATAATTTCAAAGAGAGAATGGAGAATGAAGGGATGCTGAATGAGGAGGGAATGGTGGCTATTTATAGAAAAAAATTTGGGATTTTTTGATTTTTTTTTGGTTATTTTTTATGACTCAAACGGTCAAAACGGTAAAAAAAAAGGTCAAAATGCCCATAACGATTTGATTTCAGGCAGGCCGTGGCGTGCCAGGCATGGCCCACGAGCATGTTTCGGCCCACATGTTGCCTACCCACCGCCTCAAGACAAATTCCGCTTGCCCCGCCTTCTTCTTCCCCAACCCCCGCTCACAAGATGCATGCAGGCAGCACCAGACGCCTCCTCAGAGTCTGTGCCCGCCTCTCAGCCTCCGCCCACCAAGGTCGCCTCATCTCCTCCAAGGCCTCGTCTGGCCCGCCATTGCCTCCTCCGCCTCCTCGCTCGCAAAATCGCACAAGTGCGCAAGCCGAGCCGCCTCAGAGTCTCTCGTGTGCCTCCTTCTCTGCCGGCCACCGGCCTCCTCCTCCTCCGCCTCGCTCAGGCCGCTTGTCTCTCCAAGGCCTCGCGTCCGCAAGACCGCACAAGTGCCCAACCGCTGAGCCGCCTCGCCACTTCGCCAGACGGCCGCGACTGGCAAGCACCTCGCTCTGCCTCCTCGCCTCACCTCCACGCTGCCTCCTCGCTCTCACCGCCGAGCCGCCCACGCCTCCGCCTGCTCCTCCCCGCCGCCTTTCTCCTCCTCCTCCTCCTCCCGGTCCCAGACCTCCCGGCCGACCGCTCCTCCCAGCCGCCAAGTCTTCTCGACCGTGTCGCTCAAGATGGTCCGCACACTCCCCGCCGCACCTCCGTGCTCGCCTAGTGGCCTCCCCGCGCGTTGGCTCTCCGGTCGTGGCTGTGTCTATTGGGCTCGTGACGTGCCTAGCATGGCCGGCACTATTTGTATCGGGCCGGACCGGACCGGTCTATCATGCTGAGGTAACGGTCTAGACCTTCATACTGTGCCAATCTAGCGCGTGAATATTGTGGACCGTGGCGTGTGGTATCCTGATGCCGGCTCGACAGACATGGCCAGCTCTGCCGCGGGGTACCAAAGAACCCGAGCCAATACGCGAGGAACCCGAGCCGCCGCAGCTTGTCATCCTTGCCTTGAGAAACCTCCTCAATCTGAGCATCGCGTAGGTACTGATGAGGCAGCAGTGCTCAACGGACATGGCAATTAATGATTCCAACCCCGTGCATGGCAGAACCGGCCGAGTTCCATCGGATCATCTTACCCAGGAGAACGATCAGGCCACAAAATAGGTGGATGGTGACGATGATGACCATCAGACCGTGGCCTTCTCGTTGGAATCACGCAGCCCGCGGCGTTCCAGTCCCAGGGCAAGCGCCTGCAGCTCGGGATCGGGAAGGGCATTGAGGACATTTTAAACTGTTTCTTTCACCAAAGTTGTTAGATATATTATTTTAAAGGTGCAACTATGATTCGGACGTACGGTGAGAGACTTCCCACCATACGATCCGATACAACACCCGAGATAAACCCGTGTAATATTTTTTCTGATTGTTGCAACATATGAAACAATCATATGCAACATTACCTCAAAATCTCATAATCAAACAAACAAACATTCTCAGAATAAAAACATCACAAACATTCTCATAATCAAACACACACAAACATCTGGAGGACACCAACATATCAAAAAAAGACGCAACATCTCATAAATTCGTATGTAACATTTTTTCCCCGTGTACAACATTTTTTTCATAGTTGCAACATTGCGCAACATATCAAAAACTGAGTACTCACCGGGCGGAGCAAATTGCCTCTGGCGGCTCGACGGCAAAGAAGTTCGGGGAGGAGGAGGGCTGGACGGAGCTGGCGGCCCCAGACAGCCGGCCGCTGCCGGGACGGCGACCGGCAAAGCGGAGTAGCTGCTCGGCGTGGGTCGACGCGGTCCCGAAGGCGAATCCGTGCTAGGGGCGGCGGGGAGGCGGAAGGGAGCACCCATCGACGATCAAAGTGAGGGAGGCGACAGGCAAGGAGGAGGAGGTGCGGGCAGGCGACGCCTGGGGGAGGAGGAGGGAGGGAGGCGGCAGGCTCAAAGGGAGGAGGCGGCAGGCAGAGGGGAGGCGAGGGGAGCTGGGAGGGGAGGCCGAGGAGCAAATGGGAGAAGGGGAACGGGGGAGAGCAAGGAACAAGGGGAGGTAGAAGGGAGCACCTCACAAGGCCAAGAAAGCGTGAAGAGGAGACGTGAAGACTGAATACAGGATAAGACGAGAGCGACATGATAAGGCAAAATGAAGTGTATCGTGGCGCCCGTGCGCACTGTTTATATCGGACACCCGACCCATATCAATACCCTTATTTTAATGGTTAACAAAGAAAAATTTGTAGTGTCTAGAGTAAATGACACAAAAGTCGAGTGTGTTGTAGCCAATTTTGCCCCCCTCCCCCCTCCTCCATTTAGACCAGCAGAGTGTCCGTGCGTTGCAATAGAAATCCAAATTTTCCACGAGATGGGAGGGTGAGAGAGATGGGGACAGAGAGTGGGTGGAGTGGCGGCGATGAGCCTAGAACGAAAGAGGGAGACAAGGAATGTGACGTAAGGGACTCTGCAAGCGCCGAGGGACGGGGGACGCATGCGGACGACCGATGGTGCGGGTGATTATGTGACAGCGAGGTCGAAGGAGTGCAAATCAAGGGCAACGACGTCGACGTAGGTGCGAGGCGGGGTCGGGGTGAATCGGAGGAAAAAGAGCGGAGCGGCGATGGCGCAGACGTGAGTAGCGGTCATTTTTGAGACGTGTCGTGGTTGACACGGTGGTCCTAGTGTGCACGAAAGTTTCGTTGAATTTTTTTACGTACGTAGAGGTGTGATGATTGTTTCGCTGTCTGAGATAAATTCATTCTTTTATTAGTTAAGATAAGATAATATAAGAAAAAACAAGCGGGTCAGGGTAGGCCCTTGGGTCAAGACTCGAGACTCAAGGGAGGGAAGCAACGCGGCGCCTCGCGCGAGTGCGGCTGCACGCCTCCGGCCGTACGATAGCAGGAGTACCTCCCTTCTTGCCCGTCAGATTAGCTTGGAGATCCGTGCGTGGTTACCGACGCGATGTTTTGGGGAAGATGGACGTCACGGTGACTGCTCGGCGTGCTCGCCCATGGACTTCGGAGCAGTACAAAAAATTAAGTCTCGATTCAATATATGTACTTGATTTTTTTTCAAGTACCTACAAAATAAAATCAGAGAACAACGACAGATTTAGTTAGCAGAGGTAACCTTTGCTAAAATGAAGTTATTATATAAAATATTCTTCTAACTCAATTTAAAAATCTCAGTAAAAACAAAGAGAGAGAGAACAACGAGAGAATAACTCATGAGCAGTACATTCCGGAGACCGGAGACGGGCATGCTTTACATGTGCAACTCTACTAGCTTTTTTACCGTGTCCAAATCCTGGTAAAAAAAGGGAAAAAAACTTTTTTAAGGTGAATCTTGGTAAAAACAAATCAGGAAAGGAATCCGGGCCCACCTCTCGTCCCCCACCCCCCTCGGCAGGGTCAGCTTTGTCATCGTCGGGCCATCGCTGTCTCCATAAAGGTGCAGTTACTACTACTACTGGGCAGGGCTGGGCAGGCTAAGATAGCATGAGAAGAGATGAGATCTCCCCTCTGCCAGGTGGGCCCCACCACACGGGAAAGGTCTAGGCGCTACTGGTACTCTCTCCATTTTGTGCAGCACTAGACACTAGTACTGGATGGAGTACTCTCCAATACGCTTGTTTGTGATCGTATTGTACCCGGCGTGTGGTCCGTCCGATCGATCCATCGGTCCACGCCTTTTCCAGCGGTGCAGCGCAATCATACACCGGGGAATGTGAGGTGAGGATCATGCGCCATCGTGGCCGTCCATTAGGAAGACTCCAAATTCAGCTGACCTTGAGCACGCAAATGCAAATTTAGGGCCGGTTTCATTTGATGTGCCGCGCTACGGAATCTAGTTAGTTAACTTGAATTTTTACTAGTCTCGGAAGGATTTTTTCTGTGAGGGAGTTTCGGAAAGGTTTTATCGCTGCAGCGTTAGAACATATATATTTGAAGTAATTATTATATTAAAAAAAGGTAACATATAAGCTCTCAAGTCCTCGCAACGCCAAATAGAGCCTGAGATAACCTGTGTAGTTTTATCTCGAGAAACACATTTTAGCTGGGATTGTAATTTGCCGGGGATCTTGATCATAAACCATCCAAAACAGGGCTTAGTTACCGTTTTGAATACTGGGAAAACAAAAGAGGACTTCTGATGAGACAGCTGCCACGGGCAATCTCATCGAGCTTGCAAGTTCAAGAAGTACGGCTGCAAGGGAAAGCTCGTGGACATACAATTACCTGGATGTCGTCGATAGGTAATTGGACATGATATCACGACCCCCCGAAAGTGGCTGAGGACTACAAACGATATATATAAAATATATATGAAGCCGGTTTTAAACGCACAAGCAGCCATTGCTTGGAGGTTTTATTTATATATCACAGACGGTTCGTGTTTAGAACCGTCTGTCAGATGGTTCGGTGTTAAAACCGTCTTTGATAGATAATTATCACAGACGGTTCTAGATACAAACCGTCTGTGATAGTCGTATATCACAGACGATTTTGAGTTAATAACCTTCTGTGAAAGTATGCATCACAGATGGTTCAAAAACCGTCTGTGATGACCTCATGTCATTACTGACCCATAGACTCAGACGGCTCACGAAACCATATGTGATGACGTTTTTGAACCGTCTGTGAAGGCCTTTTCTGTAGTAGTGTTTTGTCGCGGTTTCAGCGTTGTTGGTGGTAATTTTAAAATATAGCAAATGAGTTCAAAAGAATAAGAAACTTTTTGTGGGGCCTCCTGATGTAGTGTACTTTATTCTATAATTTTTATATTATTTTATTCGTTCTGAATTTTTCTCGTATTTTCATAGAAGTGTACTGTTTGCAGGATTTTTAAAATGTAGAAACTGAGCTCAAAAAATTATGGATTTTTTTAAGGCTCCTCACGTAGTGGACTTGATTGTATAATGCTTCACCAATTTTATCCGTGTTCTATAATTGTCTCGGAGATTTAAGCATTTATCTCTCGAAAATTTGGATTATATCTCTCTAAAATTATGTGGCGCCCATTCCTTCAACTCTTTGAAGGACCTTTTTTAACTCTTTATTATAAGTAGAATAACTAATCTTTTTGATGTGTTGAAAGTCAACAGTTCAAGCTTTTGGATGAGTTGATTGATGAATCAAACATGGCGTACAAGGACTCAAGAAAAAACAATGAATGTTTGAAGTCTCACCACCGGTCCCTCCAGATATCACAATCAATGTTTTTCTGTAAAATGTGGATGTCCGAAGCTCTGGTCCTCTGGGCAGCCCACCTTTCCTCAACAGCTTAAGCATTTTGATTAGCAAAACTTGTATTGATTTTCTTTTGGTTCACAAGAAATAAATCATTGCATTTTTTTCCTCAACAATCAACCCAAAAGGAAATTAGCATCAACGTTCTTGATCACATTACCTCACTATGGTGGAGTTAAAGCAGAGTACCTTATGGAGCTTCTACAGAATGTAATTGAAGGGGCTAAGAACGCTCGTTGTGATTATGAAGATGCCCTAAAACGTTAGCGATCAAGAGGAGGTTGTGGGATATTCCAAACATGCTATAATTTTCTATACTTCTGGAAAACGATCTTTGGCCGATGAGATGGCCAATAGTGATTTTGACGGCGTCATGTACTGGGTCTCGAGAAACCCGAAGGTCAGTTCACTACTAATCGACCGAAGGTAAAGTGCGAGGCATGGAACCAGGACTACATTATAGTCCGTAGATAGAAGCCCATTACATGTGGTCACATGGCATGATGGTTCGGCTAATTTCTTTAGCCATCGCTACTACTACGGTACACTGCGACACAACCATCCGGACCATTTAAGTATACATAGCTTTACAGGATAGCAAAAAAACACGGCTGGTAGGATGGGGGACAACTACGGAATGGCCCAATCTACTGCGTAGACCAGGGCCATTTGCCCTTCCTTGCGAGCTCGACATTGTACTCCTCGCCGGCCTCCTTAGCCTTTGCCGCTATTTCCCTCTTTTTCTCGCGCTCCTTGCGCCTGCATGTCTCGAGATAAGCTTTCGTCTCCCGACAGTTACGCTTGTTTTGCTCTTCATTGCGACACTCCTCCTCCCGAATCTCGCGGGCCCTTTTGGCATCCCACTCGTGGTAGTCGATTTGCCACTAGTCGTGTGGGTGAATCTCTTGGTCGATCTACTTGCGGTAGCCACATAGCTGATCCGGGGACTACGGGTAGACAGGAGATGTTGTTAGTGCATACTTTAAAAGAGAAATGGCAGTTGAGCATACTGTAACTGGTCCTTACCTGTTGTCGATAGCTGTGTGTGTCCCAACGGCGGTCAGGATAGTCGCAGGAGTAATTGGTGCAGCCCCAGTAACATATGCCCAGGCTGAGCCGCTGCTTGGACTTGAAGAATTTGCATGTGTCCCTACACCAACAGAGGGACGGCGTCACCCCCTCGGGCGGGTGTTGGGGCGAATGCTCAATTAGAATATTCTGGTAGGGGTTGCTGCTACGGGGGCGGCGTCATTATGTGGAGGTGGCCACCTGGCACGCTCCTTTCTTCCTCTTGGGCCGCATACTCCCTTTGCAATTCGCGGATCTCCTACAAGTGCTTCTCCATCTGAGCAAGATTGTGTTCAAGTTTGGATGCAGGATAACACAGTGTGGAAGCGCTAGTACTTATATGCTGAGTTAGCGCTGTGTACGCGGCTGAATTGTAATTCGGTTGAAGGAAATTTGCGTCCGTGAGGCAACGCAGCTAACTTCGTCGTCACGTCGCCGCGAAAGTCGCCTCACCGGTCACATCATTTAAGCAAAAGTCGACCATCGAGTCACGTCATTGCAGAGAGTGACTTGTCGAGTCACGTCATTGCTTGAGTTGCCTCGTCGGATCACGTTGTTTGTCAGACTCGTCCGAGTCACGTCATCGCGCAATGCTCCCTCGTCGTCACGTCGTCTGAAAAAAGTCGAGAGAGGTAGAGTTGTCATTTCCCTCTGCCTCGTAGGGTCACGTCGTCGGGTTCGTTTGTGATTTTCGTAAATTCTAAAGGATACAAAATTTGTTAGACTCGCAATAACATTTTGTGATCGTTGTATGTTGTTTTAGTGCAGTATATTTCTGAATAATTTTGTGATGAAGATTGTGGTACCAATGAGTCATAAGTAGGAAGGTAAGTGACACGATAACAACATGACAGTTGATCCAATAAGGGGTTACATGGCACAGAGGGACGATTGAGGTAGCAATTTTCTGTTATGTAATGCATGCATAGATAATGTTACTAGTTTCTTCTCATTCATAAAGGAGTGCGATGCATAGATAAAGAGTAGACATTACAATCTTATTACGACTGGATTTCTTCTTGGCAAGAACAACAAATAATAGAACAAAGACCGTAAAACTAACTATCTTAACTAATTTCTGAAGCATTTTCTCAACTCTTTCCAACCTTTTATCCAGTCTTTTAAGTCTATTCTCTTCATTTTGCATAGATTGATCGGGGGGTCGAGCCACTGGACGAAATGCAGCAACACCACGGGAATCTTCTTACAAGACAACAATTTGTATTACAATATCTCGAACCACTGGAACAGCCTCATCAGCCCACTACCAAAACCGACATGTTGTGTTTTGCAAAAGAATTGCAGCTTCAAGTGAAAAAAAAATAATATGCTATTTCGAATGGAATTCATTCGAGATGATTTTGCACAAGTTTGCCGTAAGATGTGAACACTTCACGAATACTCGGGATGAATTCGTTGGCGTATGCGAGGTGAACACATTCACCGGATCCCTGCAACGAGGGCAAACCAGGTGCTACCGTAGTGATTCTAATTGCCTGCTCACTCGGATGTTAGATGAGGTCGAAGAAATCCCGTTTAAGATTGGAAGAAAGGAGAAGGGGAAGCGAAGAGTGAGATGAATGGCAACCAACGCATCCATATATAGCCAAATGTCGCGCTAAAGTCGACTCGTCGGGTCACATCACGCAAAGCTAACTCGTCGGGTCACGTCATTCGCAAAAGTCGCCTCGTCGGGTCACACCATCACAAGAAAGTCGCCTCGTCGGGTCACGTCGCAACACAAAGTTGACTCGTCGGGTCACGTAGAAGCCCCGAGGAGGAATCGTATGGCAGCGTTGCGTCAGGTCTTTTCAGTTTAGTACATTAAAATCAGGATTATTTTGGAGCACATTTTGTGTCGATAAATCACAAAGTCATAATAACATTACATAGCATTCAACACAACATCATAACATAAAGGCGTGGATATACATTGGACAAGCATACATCATAGAGAGGAGTGTAGGAAAAACGCACAAGTACTCATTCATTTCTACACACTAAACCTCATAGTCCATGCGTCCGCCGCCTGCCCCCACGACGTAGCTGATCCTCAGGGAACGTGAGCCTGTCAGGGGAGTGGCGTACGTCTCGGAAGTCGTAGTGGGAGTGCTGTGTGGGAGGCGGTGTTGCGGAGAACTCAGTGTAGGTATCCAGGTGACCCCTGAGCATATCGTCCACCCACGCCGGTGCGAATGGCGATCCTTGGCCCTGTTCTTCGAATTGGTCTCTCCAGACCTGCAAGTTTGGTGGGCTACGTGAGTTTACCATAGCATGCACCCGAAAGATTGAAATGAGTACGTTACAGCATACCTGTATATGTGGCTATGTAGACGATGATGCTCTGGTGCAATTGGCGCTGAAATGGTGCAAAGTGTTTGGTCCGTACGTCTCCCAGAACCAATGGTCGCCCTGATGCAAGTTCGACTGAACGCCATGTGCGAACGTGGGCAACACCTCGTCCCGGCGCTGGGGCGACTCTGGGTCGCTGTCTACAGTCGCACATCGTGGACCTAGTGAGGAAGTCCGGTCCTACGCCTCCCTCCGTGACAACGACAGCTATAGCAGAGTGTTATCACCTCTCAAGTGCTGAAAGAATAAACGGAAGTGAGATATATGTTAGAAATGAGAGCACGTGCAAACAATTAGGACAAGAAATCGTAACTGACTTACCGCTTGCTCGAGGCGCGTGGAGGAAGACTGATAGTAGCTACGGCGACTCCCAAAGTGCAACGGACGTGTGTAGGGAGGTTCCGATGACCGGGGGAAGGAGGTTGTCCTCGGTTATGCCGCCAGGGCGCGCCACGCCGCCGTCTTAGATCACAGTGTTGGTCCTCATTGCCGCCCTCGGGTCGTCGTAGATGCTACGTACCATACCTAGGAACTAACAGGAGATGCTAGTCCTCCCACGCTGCAGACCATCAGCAGCCTCATTGTTGATACGCCAAAGACGGTCGTACTGCTGGCAAACCGAGAATAAGTCAGAGACGTGTTCCCGTGCAAAAACACTACGAATAATATTTTATCGTCTTGTCTTGACATGCACGACCTCCGTAGGATGCTGTGGCGCCGGATCAGTAAGGCTGCTCCAGGTGTGCGGAACGTACCACCTCAAGTACGTAGTGTGTGTCTCGACATCGTACGGTCGTGCCTCGTGCACCACGTCAATCGCCGCCCTGTCGGCCCACAGCGTCGTCCACGGTAGCTGTGTCTCCCTCCTATCGTTGCTCCTCCGCCCTTGCCTTGTTTGCCTGCAGTTCACTTTGGACATTGGACAATCAAAAAACAAATGCAGCTAACAGGTTAACCGATGAAAGCAAATAACAACATACCAGGGCCTTTCGCAGCGATGCCGTTCCGGCGGTGGCACTCTTTGGTAAAGCTCAGATTGCCTCATGACCCGCTCGGTGAGTACGGCTCGACCATATGGGAGAACACTAGATGACAGGTCGACATCCAGTATGCGTGGTCATGACTACACTGAGAGGACAAGCCGTAGGGAGCCGTGTCCACAACGAATCGTGTAGACCATGGGAAGTAGATGACCTTAGTCTCGTGCACAGTCTCGAACTGATTGTGGAACTCAGGGTACACACGCATCGACCTCTCCCTAGCCCACCCTAGCCGAGCACGTGTCCAGCGAGTGCCCATTGTGGGGCCCTCAACAGGATTGATGCCATCACCCTGACCGTAAAACTCGGGGATGTGCTGGAAAGGATGCACTGTCGTGTGGAAGTACGGCCGGCCAACCGAGAAGTGCTCCCACGACCACAGCTGCAAGAGGATGTAGCATACCGCGAGGACTTTCTCCCCGGCCGTATTGCGATGTGAGGCATCACACAAGCCTCGGTACGTGGCGCAAAAAACAACGGAGCCTCAACTATACTTCGGCACATCGTCGGGCCAACGTACGCCAACGCCTCAGCAAGATGGATGTAGCTAGGGTGCACACAATCTCCCTAAGTGCTAGGAAACAAGACCCGCCCAAACAGGAACAATAGGTAAGCAAGGAAGTGTGTCCGTACAACCTCCTCAGTCGCTTGCATAGGGCAGACCATGTACCGTCGTAGCCAGGAATGTGGCACACCTGATATGTTCTCCGGGATCGGGTCATCGAACCTGTCAGCCATTCGTACCTTCAAGTCTGGTTGCCTGGGAGGTGGCACTACTGCATGACCCCGCAGTGGTAGACCTGTGAGAATAGCGACGTCCAACAGAGTAACGGTCATCTTCCACCACTGAAAGTGGAATGTGTGTGTCTCCGGTCTCCAACAGTCCACGAGCAAGGACATCAGTGCTGCATCAAACTAAAACGCGTGCTCTAGGTCCAATAGGTGGGCAATGGGCAGAAGCCCGATGTCCCGTAGTAGTGGGACGTACCGCTGGTCTAAAGGCCAGTGCTCTTTAGGACTCCTGAGGACAAAGCTTGGAGGGCCCACCCCGGATGACCATGCGTGGCATCAGTGTCCCGCATCCCACTGTGGGTCGAGCAGCTCGTACGCGGCGTTATCTCGAGGCTGCGCCATCTCCTCAGGTACGTAGAACAACAAGTTAGTGTGCAATTAAAACATAAGGTACAAACAAAGCAAAACGAAAGCGAAGCATATGACAGGAGCAACACCATGCGGTAAAGAACTCAGAGTTCAAATCCTACGAACCATTGTGCAGTGCATTACAATGCACGTACCATTGTCCGACTTATTCCAACACGTACAACACGATAACGCCTAACGGGAGTGCACAAGAACGTATTACAACAGACATATAGCATACATATATGGCGCGATAAAACTTCATCACTACAACGCGTTGCTTGACCCAGGCCTGTTCGGGCAGGTGCTAAAGGAGTGGCCAATTGTCTTGCAGAGTCTGCATCTCAGGCGCCTAGCCCGTTGCCCACACTGGCTATCATCCATGTCGTTACGGATACGACGAGACTGTCGACTTCCACGGCAGCCTGCTTGAGTGCGTCGTTCGGCAACCACTTCACGTGCCCTGGCCACAGGTTCCCTGTAATGCATGTCCAGCCCGTACGAATTGAACTCGGCACTCCAAGTGCCGTACATGTGGTGCTTGTCGTAGTACTCCGAGACATATTGCGCCAGGCCTGGCGCCATGCTGCGCACACCGCGTCCACATGGGAGCATGGCTTGTGAAGAAGCTGCAGCTTATTGCAGGTGTATGACGCTTCATCATCGATCGAGTAGACTTGTTTGCGATCACCCCTAGCTTGAACCATGACATACTTTTACCTCAGACGAATCTCGAACTTCTTCCTGAAGCCATCCATGGTCCTAGCAATGTGTCAACGAGCCTTTTGGATCTTCTTGTCCATGTAGGCCTGCGCCACCTTTGAGAATTGCTTGCCTTCGTCCATATGCTTCTTCGCCATCATCGCTCTGTTGACGAAGTACCCTATGGTATGGTTCTAGCTCTCCTCGAAGATTGCAGCGATCGGGAGGGATCAGACACCCTTCAAGACACTGTTGTACACCTCGGACTTATTGGTCCTCATGATTTCGTATCGTGCACCACCGGCGTCATGCAGCAGAGACCATTTCTTTAAGTCAGGTGCGTGTGAGTTTACTCACTGTGCGAACTCCCCAACTTTGGCGGAGCCTCCTACCGCTGCCCCTGCATCGGCGTCCTGGGAATTCTTGACATGATTGCCAGTCTTCTTGTCCAGCTGTCTCCACACGGCGTCAAACTTCCAGCTTTGGTTCTGCATGTAAAGCTTCTTGACAGTCTTCATCAGGTCCTTACTTCGAAACCTTGTGTGGAAGTTCGCCGCGAGATGCCTCATGCACCATCGGTTCGTTAGGTCGTTCCACTGGAAGGGGTGCTATGTCCCATTTTGCATCATCGTCAACGCGGACAGCAACCCTGCATTACGGTCCGAGGTGTCGCACACACTTGGGCGGTCTTGAACCACCGCCTGCTTCACATTTGCAAGGAACCACAACCGACGATCCGTGTTCTTGCTCTCAACAATCGCGAAGGTAACGAGGAGTAACTGGTGGTTTGCGTCGGCTGCAACCGCGGTGAGGATGGTGCCCTTGTACTTTCCAGGGAGGAAGGTGCCATCCATCGACAGCATGGGACGATAGTACTTGAACCCTTCGCTCACCTGAGGGAGGCCCAGAATACTCTGTCAAGGACAAAACAATTCAGCTCCTTCGTAGGATACACCTGCTCCAGCTTGTTATGTATGTCCCAGGATTCGATTATGCAATCTGATAGAGCATTCTTGGGACAAAGTCGTAGGCCTCTTCGTATGTGCCGAACATACGTTCTAGGACCTTCCGTTTTGCCCACCACACCTTGTTGTAGCCAACCGGGAAGCTCACCATATTGACAACATCCGCCAAAAGAAGCTTTGGTGAGATAGATACATCACCTACGACGAGGTGGC
Source organism: Phyllostachys edulis (assembly GCA_036346405.1). Lineage (NCBI taxonomy): Eukaryota > Viridiplantae > Streptophyta > Magnoliopsida > Poales > Poaceae > Phyllostachys > Phyllostachys edulis. The sequence continues at coordinate 74,802,300 of CM070561.1, forward strand.
TTATCAGCTCCGCAACATATGACGAGGTCACGTTGCAGTGCCTATGAAGTGGCTCTGCAAGCTCGCATGTGTAATCCTTGAGCACTGTTATGCGGAAGTCTGTGGTGGCGCCACTGAACCGCTGCGTACGAACCTTGCCAGGGCAAGATCAATCTACACACTTCATGATGTAGGTGTCAGGGTTGGGCCTGTGGACCCGATACGTCCGGCTAATGTTGACGGTGTATCTAGCAATATCCTACTGGATAGCACTCTTGTTAGGGAAGCGCTGCCCTAAGAGCAGAGTGTCTTCATTGAACCCCCACTCCGCCTCCTCTGCTTGTGGCAAAACCAGGGATGTTGCTGCGATGTCGTCCAACCTAGACGAGACATACGCAACATCGATGGTCACAACACCTCCCGCCCGTACCAGCTTCTCCATTAGGCTCCTCTCCAGAACTAGTTGTATGCACAGACTCCTCCTCGCTTTCCACTACATCCACCTGATCGGCAAAATATTAGTGGTAGTCAATACGGGCTGCCCACCACCTCTCCACGCCTTCGTTCTGCTCGAAAGTCTCCACATGCCTCCTCAAGTCCCCGTCACCCACTCCCTAGCCCAACTCTCCGCTTACACCAACGTCTGCATCAGTGCTGAAGACCAACCCAGGCACTTCATCTACAGCAACACCACCAGAACCACCCATGGTGGATGATTCCGTCCTCTCCACAAATTGGACATACACCATAGGCCTAGCATATATCGCAGCGGCAGGGTTGCCCACAACCTCCATGTAGTTGGTCCACGAAGCATCACTGCTAACCTTCATAAGTTGCCAAAAAGTCTCCCCTGCACCACCCGCCGCCAAGACATACAATGCCTCGATGTGTAGCTTCTTCCTTCCGGTGTCCCGATTGAACACGGAACGCTCACACCTCCTTAGCTCGCACAGGCTAATGTACTTCAGGCCTGGTGCCCAGATCTAGGTCCGGTCACAATTTGACAGGTTCGCCCCGTACGGTCCCATCACGTACGAGACCATCATCATAGAACATGAATAAGTCTTCAATCGACATGTTCAGGGACGACTTGCCTTCTGTGGCTGGGTCTCTTCTTGTTGGTCGAGAAGATTTCCGACGGCGTTCGGTTCTACGCGCAAAACGAGACAAACAAATAAATATATAAATGCAAATAAAATCACAAAAGTATAAAATAAATACTAGAAGGAAGATTAGGATTTTAGATGAATTTAAAAACTTGAATCACTACATTCGGAGTTCGGACGATGGAGCACGAGCGATGGGTAGATCGATTGCAAATAAAATGCGGCAAATTGCAAAACATAGGAATATTCCAGGGAATGTTCTTTTCGGGCTGGTTTTGCATGTCTTAATGTACAAGCCAAATAGTCTACGTACTTCCAACTGATAATGCTTCGGATTCCCAAAATTTCTGACTAATAGGGACATGTAAAAATTAACACCCTACACATTGCGTCAACAATGTCAAACGGCCATTCATCATCTTCAAGTGACGATAATATTGTACCCAACGGTCACTTGGCACTTGCTCACCCTACACCCTTTGCTGTAGTCACTCGGGAATTACCAAGTATGCTACAAAAACCTATTTCTATGGTGGAATTGGAAACACCGACGTAATCACCCATACCACCTACTGGTACCATCAGCGTCATAACTCAATCAAACAATTGCCATAAAAGCGAGCACTACGGGCAAAGGGGGACAGCAGCGACGGGGCGATAGATGTGCAGGGGAGGGAGTGTCTCTTACCTAGAGTAGTCATGTGGTACTAAACTTCCCGCATTCCAAGTCACATGAAATCATGAAACCCTAATTTCCGAAACCTTTTATCCTAATTTTCGATACCTAAACTCTTATTTTGTCGAGACAATTTCGGAACATATAAAATTATGGAAAAATTACACAATCAAGTACGTTGTATAAGGAGCCTATAAAAAAATTATAATGTTTGGACCTCATTTTCTATATTAGAAAATTCCTATAAATAGTATACTTAAATAAATTTTACAGAAAATATCGTAACTCATAAAATTCTGAAAAATTTACACAAGAAATTATACTGTGCTGGGAGTCTTCACAAAAAATTTCATAATTTTTGGAGCTAATTTTCTATATTTAAAAATTCCTCCAAGAAATATTCTTAAATGTATTTTCTCTCTCCTCTTGGATTTGTGTGCTTGTAGGGCTGGGGGTTGTTCTTCTTTGTCACACAAGAAGACCTTCTTCTTCTTAGGCACAAGAAGACACCTCGATTATCGCCTTCTTAACGGCAAAGACGTGATCGCAGGGGGCCGATCAGAATTTCGACGCTAAGGGGGCCAAATTAGGAATTAAATTGCTCTATAGGGCCAAAACAGTCCAAACTTCCAGAATGTACACCGTTGGACCTCTAATAAAAGGTCACTTAATCATCTAGATCGTGGCGCCGTTACTGGAGGTTACTGCAGGAGTTAAAACGTTCCCACGTCGCTAGGCAATTATTATCATAAAAGGGAGTTAAAATCGTGCCATTATCTTAGGAAATAATGGCGTAGTTTACTGCCCGTGTTTTGAATATGGTGCAGAAGATTCCTTTATCGACTAGGCCCACATGTCTGTGAGCCTTGTCGACTACGGCCTGGTCGTAGAAGGTCTTACGACCAGGGGATGATCGTAGGAAAGCTTACGACTGCATACTGATCGTAGTAGAGCTTACGATCATGTGATAGTCGTATAAGGACTTACGACTATGGGGTAGTCGTAGGAAGACCCACGACTACAGGGTGGTCGTAGAAGAACTTACGACCTCTAGCTTCTCCTTTATTAATATTTAAGGGGTATACTCAGGAGTTATGTGACGTCATTATTACCTCATAATATGAATTATGGATAAATGATAAAATGATGATTGTTATATCCTCGTCACAATTGAAAACTACCTTTGCTTCCGCTCTCTCGGTCTCTCGTTCGTGGCTCAAAGAAATGCAAATGACTTCGTTTGACCGACCGGATGATGGACACTGTATTTTTATGCCCACCAGGGTGCTGCGGGTGGCCAGGCTGGCGACCACGCGCCATCGCAGTGGAGGCCGGGTGCAGCGTGTAGGAGAGTCGGGCAGTTCCTGCGCTCGGGACTGCTTGAGGTGTCCTCCCGCGCTGGTCGTCTTGGTCTTGCGCTCGCCCATCCTCCCACGCTCATCGCCTGCTTCCCGTGCTCCTTAAGCATACGATGTGCCGGATGTCGCTATCCCATTCTCCTACGTTCAAGAGGAGACTAGATACAAAAAAATATGATGTCCGTGAGGTATTTTGTTTGCTATTGAGGTGGCGGGAGGGAGCCGAATAAAAAAAATCTAACAGCCGCGGCTACGCCTACCGTCCTCTGTCTCCGTCTGACATCCATGAATTATAGGGAGGAGTATTTCAGAAGCAAGCCCATCACCTCTCTGGTGAGCCGAGCAGAGCAGAGGCAGAGCTGCCCTCCTCTGATTTTGATGCACTGCAGGCCAAAGCGACGCCTACGCAAGAGAGAGAAAGGAGAGGAGAGAGACGCTGCTGCTCTAGTGGAGGATGGAGCGCTGAGTAGTAGTGACTAGTGAGTGCAGCGACCCAGCGACGCAGTGGCATTTTACTGCGCCTGTGCGCTCACAGGCTCCATCTGAGGAGGGCTCGGGCTCCTGCTTTACTTCCTCCCTCCCTCCCTCCTCGCACCATTGTTAGAGAGAGAGAGAGGGAGAGAGGGAGAGCGAGGAGGAAGAAACAGGAACGGCGTTAGTAAGGTGGGATGGGATCGAGGATGCATGAGTCGTGTATTTTTCTTCTTGCAAGTTGGAGAGATTCCTCCTCATCTGGTTATGCTCGGCTTGTCTTATTGCGTCGTGCTGTTCTTGAGGACCTGCAGTTTCTTCTGGTGGTTCTTGGATCGTAGCTAGTGTTGGGGTTTGACGTTTCTTGATGATTTGCCCCCTTGGTCTTTGGGACGTCTTGCGGCTTATCCGTTTGCTCTCTTGGTTCTTTTGTTTCAGCCAGGGCTCGAGGCGAGGATGCTGAGGACGGTGGTTGTGTCCGACCAGGCCGCGGCGGGGGACGCGCTCGACGGCGCCGGCGCGGGAAAGCCCCGCGGCGCGGCATTCTTTGCGGTGCCGCGGCTGCTGGTGGGTCTCGCGGCGGCCAAGTGCGCGCCGCCGGAGTGCGACTCACCGATGCGCAGCCCGACGTCGCCGCTCGACCTCAGGGCCTTCGCGGCGCTCGGGGGGTCGCTGCTCCGGTCGCCGCGGTCGCCCAGGAGCTGGGACTCGCGGCGTGTCGGACTCAGCGGCCTCGTGGACACCCTCGCCGAGCCTGCCGCCGACGCCAAGAACCGCCTGCTCGGGCCCCAGATGCGGCCGACCAAGCCGCAATGCCTCACTAAATCCTACACCTCCCTGCCGAGAGACTGCGGCCATGCGCAACCGGAGCTCGGGAAGGTAGAGCCCGCCGCCAGCGGCATGTCGGTGCCGTGCAGTAGGTTCTACGGGGATGTGAAGTCTGGTCCAGAGATCATCGTGTCCGGTGGTGCTCACCTCGGTGCGGACAACCATTCGGCCGATCTTGGCAAGTTCCCGGCGCCCGGGTCGCTGCCGGTGTCGATCGGCGGCCCATGCCGGTACATCGGGTCGGTGTCGGCGACGGAGGTCGAGCAGTCGGAGGACTACACTTGCATCATAGCTCACGGCCCCAATCCGAAGACCACCCACATTTTTGGGGATTGCATCTTGGAGCCCCGCACTGTTCGTGTTTCTGATGGTGATAGCAGGGTGACCGATGAAGTGAAGGAAGGGGCTGAGTCCTACTGGCTGGTGAAGTGCTCCGGCGAGGAGTTCATGCGCTTCTGCTTGGTTTGCAAGAAGAAGCTGGATGGCAACGACTCTTGCATTTATCGGTATGTTGATGCTATCATTCAATCATCTCTTGATATGACTCTGAAGAACTGATGTTTGTTATGTATCTTCAGATGTGTAAGATCAAGGTCCTGCAAGTTTGGTTGTTTGGGGAGTTTGCATCAGTAGCATTAGGATGTGTTAATTGGTAGACAAACTTTTCTTGAAATGGACAGATTGGAAACAGTACAGCTGAAGAATTTGCTGATTTGTTTGTCACACTAGGATTGCATTTCTTTAATTGAACAAGTTAATAGTAAAATGGGTAGCAGGGTAGTATTCCGTGACCTAACGCCATTGAACAAATTGTTGAATGTCCTCTGCAGAGGTGAGAAAGCATTCTGCAGTGGCAACTGCAGGGACCAAGATATCCTAATTGAAGAGGAAGATGAGAACAACACTGAAGTCTCCTCCCCCAGCTCAGCCTCAGCCGGCTCATTGTCACCATTCGACGATGACATCTTCATGGCCGGAATTGTCGTCTTGCCATGACCTCCAGCCCCCCCTGTACCTGACCAATGCACCATGTGCCGGGATAGATGGTCAATAATGTATATCATCGTCGTCGTCGCCATCGTCGTCATCACCACCATCATCAGTTTGCTGGTTTTGTAAGTTCTTGTTTCAGCAGTTGAGAAAAAATCGGTGTCATTGGTGGGTCATGGTGGATTGGAAGGTGCATCTAGCTCTACAAATTTGCCCAGTTTCGGGCTAATAGAAAAGAGAGGTTGCCTGCCTTTAGCCCTGTAGTTTTGGTCCTAAGGCTGTTGGCTATTGCAAATTCCTTTTCTTCTCTCTTCTTTGGTTTCCTCTTAGCAGCAGTGACAGTGTTTGCGTGCTATAAATTGCGACAACTTTATGAGATAATGGCATTGAGCTGCTTTGGGTAATTTTGTACTTTTGCTTTGAGCAAATGAAGTACTAAAGTGACGTAATGATGACTTACTATTGTTTACAAGTTTCTTTTTTTTCCGAGGGACTATTGTTTACATGCTTGTTCCACGAGAATAAGGAAAGTGTTGTTGATTTGTCAAAAGAGTTGGGAGCTAACTGGTAAGGCAGACAATAGAAGCTGGAGAAAACTTGCTAGGGTGTGATAGACTGTCAACAGTGTCTTTGCAGCCTGAATTTTCATGATCTAACACCAGCACCAATGCAGGACAGGCAACGAAAAAGAGAGATGTATGTCAGATCAATTCTCGTTGTTCGGGAATTTAGTTTGTAGTGAATCATTTGATTTTGTATGCTTCATGAAGAGATGAATTCTCCAAGGAGCTGGAAGCAGCGTCCAAAACCTTTGGTGGACTCTATTCACTCTATATTCAGACTTCAGAGCAGAAATTTCTGCGTTTCTTTTATGGGCAACTGTATCTCTTTGGAAAATGAATCAGTATATATCTCGAGAAATGGTGAAAATAAACATCTTATTCTTTTCCTATAAAAATGGAGTAGGATTTTCTTCAGAACAAACATGAAGAAAACAGAGCAGGTCCTGAAAAATAAGCATGGCCGTGGTGGAATTTTGGGCAATATTGGCTCCCTGTTCATCCTAAATTCCAAATATAGCCCTCTCTGTTTGTAAATTCCAGATCTGGCTCCTCTCCCCTCTTCTGTTGTGCCGAGGGTACGCAGCAGTAAGTGCCAGCCGAGCCACGCGCCGCTCGCCCGTGCCCGCCCTCACGCGTGCACCCTGCTGCGTCCACGTGATCGTCCTTGCGCGTTGCGCTACGCTGCGACCATCGCTTTCGGCCCGTCTTGGCTGCGCCTCTTGTAGCCCGCGCGTCGGCTCGCCGCGCTTGGCCCGCAAGATGTTGCGCCTCTCAGAGCCAGCGCCCGACTCCTTCGCTCGTCCGCGCCCTCTCTGCAACAATAAAACCAGATAAGCCCTGACGCTGTCGCATTTTCCCCGCACTTTTATTTTCTCGTTGAGCCGAGAGGAAGAGAGAAACTAGAGAGGAAAAGAAGGGGGAAGCGAACCAGAGAGCAGTTGTAGTTCGTGCAGTTGCGAAAGTTGTGCATCGTCTTGCGAGCGCAAAGAAAAGATAATTATTATCGATATGCGGCTTTAATTTGAGCAATGTGATTAGAACGTAATTAGCTACAGTAATGTATGCTAGGTAAAATGAATAGAAAAAACTAGTGAGAATGAAGCCTGAAAGTTGAATGGCAGCAAGATTTTGAGCACTACTTTGTTAATTGTCTTTTTCTCATCAATTGCTACAAACACTCACAGTGGAACATAAACATTTTACTCGGATGTGAAATCTCATGACCATACGGATATAATAAAGTAGTTGTTCTTGTTTAAAAGATTTGATGCATTAATAAGAATCCTATGAATAACATGCAGCGGCACATAAGTCATTTACTCTTAATTGCTAAATTTGAGCTCAAGGTCTTGTATTTGAGGTGCTTACTTACATGTATTCCTTACATAATAATCATCTCAGAATAAATGTTGAATTGTTAGTACTTAGTACAAATAGTTTTGTTTGCACTGAGTCACATTGTAATGTTCTAGATTAGGTATGGTTGATTAGTAACTTTCCATAGTAATGTTGTCTTTGCAGTTTGTTTTAGCGGTGTTCAAGGCGGCTGGCCGAGCAGACTCTGTTTGGGCGGGCCTCGACCGGATTTTCGACGGCTTAGCCCCACTGCTCGCAGTTCAAAAAATAGTGAAAATCCTTTTTAATTAGAAAATGAATTAAATATCACTTTTTATTCAAAAATGAGTAAAATATTATTTTAAATCAAAAGCTGATTTTTAAGTAGGTAAAATAAAACTTCTGCTCTGTCCATTTTCGACCGAGCTTTTCAAGCCTACCGCCCGCCTTTTGAACAGGTCTAGTTTGTTCCATCCAATTTGCTCGTAATGTATGTTTATGTAAATTTTGCTCTATTTGCTCACTACACAAAATAACTTAGCTGTCCAAAGACATGCTCATGGAAACTTGTCTACTGTATTTGTGCATTTCTTGTATGTTGTCATATTTCTTCACACATTCTAGCATGTGTAGATAGTATATACTACGATGTTCGCCATAAATGCTATTATGTGATTAGCACATAATTCGCCAAATATATTTATATAACTGGAAATAAAATTTTGAAACATGTTGTCAAAACGATACCAGTGGTCACATCTAAATGAAGCCGCCTGACGTACGATAGCAGTTGCTAGATGGTACGAGCATTGCATATAAGTGGTTTCATTCTTCATACGCACCTCTGTTTGGTACTTCATGGTGGAGATTCAAGATCTGTTCGTGTTCCATGGAAACGCTCTCGTACGTGATTTTGACCGTATGGAAGCGATTCTGTCAATGCGACGAGCGGTGATCCGGCGCCGGTCGAAGGACATGAGTCTCTCGGAGCTAAAACGGTGTGTGCAGTCCGCGTTCGATCGTGCCACTGCAGGGATGAAGCTGCACATCGAGGCGTTGTATGTCTCGATGGTGGGTGATAGAGGGGAGATCGTTTGGCAACTTATGAAGGTGACAAGTGACGCTTCATGGGCCAATTACATGGTGGTTGTTTGCAACCCTACTGCCGCGATCTATGCGCAGCCGATGGTCTATGTTCAGTTCGTGGAGAGGACGGGGACATCCGACATGGGTGGTTCCAGTGAGGCTGCTGGTGAGGAGGAGCTTGCGTTGGTCTCCGGTGTTGGAGGAAACGTGGGCGAGGAAGTGGGCGATGGAGACCTGAGGAGGCGAGCTAATAATTTCGAGTCCAACGAAGGAGTGGAGAGATAGTGGGTAGTCCGTATTGATTGCCATGAGTACCTAGCCGACCAGTTGGAAGATGTGGAAAGCGAGGAGGAGGAGGATGTGGAAACAACCAGTTCCGAAGACAAGGAATTGGTGGTCTTGTGACCACCAACACTGCTTACATCCCCTCAAGTTTGGACAACATCGCAACGGCATCGCTGCTTCTGCCACAGCCAGAGGGGTCCGAGTGGGGGTTCAATGAAGACATCCTGCTCCTAGGGCAGCGCTTTCTTAACAAGAGTGCCGCACAGCATGCTATTGCCAGATACACCGTTAACATTGGCTGGACGTATCGAGTGCAGAGGTCCAACCCCGACACCTACATCGCTAGGTGTGTTGATGAATCATGTGCTAGAAAGGTCCATGCGCAGTGGTTCACGGCCACGATAATAGGCTTCCGGATAACCGTGCTGAAGGACCACACATGCGAGCTAGCTGAGCCGCTTCATAGGCACTGCAACATGACGTCCTCGTATGTTGCCAGCCTGATAAGCCACCTCATCGCTGGAGATGTTTCCATTTCACCAAAGCTTCTAATGGCGGATGTTGCCAATATGGTGGGGTTCCAAGTCAGCTACAAGAAGGCATGGCGGGCGAAACAGAAGGTCATGGAACGAATGTTCGGGACATTCGAAGAGGGTTACAACCTAGTCCCAAGATTGCTGCATCAAATCGCAGAATCAAATCTCGGGACATACATAAACAAGTTTGACCGGGTGCATCCGACGAAGAGGCCCAATTGTTTTGTTCTTGACCGGTTCTGGGCCTTCCGTCCGGCGATCGAAGGTTTCAAGTATTGTCGTCCCGTGCTGACGATGGGCGGCACCTTCATTTCTAGGAAGTGCAAGGGTACCATCCTCACCGCGGTTCCAGCTGATGCGAACGACCAATTACTCCCCGTGGCCTTTGCAATTGTTGAGAGCGAGAACACTGATAGCTGGCTATGGTTCCTGTCCAGTGTGAAACAGGCGGTGGTCCCAAGATCGCCCAGACATGTGTGTCATCTCGGACCGCAATGCTGGGTTGCTGTCTGTGTTGAGCATGATGCAAAATGGGACGCAGCCGCCGTTCTAGTGGAACGATGTCAGGAGCCGTTGGTGCATGAGGCATCTCACGATGAACTTTTACACAAGGTTTCGGAGCAAGGACCTGATGAAGATGTTCAAGAAACTCTGCATGCAGAACCAAAGGCGGAAGTTCGATGTGGTGTGGAGACAGCTCGACGAGGAGACCGGGGAGCATTTAAGGAACTCATCGGACGCCGAGGCAAGGGTAGCAGCAGGAGGGTCCGTGAGAGTTGGGGAGTTCACGCGGTGGGTTAACTCGCACGCTTCCGACTTGGAGAAATGATCCCTGCTGCATGACACCGGTGGTGCAAGGTACGGGATCATGACGAACAACACGTTTGAGGTGTACAATGGTGTTCTCAAGGTTGTTCGATCCCTGCCGATCACTGCGATCGTGGAGGAGAGCTAGAACTGTACCGTCAGGTACTTCGTTAACAGAGCCATGATGGCCAAGAAGCATCTGGAGGATGGCAAGCAATTCTTGGAAATAGTACATGCGTACACGGAGAAGAAGATCAGCAAGGCTCGTTCGCATGTTCCTCGCACCATGTATGACGTCAGGCAGAAGTTTGAGATCCGGCTCAGGGATAAATACGTGATGGGCCACGCTAGAGCGGATTGGAAGCAGGTTTGCACGATTGGTGATGAAGCGTTCTGCACCTACAACAAGCCGCGGCTTCTCCACAAACCATGCTCCCATATGTATGCGGCGTGCGCGGCGTAGCGCCAGGCCTCAGAGTGTTACATCTCTGAGTACTACGACATCCATCACCTGTATGGCACTTGGAGTGCCGAGTTCCATTCGTACGGCATGGACATGCACTACAGGGACCTCTGGCCTGGGCAGGTGAAGTGGATGCCGAATGACGCATTGTGTGATGACCCGGCCAGGGGCCTCAATCGAGAGGTCCTCCAAGACCTCCCTGGGAGTCCACCAGGACCTCCCAGGAGGTCCTAAGGACCTCTCAGGCGATCCTCAGGCCTCCCAGAGGTCAGTAGGACCTCCTAGAGGTCCAGGGAACTGACCCGAGGAGGTCTTGAGGCTCAGGACCTCCCCAAGAGCCACGACCAGACCTGGGGGAGGTCCAAAGCCTCACCTGAGGAGATAATGGGACTTGGAGAAGTCCTAACCCTACTGTGATCCGAACCAGTCCTAAGGATCAATGGCTGGTTCTCACAGCAATTATAAGTGATAACATACATCCACACGAGACTTTATTAACAACAAGGGAGTTGATTACAAGGTTGCTTACAAGCCACGACACAAGGCAAAAATATACACAGCGGAAGCAAAACCAGCAAAACCATGTCCATCCAATACACCACAGGTAATTGGCTGGAGGGTGCGGCCTAGTTGATCTGGTCCTCATCATCATCAAAGAAGTCTTCTCCTGCTCAATTCATTAATCAAGCAAGAATGAGCACCACAACCGTGCTTGCAAGTTACACCCGTCAATTAACAAAATGATATGCATAATGGATATCTCAAGGAAGGCATAATATGGTTAGTTTACATAAAGCCAAGTTTATTTCAAATACAGGTATTAAGTTCCAAAGCGTAACCATAATTAAAATTCATTTGCAAATTCTCATTTACAGTTGGATAACTTTCATCCATATGATGGTGAAGGATACCCTCCTGTCACAAGGCTCCATGCCTGTCGGACCCGGGAACGAAAGATCCTGAACCCTCTGTGTTCATACACCAGTCCAGAATTTCCGGTGTACACAGTTACAAAAATGATAACATAACCAAATCTCGAATAGCATTAATAGCAAATCAGAGTTCGATACAATTGGGCATGAAGCCAAATAAAAGATTAAACAACACAGCGGAAATAAAAACAGTAGTAGTAGGCCAGAATGATCGCCACAGGCAATCGTCTGGGGGCGTAGCCTAGGCGTCGGTGTCCTCACTGTCCTGATAGTAGTCTTCTCCTGAAATTTTGTTGCATAAAGCAAGCATGAGCACAACTACCGTTCTCGCAAGTTACACCCAATATTGATTTGTAATGCATGCATAAAGTAGACAAAGGACATTGGCAGGGTTATTTTGTGTAAAGCAGCAGTTTTAGATTAAATATTCATAGTAGATTGCAAGGCCATTTTCATACAGTAATTAAAATCATATTTTAGATGACAATTGAATAATATGGATAACCTCCAAGAAAGGTGATGGATATCCTCCAATCACAATGGCTAACCGCCCAAATTTCCCACAGGACTAACCATCCTGAAAACATCTGTTGAAACCATTTTAAAACCAAAAACAAGTCTAACTCAAAGTGGCTTTGCTAGCATGTCCATGATCATGACGCGCTATTGAATAGTTTCTACTCTGCGAGTTTATGCAGCTTTACCCACACGAGATATTATACCCTTTGTGTCGGCCAATCCACGCTTCCTAAGGCGTGTGAAAGAGCAAATATCACAAGGCCGTTACAATGATCTACCTCAAAGTACTCATGCCCGCTAAGGTTTCGCCCCCTTTGGACTAACCATCCGCAGGTTCAGGGCCCCCTCTTGCGCCAGGTGGGACTATAGTCTAACCGACACCCACTCATACAAATGGCACGAATATCTACGAGGTATCCCAAATTAATAAGCCAGGTCCTGCCCATACAGGACGTGTGGTGGTATGGTAAGGCATAGCAAAGGAACGCTCAAAGACCGGTCCTTAATCGACTTGGACGTCTCTCAAAATCAAACCCTGGGTTTTAATCCTAACCAGATTAAACCCGTGCATAAACCTGCACCCACCATTCATCCGTTTCGCCCAAGTAAAAACCATTTTAATTTTATTTTAGCGAAAACCACCTTTACAAACTCTCTATGGTAAAACAATACCATAGATTTAATTTTAAACAAGTTGTAATGGTTTGGCTAAATCCTCCCAAAATCAAAATCATGGTCTAAGCATTTGCTAAGCATTTCCAAACAATTTTACCTATGGTGACAAGGGATGGCATTTCAATATACAAAATTGGCCATACAATAACAATTGGAATAACTAAGTATTTAAACAGGGTATTAAAATAATTGACTAAAAATATGCATGCAATAATAATTTTAAAACTGAATTTAAATAACTTTAAAATAGTAGGTGCAACATGGTCAAAGTGTAACTTGCCTTCGCTGAAGTCTTGAAATTCTAAAGCTTCGGAAGAATCAAATTCCCCGGAATCGTCGTAATCTAAACGTGGAAATACGACAATCAATTGAAATTCAAATAAAAACAAGACAATAGTTCAAACTAACTCCAAATAAAATAATTATATTTTATTTGGCTGAATAATAATTTTATAAGACTTTATAAGTTTGAAACACTCAATTTAGAAATAGGAAATAAAAGATATGAATTTTACAAGTTTAAATCCTAAATTTGCAATTTAAATAGTTTAATTTAAAATGACAATTTAAACTAATTCCAAATAAACTAATTCTAATTTATTAAGCTATATAATCTTTTATAAAATTTTAGAAATTTAATTCACTAAATTTGGAGTTGGAATTGAGATGATATGAATTTTATAAATTTTAACCTAAATTTGGAATTTAAATGAATTTCTAAATTCTAAAACAGGACTAAACTGAACTCCAAATTGAATAACTAAATTTTATTTAGTTAGATAATAATTTTCTAAGATTTTAGCAATTTGAATCATCTAATTTGGAGTTAGGATGCAAAAGTTATGAATTTTACACATTTAAACCTAAATCGCAATTTAAAAGGATTTCCCGAATTATTTTCCTAAAGGAAATTCTAATTATTGCGCAAGATGACATCAGCGATGAATTTTCCAGGATTTAAATGAATTAACATAATTTTCTAACAGTGGGGCCTACATGTCATAGACACGGTCTCCGTGGACTAAGTCCACAGGACTTTAGGGCTCGAGGTGGCGGTGTGAATGTGGCGTGGCCGCCACGTCGGCTCCACGTCATTTTCGAGGTGAGGTGGCGCCAATCGGCTCTGAGGTGGCACCGAGGTGGCCAGCCACGTGGCCGAGTCCGTGAGGCTCGGCGACCACCTCGCCATGGCGCTACACGCCTTGGCGAGGTGCGGAGGGTGCTATTGAGAAAGGGGAATCTTGAGCATAATGCTTACCACCTCGGCGTGCGGACCTAAGCTCGTTGGAGTTGAGGTTTAGCGGCGGCGTCTGGCGTCGTCAACGAGGTCTTCCGGGTCTTAGGGCAAAATGGGTGTGCGCCGTGTTGTGATGGCGCTTCTGATGTCGAAGATGTAGGCAGCGAGGCTGGGCGGAGACGATGGCGCGGAATCGGAGACGAACCAAAAGATCACCGCCGTGAAAACCTTGAAATTGGGCGCTCTGAAGAGAGGAGTGGCACCGGGTGGCGGTGTGGTGATGTGGGAAGGAAGGCGCCCCGAGGATCCCTTTATAGGGGTAGAGGGCTCCGTGGCGAGGGTTCGTGGGGGTCGTCTTGTGACGTTCTTGGCGTCGTGGCGCCTGCGGCGAAAAAAAAGGAGAGGCGAGGAAACGTCGGGGCGTGGTCGTCTTGCGACCGAAAGCGAGGCGGTTGGGCGTCGCCCCAAGCTCCGTCGCGGCGAGCTTCAATGGCGGCGGCTCGGTTCGCAAGACAAAGACACGCACGGAAGAAGGGTTGGGAAGATGACCTGGGCGGTTGGATTGGCATCGGATGGCCGAGAAACACGGTGGCGTGGGCGTTTCTTAGGCGTCCGATGCTCATCAACAGTTGAGAGAAGGGTGGCGGTTTGAGTGGAGTAGGTGGGTCAGGTCTTTGGGCAGCGTGGAGAGAGAAAGTGGGCGGAGACTTTCGGCCCAAGCACTGTTAGGGCTTTATTTTGATTTTCTATTTTAAATAATCTAATTAATTCCTTTTAGGCTTAGAAAATAGCAAGCGAGTCCAAAAATTCTACAAAAATTCTCATAAATCCTTAGAGACATTTTAGACTTAATAAAATTATTCCCAACCTAAAGTTGGTAATAGATTTTGAATTTAAATTTGTTTTGGCTTTAAATAATTTAAAGGAAAGCTTTTAAAATTCAGAAAATTCACCAATTCAAATAAGTTTTAAACTTTAACTAAATTTGAAATTTTAGGCTGTTACAATGCCCAACCCATTTGGATAGAAATTAAAAAAAACCAGTTTTTAACCATCCATTTTGAAAACAAACCAGAGGTCTAACTTTGAGCAGCTTTGCTAGCAAGTCCATAACCACGGACACGGCTATTCGAATAGTTTTACACTCTGCAGAGGTTGTATACTTTATCTACATGACATGACTTCTCTAGTTTGTTTGACAACCGTCGTTGCCACCTCTCACTGCCGATGGTAAGAGGTCTAGAGCACATGACAAGGCCTTTACAATGCATCATTCATGCATGATCCATCCACTCTAAGGTTTCGCCTTCCTAGGGCCCCTCTTGAGCTAGGTGGGTACAACAAAGTCATGAAAGACAGCCATGAAAGGCCACCCACTATTCATGGGACCAACCGCGGTGATAACTGCAAATTAGTTGGCGAGTTCGCCCATATAGGACATGTGGTTGCGGAGAGGCATAACAAAATACACTCGCATGACCGGTCCTTAATCGGCCAGGCGGCCACCACAACCCTGGGGCATCGGATCACACGACCCCTGTGCATAGACTTGCACCAACCAAACAACCAATGCCGCCCAAGTCCAAATCCATTTCTCATATCTTTGCTTTTCAAACCTCCATGGCACACCAATGCCATGGCCATTTGCAGAAACCCCTTGACACACCAATGCCATGGTCCAGATCATTTAGACAAGTGATATTTTTGGCCAAAACCTCCCAAACCAAGATTCTTTTCTCTAAGCATAGCTAAGCTCTAGTTTTCCAAAGGTCCTGGTCCACTGTATTGCGTAAACCAGGTTTTGCCTAGGGTGACAACATGTTCGGCTCAAGATCAACAGTGGTCATACCAAGGAAATTAGGCATAACTATGAATTTAAAGACGAGCATTGAAATAACTTAGTAAAGTAAGCACGCATTAACATTTGAAATGGAATATGCATAGGTTGAAATAATGGGTGCAATATGATCAAGAGTGTAACTTGCCTTGCTCAAAGGCCTGGATGTCTTCTTCTTCTTTGGGGAGCTCTTGCTCTTCAGTGTCTTCACAATCTACACGAGAGAATCAAAACAACTCAATACAAAGCTCAAACAAAACCCAAAGAAACTTCAATGAAACTCCAAAATAAAACCAACAGAGAGGCTAGGTCGGTTTGGAGGAGGTCCAAGAAGCTTGCTGGAGGAGGTCCAAAGCTCAAGGGAGGAGGTCCAATAGCTTTGGAGGAGGTTCGAAGCTCAAGGGAGGAGGTCCACGAGCTGCTCGGTTGCTTTGGAGAATGGATATGGGGAAAAAAAGATGAGGATGAAGGGCTGCCCAAGCTTATATAGCTGGAGCCATTGAGATTTCACAGGGTATAGGTGTTCCTGAGTTGGTGAAAAGGACAATAAAAGCAGGCAAGGGATGTAACAAAAGTATGGCATGGGTACTGCAAAAAGTGGTAGCATTTAATGCGATACAACAGGCATTAAATGTGGGGAGACTCCTTTGTGCAAAGGACATAGTCAAAGGATAAAAAAAAATGGGTGTGACTAACAAGTGGGACCAGTCAAAGCTTAAGGGGAGGTCCTGCGGACAAGAGGTCCAACAGACACCACAATGGGGAGGTCCTGACGGTCGGATTAAATTAAGGGAAGGTCTGGGCGGTTAGGATCTCTAGAAAGGGAGGTCCTAACAGTCAGATCTAACAAAGGGTAGGTCTGGATGGTTAGGATCTCCAAAGGGGAGGTCCTAACAGTCAGATCTAAATAAGGAGGAGGTTTGGACGGTTAGGATCTCCCAAGGGGAGGTCCTAACAGTCAGATCTAACAAGGGGGAGGTCTGGCGGTTAGGATCTCCCAAGGGGAGGTCCTAACAGTCAATATCTAAACAAGGGAGGTCCTGACAGCTAAGATCTCCAGAGGGGAGGTCTTAACGGTCAAGATCTAAACAAGGGAGGTCCTGACGGCTAAGATCTCCAGAGAGGAGGTCTTAACGATCAAGATCTAAACAAGGGAGGTCCTGACGGCTAAGATCTCCAGAGGGGAGATCTTAACGGTTAAGATCTAAACAAGGGAGGTGAGCGATAGCGAGATAAGAAGTGGGAGAAGCGGGAGCCATTGGATTTCCATCGAACGGGTCAAGGCAATTGGGCCGTTCAGACCGAGTGAACGCTCCAACAGATCGGGGCCGTCCAATACGGATTGAACAGTTCTAAAGGAGTGGGACGTTCGGACCATCCGAACGTCTCACCAAGATCAAACTCTCCAACGCAAATCGAACAGTACACAAGCGATAGAGGTCAGGATCAAGCGGAAGGCTCGAACGGACGCGAGAGAGGTCCAAATAAATAAGGAGGAGGTCCTAGAGGACATGGGGAGGTCCTGAAGGACACAGGGAGGTCCAAATAGACAAGGAGGAGGTCCTAGAGGACATGGGGATGTCCTGAAGGACACGGGGAGGTCCAACAGAACAGAGAGTGAGTTCAATTGAACAAGAGTGAGGTTCAGACCTAGGAAGGGAGGTCTGGACAAGAGAAAAACCCACCACTTGGGAGGTCTAAACCTAAGGAGGCCCTGACCAGAGGAGAACAAAGCCAGCACAGAAAAGAGGTGACCACCAAAACTCCACAAACCCAAATAACCTCATGCGATTTTTAGTTGAAGTTCGAATTAATCCATTAAAATCCATTCTGAAATTCTCAAGTTAAGTTTCGAATTCTCATCAAAACAAAATGGTTCTTTTTTATTTTGAAAGTTCAAAAGGCCTCCAAAAATCAGGGTGTTACAGGAGACGAGAGGAGAGAAGAGGAGAGAGATGGGTGGATTTGAAGGGTGATACTAGGCGTTGGGCCAGTGAAGCTTCCAGGCTCCGTCTCAGCCTCTCACTAGTGGAATAAAACGATGACAAATAAACAAAAAAGATATGATGAAATGGATGGGTGGAGGAGGATGTGAAATGGAGTAGTAGCGGAGGTGGGTGGCGCTAATAAATGAGCGTACATGCGGTATGGGCGGAACAGACGTAAGGCTCAAAGCATTTCTCATAAAAAAAAAGTTGACGCTTGGAATCTATACAGTACCATAGAGCACCCGGATCAAATTATAACACTTTCCACGAGGCCTGAGGGGGTCAACAAGGTAACTTTGGTCCTGTTTGGTTTACGACCCTACGTAGCCATACCAAAATTTTGGTAATGCCAAAACTCAGGCAATGCCAAAACCTGGGAAAAAATGGTGTTTGGATCATAGCCATACCAATTCACGAGCAATATCGAAATTGATGTGTTTGGATTGCAGCCATGCCAAAATTTGCAAAAAATGTGAGTATGACATGTGAGTCCCACATGACATCAATTTTCTTTTGCTCCAAAATATGTCAATTTGGGTCTTGTTTTGTTGATAAAATGACAAGGAACACAACAGTTCAAACGGATCGCAAATCGGATACTCAGTTTAGGAAATATGATCATTTGAAATAGATAAATCAATCTAACCATGCAATTAATGTCACTATTTGCATCCAACCAGAACTCGCCACATCATCTACTCCATTGTGGCTGCTATGCCAAAAACATTGGCCAGCCTTTTGGGCGCCTGGATTTGGCCTAGGATCTATGAAGAAAAAAATTTGTATTACCAAAATTTTCAAGGCAACACCAAATATTGGTGCCAAACTAAATACTAGCCAAATTTTTAGATAGAGTAAATATCACTTAACCACAGGTTTTGGGGCAGTTGAATATCAAAACCCCAGGTTTTGTCATTTGTATCAGAAAACACCTCCGTTAGTCCGAACAAAGATACATAACCCGGTTTGGATGTTTTCCCGTTGAGTTTTCCGTTCCACAGCCGTAGCTATCCGTCCAACCGCCTAACATGTCCGGCCCAAGGCGTGGCGCCCACGACGGAGGCGGCTCACGGCTCCAGCACACGCCTGGTCGGCCAAGACTTCAACGCGCGAATGGCCTCCCGCGTCCGGGTGCGGAGCCACTCCATGAACTTGTTGGCGGTGGTGGGGAGCTCAAAGGTCGACGAAGGCGGGCTCATGGCGGCCGGAGGCTGAGCCAACAAGGCGGTGAACGAGGAGAGAGCGCTACGGTGGTGGAGGTGCCTCGGGAATGCACGCAACGGGATCCTCGTGTCGCCTAGAGCGCGACGCACCAGTCGATGTCGTCGTTGAGGCTCGGAGGGGCTTGAATGGTGGATGGCGGCGATTCGCCGTGCTTGGAGAAGAACATGTCGCAGTTCCTCGACAAAGCACTAATTCCAAATTAATCTCAGAAATAAACTCCACAAGATTATGCGAACACAAAGTACACGGTGGCGCAAGGGATTACTCACCGGAAAGCACGTGAGCTTTGCGGCCAAGGCCACCGGCCGCGAAGACGAAGATGATGCTCTCGTCGAATCAGTGCACGAGAGAGGTTTGAACCGGAAAAATGGATGCGGTGCGTTGAGACGAAAATGGCGGTGAGGTTGCAAGCTCACTGGGGCTTTCACGTGGCGGCGCTCCACCTTTCTTCATCCTCGGCGGCAACGCAACAGAGAGCGGAGACGGCGAAAAAGAGTATAAGGATGAGAATGAGTTGGCTCAGGGTATAGACAATGTGCGGGCGATGCTTAAGAGATCGACGTGTGGGCACCAGGGGGCGAAATGGTGGCACGGTGGCACGCATGCAGAGAGCCACCGCGCGCGGCGAACTCATCGAAGAAGAAGATGGCTCGCTCGGACGTGGGTGTAACACCTTGATTTTTGGAGCCTTTTTGAATTTTTAAAATAAAAAGAACCATTTTGTTTTGATGAGAATTCAAAGCTTAACTTGATAATTTCATAATGGACTTCAATAGACTAAACCAAACTTCAACTAAAAACTCTCTTTTGGTTTGTTGGGTGTGTTGGAGCTTTGGTGATTTCCTCCCCATCTGAGCTTACTTCGTTCCTCTCTGGACCAAACCTCCTTAGGTCTAGACCTCCCAAGTGCTTGGACATCCCTTGGTCCAAGCCTCCCTTTTTGGTCCTGTTCTGGCCTAAAACTCCCCAGGTCTAATTTTTCCTCGGGTTCATTTGAGTTCCTTCTACACTCTCTCGAACCTCTCTGTGTTCACGTGGACCTCCTCTTTGCTTTGATCCATATAACTCTAGAAGTTCCCTTCTCTGCCAACCCGGTATTACCGCCCCCCAACTCGTGGTATCAATGTTCTCTGGGACCTCCCCTTTTATTCAATTGGACCTCCCCACGTCCTTTAGGACTTCCCTGTGTCCTTTAGGACCTCCCCTTTGTTAGATCTGGCCATTAAGACCTCCCCTTCGGAGATCTTAACCGTCCAAACCTCCCACTTTGTTAGATCTGGCCATTAAGACCTCCCCTTCGAAGATCTTAACCGTCCAGACCTCCCCTTTGTTAGATCTGGCCGTTAAGACCTCCCCTTTGGAGATCTTAACCGTCCAGACCTCCTCCTTTGTTAGATCTGGCCGTTAAGACCCCCCTTTGGAGATCTTAACCGTCCAGACCTCCCCCTTTGTTAGATCTGGCCATTAAGACCTCCCTTTTGGAAATCTTAACCATTCAGACATCCCCTTTGTTAGATCTGACCGTCAGGACCTCCCCTCTGAGGATCTAACCGTTAGGACCTCCCCGTTGCTTTTGGATCTTGACCTTCGGACCTCCCGTGAGCAGGTCCTTTGGACCTCCTCATTGTTGTGTCTTTTGGACCTCCTGTCCATAGGACCTCCTCATTGTTGTGTCTTTTGGACCTCCTGTCCTGTGCTTGGACCTCCCCCGTGGGTGAGAACCCCCCCTTGACCTCTGCAGGACCTCCCCTTGGGCTTTGACTGGCCCCATTTAGCAGTCACACTTATCTTTCTTTATCCTTTGACCGTGTCCTTTGCACATGGGAGTTTTCCCACACTTAATGTATGTTGTATCGCATTAAATGCTTCTACCTTTTTGCAGCAACCGTGCTATCCTTTTGTCACATCTTTTGCCTGCTCCCATTGTCCTTTTCACTAACTCTTGAACACGCCTACTCTTGGAAATTGGTAGCTCTGGTTATATAAGCTTGGGCAACCCTTCCTCTTCACCCTTTGCTCATTTCCACTCCCTGGCTAGAACCGACCAGCTCTGGGACCTCCTCCTGAAGCTTGGGACCTCCTCCAAAGCTCCTTGGACCTCCCCCTAATCACCTAGCATCTCTGTTGGTTTTATTTTGGAGTTTCATTAAAGTTTATTTGGATCTTATTTGAGCTTTGTGTTGAGTTGCTTGGGTTTCCTCGTGTAGATTGTGAATACACTGAGGAGCAAGAGCTCTCCGAAGAAGAAGACATCCAGGCCTTTGAGCAAGGCAGGTTACACTCTTGATCATGTTGCACCCATTATTTTAAATTACTATGTTCTGTCTTAAAGGTTTATGCATGCTTACTTTACTAAGCTATTCCAATACCTGTCTTTAAATCCATAGCTATACCTAAATCCTTTGTATGGCCACTGTTGACCTTGAACCGAACATCTTGTCACCATAGGAAAAAAACTGGTTGGTACATTAGTATGAACCAGGATCATTTGAAAAACGTATGCTTAGTCTCGCCTAGACCAAAAGTATTTAATTTGGAGAAATTTTACCAACATGACCAACTGCCGTTTAAAGGTTTTAAGCCATGGCATTGGGTTGTCATGAAAGCTCCTAAATGTGTTTAAAAAACAAATAAAAAGAAAAAAATGTTTTGGACTAGGGCGACTTGGTTGCTTGGTTGGTGCATGTCCATGCACGAGCTCAACTTGGGTAGAGTTGAGGCTCAGGGGTTCTGTGGTTGTCGCCCTAGGCATTTGAGGACCGGCCTTTGAGCGTCCCTTTGCTAAGCCTATAATGGGCTATGCCACCCCCGTACAACCACATGTCTCCAGAATGGGGCGTGGGATCTGGCCAATTAATTTGCAAAGTTCCACCGCGGTTGTTCCACTTTGATGTGTGAAAGGTCTTTCATGGCCTATGATCTTTTATAACCTATGTTTCCCACTGGCGCAAGAGGGGGCTTTTCCGGCGGGTTTCTATCCAATGGAAGCGAAACCTTAGCGAGGAGAGGCTGTGGTGGAATGATACATTGTAAAGGCTTTGTCATGAGCTCTAGACCTCTTACCTTCGGCAGTGAGAGGTGTCATTGACGGATGCAAAACAAACTAGAGGAATCATGTCGTGTGGGTAAAGTGTACAACCTCTGCAGAGCAAAAACTATTCGAATAGCCGGGTCCACGGTCATGGACGTGCTGGCAAAGACCACGCAAAGTTAGATGTTGGTTTTGTTTTTAAAAGGTTTTGGATAAACTGTTCTTTTGGGATTTCTATCCCATGGGCTGGGCAGGGAGCCTTGTGACAGGAGGGTATCCTTCACCACCTTGATGACGAATGTTATCCAACTGAAAACTGAGATTTACAAAATGAATTTGAGATATTATATAACTGCCTTGGAACTTAGAATATGTATTTGAAATAAGCTTGACTTTACACAAAGCAACCATATTATGCCTTCCTTTTAATATCCATGTATGCATGTTATTTTGTTACCCCACGGGTGTAACTTGCGAGTACAGTGGTTGTGCTCACTCTTGCTTGAAACTAATTTTTGAGTAGGAGAGGACTTCCTTGATGATGACGAAGACCAGATCAACTAGGCCGCGCCCTCCAGTCAATTACCTGTGGTGTATTGGATGGACTTGCCTTTTGTTCCGCTGTGTGTTTTGCTATTATCGATCTGTAAGCAAACTTTGTAATCAACTCTTTTGCTGTTAATAAAGTCTCGTGTGGATGTATGTTATCACTTGTAATTGCTGTGAGAACTAGCCATTGATCCTTGGAACTGGTTCGGATCACAGGACGGTGAAGACTTCTCGAAGTCCTATGACCGCCTCGAGTTGGTCTCTGGACCTCCCCCAGGTTTGGTCGTGGCTCTTGGGGAGGTCCTGAGCCTCAAAGACCTCCTCGGGTTAGTTTCCTGGACCTTCAGGAGGTCCGGTTGGACCTCCTGGGAGGCCTGAGAGGACTGCCCGAGAGGTCATTAGAACCTCTTGGGAGGTTCTGGTGGACTTCCAGGGAAGTCTTGGAGGACCTCTCGGGTGAGGCCCCTGGCCGGGTTGTCACAGTGGGCCCACTGATCAGTGACAGAAACAAAACGATGCGGCAAAGCTGGTGCGATCGAATTCATCCGGCGTGGTCGGTCTGAACGTAACCAGCGCTGCGAGTCGTTCGATCCAAAATGGACGGTCTAGATGCGTTGGGACGTTCGGACCGTCCAAACGGTACAATGGATATGAGTCGTTCGATCACCAACTGACGGTCCCGATGCATTGGGACGTTTGGACCATCCAAACGATACAATGGATGTAAGCCGTTCGATCACCAACTGACGGTCCCGATGCGTTGGGACGTTCGGATGGTCCGAACGGCCCAAACGTTAAGAGCCGTGCGATCCGCATCGGACGGCCCGCACGAAAAATGGCGCGACGAGCTAGCTGAGTCGGACCCGATGTGTGCGAAGGGGCTGGGTTGGACCAAGTCGAGGGACTGCAACCCGTTCTTCTCCAAGCACGGCGAATCACCGTCGTCCACCATTCAAGCCCCTCCGAGCCTCAACGACGACATCGACTGGTTCGTCGCGTTCTAGGCGACACGGGGATCCCGTTGCGTGCATTTCCGAGGCACCTCGACCACCGTAGCGCTCTCTCATCGTTCACCGCCTTTTCGGCTCCGCCTCCGGCTGCCGTGAGCCTGCCTCCGTCGACCTTTGAGCTCCCCGCCACCGCCAATAAGTTCGTGGAGTGGCTCCGCACCCAGACGTGGGAGGCCATTCGCGTGTTGAAGTCTTGGCCGGATTCGCGCGCATGGGAGCCGTGAGCCCGCCAACGTTGACCAGGGGCGCCGGCTGCTTTGGGATGGACATGTTAGGCGATTGGACAGATAGCTACGGTTGTGGAACGGAAAACTGAACGGAAAACATCCAAACTAGGGTTATGTGTGCTGTTCGGACTGAACGGAGGTGTTTTCTGATACAAATGACGAAACCCGGGGTTTTGAGATTCAATTGCCCTAAAACATATGATTTGGTGATATTTACTCTTTTAGATAATACAAAAAGTTTAATGTAACTCATGGATTACAAACCAAACAGCCCCTTTATTTTCATCCCCGACCCCGCCCCGCCCCGCCCCGCCACACAAGGCCACAAGCACCCGAAAGGCCGAAACCGTCTCCTCCTGCTTGGCCAGCAGCCCAGCATCAAAATGATACGTGTGAGTTTTAGGGTTTTAGGGCTCGGCGAGGCGACGGCATGGGCTACCACCACCTGCTCCTCCCCTCCCGCCGCCCCCACGCACGGCGGGGGCCCGTCGTCCCGCGGCCTCTGCCGACGCCGCCCGCTCCCCGTCGGTGGCGTCGGCGTCGGCGTCGGCGGTCACTCGGAGGAGGGCCGTGCTCCTGGTCGGCGTCTCCGTGCTCCCGCTCCTCCGCCTCCGTGACGCTGTGGCGGCCGCGGCGCAGCCCTCGACGGTGGATCTCGTCACTGGTGAGTAACTCTGTTCGGTGCGAGGATGATACGTGAGATTTTTTGTTTGGAATCTGACGCGAATGTTGACGAAAGCTTAGCTCTGTAGCCTTTATGGAATTAGGGTTGTGAGGTTAGTAGTACCTTGTTTGCTCATCGAGGGGATTTATGGAATCTTAGTTTGAAGCCTGATGCAAATCGGGTAGCCATTGCACTGAGAAATTCATAAATCTTGTTCCGCAACAACAGTTCTGCCTGATGGAAACTGGCGAGAATGACAGAATGCTACTCCCTGTTCTGAAATAGTTTGGCCTAATCATTCGGTCGGTTTTTGCTCATCTCTACAAGTTACACGCATAAGGTTGATTTCCAGAAAAAAAAACTGTACTCTGTATTTGTGGAACATATATTTGTTTTTTTGAAATTGGAACAATGCCCGCGCTTGAGCTTCTAGGATTTTGTGTGTTCAATGATGTTAATCATCCAACATTGATTGTGGTATGCTGGTATTTCCAGACTAAAATATTTTCATGCAGTCCATTTCTTGCAAAATCCTAGTTGTGAAAAATGTAACTTAATGAAGTTGGCATGCTATAAGCTTGTGATACACCACGAAGAGCATTTGCCATGGCTTTAAGATGGGAATGTCATGAATCGTGATGCATGTAAAATTTGATTAAATGGATTGATTGTTGCTTTGATGCTTTCACTTACAGGTGCATGAGTAAAGCTAGAGAGGAAAACAACCTTATTAAGTTGTAGCTTTGATATATGTATGTGACAGATAAGTGCATGGAACCGTGTGCTATTGCGGTTTTGGTTTGAGGAATTGGTTATAAATGCAAAGATACATATTTCTGGTGCTTTGCTAAACGATGCCATTTTTGAAGTAATTGATGAATCAATGGTTATATGCACTGTTTTAATGTGGTCACATCCCTTGTTGAGAGCATTTTAATGCTATAGAAATAGCATGTCATTGGTCATTTGAGAAGCAGAGCAACAGCCAAGTGTGTGTGCACGTACCCGCCCAACTCTCTCTCTCTCTGTCATGCTCTTGTGTTAGATATAATTTATCAGTCTATGTTGTACTTGCTGATGAATTGGCAAAAAATTAATGGCGTTTTTTTTGCAGATAGAATGGACATGGCGAAGACTGAGGGAACTCAGCCTGAAGAACCTTGGGCTGAACCACCTCAGCCTGAGGTGAAAGGACCACCTCCAGGGAATCCAATTGCAGGTTTTCTGAATCCAACTGCAGTTATGCTTCTGGTGTTCTTGCTGGACTTCTTGGTACCTCTCAACGGGAAAAGAAGGCCTTGCAATCAACAATCTATATGTATGCCATCTACCAACCTTAATCAGCATGTCTGAAATTATATTTTACCACTGCTGTATTAGTTCTGATCTCCCATCCTAAATTTTATACGCCCGTAAATAAAAGTTGCACACCATCATATTACCTTGAGATATCACTATGCTGCATGCTCAGGAAACAACTAAGTGCTGCAGGCTAGCATCTATTGCTTTAGTCACAAATTTAGATGGTATCAAGCAACCTTTCATTTGTTTTATCCAATTTTTTCTAGTACTTGGACATATAGGAACTGTGGTGCTAACTTGTCAGACAAGATTTATAGTTGATCGACTTTCCTGAATTCTTTTGGAATATGGTTTTTCCACATGTACATGTGGCTACATGTACTATCACCACCATCAATTGTGCCCTGAGATTGATGCAAACTTTCAAAATTCAAATCACCATCCCATCTTCTAATCATTGCAATATCTGTTGCACAAATCTTGAGGCACTTTGGCAGGCTAGGATAGTATATGTACCCATTTACTGTCTTCTGGTTTAGTACCAAGTTATGCTATTACTGTAAGTTACCATAATTTCTGTGTGCTTGAATTTGATGTAGCATCTAACATCTGTGGTATGCATGTCTTTAGTTTATAAGCTTCATCGTGTTGAGACTCTCTCTAGGTGTTTTGCTCTAGATATGTAGATTGAGGGGAAGAAAACCCAGCAAATCAAACATATGGTTATATGTATACTTTGCTGACTTCCTTTTCTTTACTGCGGACCATAGTACCATGCTTCCTACTTCTCTCACAGTGATGTTCCCAGATACATATTATCTACCCCTGTAGTTTGCAGCTTCAATCTTATATAGCATGATAACAGAATTGTTGGATTAGCCACTATGAACCTTAGGATAGAGCGTCAGTTGTCTCAGTTGTCAACGTGGCTTGGATGATTTTGATAAATCTGTATGAACTGCTGCAGAAATACCAGAAGGGTCTTCACTGTGTAGAGATTATGTGTAAAAAAATATCTTGGAATTTATATATATGAAAATTGAATTCGTGATTTTTTAATGATTCTTGACTAACAAATCTAATATTATATTCACCCAGATGGAGATCAAATTGGCTGAAAATGAGGTAGCTATGTCTTTGCTTAGGGAAAACTACGAGAAAAGGTTATTGGACGAACAAGCAGAGCAGAAAAAACAAGCCACGATGTTCCTGGAGGAGGAAGCTTCCCTTCGAGATCAGTTGGCTTCAACTAAGAGGAGGACTATAGCATCTTTCAGTGAGGAAGTTAAAAGAGAGAAGCAGCTGATTGAGGAGCTTAAACATTAGATACATCGACTTGAGAGTAGCATTGCGCAAGTAGAGGAAGACAAGCATGTGTTTGAAGGCAAATTGAGGGAAAATTTGGAAACACTTGATATTTTGCACGACAAGGTTAATCTGCTTAGCCAAGAGTTAAATGGCAAGGAGGAAAACATCAGGCAACTCAGCTCATCACTTGCTTCCAAGGAAGGAGACTTTGCCAGAACCTGCACTTGATCTACAATGAAACTAAAGAGGGCCTAGAACATGCAAATTCTAAAATAGAGCAACTGGAGAAGGATGTTCTTGCGGCTAAAATCTAGAATCAAAGATATCTCCAATGATTCATTGAATGAGCAAGTTCAAACGTTATACACTGCAAAGTGTGAAGCTGAAGGGAAAAAAAAGTGAGCTAATGAAACAGTATTCAGACTTGGAAGCTGCTTCCGAGATGAGGGCATTTCGCGATTCTGAACTATTGTTCGAGAAAGATGATAAGCTCAATCAGCTTGAAGAAAAGCTTTCTGCTGCAGTAAGTGAATCTAGTAAAGACAGAACTACGATTGCTGTGTTGAACAATGAATTTGACACCAACAGAACAATGCTAGATCAAGGTTATTAAGTCGGTAAGTCGACACTACCCTGCTAGTGACCGACTTACCGACTAATCGATAGGCACTGTTCACATATCAACACACACACCACCACACAGCGCACCACACCACACACACAGCCACGCACTCCACCACACACACAGCCACGTACTCCACGCCTCACCCACACCCACACACAGCCAAGCCGCACTCCACCTCACCCACACCCGCAGAGGAGGGTGACGGCGAGAGGGAGCAGAGGAGGGCGACGGTGATAGGGAAAGGGAGCTCACCGTCGGCCACATCGAGCTCGCCTCCACTGGGCGCCTGGGCGCACGGAGTGGCGGAGGCTGCCAAAGGCGGGAGGAGGAAGGAGGAGCAAGGCGGCGGTGCGGTGGGAGCTGGCTTCGTAACCCAGATCTCCGAGCTCACGCGTGACTGGAGGAGGACGAAGGCCGGAGGCGAGGTGGGCGCTGGCCGACGGCGCGGTGGACCCTGGATCTGGGAGCTGCGGCTGCGCCTCTCGGCCCTCTCTGAGCTCACACATGAGTTGAGCCTGACTGCCCTCACTCCCCCCTCTTGTCTCTTTGCCACTGCCCCTGACAGCCCGGCCCTACCTCCCAGTCGCCCGACATGCCTCCAACCGGTCGACCGGCAAGTCGACGACTAGTTGACCAGTCGCCCGACTTGCCGGTGCAAGTCGAGTCGGCGCCTCCAGTCGGTCGTCCTCCGGCGACTTGTCGACTAGTCAATGACTTGATAAGCATGTGTTAGATAATGAAGTTGAGGCCTGGAAAAGTTTATCAGATATTGTCCGGTCCACTGAAGAGGCACTAAGAGATTCCAGAAATGAGGCGTTCAAACTCTCCGAATAGCTTAACGAAGTAAAGAGATCATATCAGGACTTGATAACCCAGATTTCAAAATTCTCAGATGAATCCAATGAATTGAAACAGTTTCTGACCAACAAAATAGCAGAGGCGGAATCAGTTTCTAAAACTCTTTCAGATGAACTGGCCTCAGTCAAGGAGTTACTTCAAAAGACAAGATCATCTTGAAGTCACCTCGAATCAATTAGTCTCTACTACGGAAGCACATGATGAACTTAATAAGGAATTGCTGGATGCATATAAAAAGTTGAAGAGTCCACAACAAATGAGCTTGTTAGAGAACGTAAGATTAATGCTACTCTAAATAGGGAGCTTGAGGCATTGCACTGGTGAAACAATCGCTGGTAGATTCTGAAGCACGAAGAGCTCTTCAAGCAGACTTGGATGAGGCCACTAATTCACTACATGAGGTCGAGGTGACTGGGAGTACACTGTTTCTGCCTGAGAAGCAAGATAGAACTAATTCTAGGATTTTCGCTATCAAAGAAGAGAGAGATGCTTTCAGAGGCTCTTGCGAAACAAAACAAAAGTACTCCCTCCATATTTTTATAGTTGACGTCCCGCGGGTGGTTGATGAGCTACAGGACGTCAAGTAATTAACGCCGGAGGGAGTACAGTTGAAGCTCAGCAAAATATGGTGGATGCTCAGAATCTTATAAAAAGGCTTGGGGGCGGAGAGAGATAATTTTGAAATAAGGTCTAGAAAGCTTGAAGAGGAATTGGCCAGAGCAAAAGGTGAGATATTGCGTCTGAGGAGGCAGATTAGCTCAAGAGGGTCTCAGAATACAAAAGTTCTTCCGGAAACAAGTGCTACACCAAATACCAGTTAGCCTTTGAAAGAGCAACGTGTGAATGATAGTGTGCAGGGTCTGTTTGGTACGACTGCAGCCTTCTTATAAAGCAGTTTTCGGTTTTCGGTTGGGCTGTAGGGCTGAACGGCTGAGATAAAATTTTTTGGTGTTTGGCTGTTTAGTTTTTAGATAGGCTGGCTGCAGTTTCTGAGATGGAAAATGTTTGATGATGTTTAACGGCAAATTAACGCATTTAACAATAATTATCGTATTTAACGTCAATTAATGGCAATTAACGAGAACTAGCGATAATTGGCGACAACTTGTAATTAACAATAATTATCGCAATTGATGGTAATTAACACAATTGACCGTAATTTACAACAACTAACGTCAATAATTATTCTATTATTACATAGGTAATTCATCTAAATCAGAAAAAAAAAAGAAGAAAAAACCTAGATCTACACGGTTGTTTTGGTTTTGGTTCAGACCTGCAAGAAGAAGATTTCTAGTCCGTGACAACACCAAGGCGATGATATCATGCTTCACAAGACCATCTTGCTATAAGAGCTAGTGCTGATCAAACCTCAGGTTTGAACACAATAGTCGCATAAGAAAATCAGTTCACAGATAAAAGTTTCAAACAAGGTTTTATACGCAACGGAATATGTTCCCCGTCACCAAAACTAAGTATTAATTATTGCAAGACTGAAGGCACACATTTTCCGGAAGTCGATGTTGTTGTACAGTTGGATGCGAATCTAGAACCACTACTGACCGATATCAACCAAGCTGGTTTATTCACCAATGGTTGCCGGACTCCAGACCTTGGGCCGATCTACTCGTCGTCATTGTAATAATCAGCTTGATTGCCCGACTGCACTGTGAGAGCCACAGTGAACAGCACTGCACTATGATAGCTACAGTGAACAACAGTGCCTGCAAAAGAGGGCTTTAGTTAACAACCATTGCCTATTACCTATCTGGCTAGTGAAATCTTGCATCAAATGATGATATATTGTTGGCTCTCCATTGATAATATTCACATGGCACAAAAAATGTGAGGTAGCTTGATGAGAACACAAGAAATGAAAGATACGCGCATTGAAGTGAAAAAGTTTTAACAACAGCTGCCACTTAGTTCACGAAAATCTCAATCATGTGCAACTCGTTTCAATTTGTACGAGACACCGCAATTCTTTCCAGTTGGGTCCACTCAAGTCATCATTATAAATGCCTAATATATGTTGATAATACGACGGCAACCCAGATCTGCACATGTTAATATGGACTATACTTGTGACAAATTGACAAGGCATCCGTCAGAGTTTTCATTTCACAAATTAGTGCATGTTGTGTTCATTGATGTGTGATACTAGTCACCAAACCTAGACCTCAGTCAATACCACATATAAACTGAGCATGATTCATGCTACTTCTATCTCAGTCAGTCACAAATTAGTGCATGTTGTGTAGGAACAAATATTTTCCATTACTTCCTAAAATTCTAAAAAAGCTTCAGTGAAGAATGCAAATAACATATGAACTGAGCATGATTCATGCTACTTCTATCGAAACCGTGATATACCAATAGCATGTATTCATCCACACAACAATCCCTCATACGACGTACACAACAGATAAGACATGTTTCATGCAAAAATGGACAACATACAACCTTGAGGAGGGAGCCGGTGACAGGTCGGAGAGGAGGATGGCGACGAGCTGCGGAGGAGGCACTGCTTTAGTGGAAGAGGAGGCGACGGGCTACTTCAGGGGGAAGAGGAGGTGACGGGCTGTGTCGAAGGAGGGAGGTGGCCGCTCGTCGGAGGAGGATGGCTCTAGATCCGGTGGGCGGCGGCGTGGCCGGGTGCTCGAGGTCGGAGGCGTGTAGATCCGGTGAGGCGCCCGCTCGGTTCGGGAGCGTGTTTGGGTGCTTTCGGTAGTGCAGGTGCTTGAGGCGGATCTGATGGCGGGTTCGGTGCAGCGTCTTGAGTGGCAGTCTGAGACGAGAGGAGAAGATAGGAGGAGGGAGGAGGATGCGGGCGGGCGGGGGTGCTAGGGTTAGGGTTAGGGCGGGGAAGACTGGTTGGGGTTTTTTTTATGCAATTGCATATGGCGGGTAAGTAACTCTGAAGTTAGAGGGTAAATGCGGAACGTGGGTTGCGGGAAGCTGCTCCGCGGTGGCTTCCGGCTTTCTCGCGTTTTAGGCGGCTTCCGGCTTTGGAAAAAACCGGTGCGAAAAGCCTCCCGTTTGGAATGACTTTTGACTTTTTCGAGCGAAAAGCTAAAGCCGAAGCCGTCCAAACACTCAAAATGCCAACAGTATTGATGCGGGAGCTCCTCATTCTAAAATGATTTATAGAAGAAAAGACAGACCAGCAACATTAGCATTATCAGAACACTGTAATCACCATTCTTTCATTTCCTCTAGTTTGTCACCTTATTAGAACATTTTGGAGACCTCCAACTTTTGAAAGGTAGCATCAAGAAACTTCCCTACAGTGATATTTGGATCTATCTATTGGTTCCAACTCTTTTGTTGTAGCTCTAAAAAACCCTTGATGTAGTTCCATATGGTGAGTTTTGAGGAAATTGAGTGTGTATGTTACTCTGTGTACAAATGTGTCGTTGAGCTCTCAAAATGGAGGATTCCCTGTTCTGACATTGTCCTGAACGATTCATGAATCATAATACGAATCATGCTATCTTTTTATCTGAACACTTGAATATGTTCGTTCAATCTGTTTATTTAGCTTTACGTAGTAATGCAGTTATTGTGTTGTCTGCATCATATGCCACATTTTATTGGATCGAACCTACATTCTCCTGATTCATTAAACCCAAGAGTGCGATTTATGAAATGCTGGGAGAAAGTGTGTTCATGCCTCAACAGTTGCTGCTGGACATTTGTGAGCATAAGGAGGAAAGTGTGTTCATGCCTCAACAGTTGCTGCTGGACATTTGTGAGCATAAGGAGGAAAGTGTGTTCATGCCTCAACAGTTGCTGCTCCCAAAACATCTCTAGCTGTAAAAAGTTAGTGCTGCCTATTTATGTAAACCATGTTGATTGTTCTCATGCTGGGTGTTGACATACCGTTATTTCTGTTTTATTGCATGCTTTATTGTTATATATCCATCTGTATCTCCCCGGATTCTGGTCTTAAAACATAATAGAATAGTTAGTAAGAATCTCTTGTCCTCGATCTAAAGATTCATGTGTTTCTAGATTGTGAATTTACCGTTTCTTTTCCCGTACAATGCGTTGCTAATAATGTGCTGCTTGCTGCACCATACTTGTTTGAATGAACCAAATCATTCTTCTACCAATTTGGCCGTCCTCTCTGTGTGTCAATGCATGTACGCGCAGAAATAATGAAATGTTGGTGTAGACTTGTAGTCATTTGGTTTCTATCAGGAAACAAGGTGTCCCAAAGCACCTGGCAGAGCTTTATTGTACGCTGAGAAGTTGGTTGTCTGTTATCACCTGATAATTGTCTGCGCCGTCCGACTCCGACTGTTCTCTCTTGTTGCATTTTGATAGATTCACTACATTCCTCTTCCCCCCTCCGTTCTGCAGTTTGTAGTATTGTGATAATGTAGGACTGATGAGGATTTGGACAGGACATCCCCGCTGGCTACTATATCTGTGGATTTGTTGCCTACCTATCTAAATTCTGAATGTTTACTGGGATCGCCATGTTCAACTACGGCTCCACATTAGCATGTGCATAACTACGGTTGGTGAGTATACTGTTGATGAATCATCGCTGGCGAGTTCAGTTCGAACGATTATCTCGTAGACAAACTCAGAATCGTAAGAACAATACAAGAACACAAGAACAGAATAGTAGATTGAACACAAATATATGAGGGGACTTCTGGCTTCGCTTTATTACTCTTCTGTTAAACTGTAGTACAATAGTTGCGGGTTCCCCTTTATATAGGCTACTAGACGGAGAGAGGAGCCCACCATAGGCCAAGCCTGCCTGGCCTAGGCCCAGTTTCTTAATACTCCCCATTGGGCACTCATCCGTCATGTTTATGTCTCATCAAAACTCCATAAAAACCCAATGGAAAAATTTAGAGAAAGAGTACATGAAATACGTTCTGCTGTGCTGCACGAATTAACTCATTAAAAACCTTAGCCGAGAAACTTCAGAAAAACTTGTCAAGAGAAAGAGTACAATCCACGTAATTTCATTTAATCTCCAGGATTTATTTTTTGGGTACTCGTTATTGGTAATCAAGCTTTAATGAAGAGTTCGTGAAAGTTCTCCCACTGAATTCTGCACTTCTCTAAGTCTCACCATTTCAATTCCACGTATGCATTTATCAAAGCTAGACGCTGGAAGTGACTTAGTGAATAAATCTGCGAGATTTTCACATGATTTAGTATGCAGTACTTTAATTTCGTCCATCTTTGGAAATTCATGAGCATAGAAGAACTTGGGGTTGATATGCTTTGTGAGTTGACTCTTCACATAAGCCATCTGCACTTGTGCAATACAAGCTGCATTATCTTTATAGATAATAGTGGGGGTTTGCGCGGTATTCAATCCACACGACTGCTAGATGTGGTGAATTATCTGTCGAAGCTAAGAACATTCTCGCGAGGCTTCGTACAGTGCTATGATTTTCGAGTGGATCGTCGAAGTTGATACAAGACTTTGCTTAGACGATTTCCATGAAATTGCAGTTCCACCACATAGGAATACATAGCCTGTCTGCGACTTGGCTGTATGTGGGTCTGATAGGTACCCGGCATCTGCATAGCTAGTCATAGTTAGGTTTTGGTTCTTTTTATAGAATAGTCCAAGATCTTTGCTTTCTTGGAGGTATCGGAAGATGTCTTTTATTCCCTGCCAATGCATTTTGGTAGATTCTTCACTATACCTTGCTAGTAGGTTTATGGCAAATGCAATATCCGGTCTAATACAGTTTGTTAAATACATGAGTGCTTCTACTATGCTCAAGTATGGGAATTCCGGTCCCAGGACTTTCTCCCCCTCTTCTCTAGGTCTGTACGGGTCCTCGTCTTGCTGCAAGAATCTTCCAACCATCGGCACTTTCGAAGGGTATGCCTTTTTAAAGTCGAACATTTCTAACACTTTCTGAGTGTAGGTTGACTAATGTACTAAAATTCCTTCAGGGGCACGCTCAAGTTGCAAGCCTAGGTAATATTTGGTTTCACCCAAATCTTTCATTTCGAACTCCGACTCCAGGTAAGAGCTTTCTTTCTTAATATATTCCAGGGTCCCAATGATATTTAGATCATCTACATACACTGAGATCATACAAAATCCATCCTAGGATCATCATATAAATACACAGGGACAATCCTCATCGTTCGTGTAGCCTTTCTTGCAGAGAAAGTCACTTAAGTGATTATACCAAATTCTGCCTGATTGCTTAAGTCTATATAGTGATTTTCTGAGTTGCACACTGTACAGATTTCTATTTGCTCTGTCTTGGTTCGGGACAAGGATACCTTTAGGTACCTTCGTATAAATGTCTGAATCCAAGTTTCCATAAAGGTATGTGACGAGGATTATTGACTAGTCAATTATCCTCGTATATTTTTATTTGCTTATTAATAAATAAGTTGGATTTTTACTAGGCCTAAGTTAATCTTCTAGGCCTAAGATCAATCAAACAGTTGGAATGTGGGCTTATAAAATATTTCCTTTGACCGTTTCCGAAATCTCTCCCGGAGGCCCAGTTGGACCTCCTCTACGGTGTCATCTAGGACCTCTCCAGGACCACTCCCCGCGGAGGAGGTCCTGGGAAGCGGTTACCCACGTGTGTTTAAAAACGACCACACGTGGAGATATCAGCGATAACGGTCATCACGAAGGGACGCGATGATTGGCGTGAAGAGGCACCCCTGCAATCAACTGCCGCCGCTTGTAATACTATAAATAGTCTGGCCTACGTGCCTTTGTAAGATATGTTCACATCTAAGTCCTAATCCATGTGTATTCACAGCCACTTTCCCTGTAATCAGAGCATACTCTTTGCAATACACATTCACCATTTCAAGTCCCTTGGCGAACAGATAGTAATCTCCATTTTTCCTTTTGTTATATTCTTATTTGTCTGTTCTGTGACGAGAGTCTCAGACGTCGACAGTATGCAGTTACCGCATCCATTAATTTCATTTCTAAATTCAGGTTTACTGCCATTGAGATTAAATATCTAAGGTAGTTCCGCCCATGATTGGGGAATAGGTTTCTTCATAATCAACTCCTAGTCATTGAGTGAAACCTTGTGTAAGGAGCCTTGCTTTATGTCTTACAACTTCATTATTTTTATTTCTTTTTCGAACAAATACCCACTTATGCCCTACGGGGTGCACATGGGAAGGCGTGCGGCTTACAGGCCCAAACACCTCTATTTTATTTAGAGACAATGATTCTGCTTCTATTGGCTTCTTCCAATCTTCTCAATCTGATCTTTTCTTATATTCAGTGAGCGATGCAGGCTCTGGATCAAGATCGATGATTATGACAAGTTTCTTTGCAAAATAAATATTGATATTGACTGTTGTTCTACTCATAGATCCTCTAGTGATCACATAATTTATAGCTATTTCTTCGTAAGGCGATTCTTCTAATGCTTTTACTCGCTCACCGCTGCTTTCAATTGCGGGGGGAAGTCCCTTTAGTTTTTTAGCTCTGATGTGTGCGCATACATCCATGTTGATGTCTCCCTATGTGAAAATGTTTAAATCCGGTATGCCTTTTACTAAAGGTTCCATACTAGTGCTAGGTCTCAATTGGCTCCCCTTCTAGTTCTAGGGAACTCAGTGATCGGCTGTGTCAAGTCCTTTTTATTCTTTTTTGCCAGGCATCCTCGGTTACTTAGGATTCAAGGGGCCGGAGTGTGACACCCTGAATTTTTTTTAGAATCTTTTTGGAATTTTCAAAATAAAAAGAACCATTTTTGTTTTGATGAGA
Source organism: Phyllostachys edulis (assembly GCA_036346405.1). Lineage (NCBI taxonomy): Eukaryota > Viridiplantae > Streptophyta > Magnoliopsida > Poales > Poaceae > Phyllostachys > Phyllostachys edulis. Next base: position 74,838,513 of record CM070561.1, read on the forward strand.
ATTCAAAGCTTAACCTGAAATTTCATAATGGATTTAAGCTGCCTAACTCAAACTACAACTAAAGTTCCTTGTCGGTTTATTGAGTTATTGAAGCTTTGTTGGTCTTTCCTTCTCTGTCCATCTTTTACCCACCTCTGGCCTAGACCTCCCTTTGTCTGGGATCTAATGGCCCAGACCTCTCCTTCGTGTGGATCCAAGGGCCTGGACCTCCTCTGTGTAGTCCTCCTATGGTCCAGACCTCCTTGGGTCTAGATCTTCCAAGCACTTGGACCTCCTTGGGTCCAGTTCTCCCTCTCGGGTCTTCTCTGGCTCGCAACCTCCCTAAGTCTGTGACACCCTTATGTGCATTTGAAATCCTTTGGAATCCTGTGAAGCTTTTCGTGTTTCCTTGGACGTCCATCGTTGCTTGTAGCCTTGAAATCCTTCTCTGGAGGTTCCCTTCAGTATCAGCCCGGTAGTACCACCCGCACCATGCGGTACTACCGCTTCTTAGGACCTCCCCTTACCTTTATCGGACCTCCCTGTGTCCCACCGGACCTCCCCGGGTCCTCCAGGACCTCCTCCTTGCACATCTGGACCGTCAAGACCTTCCCCCTTGGAGATCTTAACCGTCCAGACCTTCTCCTTGTAAATCTGGACCGTCAAGACCTCCCATTTGAAAATCTTGGCCATCCAGACCTCCCCTTTTTGGCAGATCCGATCGTTAGGACCTCCCCTTGGAAATCCTAACCGTTCAGACCTCCCCTGAATTTGATCCTACGATTCTAGACCTCCCTTGCCGGTGAGGTTCTCCTTTGACCTTTGCAGACCTCCCTATTTTGTAATCGATCTTGACCGTTGGACCTCCCCTTTGGTGATCCAACCGTCAGGACCTCCCTTGCGGGTGAGGACCTCCTCCTTGCCCTTGCGGACCTCCTCTGGAGCGCTTGATCTTGGCCGTTTGGACCTCCCCTTTGGAGATCCAACCGTTAGGACCTCTCCCTGCGGGTGAGGATCTCCTCTTGTTCACCGCAAGACCTCCTCAGGTCATTGCAGGACCTCCTTGGCAGGCCTTGGCTGCCCCACTGGGCAGTCGCACACCCAGTTTTCTTATACATTCAACTGTGTCCTTGGGCAAGGAAGTCTCCGCAGCATTTAATGCATGTTGTATCACATTAAATGCCCTCACCTTTGTAGTACTCATGTCATACCGATTGTCACATTCCATGCCTACTCCCTTGTCCTATTTACCAACTCTTGTTGACTCTACCCTGGGTCATGTGCAATGCTTTCCCCTATATATAGTTTGGGAGAGCCCTCCTTTCTCACTTTCTTCACCACTTCTCCTCTGTGTCTCAACCGAGCCTACCATAGACCTCCTCACTCTAAGTCTCTAGACATCCTTCAATTCGTTCTTGGACATCCTCTCTGGAGCCCTAAGACCTCTCCAGCGAGCTCCTTGGACCTCCTCTTGACTTCCCAGCTTCTCTGTTGGTTTTGTCTTTAAGTTTATTTGGAATTCTTTGGAATCTTGTTTGAGCTTCATTTGAGTATTTGGTTTTTCACGTGTAGATTGCTCAGACCGTGGGGAGCCTGAGTTCAGTGAGGAAGAGGGAGCAGCTCAAGACCTTGAGCAAGGCAAGTTACACTCTTGATCATGTTGTACCCAATACTTCAAATTACTTATGTCGTTTTCAAAGATGTATGCATACTTACTTTACTAAGTATTTCAATGCCTATCTTTTAATCCATAGTTAAACCTACTGTTTGGTATGACCTCTATCCATGATTGAATCAACCTCATTGTCACCTTAGATAAAAACTGGTTCTTGCAATAGTGAGGACCCGAAGCTCTTGAAAAATGAAATGCTTAGTAATGCTTAGACCAAAATCTTGATTTGGGAGTTTTGACCAAAACTATTACTTAAACAAATGATTTGAGCCGTGGCATTGGTGTGCCATGGAGATTTCGGCCATGACATTGGTGTGTCATGGATGTTTTACTTATGGCCATGGCATTGGTGTGCCATGGAGAACTGAAAAGCAAAGTAAATGAAAAATGGTTTTGACTTGGGTGAAGCTGGTTGCTTGGTTGGTGCATGTCTATGCACGGGGGGTCGTATGATCCGACACCCCAGGGTTGAGGTTTGTCGCCCAAGTCGGTTAAGGACCGGTCTTTGAGACACCACTTGCTAAGCCTATAATGGGCTATACCAAAATTGTGCAACCCCATGTCTCCAGTGTGGGGCGTGGGACCTGGCTAACTAATTTGCAAAGCTCTATTGTGGTTCATTCCGCGGACGCAGTGGGTTTTGTCATGTTATGACTAGTTGTAGTCCCACTTGGCATAAGAGGGGGCACCCTATTAACCCGGCGGTGTTTCTACCCAAAGGGGGGATTGCGAAACCTTAATGGGGTGGGCTGCGGTGGAGCAATGCATTGTAAAGACCTTGTCATGTGCTTTAGACCTCTCACCAAAGGAAGTGTGAGGTGGCATTGACGGATGCCAAGCAAACTAGAGAATTCATGTCATGTGGGTAAAGTGTGCAACCTCTGCAGAGTGTAAATCTATTCGAATAGCCGTGTCCACGGTCATGGACATGCTGGCAATGTCACTCAAAGTTAGCTCTCGGTTTTGATTTTCAAAAGGTTTGGAAATTGGTTTTGGTGGTTTAACCAAATTGGGTGTGGGCGGGAAGCCTTGTGCAGGAGGGTATCCTTCACCATTTCAATAATGAATGTATCCAACTGAAAATGGATTTCTCATAAATGAATTTTATCTATGGTAACCTGCCTTGAAACTTAATACTTGTATTTGAAATAAAATTGGCTTTATGCAAATCCACCATATTATGCTGTCCTTTGATATATCCTTATGCATGTCATTTTGTTAATTGACGGGTGTAACTTATGAAACACGGTTGTTGTGCTCACTCTTGCTGATTCATATATTGAGCGAGATGAAGACTTCTTTGATGATGAAGAGGACCCGGCTCAATCGGCCGCCCTCAACCAATCACTGTGGTGTAATGGGTGGACCATGTCTTTTGTTCTCCGCTGCGTTTGTGTGCTCCCTGTTGCTGGAGCTTGTAAGCAACCCTTGTAAACAAACCTCCTTTTGCTGTTAATAAAGTCTTGTGGATGTTTATGTTATCACTTGTTTGCTGTGAGAACCAGTCGAAGATCTCTGGGGGCTGGTTTGAATCACAGAGGGCTTTAGGCTTGTCCCCAAGCCCCACGACCTCCTCGGGGTGGTTCCCTCGGGACCTCCCTCGAGTGGTGACGTGGAGTTTGGGGAGGTCTGAGGTCCAACGACCTCTGCGGGTCAGGACCTCCCAGACCTCCGAGTGGTCCTCTCGGACCTCTCGGGCGGTCTGTGCGGTCCTACCGGGATGTCCCCTCGGGACGTCCTGGGAAGTCCTTTGCGGACCTCCCAGAGGTCTGAGGACCTCTCGGGGCGTCTGGGGGCTCCTCTCGGACCTCCCAGGAGGTCCTGAGGGACCTCCTGGGTATGCCCTGGGCCGGGTCGTTACACGGAGTTCCTGTCCTTTTATTCTGAGGCATCTGGATGCGATTAGGGATACCTTCAATTTTCTTTGTTATTTCAACCCTCTCTGGTACATTGCGTGCAGGCATATACGACTTGGTCACACTATTCAAATCACTAAAATGGTCATACAGTTGATTTGCTAATGCTTGCAAATCAATTATCTTTCGGACTTCTCTATTTGCTTCATTAGTGCCACGTTATTTTTCGATATTTTTTTTTATAAAGGGGTTGATTTCCTCCCCCTAATGACGGGAAACTATCATCATCAAATATGCTATCAGCAAAGCGGGCTGCATGTAAATCTCCAGTCATAGGGTCCAGATACCTAATTATGAATATTGTCTCATAACCAACGTATATCTCGAACTTTTGGAGAGGGCCTATTGCAATTCGCTGCGGTGGAGGTATAGGTACATGGAGACCGCTAGCGTGGATATCTTTAATTCTTGGGAGAGTTCTTGTCGATTCTGGGTACAACAAGGCTTCTTCAATGACTAGTGTTGTGCCCATCGGGAGTATAATTGTGGCTCCTCTTAAGCCTATTATACAAGTATCGCTGTCTGTGATTGTCGTAAGACTGCTAGCATTCTTGCTGATCGATTAGAAAAATTTCGTCTCTTTTAAGATGGTATTCGTTGTACTGCTATCAGCTAAGCACACTTCCTCCATAGGGTGCCACACGCGTTCTTTCGATCCGAGGAGAGTCGATCGTACTGATAATGTGTTGAGCAACCGTCGCTGGTGAGTCCAGTCTGAACGATTACCTCATTGACAAACTCAAAATCGTAAGAACAATTCAAGAGCATAAGAACATAATAGTAGATTGAACACAGAGATATGAAGAGACTTCTGACCTCTCTTTTGTAAAACTATAGTACATTAGTTGGAGGCCCCCCTTTATATAGACTACTAAATAGAGAGAGGAGCCCACCACGGCCAGACCTGCCTGAGCTGAGTTCGATTTCTTAACGTTCAGGTAATTCTCATGTTTGTTTGTTATCAGGATGCCTTTAAACCTTGCGCCCACCTTTGCTGACTTTACCTTAATCTGAACTTGCAGCTGTACTACTCTACTTTGTTCTCTCCGAATTCTCCAAATATTTGGTAAAAGAATATTGCAAGCTGAAGGTTATGCACAACAGCATTCCTTCTTTGCTTCATACATACACAGCCCACTTGCCATACAGCACAGCATGCTCTTCCATGTCGACAAGTATGCCAAAGGAATGAAAGGAGCCAAATCATTTGCCATGTTATTTCAGTTGTAACTAATCAGTATTCAGTGTCCCTTTCTGCATAGGTACACAGGCAACATATCAGGGCACAGTGAAGCTGACGGTGAGGAGAGGAGAGGATACCCAGGGGACTGAAGAGGCGAAGAACCAAGGTGCATCGGAGCTGGGTTGTCTTCAAGAGTGGCTGGCATTTGGGAGTACTTTGCAAGGTTGGTTAGGTTAGATCAGATTCCTTCCTAGAAATCAATCCCTTCCTTAGCCTCCTGTCCTTGCATACTTTACCTCTCATAATTAGTCTTCCGGGTCCATGTATAATGGCCGATGCATGCACCCGACCTCTCTGGGTGTTCTTAATCTTAGTAGATAATGACCAGGTGTATTTTCGTTCGGTCGTGGGCTAGGATAACGATAACTAGCTGAGCTACTACAATTTTACAATGCCTATGTTTTTATTTGAAAACATAATTGTATTTGAAATAGAATTCTAATGCTTATGATTGAAAATAGAGTTGTATTTAGCTGTACTATATATCTGATTAATCTACATCAATATAATCTGGACCACCAAAATAAGCGACGTATATCTTTCTTTTTTTCTTCTGATTAACATGGGAATTTCGAGCTCTAGAGAACAAACCTGCTCGCTTCTTTCTCTATCGTTTTAACTTGTAGTTTTTCCATAAAACCGTAAAGCGCAAATGTTTTGTTCCTGGATGTTAAAAAATAAAAGCTAGTATGTTGCTTACCAGGCTTGCACGGTAAATTAACCTGCTTAAAGTTAACCTCATTGGCCATTGCTAGAACAAAAGGGAAAGGGGAATGGGTGTATCTTGGACACAGTCACACAGCACAGCAAGCCGCAGATCAATGGCCCATACAGTTGGATCATGTGATGGTGCTGAACCTACCGTAAATAGTACAAACTTTTGAGCGTGTTCATCTTGGTGTCCTGAGTATTGCTCAAGTGCACACTGTCGTACTCATTGTGGTGGGGCTTCAGTTAGTTGGTCAATTGGTTGGAGCCACATCAGCTACACCTGATCACGATGGCTTGGAAGCACACTGCACATACATACACCCGAATAACTAACCTTGCATTTCCCTGAATCCATGCACTCCAACCATGCATGGTCCAGCTTAACCACTTCAATTAGCTAGACCACCTTACCTGTTGCTCAGATGCCATGAGTTAAGGCACCCGCCTTTCCTCTTCGATGATGGAGGTCAACTTGCAAAATGTCTTCCCTGTGCTAGCTTTTCTTACATTTTCACCCTGACAATTCAGGTACCACTGGCCGGATCCGGGTCGCGGTACTTGCCCGGCCGGCGTTATTCCCTCAGTTACTGCCCGGCTACGGCCGGCGGCCACCGTGACCGCTTTTACTTCCACAGCAATGCGATGTGATTCCTCGCTCTGTCTCGGTTAGTTCCTTGTCTCAAAAGTTACTGCGTTCACGGACTGTCTGCCCGCGTGTCTAGGCTGCAGCTGAATTGGTCTCCTGGCATCCATCTCAAGTTGGAGCTGGAGCAGCGGAGCCTAGCATGTCTGGGCTGGGAGTGTATATAATAAGTGCAGAATTGCAAATAGTGGGTCACTGAAACGTGGGCTCCACCATTGAACTCGTCGCTGCTACGCGCACAGACAGAAAATGTGTCACTGACATGTGGGTACCACTCATTCGAGAGCAGGATTGCATATTTGGGCACGTGCTTCTAGCTTCCAAGTGACTCGCCGAAGGATCGGCGTTTGTGTAAGATCCCGTGATCCATCGTCGTATTCGTGTCTCAGGCAGCTAACAACAGCCCAAACCCAGCGTACTTGGGTACCAATATGGTGAGGAGTGGCGATGACATCGACGCCACAGCGTGCTGCAATTGCCGGTGCTCTTGCTCTCTCAGGTTTTCTAGCTAGCACCGGCAGTATAGTAGTAGCCTATCGCCGAGGATACCATCATGAGATCTTCAAGTCCATCTCAGCCTCAACTGGTTGAGATGGAGCAGATCTGCTTTGATCCTCTAGCCAGTGTATTGGAATAGATCTAGTTTGGTTTCCATGAAAAAGAGAGAAGGCAGCCGTGTAATTACACGATGAGAGTACGTGTACCGAACGATAAATCTCGTGTGTGAGAGTACAGACATGCGACATGGTATTGGTTCGGTCCTTAATTAGAGAGAAAAATGACTTCATCCGCCGGAAGCTAATGCTGTTAGAGCCCTAAGAGAAGCTGGCACTGAAAACATTCTAGACGAACGAACGCCCACTCTAGCTTTGGATCCCCACCCCACGTATGACGCGCACATGTCCACTTGATACGTGTTGCAGCCTGAATACTACATTCCATCCACCTTTCCATCCACAATCTCTTCTCGGCTACGCCCCACTCCCAGAGTGCTTCCACGCTTGCGGTCTAGCGCTACCCGCCACCGCCACCGCCACCGCCACTATGTCATCCTAATCGTCTCCTTCTTTAACCTCACTAAAACTTCCAAGCCCGTAACCGTGTTGCCGTCACTCCAATCCAACGGAATCCAAAGTGGGCTGCCACTGTGCCGCTCTCTGGCGACCGTTGGTCGAGGGTTGCGACCATGGGGCGAAGTCAGGATTAGATCATAGGGGAGAGATAGCTCGAGGAGAGATGTGAATTCATTATCGTCCAATTTAAGCTATTTATGAAATGGAAAAATTGATGATTTGTCATTCGTAAGTTTCTTGGTTTAGGATTTACCACCTTTAAATTTCTTCTTGATATTTTGTCACTCCTAAGCACCAAATATCCGTGATTTGACAGCCCTGACGTACTCTAGTATTTTTATTTTGGGTCTGTCTACACAGAATTCGACTATTTTCTCTGTAAAAAACTGTCACATTCTGAAAGTTTATTTACAACTCCATTATACATAAATTAGAGTGAATTATTTATATAATTTTGGTTCTTGATCACTGTAATTATTCTTGAAAGTCTTAATAACTTATATTTCCATCACATGATTCAAAATTTCACATGTACTTTGAGAGGTTGAGCAAAAACAAAGACAAAAAATCTACCAACAAAATACGGTAATGTGGTGAACCTGTTATATTCTTTGCATGTACTTTGAGAGGTTGAGCAAAAACAAAGACAAAAAATAAAATTATATACTAACAAAATACGACAATGTGGTGAACCCGTTATGTTCTGAATAAAAAATCATAATAAATTCGACCCAATTCATTAGATGAGAAAAGTGCAAATCTCAAAGCATATCGGACGAATGAAAATTCAACTATTATGATTTTTTTCTTACAGCACATCAACAACACGAATCTTATAGCACATCTAACGAACAGAAAGTGACAGTTTTGGCTTCAAAAAACTATCAGAAGTTATATAGCAATTCCCTTTTATTTTTATTTTGCACAAAAAATCAACTGTGAAAAGACGCATTTACCCCTCTCTATTTAAGAAGAAACTTAAAGGTGACAAATCCTAAATCAAGGGCACTACTACAAAAGGCTAATATCGACGTTTCATCACGCATTTGCTGATCAAAACCGCTCAGATTACATTCAATCACGCACGGTTTTGTATTAAAGACCGCTGTGTTATCGGGCCGAGCTAAAACCGCTCAGAAGAGGTAATATCACGCACGGTTCATGTTGAAAACCGTCAGGATATTTCACGCACGGTTCTTGTTAATAACCGCTCGTGATAATACTACATATCACGCATTTATTTTCAACAAGAACCGTCAGGAAACATCACGCACGGTTTTTTTGTTATAACCGCTCAGTGATAATATCGCCATGACCCACGGTGAGTTTCTTCGCCGCCGATGCATCCGTTAAATGCGCCATCCGCTTCGGCCTCCGATGCACGCTCTTCGTCAGATCGATCCGCTTCGGCCTCGATCGCCTCTTCGCCTCATGCTCAATTTATTCCTTGTTTTATAAAAGGATCATCCGCCATCCAAGATGATCATCCCCATACATATTTATATAAAAAACAGAAATGACTACCTCTTCCTTGTCGCCGCTTTGATGGCCTTCCTAGCCAAGACTGCATAAGCACCTCTTTCGGTGCACGTTGAACTGCGTCTGCGGAAGAACACCGCTTGATCAATGTTGTCTTCACTCCTCTGCCGGTGGAGAATCTGCCGAGCAGTGACGGCCACCTCCCGCCGCCTTGACATCCTTCTCCGCCGTGTCTTCCGGGTGATCTTCCACTTTCGGCGAAGTTTATCGCGTCATCGACGTAGTCCTCCAAAACGACGCTTGCACGCCTCCAAAAGGCTTGTCGCCACTTGATCACAGAATCGAGGCGGCAAGAAGCATCGAAGTCGACTGTGCCGAGACCCTCAAGCAAGGAAGAGAGCCTATGGGCTCAATTCTTCTTGGTTCAACAAATCGAGGGTCTTCGAGAGACACTTTAACGAGCGCCACAATGGTGGACGATTTTTCAGCTTCATTCGCCGATGATCGAGAACCGTCCGATGCCGACGCTGCCGCCTATGAAGTATTGAAGACGGAGATAGCACCTACCTCCGCCACTAGAAAAACTTTGTTTATTTATAGGTTTCTACTTTTTAATCTTTTTGTCAACGATCGCACATTGTTTGGCCATATATATATATATATATATATATATATATATATATATATATATATATATATATATATATATATATATATATGAAAATTCCAAAATGAAAAAAAAGTTTGGAGGTGAAGTTACTATATTAATTATATGTTGAATTATTACTATCTATATATATATCGAGACAGCTTTGTGGAAAAACAAAACCTAGTTTGGAGGTGAAGTTACAATTAATATTAATTATATCGTAGACGGTTTAGTGGAACAAATTAATTAATTATATATATATCCGATCTGTGATATATATATATATATATATATATATATATATATATATATATATATATATATATATATATGTGTGTGTGTGTGTGTGTGTGTGTAGTTAAAGCAAATTTTCAAAAGATTTAAATGACAAAATTGACATATAAACATGTAATTTCTTCATGTCATGTAAGTGTATATACAAAATAAATATACTTGAGAAAACTATATCACCGACGGTTCCATAATGGAATCGTTCAGTGATATGGGACATATCACTTAACGGCTCATTAATAGAACCATCTGTGATAAGTCTCTTTATTAGTACGAGCCCGCCGCTAGGGTTTGCGCCGCCTAACTCTCGTCACTCCCGGCTTCGCTAGGGTTTGCGCCGCCCTAACTCTCGTCACTCCTCAGCCCGCTAGGGTTTGCGCCGCTTTAACTCACACGCCAAAGACATTTACTTGCTCCTCCCCACCCCGACGCCACCGCTTTCGAACCGTCGCTGCTGTTGCGCCAACCCTCGCCGTCGCCGCCGGCCAGACACCACTCTGCACTCGTAAACACTCGTGACGATAGTAGTGTCTTCGCAGCGTCAAGGTCGTGCCACAACTACGATGGACGCCGCCACACCCAAGCCACTAGGCTTGGCCTGCGTGTCGCCCACGCCCGCCATGGCTTGGTTATCCCTTTCGCCTCCTGCGCTCGGGCCCCGCCGGTCTTTGCTTTCCCCATCCTCCTCTATTCTCCTCTAGATCTGTTAGCTTAATGTCTTGTGTTGAGTTTGATTTTTATGCTTGAGCCTTGTTGTGTCCTCGATGTTTGTGTGATTTATGCAAGGTGAAGGAGATGGATGAGGGTTGTGTTGGTGGTGGGGTCGCCATTACACAGATCGAGGTATCACCCTACCTTACTCCCTCTCTGTCTCTACCCGCTTGCTCTGTGATGAAAATGGCTAGTGCTCGTGGTGGTGGCTGTGTTTGGACACCCTTGGTCTATGCATCTTGCTTAGTTCATGTTGTGGGTTCGGATGGGGCTTGATATGTTATGACTTATTGGGTTGTTGATATGTATGAGTTGTTGATATGTTATATTGTTATGACTTATGACTTATTCAGAAGTGTCAAGTGTTGTCTGCTATTGATAGTGGAAACTTGCTTGGTGAACCATGGGCTGTTGATATGTATGATTGATGATTTGCAAAAATAGATGTATAAAATGTGTGATATGTTATGACTTATTTGTCGATTTGTCATTTTGTCAAGATGTCATCTGTTGTTTCTCGTCATTCATTTCACATTTGTCTGTGTAACTGTGTTCATGCAGGTCAAGTTCTCCTATCTTGCATCCTAGGTACATCGTCCTACCATTCCATTCCTAATCTCTTCTCTATAAAGTCTCCAAACAGTGGCTGCTTGTGCCTTTAAAACCGGCATTATATATATATATATTGTTACTGTCCTCGACCACTTTTTGAAATTACGTCCCTAACATGAGGAAGAATTCTGACAACGGTGGCATCTTGTATTAGCAACCAAGTAAAATGGATGTCCTAACGCGTCGGGACATCAAATTACATTTTATATTTGCAAGGGCTCAATGAGATTGCCCTGTTGTCAGTACCTCTTCCTCATGTCATGTGACTCATTTCAAAGTGGCTAAGGGACTAGGAACAATAGAAATATAATATATATATATATATATGATGTCGGTTTTAAAGGCACAAGCCATCGCTGGAGACTTTATAGAGAAAGTCATCACGCATTTTGACCACAAACCGCTCAGGATATATAGATATCATGCATTTGGTTGGTGGTCAAACCGTCAGTGATATATAGTCATCATGCATTTGCTTTGTGGTGAAACCGTCATGATATATAATCATCACTGCATTTGCCAGGTCAAACCGTCTCGTAGTAGTGCATCATGACGGTTTGAAAACCGCTCGTGATGACCTCATGCATCATCGACCCATAAACTCGACGGCTCAAGAAACCGCCTGCAGTGATGACGCTTTTGAACCGTCTGTGAAGGCCTTTTTTCGTAGTAGTGGGGATTATGAGTGACAAATCTTCAATTTTCCCTTATAAAACAATAGAAGTTTTCTTAGGAGAAAACTTTTTATATCAAAAAAGCAATAGAAAACAAATAATAACCATGATGGATGATAACTTTAGCTTGGTGCACATGCACACTTCACCGAACCACGGAAGGTGTGACAAGCTAGATGCCAGGAAGAAGTGCTTGATTAAACTTTAAACATACAGAGATATGAAATATCATGCATTTGTATGGTACAAATTAGACTCAATACTAGCATAAAAATTTGGGAACAAAATAGAATCTAAATGCTACATAAGATGAGTTCATGTGCCACAAATTAACTCCTAGGCCTTTTAGTTTTATCCTAACTATTATTCAATCACATAAATTGAATTAGCAAGGGCTTAGTCCTAGTAAAGTTCCAACACTCCTATGTGCGAACGAAATGTAGTAAAAAAAATCATTCCCGGCCGCCTCCTCTCTCAAATCCTAGCTGAAAGTTGGAACCCCCGGCCCTGTTCAATATGCTTTTTGAAAGTTCAAAAAAAAATCTTCTTTCACGAGTTGGAAGCTTCAAATTTTAATGTGGAAAGTTTGACATTCAAGTTGGAAGTTCCAGTTTAGTTTAAAAGTTTCAATCTCCGATTGAATGTTTCTAATGTATATTTGAAAGTTTTTCGGTTGACATATTTGAATCTATGTTTAAAAGTTTAAATTCTTCCAGTTTAAAATTCGTTGGGTCTATCCGCTACTATGTTGGGTCCATGTGAGCGGTATCCTGCGTGTTTTCCGCACTCAGCCATCAGTGTACAGCTCACACGTATCCTTCTTCTTCTTTTCTTTTTTTTTTTACGAAATACACGTATCCTTCTTCACTCGTGCTGTCCAGCTGCAACAAACTATCTGCCAAAGCGCCAATGCCACAGAGCTACGGAATAATGTCATTTCCGTGTATAGCTATCGGATAAAAAACGACTTACTGGATTAATCACTACATTTATTTTAGAATCATATTAATCGCTACATTACCAAATGGTGCTACATGCCTACATATAGGATATAGGACCAATCGAAAACACCTTTTTCAACCAATTGGTTCTAGAGTATTAGTACTTACTCACTTTGGTGACAAACACATGTTGATCTAAAACGTAACTTTAACCATTAATTTCTCTTGTAATATAGTTATAACACCCAATAAAATTATAATATCGTGATAAAACTTTTCGAGACAAATTTATACATGTGATTTTCATGTATCTAATATAAATATTTTAAAAAGACATCGATAATCCAAGTTTTGAAAATTTGCCTGCACGTATTTCAAAACGACATGTACTTATGACCGAAGAGATTAATTCACAACTGCAGATGATCCGAATCCACGTTTCTTATACGAGCAGGATCTAAATGCTTGTTGGAAGCATTGGTCATAAGAATGTATGCAATTTTACATATATATATATATATATATATATATATATATATATATGTGTGTGTGTGTGTGTTCGCCCGCGCGCAGGTTAAAACCAAAATGCATGCGCATATGATCGAACTACTACTTCTGTTCATAAAATCCTAATGCGCCATTGTTCGACTACACCCTAACAGTAGCTAGTAAAAAACTTGTGTTTTTTGTGCACCAAAAGGACAGATCGATCGATGTGATGTGATGAAGCAATCAGATCGATGTGATGTATAGTACATTGCACACTAGAGTAGAGCTGCTTAACAACACACGTGCAATGCGTACCAGCCATGCAAATGCGAGTGTGACGAGTGCACAGCTGAAAGTGATTTGTGATGCCGAGCGAAAAGGAGATGCGCGTAATCTAGCTACACATATCGAGGAGTACAGCTAATGGCTCGCTGGCTTGCGTTTTATCGGACACGACTCGCGTACTCCTTGTGTTGTGCGGTTACGCTTTGGCGTCGATTTTAATTTTGAGCCGAGCACGTCTCCACCGCGAATAATCTTTGGCCTAACCCTGTTTTAGCCGCGAACGCGAGATTTTTGTAGTGATTCTGGAGGACGTACAGAAAACATCCGCACCTAGGACATCTTCAATAGTGACTATCTTCAAAAGTCTAGTTAGAGAGAAAAGGTTGTGAAAAGAGAGAATTATCATCTCTTATATAAGAGATAAGTTGGACACGCAAATCATCGCAAATTGTGAGTGTGTAAGAGCATTTACAATAGTTTGTTTCTACTTTATTCTTAAGATGAGAGATCTTGAATCTAATAAAAAGAAACAAGCCTTCTAATGGATTATTTCTTGAGCTTGTATCTAATACTTTAATTGCTACCCACAAAACAAGTTTTTAGGTAACAAACAAGTCTCCAATAGCTATTTTGTTGTTTCTTGTGTCTTGGTATGAACAACTTGTTTGTTTCTTCATCTAGAAACAAGCTCATATTCTTTCCTCCACATTACCTAAATGTTAATGTGTCCATTCTTTAGTAACAAGTGACATGGACTATTATAGATGCTCTAAGGAGAGAAGTTGTATTGAAAATAAATAATTTTATAGATAACTTGTTGGAGCTGTTATCTCAAAAGTTATCTGCAAATGAGTTAAAGGCTTTAGAGACAACAAAAAAAAACAAATTGTTGTACATACCCGTACTGAATGTGATTTTGTATGAAATTCATGCGAGAATCATGCGTTCCAAACGGACCTTCAATCTACAATTTTCTTGTTCTTCTAAATTCCAAGGTTCTTCTCACGCCGTGTACAATCTATAATACCATTTGCATGGCGGAGATATAGGATGAATCAACCATTAATCGTGTTTTTTTACTCCGTAGGCTATGCTCATGTCTTCTTCGCATGGAGCAGCGGAGTCGGAACTTGAACCCATTGAGATCAATTCTTTTTTAAAAAAATGCTTTGCACCGTGCGATGGATTTTGTTTGCAAATTCACACAAATATTGTTATAATGGGTCGTTTAGGGGTGGGGGGATGATGTGTGGTTAACTGACCCTGCAGCATAAAGAGAAGAGAGCTAGCGCCGCATACACTTATTCACATATACAACCGGCCTTATCATATCATCGCATGAATTGTGCTCAGCAAATATTGTTGCTTTCTTTTCAACTAAGGGTCCAAATGTGCCATTTGAGTGATAGATATATGTCAGCGTGTCAATCTTGTTTGAAAAAAAAAGCGAAACGGTGTCCCATGGTGTGCAACGATGGTTTGTTTGTTCGAGAGGTTTCACAGAGTTGCATGTCATACTTGACCCTCATTCCTAGGTATCCTCTGTCAAAAGCACGTAGCTAGCTAGGTATCCTCTTTAATGAGATGAGCTGTTTGTATGAGAATTTTTATCGTTTCTAGTCCTGTAGCAACGTTTAATTTTAAAATAGCCTTCATTCGCTATAATTTTCAAAAATAGTCTCGAGCAAAGGTACTGCTTGCCCTTATCGGGCGCGGCGCAGGACTCTCCGACCGGGGCGCGCAGTCACCGCCCGGTATGGCGGGCGGTAGGTCCTCAGCGTCATGCATTTTTTTTTTTCCTCTGCGGCGTGCATTTCTTTTTCCTCTCGCTTCATTGCGCTTTGCACCGAAAGAGTGTTGGAAGGATGCGTTTTTCTTGTTTACTTTTCTTTGCATCGCCGCGTCTTCATTTGTCGATTAGTGAGGCGATAAAACCAACGCCGCCGTCGAGAACTTCGAAGCGCAAAGGCGATTTTGATTAGTGAGGTAAGTTCGTGTTTAATTTTTTACTTATTGCATTTTTACCGTTAAGTACGTTACTTAGATTTTGCTAATCGTTAGTTTTGTCTATTTGCAGCAATGGCACGCATTATACCACCCCTACTTGAAGCGGCATGGGACGGCAAGCATCATTGCCACGCTTGGATCGATGGCGATGGGCCGCCAAGTCCGGTGACACGGGACCGAGGGAGACTCGGCACGGACGAGCGGTATGGTCCGAGACTTCGTCAATGCGGGTGATTGCGTTACGCGCATGTTGAACACGGGCAAAACTTAATTGATGCCTCTTTCTTTCCGCCTTGGTTGATCGTTGGCGGCCGGAGACCCACACGTTCCACTTCCGGTGGGGGGAGATGACGGTGACATTGCAAGATGTCAGCTTCATTACCGGCCTTCCGTTGCGAGGCCGTGCAGTTGTTCCTCCGAGGTCGCCGGACTGGAAGGCGCGTCTCCATCATCGTTTCGGCCAGCCTATCCCCGAGAGGTCAAAGGGCATTCCACACGGTTGGCTGCGACAATTCATGCATTGCCCAATTGACGCAACGGAGGAGGTGGTTCGATGCCACCTTATTGCATATTTGTTGTTTATATTCGGGTGGATCATGTTCCCTAGCACGCAGGGGGACATGGTGTACCCGAGTTATATTCACCTTGCGGAGTCTATCGTGGACGCCGACGATGAGGGCGTGCCGCAGATCAGCTTGGGGTTCACCAGTCTTGTCGCGACGATCACTTTGTCAGGCGACGCTTCGCAGCTGTCGCCGCGAGAACGGAGCCCGTGCTCTCGGGTTGCCACACGCATTATACCGTGGTCGTGGGAGCACTGCCAGCGGTCGAACGGCCATTGTTCGCGCCTCTAGCCCACCCTTACCCGCACACACAACATTTCTATGGTGAGGTGGAGGCGGACGAGGAGGATCCGTGGAAGGCCCGACCATGGGATCCCGATGGATCGTGGCAAGATCTTGGGGTGGTCTAGGAGAGAAGTCGTCGTATATACCGAGTTCCACAATGAATTCGAGACCACACGAACGCGACATAGTATGGGCTCCTTGACGGATCTTGCGCACGAGAACACTGGCGCCCGACAACCGAGCTTGCTATGCCACCAGATGCGGCGTCTTCGAGGACAACTTGTCATTTGGTGTTCTCCCACATGGTTGAGCCGCACAACCCTAACGGGTGATGAGGCGATTCGAGCCGCACCAGAGATCCCCTGCTCTAGGGCGACCGCTTGCAAGGCGTAGTCATTTGTAAGTACATTGCATTACTTAATAATGTTGTAGATCCTTTAGACATACGTTATGCTGGTACCATAAGTTATTTATTTTGTTCCACCTGCAGTCAGACGAAGAAGGGTCGCAAGAGCGATGACTGGCTTCAGACGCAGCAGCCGTGGGTAGATGCATGGCAGACGACCACTGATTCCATTTTGCAGAGGCACAACCTTTACGATCACGAGGACTTCGACGCACGTGAGTGGTGAATGCGTCGGAACACGGACGAGATTGACAGCGCCCCGCCCGACATGCGAGATCCTAGCCACGCTAACGCTTGGACTTAGGGATGGACCCGCATCTGCAAAGACGCCAGGGGCGATTGATGCGTTGAGCATGTAGTAGATTAACCACCCTCGAAATAGGGTTAACTAACAAAATTTTGTGTGTTACGTAACCATGCAGGTCGACCGCTTGAATATCGCTATCGGCGCCGCCGCCAGGAACTCAGCGGCATGCAGACAACACGATGGAGCGCCTTTTACGGCCTTGAAGACGGTTATTGATGATGTCAAGCGGTCGTTCAGAAACATGAGCTGCGGAAGGGCGGCGATGTCGACTCGAGGCATCGGACGGAGCGTCGTCGCGTACCCTCGCCCCCCTCCATCTTCCGTCCGGCGAAGTCGACCCGTGCGGCGAAGATGGGCGGCGGATCGTCCGCGCGTTGCCACGCGAGGACTCTCTGCGCTGCCGTCGTCATCTCGGAGGGACCCTACGGCGATGCCGCCCTCGTCTCGGAGGGACCCTCTACGCAGATGCCGCCCTCGTCTCGGAGGACCCTCTGGCCGGTGCCGCAAATCGTCCACGAGGCATCGAAGAGGATATTCCGGAGAGCACGGACGTGCAACCCGGAACCGCGGTGGATGTTATCCCAGATTCTCCCTTGCAGGCCCACACTGTTGGACAATTTCCAATGGGCGATACGGCGCCATGGTATGAGTCCGGGTACACAATGTACCCTGCGGCGTTCACCCCGCAAGGCGAACCGTACCACGGCAATTCACCTAGTCCATCCAAGAAGACGAGCAATTCACCCGATTCATTCCGCAGACGAGAGCCGAGTTGGTGCCCTCCACGGATCCTAGTACGGATCCTAATGCTTGGGTCACAGACTTGTTGTCAACGCCAGCTTCTACATGTGATGCCCTCAGATACTGCCAAACCACGGCGTTGAGGAGCCTCGGTATGACCTGCGGCAGAACCCACGGTCACCTGATAGGTTGACGTTTCCACAGGAACAGATTCGTCGGAGACCTTTGGGAGGAACACGGCGCGGAAGGCCAATCTGAAGTCTGTGCCCGACAGCCAGTGAGGAGCAAAAGTGGCGCAGAGTAGCATTAGTAGTCTATTGTATGTTGTAAGTTGTGCTTCATTAAGTGATTTGTAATCCAAGCAGAGTGTGCTAATTGGAATGTAATTGGACTCTTGTACTTCGTTATCTATGTCAGTAGAACAATTTTATTCTCATTCATCAAGGACTGCGATGCATAGATAACGAGTGAACATTACAATCTCATTACACAATCGACGTTTCTACTTGGCAAGAACAAGATACAAAAGAAGAAAGACCGCAAAAGTAACTAACTTAAGTAACTTGTTAGCGGCTTCTCAACTCTTTCCATCCTGTCATGCGTTGTTTGAAGCCTTTTCTCTTCACTTTGCATGGGTTGATCGAACGCCGAGGCATTGCACAAATTGCAAGAATACCATGGGAGTCTTGCATTGGTTCATCGGACGCCGAGGCATCGCATTTAATTGCAAAGAACACCACGGAGTCTTCTTGCAAAGCAGAATTTGCATTGCAATATCTTGAAGCATCGGGCAACTTCACACCCCATTGGCAAAATCGACATGTTGTGTTCTACAAAAGAATTGAAGTTTCAAATGAAAGTAAGAAAACCCGATATATACAACGCATTTCATTACGTCTTGAGTTTGCGGTTACCGAAAGATTTGAACACTTCATGAAAACTTCGGGGACCACGGATTCGCTTGGCGTATGAGAGGTAAACACATTAGCCGGATGGCAACCGGGAGCAATTGGTCGCTGCCATCGCCGCAATAGCGGTGAGAATCGTGCCCTTGTATTTCCCGCAAAGGAAAGTATCGTCCATACTCGGGACGGACGACAAAGGTGGAAGCCTCGATCGCCGCCAAAAGCCCAAGACTCGATCAAGGATTAGGGAATTTGGGTTGTTGGACTGTCGGCCTATCGCCCCTATTGACGATGTCCCGGATTAGCATCCGCAATTTGCTTCAAAGATTCGGGACTAGGTCGACGCCTCCTTGTAGGTACCGTACAACCCTTCAAGGACCTTCGCTTCGCCGCCAGACTCATCAGTAGCTAACGGCATACCCTATTGTATTCGCTATGTTAGCCATCGTAACCTTTGGCGAAATGGTCAAATCGGCGACAACCGCATGGCTTACAATGCTCGCGATGTAGGCCGAGGTTACATTCTTATGCGTCGCAATGGCTCTCAAGCTCACATGTGTGATTTGTCACGATCAGGATACTAAGGCCGTTCATGTGGAATCTCTACGCACGGACTTTGCTGGGCAAGAGGTAAGAACGCACTTAACTATGTAAGTGTTAGGATTAGACCCGCACATAACAGCATTTACATATATTAGTTAGTACAACGTCTCAGATGGTTGAAGATACATCAAACAAAGTTCAAACTCACCAGACACTCGGTAAGTCCGACCGGTCTTCACCGCGAAACTCACGATAGCTTGCTGGCGGCGGCTTTGTGTGGGAAATGTTGCCCCACGCGTGGTGTCGCATCGAAGGCCCACGACGACTCGTGCTCTGGCCGTAACAAGGGAAGAGGCCGCTGGCAATCCAACCGACTTGGAACATAGTCCGGTCGGTCGAAACAATGCCACCGACGATCCGCCTCATCGCCGGCTTCGCCCTCGCCGGATTATGAGTCAAAGTCGTCCTCATCTTCGGTGGCGGTGCCCTCGCCATGCCATCGATAATCTCGTGACAATCAACACGAGCATCCCGCCATCTATCCACACCTTCATTGGGTTGGAAAGTACCGTAATCTCCATCAACCTGGAGCATCTGCGAACGACGCCCGGGCGCTCTCGAGACCTCTCCCATCGCTATTAAACCAAAGAGGGGGACAAGAGCGTCGCCGCTCTTGAACGGCGCCCCGGAGGATTGAGCAGATAAACAAAATGGACGTACACCATGGGTCGCCCATAGATCGGAGCGTGAGGATTGCTAACGATCTCCATGTACTCGCCCACATGCCATCGCTGTCATTTTCACCAGCCCCACAACATCCGCCTGTGTGGTGGGACCATGGTGGCGATGACCGCCTCATTACTATCTTGTTCCTAGCGACGTGGCTATCAAACAATCGCCAATGCACCGTCGTAGTTCTACCAAATCGACGCGTGCAAAGTTGGGAACGCTACCAAAGCGGCCGGCAATGGACAAATCAACTCCGTCTCGACCGCACGCGCGCTACTATGGAACACGACAAAGGTTCCATTTCGACAAAAAGTAAGAAAATATTTCAACCAACACACAACATAAGAACCATACGTGCGTTGTTGAAATGAACTTACCGTTCTACGACGTTACCAACTCTTAACCTCCGACACTAAGACGCAGAATTCAAACATGCATCGCATTAGTAACGACTAACGAATTCGCATAAAGGACAAAGAAAATGTTAGGTACGGAGAGGAGGCACCTCACAAAGAGGAGAGATTCACGAGAGGAATGATCGAGCGAGTGTGTGGCCGCTGTTTAAATAGCCGAGCACCGGAGACGCATAGCGTGGCGTAGGGGCGGTCCATACCGCGCGCTGGCGGAGGGGGCAGTCCGCATCACATAAGACCAAAGGAGGCGGCTTTGTGCGATGACAAGACCACACGGGCGACTTTTCACGGTGACAAGACCACACGGGGTAGCTTTATGCAGCGATAAGACCAAAGGGGCAGCTTTGCGCAAAGGACAAGACCACACGGCCAGCTTTGCGCAGTTGATAAGACCAAAGGAGACTGACTTTCGCGGTGATAAGACCAAAGGAGACAAATTTTGCGCAAAGACAAGACCACACGGGCCGCTTTTGCGCAGTGATAAGACCAAAAGGAGACGACTTTGCGCAGTGATAAGACCAAAGGAGACAGCTTTGCGCGGACAAGACCACACGGGCCAGCTTTATGCAGATGATAAGACCAAAAGGAGACAAATTTTTCCGCAGTGATAAGACCAAAGGAGACAGCTTTGCGCAAAGGACAAGACCACACGGGTAGCTTTGGCGCAGTTGATAAGACCAAAAGGAGACAACTTTTATGCGGGACAAGACCACACGGGCAAGCTTTGCGCAGTGATAAGACCAAAAGGAGACAAATTTCGCAGTGATAAGCCCAAAGGAGACAACTTTGCGCGAAAGGACAAGACCACACGGGCGCTTTTGCCCAAAGGATAAGACCAAAGCAGCATAAAGGAGACAAATTTTGAGTAGTGACAAGACCACACGGGCCACTTTGCGCGATGATAAGAAATTAACCACACCATGCCAACCATAGGGCTTATAAAAGGGGTTGAACCAAACCCAACACTACACAACACTACACAATACATACCCAAATTTATGGACTCTTCTACAAACTTCTCGCGAGGTGTGTGAAGAAGCAAAATTGGCTTAAGCGAAGAGGAAACAACTACAATACCCAGATAAATCAATGAAAGATGCTCCAAGACCACCACGCTTTCCGATCCCGCATGTGTGTGTGGCGAACCAGCGAGAGATCATTCATCCACACACCACCACGCGGCACCGGGCGTATTACACGCGCGGGCACCACCTCGTAAGCATTTCTTTTCACAAGATTGATTTTTCGCCAACGTTGACTTCAGTAAAGTTTTAGCTTCATCCCCACGAAATGGCAGGCCAGAGATGCGTTGCCACTTCTTCCAAAGGATCGACGGCCGGAGATGTACGACAGGCATTCATCCAACAGGTATATCTTTGAACTACTCGGTGCGGCCGAGAACTTCGTGCGGTGGAAACCTTACGTCTGGACCTCGTTGAGGACGCTACCAAGGAGCCCAAGAGTCGCCGGCGTAATCCATGTCGACGACGTGAGTTATGAAGAATTTACATCCTTTTTACGTTTTTCACTTACATCGTACAATCACGGGACATGGACGACTTCGACATACCAAATTTCACGTGGACAATCCCGCGACAAGGGCAAGGGAAAGGCTCATGTGGCTCGGCCCGCCGCCACAAATATTTCCGATCGCCGGGCGACTCAGATTCCACGACGTGAGTTACGAAGAATTTACATCATTCTACGATTTTCACTATACGGCGCGACTAACATCATGGAATCGCAGGACATGGACGACTTCGACATACCGGCCGATGTGGGCGATCCGCGACAAGGGCAAGGAAAGGCTCATGCTACCGAGCCCTACGCAAGACAAAGGTATCCGGCCGTCCAGCGTAATCCGACGACGACGTGAGTTATGAAGAATTTACATCATTCTTCCGATTTCCATTATACGATGAACTTACATCGTGAAATCGCAGGACATGGACGACTTCGACATACCAGCCCGACGTGGACACTCCCGCGACAAGGGGAAGGGGAAGGGGAAGGCCAGCGAGGAGTTCAATGCCGAGCTTGCAAAGAAAGGAAAATGGCCCCGGTGCACGCAGTAGGTCAGGTCATTACGTAGTAGTCTCCCGTCGTACCCCCATGTATTTTACTATCCCCTAAAGGCATGTGTACTTATATGGTCCGGATGCTTGTGTCGCAGTGTATCGTAGTAGTAGCGAGGATGACTAAAGCAATTAGCCGGACCATCATGCCATGTCACTACGTGTAACGTGCTTCTGTCGCATAATCTAATGTAGTTCTTGTTCCGTGTCTCCGCTAAGCTTATATTGCAAGTATGTCTTCATCGAGGAGAGACTCAGATTTTCGGACATCTTCATCATCACAACGACCTTTCCCAACCCCTCCAATCACATTGTGTATAAGCTTCATAAAGTCCTCATCGATCGCTTTGTATATACGCCAGATACGCCAAAGCGATTTCATCGTGGAGACACTCTAATAGTCCTCATACCTTTTTATATATATGCGCCGAATCGTGATTTAAACCCCGATTTGGATTAAAAAAACCCTACTCCTTCCCTTATTTCTTAATGAATTTTTTATAAATCTCATGCCGATATTCATTTTCAATAAAATATAATGAAATTTCATTTTTTTACAAAATATAATGAAATAATATTTCAACGAGGAGAAAAAAAATGAAGAAATGTGCTTGGTGGCACCACAAGGCCTTGTACCACGAGGGGACTGCCGCTGGCCGAGTCCCTCTCCGGCGCCGGGGTCGGGCAAGTCCTCGCTGCCCAGAGTCATGAGATGACCACTGCTCAGAGCCACTCTTAAAAATTATGACAAATGGGGTTTTTGAAATTAATCGTTACTCTGAGGCTAAAACAAGAAAAATTCTTTGTATGACACAATGCAAAGAAGACTCGCTCAATTGATTCGGGCAAAGAGATTAGATTAGACCACTCGCTCAGATACAACCTGCTTGGGGTAGGTGTGTTTTTGGAATAGCATACTCAATTTTTATCGAACGAGCACCGCTGCTTTGGTAGAAGCTGCCATCGAAAGCACGACACCACCCGGACTCGAATCCGGTGTCCACCTCCTTCTTATTCAGTATTCCTAGGTAGCTGGTCCGGTGTTGTTCAAAATTTTTTTTGGGCTAATGTAGCACTTTTGGAGTATGTATTTGCAGATATGATCGTATTGTACACCTGGATTAGTAAAAAATACGCTGGCGTATAGATGGTCACCGTGGCCACGAGAGCACAACATGTAGCGTTGGCGCATGATGGCCGTGCGCCAACGCCTCCCACCGTCGACATGTGGCCACCGCCTCACCACCTCAGCCTCCTCATCTACTGTCTCCCTGCCCGCCACCTCACCTGGCTGCACACAAGTGGTCATGTGCTCACACCAGGTGCATGGCCACCCTACACCAGCCATTAAATGCAATTAGGTTAGTAATTAAGTTAGGCTGGTTAGATAATTAGTTAGAGTCTCAAATTTATAAGAATTTTGAAATATAGCAAATGAGTCCAAAAAATTATGAAATCTTTTGTGGAGCCTTCTGACACCGTGTACTTACTTGTGTAAATTTTCTATTATTTTATTCGTGAAAAATTTTATCGCTATTTCGTATAAGTGTCATGTTCGTACCAATCAATAAATGTAGAAAATAAGCTCCAAAAATTATGAATTTTATTTTGAAGGCTCCTCACGCAGTGGACTTAATTGTGTAAAGTTTCGGCAATTTTATATGTGTTTTGGTATTATCTCGAAAATTTAGGATTTAGGTAACAAAAATTTCGATTTTAGGTTTCAAAATTAGGGTTTCATGATTTCATGTAACTTGAAATGTATTAAAAAAACTGCATTGCAACTCAATTGGAGATGTCGATATACAATATGGCGTTGGAATACACACGTAACAACCAAAATATGCGTACAAATATAGTAAAATAAAACCGCATAACACGTGATACTATATGGCTCACTTGTCTGAGCCAATACTCTTTGCCTGCTGCGGCTGCGTCCACGTGCGCGGTCTTGTTTTACGCCGAACATGACCCGTGGAATACGTCCACCGGTCCGGAGAACGCGTGTCGGTTCGGAGAACACGTGTTGGAATACGAACATGACACTTATACGAAATAGCAATAAAAATTCTGAACGAATAAAAATAATGGAAAATTTACACGAGCAAATACACGGTGTCAGAAGGCTCCGCAGGGCCACGACAGGCCGCTATTTTTGCAAAAAAAAATTATATGACGGCCATTTTTATAAATACGAAGCGGAATCGTGCTAATACTGCCAAAAATTCCCCATTCAATCTTATATTTCGTTTTATTTAAGGCTCGAATCTCTCTTTACAACTTAGAAACCGAGTGTACAATCTTAATTTGCTAACCATGGGACCCAGCAATCCAGGGTGTTGATTCAATTTTGTGTGGCAAAGATCATAGCAACTGCCAAAGTTGCAGTCGATACTATGATCACCCGATCCCAGTCACTTCAGTCATATTCCTAGCCGGAATTTTTGGCCGATACGGCCGTTTTTGAAACCGTATTTACAGATTTGGTAGTACGACAACCGTATTTGCAAAATAGTGGATGGTGCATCGTCACTGTCGCCACCATTTCGCGCTGACACGTCGCCGCCAACATAAGCAACCGCACGCCGAGGCGCCAAGATGGTCGCCTTGCCAAGGCCCGGGGGGGGAGATTAGGGCTAGGGTTAGGTTTAGGGTAATTAGGGTTAGGGGTTAGGTGTGAAATTTTGAGAAATTTTAAAATATAGCAAATGAGTCCAAAAAATTATAATTTTTTTTGTGGAGCCTCTTAACACTGTGTAGTTGTTTGTGTAAATTTTTCATAATTTTATTCATTCGGAATCGCTAATTAGTAAAATTTCGATTTGAGGGTTTCATGATTTCATCTGACTTAGAATTCACAACACCATGCTGACTCGTGCCCTCCCGCCTGCCACACCCGCCACGCACCCGGACTGTCCTACGGAGAATTAAAAAACCTCGTGATGGTCATCAACACTTGGGTTAGGGTTTCATTCGGGTTCTCTGAAATTAGAGTTTCGTCGCAGTGTTGTTGTTTCTGTAATTTTTCTATTATTTTATTCGTTCAGAGAAAGGATGACTGATAAGCATATCAGACTAGGTATAACCTTGAGGATGTCGTCGTCCAAGCAAACTTTGTGTGCTGAAACACTTGTTGTCTTTTACAAGTGGGATAAAAAGGCACCAGTACTATTGGAGTCTCTCCTCGATGAAGTTGTCTGAATGTACGTGTATATAGCCAAGCAGTCGATGAAGTACTCTATGAAGCTTATACAGAATATGATTGAAGGGGTTGAGAACGCTCGTTGTGATTATGAAGATGCCCTAAAACATAGAGGATTCGATGTCGGTGCGAATGGTTGTTTCGGGATTCCACCGTAAGTGGTTACGCTCAACTCGGTGATGTAGTAGCGCCACGGGATCCTCTCCACGTGCTCCGGCCGTCACGCCGCATTGAGGACGCACGACATTTGGAGATGATCCGACGCCAGAGATGATGGGGGTTTTGGAGATAGAAAGTGGAGGAGAAACCGAGAAGCTAGCTCTTGGGCTTCTTCACCGCTTTTATAGAGCTCTGGTCTATTGGGCACCTGCCCGGTGTCCCTTGTTGCAAAGAACTCCTCTAGCTCCTTTGATATCGTGTAGAACTAGTTTAGATGAAGTACTTTATGAAGCTTATACAGAATATGATTGAAAGGGCTGAGAACGCTTGTTGTGATTATGAAGATGCCCTAAAACATGGAGGATTCGATGTCGGTGCAAATTGCTCTTTCTGGGATTCCACTAGAAGAGACATACTTGCAATATAGGCTCCTCGATGATGTCGTCTGAACCAATGCAACCGTGACCAAGGAATTGGTCAGAAATGTGACTCATGTTATTATGGGCAAAAGTGCTGGTAGCGCATGTAGCAGATCATATAAGGTTCTGATGGTGATACTGTTTGGGAAATGGGTTGTCACAGTTGGATGTTAGTATTGGCGCCGGAATTTCTAGACGAGGCGACAGATGTGCGGAGGAGGGAGGAGGGACGGTGGGAAAGATGGCCACCGCGAGGTTTTTTAATCCTCCGCGGAACAGTCTGGGTGCGTGGCGGGAGAAGGAGGGTCGTAGAACAGTATACCGACTGTTTTGGTTGCGCCAACGGACACTAAACTAAATAAACAAACAGTATGCGTTTTGATCGAGTATATTTGTATTCATATTTTGTTTTGCTATATTCTGAACGAATAAAATTATGAAAAATTTACACAAGCAACTACACAGTGTAGAGAGGCTCCACAAAAAAAAATCATAAATTTTTGAACTCATTTGCTGCATTTTAAAATTTCTCTGAATTTTTGAACCTAATCGCCCCTAACCCTAAACACCCCCCTAACAAAACACACACAAAACACCCACCCCTAACTCCGCCGACGACGCCACCAGTCGCTAAAGGGCCTTCGCCGCTCTCTAGTGCGGTCGGCGTCGGCCGGCGTGGTCGACGTGAGAAATGGTTGGCCGGCACATGCATCCCGTCAGGCGCCAGCCTACCATTTTGCAAATACGACGCAGATATCGCCAAATCAGAATACAATTTAAACGGCCAGATCGGCCAAAAATTCCTCCTAGCCTTGTATACGTGGGAAAATGTGCAAGAATACAAAAATGAAAAAAAAACCCTTCAAAACTACGGTTTCTAGTGCACATTCACGGCTACACACCACACGTACTTCCATACACGTGAATGCGTTCTTAACACATGTTTTAATCTAGAGCGGGAGCTGAACTCCACAGAACATAGACACACGCTTTGATCACTGAACGTACTCACATGTACGTGTACTCTTCCTAAATCCACCTAAATAGATTTTTGGTGAGAGAGCTGGGGTCGAACCACACCAGTTAACATTCGGTCCTCGTAGCTACGTTTGTATCATGGACTTACACATTTGTACAGTCTCAACATAAAAAAAAGGCTTTACACCAGTGGGATAGTCCAGACGTGTGGTGCATCATGGTTTTTTTAAGGAGGTGGTATATTATAGTCGACTTGTAGAACTCGATTTGGTGACCTATGAATTGTGAGAGTTAATATAAGCTAGCTTAGCTAATTAGCCATTTGTAACATCCCAAATATGGGTGTGTGTTTCAAATGTAAGAAAATGAGTAGAAATTAAAAAATTTCTTGCATCTTGAAGTTTTTGAACAATTCTGTAATTCTTGTAAAGGAATTATAGGAAATCAAAAACCAAAATCTCCAATTGACTAAAGTCATAACCTCCCTGTTCAAAATCTTGTGTTCAACCTTTGGAAATATTTTTCCTTAGTTCTAGGGATGCTGTGTGACTCCTCTGAAAATTTTTATAATTTTTAGAAATTATTTGATAATTTTTGGAGGCAAGTCAAATTAGTTTGACTCTTGGTCAAACCCTAGAACAAACCTTGAGGAATTTCTTGAGAAAAATGCAGTGCATGAAAATCTTTGAAAATTTTATGTAAGGTTAATACTAGAGTGAGGAAGCTCCAGTCAAAATTTTGGAATTTTTAGAGTTAGTTTGCTATCTCTAAAAATTCTTCCAAACTCAGCTTTCAAATTCAAACCCTAATCTGGTGCACTGTTCCTTGGGTCCAAGCCAAACCCCATCTTGACTCGACCCAACCGCCTAACTGTACTGGCTCAGTCACTTTGGCGCGTTCGTTTTCCACCATTGGATCTCCATCGGGCGGCCAACGTTCGCAGGGAGCTGCTCGACCTCGATCGCGTGTCAACCGTTGGATCTCGATCCCACCGTCGCAATCACGCCCGTGCCTGTTGGTTTAGCTCGACCATTTCATCATTGCTCGACTCGGGTCACGCCGGTTTACATCCTTGGTGGTGGGGCCGTCATGAAGTCGCCCCTACCTCCGGTCGGCTGCTCGCTGCGTCGCCATAGCGAGAGCTAGCGTGCGGCGTAGGCGTCATGTCCACTCCGCGTCCTCGTCAACGGCTCTAAGCATTAAATGCGTGTCAGCCTTTCGCCCTCGGAGTTGTGGTCGCCACCTGCTCCCGTCGCTCAGCTCGCCCAGGGCAGAGCTGTGAACCGAGCTCACCTTGGAGCTTTGCCCTAGCTCCCTCCTTCGCTCTCAAGCTATATAAAGCCCCCAAGCTCCTCCTCTGCCTCTTTTAGTCACCCACGTAGCTTCACCTTTGCCTCTCGGTGCTTGGTTGAGCTCCATTCTCCAGAAGCCCCCTCGGCCGCCATTGTTGAGCTTTGAGCTCCTCGGTGAAACCCGTACTCCAGTGGCTTCCTTACTCAATCCCTTGCTCCAACTTGTTCCTCTAACCTCCTGGAGCTTAAACCCTAATTCAATTTTGGTTTGCATCAGCAGGAAGTGACTAATTTTGGATTCCCCCCTTTTGGCCGAGCTTTACCCCTTTTCTTCCCCATCTCCGGTAAGCAGCTTCTCTCTTCAATTCCTTGCTCTGGGAGCATCTCTGAGCTTTGTTGAACCTATCCCGATGATGCGGTGTTGTTCTCTATGCTCAGCCATCTTCTCCACGCCGTCTCCTCGAGCCGCAAGAAGGTCCTCGCCACGAGCTTCTCCAACCTCCTTTGAAGCTTCTCGTGCTCGTAGACTCTTGGTAGTCCCTAGATGGTGGGCACCGCCATTTGAACAATGCGGCTTTTCCTTGTTTTTGTTTTGGCCGTGCCTTGCACCGCCTCTCTCGGCCGGCCATTGCCGGTTACGAGCCACCGCCGAAGCGGTGTGAGTGGTCCCCGGTGGGCGCAGACTACTATTGTGGTCTCGCTTTTGACCTCGGGCGGCGTTGGCGTGGTTCGATCGCCGATGATGAGCAGTGGAGTGCGCTTTCGGCGCGTTGTCGGACGGAGCAAAGATCATTGCGTTGTCATTAGGACGCCATCGCGTCATTAATCGCTAATGATTAGTTAGAAGTTAATGGTCGTCCTAATCCGGCTTAGCGAGTCATCGACTCGTGGGTCCCACGCGCTTAAGCTGCACTGTGCGCGTGCGTTTTGTTGGGTCGCTGTGAGCCGTCCATCTCGCGATCTACGGTCCACCTCCGCGGGATCCTTCGCGCGCGTGTGTTTAAACGCGGCCGTGGCCGATTCAATCTAGGCTGTTGGATTCAAAATCAACGGTCCACGTTCGTTTGGTTTCGCGCAGGCGCGCACGCGTGAGTCCAGTTTGTTTGGGCCGTGCGATGCAAGATCGACGGTCCACGTATTTCCACGTCGTTTCGATTTTAGGATTTCCCGAGAGAATTATTTGTGAACTGAAAAAGATATTAACTTCAAAATTGCATAACTAATTCATTTTAGCTCCGTTTGAGTTGATTCAAATTTTGTTAACTCTGGTTTGAACTAAGCTTTAATCTAAAAATAGTTGGAAGCTTGGTTCGGCTCTAGAAAATGGTTTGGTAAATTGGTTTAGAAATAGGCTTTAATTGTTGCTCTAGAAATTGCATTTAACTTAAAAATTGCATAAGTAATTATCTGTAGATCCTTTTTGAGTGAAACTAATTTTGTTGGGTTCCTCTGTTAGTGCGCTTAATTGTAGAATAGGTTTTAGGCATGCCACTATTTTTAAAATCTTTGTGGGTGCATTTTGTTTTGTGCTTTTGTGCATGTCTTTGAAAAATCATAGAAAATGCATTCTAGCTCCAAATAAGGTGAATCAAATTGTGTTGTTCATCTCATGAGGTGCCTTGCTTACCATAAAAATCTCAGGTGCAACACCTCTTTGGAAAATTGTGCTAAAGAATTAAATTCGGATGAACAAAGAATCGATTGTAATTTTTCAAAGATTTTCCAAAGGCTGAATTTGTTTTGGCCATAACTTTTGCATTAAGAATCCAAATCAATTGGTTCTTGTTGCTAAATTCATTAAAAATCATGATATTCCTTCTGTAAAAATTTCAGAGTTTTTCGTTGAAGTTGGTTTTTGTGTCTTTTCGATGTTCTTCGTTCTTATCGGTTTTTTTTCGATCTTTCGTTAGGTTCTGACGAGCACGTTGGTCTTAAGAGTGATCCTCTGTAGCATAGTGAGCAACTTCAGCAAGACAAGCAGTTTGATCATGCTAATCCCATCATTTTTCAAGTCTAATATATTGTTTACAACTTGTATGTATTGCATGCTCTATTTTGTTGTTAAATTATGGTTCGATTAGTTGATCCTCTAGTTGCATAATCTGTAGGTAAATGATTATCCTCTACTACCTGAGCCTAGGTTATTTGCTGTGATTTAGGGTTCTTTGGATGAGCCCTTGTCACTTAGTAGATTCGAGTTAATATTGTTTAGCCATGCATAGGTACTGGTAGCATTAGGTGGTCATCGACTTAGTCGATGATCTTGATCACACAAATCTAATTATTATTCCATTATGTCCAGCACTTATGCTTTGTTAATTTGTAAAGTCAAAAACTGAAAATGAAAACTGCTTGGAATTGGGCACAATGGATGATGGTGTGATCTGTTGGTGTGGAATGATGCCTAAGTCAACAAGGACCGAACATCTTGTTACACTAAACCAAGCAAGTTTGCGTGCTAACCACACGAGGGGATATGGGACATCTCTTGACTAAGTACTTTGGGGGTGTTAATTATGAGTTGTCGGTGGTTCAAATGTTTTTTTTAGGATGGGAGCACCCATGCTTGCTTAGGTGGTGGTGCATCCTACTCACGGGTTGTCGCGACTTTTAATTAGCACAATCCATTGGAAATGTCTCAGTAGGACTTAGCCGTGTTTCGGCATACCAAAGGAAGTGTGCTAAATAGCTTGGTGAAAAGGCGGTCTGACGTGTGGGTACATTGGTACACCCCTGCAGGGTATAAACTATTTGAATAGCCTTGTCCTAAGTTATGGATACGCTTGGGGAGGTCTTTCGAGAGTTAGACTATAACCTTTTAATTAAAACTTGATGTGGGTGGTATGAATGGGTAATTCATGCTATTGTTGTGGTGACTATTGGGTTAGTCACTTCTAGGATTGTTGTTGTCATCTATCTA
Organism: Phyllostachys edulis; assembly: GCA_036346405.1. Taxonomy (NCBI): domain Eukaryota; kingdom Viridiplantae; phylum Streptophyta; class Magnoliopsida; order Poales; family Poaceae; genus Phyllostachys; species Phyllostachys edulis. The sequence continues at coordinate 74,869,825 of CM070561.1, forward strand.
TTGTTATTATGTTGTTGTCTCATTGTTATTTGCAAATTAAAAATAGATTGCAAAACTTGCTTTAAATGTACTACAGTATTGCAAATGAAAATGGCTTTATGTTTGAAAATGACCTACAGCCTTCTCTATTGTTAAAGCTTGCATGTAGTTATGTATAGACTTGTTACACTACACATAAGTCTTGCGAGTACATTTTTGTACTCATTTGCTTTGCTTAATTAATTATTGTAGAGGAGGTTGATCCCCAAGGGATCCACTTTTTGTGAGATGTGCGGTGGATTTGACGACTAGGTTGGCGGCCCGGTTGGTTGCCTTGTGGGTTAAAGGCACACTAATTGGATTTTGTTTATTGCCATCTTATGACACCTTGCTTCCGCTGTTAATTAAGTCTCTTTAGCTATTATTTGGCCGGTCGGCCCCTTTTGTAATAACTCTACTATGTATGTCTTTTGTTTAATCTAGTTCCTCCTTTGGTTCTATGTTTGTATGGAATTGATGCATGATTTTGTAAAGGGGTGTGTATACTGCAATTCTGGGAAGTATACTTATCTCGAAGACCCGGGTTATTTTGTTTGTAATGCTAGGGTCAATGGAAGACTAAGCATTACAAGCCGAATAAGCTGGGGTCCTCACACCATTTCACTGTAAAAATGACGGGATCATGGCTTGTCTATCTACTACCTCCGTATTTTAAAGAACATATTTTAAAGAATGACACTGGCTAGCTCTTAAATGAGCTACCGGACGTCAAGCTCAAACAAACGGAGGGAGTACCTTTTAGGCCATGTATGTACGTAGGTGCTAGCTAGCGTTTTGGACTTGTGGCACGGTGCTAGTCCTTGAGCAAGCCAAGCTAACGGACGCTAGCACAAATATTCCCAGCACCGGTACATCTACATGCATCGGTGCTAGTTCAAAAAAAATTGTGGGCCCCACTTTAAGTAGAGATGGAGAGAAAGTATTGTGGAAGAAAAAAGATGTTATATTTTATGTAGTTGTGAATCGATGTGCTACACTGCAAAAACAAATCTATCACCTATATGATGTGATAGTGAGGTGATGGTTTTGACACCGTCATAGGCTACCATTCACACACAGGCATCCCATCAACTGAAGTTAGATGGCCTCAACAGTCCTTTGCAAGTGTTGGGCGTGCTTGACCGACAAATTTTGGATGCAGATTTTTACAACTCTGTCCTATTCGACACAGATTTCCCCTGTTCAAATTCTTTTTTTTTTGGGTGCAACTTTTACAAGTTTTTTTCTTGTGACTAGAACACTATCGCGTGCTGTGCTCTTCGGGCTCCAAGTTATGTGGGGCTTACATGGCGAGGCTCCAATAATGACCATTAACCCACGTTCTTTAACTTTCCTTGTACTATTTTATTGGCTGAATTGTTTATCCAAGAAGAAGAAAGAGCATGTGAGTTTTGCATCAGGTTTCTTTAACCCTGAGACTTATTTATAGGTTAATTAAGTAGTTTGTGCTTGTGACAACTTCCTTCAATTCCTCTGACCCTAATACCCTTTGTGCAGACACATTACACTGTACCCTTTGTACCGTTTATATATACACTGTAAGGCTGCTCCTAAGAGCATCTACAACAATCCACCTCAACTGTTACTAAGAGATTGTCACATTAGTTTTTAGATGATGTGGAGGAGAAAAGATGAAGAGAGAAGGTGAATCAGTTTCTACATGAAGAAACTATCGATTGTTAATACCAAGATATAAGAAACAACAAAAACTCTATTGGAGGCTTAGTTGTTACCTAAATACTCATTTTGGGGTCCCATCGCTTACCAACAAAAATCTACCGGATCTTGTGCAAAATTTCCTTCTTGGCTTCCCGCAGATGATATGATAAATGAGTCAAAACACGTAGGCTACAAAGTTGTACCCCCATTGTTGATCATCAAGAATCATGCACACTTGTAGCAATTAAAGTCTTAGATACAAGCTTAAGAAACAATCTATTGGAATACTTGTTTCTTTTTATTAGATTGATTACTCTCTCTCTTTTAGTAACAAGCTAAGAAACAAACTATTGTAGATGTTCTAATGGGCAGTATCTTAGTGCAGTTTCTTTAGTGCATGAGGAGTATTAGGATACTATCTTTCCAATGCATGGTTTCTTATAGTGTAGATCTTAGGCTGTTTCATTTAATTACATGCATGATCTTTACTAGTATTTGAGCATTATGGTCTATTTGTGACATGTACTAAAGCAATACATGTATGATCTTCTTAATGCACGGGATCGATCACAATAAATTTTATGCGTTGGATTTTGAGACCGAACCGGTATCCAGATTAGATACTAGAGTACTCTCTCTCTTCATTAACTATGGTGCCATATCATCATTTTGCCTATATGATAGATTTAAAATATCGATGAGGGTGAAACACTGGAAGCAACCTAAGTACTCTTACTTTTTAACTTTAGTCTTTTCTCTCTCTCTTTCTGTCAGTCACATGTTGCTTGACTTCAAAGGTGAAAATAAAGAAGCTGGAAAAGAGAAGGAAAGCCTGGGAAATTACGAAGGTACAGGTTGGTGAATGTGCTTCAATTTCATCACCAGCACGTTGGGATGAATCGTCGTTCTCGGATTCGATCGAGTTGGAGTTTAATTATGTGCATCTCCCTGTGTACGTTAGATGGTTAATGGTCATAAATAAAACGGTACATCAGGGATGGTGCAAGTCAGACAGAGCCATAGCTGCTGCAAGGAACACTCCAAGAATTTGGTAGCATCCTACAAAAACTTTTTTGCGTTCCAAACGGAGCCCAAAATCCAAATAGTTTGACTCGGCTAAGTACGGTTGTTAGTACCTAGTAGTCTATGTTTTGACTACTCCATAAATCATTGCAAGGGCACCATCATTTGTCCTGAGGAGACCGGGAAAACCTCCAAAAGTTCAATTCAGCACTCATTGAAACAAACGCAATGTAGAAACTAGTGGAGTTTGCAGTTGCAGTGTTGTAAACGCACACAATGCGGCATGTATATGAACATTCTTGATGTAGAATGTTATCGTCAATCATGGCCATGAGTGACTGTCACAATATCAAAGTTGATGACACCATCATGCAGTATCCACCGCCGCAGACATAAACTAGTGCCGTCCTAAAAGTTTTGCTACCCCGTGCATGCGTTTACACGAGGGGGAAGCCGGGAAACCCTATGTAACCTCACTAGTTAAGTGTACGTGTGTTGCTACAAAATATCTTATAAATATAATAGTTTATCAATTAAAATAGATATAATATATTTCAATTCGTTAAGGTGCGCGGAGTAGAAGAGCAGGGCGGAGAGGAAGAAGTGAGGCCCGTTCAGATCCGGTCGATAGAAGCGGCGATCGGGGAGGGGGCGGAGGCGCGCGTGGAGCATAGCAAAAGAGCGTGGGTGGAGACGATGGCGCAAAGGAGGAGGAAGTGCGTTGGCGTTGCAGGTGAGGCTGGGAGGGGAGGAGCAGGGAGCGCACGATGCGAGAACATAATTTACTGATAACGTGGTCTACATATCAGTAGAGAGAGACAGATGTGAGAGGGTAGGGAGGACGGACTACCACCGACTCCAATTTTTATTTAGTAGAGATTTAGCTCTCTATATTTCTCCCGAGTTCTTTGGGGCTTATGATTTTCTATTACACGTAATTTATCGCAAACTAGTTAAACACGGATTTAGGCTTTTTAGAAAACATGACGTTGTGGAGCGTTTGATTCACAACTACAATCGTATTATCATGCCACACTTTCTTAACCTATTATGGGTATAATCTTTTTCACCAAGGCTGATTATACCAAGAGGATCTGATACGTCATACCTAGATTGAACCGTTTTATGATAAACTCTTGCAGAATTCATGTTTAGAACATAAGAATTTTTACATTAACTTTATGAGAGAGACATATAATTAAACTTCTGTAGAAAGATTTATCGTGTTCCCAAGAAGGCCAAATAGGCACAAAACATTTCCCAATTCCGTCTATCTACTCCTCCGTTCACAAAAGCAAGTCTTTTTAGACCTTGAAGGGTAGTTTGTACCTTGGATTCTACACATGGACACCCCAAGCCCAGGTCCAATTTAAGAACCAAAGTCCAACATGTACTCCCCACTTGTCCCTCTCGCCTATGAAAAAAAAATTGCTAAGGAAGGATCTTATGGAACCCTTTCTCATCAGCCCGTTAATTCCACCTCTATCAACAAAATCAACATTGATAGGGCAAAGCCTCGCGTCGAGGCCTCCCATCAGATTTTCTTGACCCGCGTACACTACACCCAGTGAGGAGCGAGCGAGTAACAAAGCTACCACTAAACCCACACCATCACCGCCATAATTACCGCGGTACTGTAATCCGGAGACAGACGCGGGGGACCCCAAGCATTACTCCCCCCGCCATAAATCCTCCGCCGCCGCGCGCCCCTCCCTCCGCTACGCGTCCCCCACGAAACCTCTTCTTCTTCTCGCGATTCCCACTCCCACCTCTCCCTCTCCCTCTGAGCTGTGACATAGCTGTCCTCCTCTCCCCACTGGCCACTTCCATCCAAGAACTCATTCCTCATCCACCAAGAATTGCTGCCAAATCCCACCATTGCACTGGACAGTTTAGTTGGTTTTGGTTTGGTTTAAGCAACTTTAATTAGTTTTGTTTGGGTGTTACGAGTGATGAGATGAGGAAGGTGGTGGTGCTGATCTTCTGCTGCTTCGCCTTCGCCGGAGGCGGCGGGGCGGTGTCAGCGGCCGGGGAGTGGGGGGAAGGGAGGGAGATGGCGGCGGCGGCGGTCGACCCCGCGTGGCGATTCCCGAGCCAGCGGCTGCGGGACGCCTACGTGGCGCTGCAGGCGTGGAAGCAGCAAGCCATCTTCTCCGACCCCAAGAACCTCACCGCCGACTGGGTCGGCCCGGGGGTCTGCAGCTATACCGGCATCTTCTGCGCGCCGCTGCCATCGTCGGGCGAGCTCGCCGTCGCCGGCATCGACCTCAACCACGGCGACATCGCGGGCTACCTCCCGCAAGAACTCGGCCTCCTCGCCGACCTCGCGCTGCTCCACCTCAACTCTAACCGCTTCTGCGGCCTCCTCCCCGACACCCTCTGCCGCCTCCGCCTCCTCCACGAGCTCGACCTCAGCAACAACCGCTTCGTCGGGGCCTTCCCGGCCGTCGTGCTCGACCTCCCGTCCCTCAGGTTCCTCGACCTCCGCTTCAACGACTTCGAGGGCGGCGTTCCGAGGGAACTCTTCGACCGCCCGCTCGATGCCATCTTCCTCAACCACAACCGCCTCCGCTTCCAGCTCCCTGAAAACTTCGGCAACTCACCGGTGTCCGTCATCGTCCTCGCCAACAACCAGTTCGGCGGCTGTCTCCCGGCGAGCCTCGGCAACATGTCCGACACGCTCAACGAGATCATCCTCATCGAGAATGGCCTCGACTCGTGCGTTCCGCCGGAGGTCGGGCTGCTCCGGGAGGTCACGGTGTTCGACGTCAGCTTCAACTCCCTCGCCGGGCCGCTGCCGCCGGAGGTGGCCGAGATGCGGAAGGTGGAGCAGCTTGACGTCGCGCACAACCGCCTCTCCGGGACCGTGCCGGAGGCGGTGTGCGACCTCCCGCGGCTCAAGAACTTCACCATCTCCTACAACTTCTTCACCGGCGAGCCGCCGTCCTGCGCGCGCGTCGTGCCTGCCAACGGCGACCGGCGGAACTGCCTCCTCAACCGCCCCGCCCAGCGCACGCCGCAGCAGTGCGCCGCCTTCTACTCCCGCCCGCCCGTCGACTGCGCCGCGTTCCAGTGCAAGCCGTTTGTGCCGACCCCGCCATTGCCGCCCCCGCCGCCCCCCGCATACCCCGGCCCATTGCCGCCAGTATACCCCATCCCATACGGGTCGCCGCCGCCGCCGCCGCTCTACCGATAATTCTTTACCAAGAAAAGCATTGCCACTTTCCCTCACCGCCGCCACGGTGGAAGAGACAGCCGAGCTCACCGTCACAAGTGTACGTGGTCATTGTCATGCTTAGATTAGTAAGTGTTCTTGATTGATAGCTACCAGCGTAAAGAAGAGTAAGGTGCATATATCCCTCTTGGTTTTTGCATTGGTTGGTGTCTGTTCTTCGCGTCGTCGTCGATTCGATCGGTTTGCGTCGTCGTCGTAGTGACGGTGAAAAGGATCGGAGGTTGGTGATGTGGGGGAGGGGAGATTGGAGTTTGGAAGGAGGTAACAATTCGAGCTTGGATTGATGACTATTTGGGTTGTGAATAATAAACTGCTTTGACAGAGACAGGTTAAGATGAGGTTGAGGAGAGGATTGGTTGGTGTGCACCGGGATGTGGGGTGTATAGAGTGAAGCTTGATGAGTTCTTCAGTTAAGCTTCAGTTGAGAGTCAGAGATAAGTTTTTATATGAAGAGATTTGTCCTACTTAATTCCTTTTGTGTCACCGGTACTTACTGTTATTCGACTGTTATTATGATATTTAGTTGGGATTCTTGGAGATTTTGGTCTCTTGATTGTTGTTACTCTGTTCTTATGTTTTTGATGAGGTAATGACATTTATACTATTGTCACGTTGGGCCTTCCTAATTTCTGTTGCCTCTACTACCCCAATTAGCATGGTCTTATCTCAATTTGAGTTCAGTTCCTTATTGATTGCATCAAGAATAATCTGTAATTCCTAAGTTCTCAATGATTGGTGAGCTGAAATCTCATTCTGATTTCTCGATCAGAGACAAAATAGGCAATTTGATAGTCCAAAACCTGAAAATACTTGTGTAGATGTAATTGGCGGTACGATCCTACGCTCTTGAGCCTGCTAACACGAAGTATCCTGATCACACAAATAGGACAGACGGTCTGCGGAGAAGGCGGCCGTGCCAGTGGAGCTCCTGTGCCCGATCTCGTCCAAGATCTTGAGGGACCCCGAGTCCGGGCAGTGCTTGCAAGCTGCGACAGACATCGTGAGTCTGTCATCGAGAGGGAAGGCCATGCCAGCCGAGGTTGTTGCTACAGCAGTTACTACGGCGAAGGTGGATGTTCTCCCGGTAGGAGATCCGGATGCTTGTGTGGCGGCGGTTGTGGAACCGAGGTCGGCTTTGGAGGTTGACGTCGGTGTTGGAGTTGTGGCCGATACTAGTGAAATCTAAATTCCATTTTCGCAGGTTCATCGGGTTGTTAGCGCCGCGATTGGATCAAGGTTTTGGCGCTTGCAAGAGGGTGATTCTTCCGATGACGAAGAGATCATCTTAGCAGAAGTGGCGGATGAAACGATGGCGGAAAATCGGCGTGTTACTCTTCCTGACAACGTCCCAAAGTTTTCTCAAGGTAAAGGTGTTCAATCCTCTATCTCATCTAGCTTTCGCAGATCTTTGCAGGTTGGGGGTTAGGGGAGCGCTGGCCAAGGATCTTCCTCGAAGTTGCCTAGCAATTTGCTCTTTGATGAGGCTATTGTCATGGTATTCTCCATCGAGCTTCGCTCGATGGGGTTACTGACGAGCCGAGCAAGCAGACTGATGGGGTTGGTCGACCATGGCAGGGGCCTCTACCACCTCCTCGGAGGTCACCTTCAGTGACGGTTGGTGATGTCCTTGATCAAGCTTGGCGGAGTAAATTGCCCAGGGCGGTGAACCATGCTCAATTAGCGGTAGTTCAGCCGGCGTTTCAAAATTCAAATGGCAAGGCAATTTCGTAGGAATCTCTGCCCTATCTTGCGCCCAACGGGCTTGTGGCTAATGGGCCGGACCAGACGGTGGCCTCCTTGCTAGTTTTTCGTCGAATCTGACGGCCACGAGAGGATTGCTTTGGATGAGAAAAGTGTTTCAAAGCAATTGGAATAAAAACCGTCCCAACCCTAAAAAGCTTGGTGGCGGATGGTCAGGGACGTTAACAGGAGATCGAAGATCATTTGCTGAAGTTGTTCGTCAGCGAAGTTCCATGGATTTTGGTCGGGGTTGTGCTGGTGGTCCGAGTAGAAATCCCAATCTCCATGGTAACGCAAAAGCTGCTGTGAATGACCCAACGGCTGTCAAGGTTGCTTTAGATGCAAGTCCAGAGTCTTGGCCGATGTTGATTCAGAGGGTTGATTCGGTGGACATTAGACAGAGTGCACACATTAAGAAGCAGCAGTCCGGTGATGATGACTCAATCCAAAAGGCTATGCGGAGGGCGAAGTTCGTAATCTCGAACTAGATCCGAGTTATATTTTTGACTGGATACTGGCTGAGAGTTTGGGCAAATTTGCAGAAATCGGCCCAGAAGGAGTCCATGCTGGCTGGAAGCGACCGTTTGGAGGTTATGGCGAAGCAAATTTTATGTATTCATGGGTGGCGATTTAGTCACAGGATTTGTAATGATTGAGTTTAACTTTTAGTCATCATTTTCTTGTAAGGCTTTGGCCACTTTGGTGCTTTAAACTTTCTAATAAAATAGGCTGTGTGCATCCTTGATGCAGAGGCCGAGAGAGGTTTTCTCTTCCATTATCCAAAAAAAATGATCATGCTTAATATGCCGATCCTGACAAGTTTGAATCTATTATACGTGCCCTTGGAGGCATTAACTACTGTGGTTAGAAGCAGTAATTAGTGCTAACTGCACTGTTAGGGCATGTACAATGCTATAGACAACTGTTGTCTATAGTACCTTCGCGTCATCTATAGACGGCACTAAAGACCGCTTCTACAATCAGTTTTCTTTTTATATGTCTTTATAGATAGCTCTTCTATATACAATGTATCTTGTTTTTTGTGTTACAGTCGACTATTGCATGAGAGACGACTCAATTCTCTATGCTCTACTTCATCTCGTGTCCACATGTCAAGGTTTACATACAACTGTTGTGACATCATTGTACATGCTCTTAAGCCTTTGATTCTTTGGAGGGGAAACCACAAACTGGTTTCTTTATTAGGTTCTGATACTCAAGTCTTAACCTCATTTGCTTTTGGTCTAAGATATGACAGTTATGCAACTTTTTTTGGCGGTTAAGCATGTTTTTTTCCTTTCTATTCTGCGATTAAATTACTGGCTCTGGTCAGAACTATGGTTGGAAGCATGCCATTATGTAGTGGGGTTTACCTCTGACAAGAATGATTACTTCACCTCTTTGATGTCGATAAAAAAACCGCCATTAGCAACAAGTGGATGTTTTCTTTCCTACGAAATTTCTATAGAATCCCCGTGTTCCAAACTGCCATTCTCCCCGGCTTTCATGGTTTTCATGTTGTTGGATTAGAATTGGGGGTTCGAGGAGGTCGACTAGTGGACAACAAACTGACAAATTATTGCATCCCAATTTGCTGTATATGCTCTAGATGCTCAAAGGGGGAAATAAATCTTTTGCGGGGTCTCCCCCTGCATTCGCCGTCCGTCGAGCTCGCGTGAGGAGGGGGGGTGGGTGGGAGGATCTTTCCTCCTATTGCACAACTATATGACCTAAATTGTGTGGATTTAGCCGCTATTCATGCTTCTGTTTTGTTCTTAGTGAGCACCATGATCTGCGCTGTGAAATCTTCGCTGCTACGGGAATCTTTACCAACTCTAGTAAGACTTTACTTTTCTAGGTTCAGAAAAGATGTTTTCAGACCTCACCTGCTAGAAGTAGAATAGAAAAGATGTTTTCAGAAAAGATGTTCAGCACAAGCTACCGCTGTGCTAAACTAAGCCTAAGGCCTACTCTAATGGCATGGTTTCTATTGGGTAATTCGGCCATTTCGTACGTATGTACTCCGTTGCACCAAATTAGGGGTTCAAGATGGGCGGCATGTGCGTAAGTATGAAATGACACTACCGAGAGAAGCTCCATGGAGAAGCTTTGGTTTCCATAAGCACACTCGCCCTCTCTCTCTCTCTCTCTCTCTCTCTCTCTCTCTCTCTCTCGTGGCCGTGGGTTCCCAACATGTCTAGACTCCACTCTCCTTTCGGTTCGCAACAATGCAGTGGGCCCGACTAAAGGTGGCAAACTCTGCATTCACAAACGCGGCAATGCGCCATCGACCAACAAACCGCGTCGCAAGGGTGTTAAAGCCAAGCTTACCAGAGCGCAAAACAAAACAAACCTCTCGTCGGAAGGTCAACTTTTGCGATCTTCGTTCTCCGTTGCTTCCTCTGCCATCGTTCTACTCATCTCTCGGGCTCACATGCATGCATGAGCGGAGATCGCTGCGGTTTCCCGGCCATTTTCACCAGGCGACCATGAGCTTGATGGGTGTGATTTGATTGGACTTGTAGGGTGATCTAGGGCATGTTTGGATACCCGAACGACCATGACCTGGCCCGTATTTTGTGAGCCAGGCTAAGATGCAACGTGATGTTGTTTAGTTGCTTGTATATCAACAACCCGGCTAAGCTGGGGAGTTGTTTGGTTTAAGTTGGTATGATGACCTTGCACTACACATGATAAGATTACCACCATCACACTGCTGATACTTCTCATCCGGTGCAATCAAAGAATAAGATGGAAATTAAACTATAATTCTCCAACAACAAACTGAAGAACCAAAAATGATATTGATAGAGGGCAAACTCAGATTCTCCATCCTTATACCATTGGTGAAGGAATCGAATAAAATAACATAAAGCAAAATTCAATTCATCTTCAAATCATGCCACAATCCACAATTGTGAGGGCGACATCGTGGAAGCAATGCAGGTTGGCAGTAGAATTGATGGGGGTTGCTAAAACACTTCATTAGACTTCCATATCAAAAGCTCTTCCTTAAACAAAATCATAAGTTTTTGGTGTGGCCGCCAAAGCACAATTGCAACGACGACCACCCCGTGCTCTGCTTCAGCCCAGGGAGCCCATCTGGCTCATACCTTTGTGACTCTAGCCACTAAGAGCTTCCCATCCTCCACGCCATCCGCTGCGGCCGCCACCTCGCCATTGTCAGAGCAACACATATACCACTTGGATTGCGATGGTAGTGCGGCGGCCGATTTGAGCTCAAATGGCTCCAGGACTTCGACAGCAGGGCAATGACAGTTCCAAGCTCTGATGGCTTTGGGATCGTGACGGTGATCCCGCTGCCGACCATGCGTGGATAGATCTCGACAGGGACCACAACACCACGCTATTGGGCATGCGTGGATGGAGGCGCAGGAGAGGAGCAAAGGTGTAAAGGGAAGAGGTGAGTGGGTATTTGCGTACAGGTTGGTGACCCTAGCATCCTATGTGTGCCCGAGTGGGCCTGGCTCGCAAGAAACTGTCAAAATTTTCGTTTCTCCAAAGCCTGGCTCCGCTACTCCCGCTGCACCCCATCTGGTCATGTCATTTTATATCACGTTCATGATTAACACAAAATGCACAAGCAATAGAATCAAGTTTCTTGTCATCGCGTTTAAGGGCTACCAATTTCTAGTTTCTAAGAATTTTTCACAAGGATTGGATTTAGTTTCAAGTAGGTCATTCCTAGCATTTTCAAGTTGGTTCAAAACAATGTCATGAGCATTTTTCACAAAGGATTGGATTTAGTTTCAAGTAGGTCATTTCTAGTATTTTCAAGTTGGTTCAAAGCAATGTTATGCACATTTTTCAATTTGTGAAGCTCAACATGCAAAACATGGCAAGAGACACATTCATCACTGTCATGGTCCTTAGCATACAAAAGTTTAAGAGTTAAATTATCAACTTGAGATTCTAAGTCCTTAACTCTAGCCACAATTTTATTAAGAGCTTTATCCTGACTAAGCACTTGATCATATAGCCCTTCACATCGCAAGGTAAGCACTTCATAGGAGGGAGCTTACCTCATCAGATGTGTCGGCGAGGTAGTCGTCGTTGTATGCCATGAAGCACATGCCGGTGATATCCTTACCCTTATTCTTCTCTTGAGGGTTCTCCACCTCCTTATCTTCCTCACTCCCGGAGTCCACATCACTTATGTAATGTTCCCCAAAAGCGGTAAGGACCCAGTGAATGACCTTCAAGAGCTTGGATAGGTCAAACTTGACCTTGTTTTCTTGATGCTTCTTCCACGAGCCATTCTCCTCATTGTAGTTGCCCTTGCCCCTTAGTTTTGGATAGTTAGCCTGAACGTGGTATAATCCACTACACTCATAGCATATCACCAGACTATCCCTCTTCTTGCTTCACTCGTTGTTATAGGTCTAGGTGAATTTTCTGGCTAAAAGGGCTAACTCTGACTCGGGAATGGACTCAAGCTCATCCTCATTGATTGCAGAAAGACAAGCAAAAGAACCACCATTATGAGATTTCCTAGAGGGATTAGTTATCGGCGTCATGTTTTCTTTCTTGGGATAATCAACTATTTTGATCTCATGGGTCTTGAACTTGCTATATAGCAACTCCAATGTGAGTTCGCTCAAGTTGATGTTTTCCTCAATGGTGGTAGCTTTCATTTTCCACTCCTTGATATTTATGGTGGCCAAGAGGTGAGTGACATTCTTATACTGAGAATATTTGATACCAACCTCTCTCAGATGGTTGAACACATTGTTGAAGAGAGTAAACACATTATCGATGCTCTTTCTAGGAAGCATCTCAAATTTGTTGTACTCTTGCTTGAAGTCCGTTTGTCACACTTATTTGATTTAGGAAGAATCCTCATGATAGGTCTCAAAAGTGTGCCAAATCTCATATACTGTCTCAAGGTGACAAATTTTGTTATACTCCAGTCTATCATGCCCGGCGTATAGAAAGTTTTTTTTCCTTATGGTTGTTAGTGTGAGCACCCGGATTTATTAAGCTCATAATACTTAGTCATCCAATTGACCCTAGTATTATCAACCAAATAAACCCAGTCTCAAGAGATGTATACTCCCCAGAATGCAGTATACATACCTCACAACAAAAGAATGTATCAAATCCATACAACACATAGTACATAAGCAACAAACCAGAAGTTAATATTAATAAGGAATAGGTTATTACAAAAGAGGGGCCTTCTGGCCAAATAACAACAAGAACTACTAAGAAATAACAATGAAGCAAAAGTGCCATAAAGATGGCTATAACACAAAGCCAATCAAGGTGCCTTAACCCCTAGGCATCTGACCGACCGCCAAGCTAGTCGTCAAGAAGCCGCAACACGTAGCACAAAAGAGAGGCTCTAGGAGCTCCCTTCTTCCTCTGCAACAAAAGCCACAAAATGCCACAACCACGCGATGAGTACATAAAGTACTCCATAAGACTTACGTGTGAGATAACAGAACTATAAATAGCTACATGCAAGCTTTATTTAAGTGGATGAGGCTTTGGACTCGTTTTAGCATAAAGCAAGTTTCATTTGCAATAACATAATAGATTGAAGGCAATTTGGCAAAGCATTTTAATTGTTGAAATAACAACGAGATAGTAACATAGTAACAACAACAAGAACAACACGAAGTGACTAACCCAAGTCACACACCACAACAATAGCATGAACTCCCGCTCATACCAACCATGTCAAGTTTTAATTAAAGGTTGAGACTAGTTCTTGAACGACCTTACCAAGCATGTCCATAACCTAGGGCGAGGCTATTCAATAGTTTTAACCTGCGCAGGGTGTACCAATGTACCCACACGCCGGATCGCCTTTCCTTTAAGCACACTACCTTTGGTATGCTTAAGACGGCTAAGTCCTCGAGACATTTCCAATGGACGATGCTAATTACGAGCCGCTTCCCACGGGGACAAGGACACATTAGACAAATTCTAACCGGTCTACTAATGCTCCCTCCCAACACAACACACACACATTATTAAAACATACCCACCGACCAAATCATAATTAACACCTTCCAAAGTACTTAGTCAAGAGAGGTCCCATATCCCCTCGTGTGGTTAGCACGCAAAAGCGCTTGGCTTAGTGACCCAAGTACTCGGTCCTTAGGGACCTGGCATACCACCACATTCCAAAAACCGCACCATCCATCCAATATGCCCAAGTCTAAATCAATCTTTTATTTTCAGTTTTTGATTTTACAATTAATCAAAGCACAAGTGCCGGACATATATGAGTAATAATCGGTTTTGAGTGATCAAGACCATCGACTAAGTCGATGATCGCCCATTACTACCGCACTAAGCATGTCTAAGCAAAGAGAAAACGCAACTACTAAGTGATAAGAGCTCATCCAACGAGCTCAAACCACAAAGAAATAACCTAGGCTCATTGGTAGTAGAGGATAAACAACTCCTACAGATTATGCAACTATAGGATTACTAGCTACATTTAACACAAAGTAGCATGCATACATAGAAGTAAAACAATATATTAACCTTTAAAGTAATGGGACGTTAGAGGATATGATCAAACTGCTTGCCTTGTTGATCTTGCTCAAGTTGTGGCAGAGGGTCACTCTCGGGATTACCACAAATGTCGAAACCTAACGGAAAAGCGAGAAAGAACCGATAAGAATGACGAAAGCAATCAAGGACAAAGACAAAGAAACGAACTCCAAATACTCTGAAATTTCTACAGCAGCAGGAGGATGATTTTAGGAATTTTGTAACAAGAACCAATTGATTTGGATTCTCAATGCAAAAGTTATGAGCACAACAATTCGCTTTCGACCCTAAAAATACCAAACTGCACTATTCACTAATTTAATTATGAGGCAACATTTTCTAGAATAGAAGTGAAGTTGAAATTTTTACTGTGAAACCAGCACCTCATGAGATGAATAACACAATTGAGTTCACCTCATTTGGAGCTATTATGCACTTTCTACAAATTTTCGAAAACAAGAACTTGAACAAAATTATAATGCACAAGTCCTCATTTTTATAACAGCAACGAGCTCAAAGTTAATTTTCTTAGTGAGTTCATTAATAGAGGAAACCACAAAGTTGGTCTCACTCAAAAATAATCTACAGAGCATTAGTTATGTATTTTACAAGTTAAGCATTAATTTGAGTGTATATTTAAAGTGAGTTTTAAAATCTAAAGGCAAAACTGTGCTCTGGAGATGAACTCAACTTACAATCATTTTTGGATTAAAGTCAAGTTCAAGACAGAGCTAACACAATTTGAATGACCTCATTTGGATTTAGAATGAATTAGATAAGAAATTTTGAAGTTATTACCTTTTTCAGTTGGCTAAAATAACAGTTCACTTGAAGTTCTAAAACCAGAATACAAGGGAGGACGTGAGCCACAGATCTTAGATCTAACGGCTCAGACCTCCAGTGAACAAAGACACACGCGTGCTCAAGAGGTCCAGAGGTCATGGACCTCCTAGCAGCAACGCATGTGCAAGTGAGGGAGGTCGTGGCCGTTGATGGCACATCCAACGGCCACAACACGGAGGGAGGTCCGGACGGACCAGATCTAACGAGGAGGTCCTCAACGGTGAGATCTTCCAAAGGAAGATCTAAACTACCAAGATCTCCCGAGGAAGATCTACATCGTCAGACCTCACAGGGAGGTCCCGGACGGTCCAGATGTTCCAAGGAGGACTTTGATGGTCCAGATCGTCCGAGGAGGACCTTGACGGTCAAGATCTACCCGGGAGGTCATGAACTACCGAGATAACCTAGGGAGGTCCTAAAGGAGGTCCTAACGCCACAGCACCTCTAGGAGGTCTCGGACGGCCACGATAAGCGCAAGGGAGGTCTTGGGCGCCCGCATCTCCTCGGATGAGGTCATGGACGCCCCAGAGCTCACGACCACGTGCTTGCGCCAAGACGCACGCAGCTTGGACAAGGGATAAATGCGCGGGACAACGAGGAGGTCAGCGCTACGGAGGTCTTAAATGCGCGCAAGGGAGGATTAAATGCGCTAAGACACGCCAATGATTTCAATGATTTGAGCACATGATTAGTGCATTAAACGCCACCAATCTCGCCCTAAAACGACAATGGCGCCACCGCTTTGTCGACAAAGACCTGTGTTTGAAAAGATGGTACTCGCCATGATGTAGGCCTCGCCGGCGACATCCAATGGTACCACCGAGTGCACAATAACTTTGCGCACCAAAGGACCTCCTCTCAACGGCGGCGACGGCCTTTAAACGCCGCCGAGCCGGAGAGGGCACGAAGGCACCACACGGCAAAATCCAAAATGCGAAATAAAGCTCGCGACATCCAATCAAGCGCTGCCCAAATAACAGCTCCGCAACCTCATACATGCGGTGCCCAGCTAAAGGACTATCGAAGTACCGGAGGTCCCAAGGTGCCGGGAGGTCGAGGATGGTGATGGCCCGAGTTGGAGAAGACGGAAGCTCCGCTTCAAGCCCAAGCTCCAACTCCAAGCTTCAAGCTCCACTAGCCCACTCTCAAAATGTCAACCTAACAACGAGTTAGGTTCAACTCAGAGATTTGGGGGAGCTTAAAATGAGCTAGAGGTTGAGAGGAGCCATCGAACACTGTGCCACCGAGGGCTTCAAGCTTCTCAACAATGGCGCCAAGAGTGGAGATCACGGAGGTAGGAGCTCACCAAGCACGGGCATGGCAAGCTCCAAGTGTGTAAAAGAAGCCAAAGGGGAGCTCGAGGAACTTATACCAATGGCACAGAGGTCTCAAGACTATGGGTTAAGCTCATGGTGAGCTTAGCCCATGGGGAGGTCCATGGGAGGTCCCGAGCTTGGACACGATTGATGGGACAGGTAGGTTGAGACAGGCGTGGCCTAGGTGCGAAAAGGGTCGACATGCATTTAATGCTTGCAGGCGAGCCGTTGGAAATGACAGGCTCGACTTTGCCCATCGCCACTACCGCACACGTGCTCAAGGTAGAAGAAGAACAGACCTCACATCCACCGTTGGATCGAGTGGACGGGGAGGTCCTGCCCTCGGATATAATTTTTGAACCGTTACGCCTAAATAATCGGGAGGAGGTCCCACCACACGATCGTGGATGGGAGGTCATGGCCTCATGATTTCCTTAATGTGTATGCGACGTGGGAAAATGGGACAGAGGTCCAAAGCGTTGATCTCAATCCAACGGCAAGGACCTCCCGTGAGGTCTTAACCGCACATGAACTTCGAACACGAGGGAGGTCATGGCCTTTGGATTTAAATCCAAGGGTTATGACTTCACGTCGCGTGGGAGGTCTGATGCGCACGAGGTAGGAGGAGGTCGTGACCGTGGATTTTAAATCCAACGGTGCACAACATGAGATGAGGGAGGTCCTGGTCATGATGAATTGCGCCGAGGTCGTGGCCTTTGGATCTGAATTCAACGGCCACGACCTCAACAAGGGGGAGGTCTTTGCGGTGTTGATCATGAGGAGGTCGTGGCGGTTGGATGTAAATCCAACGGTCGCGACCGATCAAGGTGGAGAGGAGGTCTGGCGAGGTGCAGACACGGTTGAATTGGACCAAATTTTGCAAAGTGGCTAGCCCAAGGAACAAAGTAGGCTTTTAAATTTAGTTTTTAACAAATTGAAACTTAGCAAAGATTATTTGTGATAGCAAATGAACTCCAAATTTGATGAAATTTTAATCGAGCTTGTCGACAATGAGATTAACCTTGCATAAAATTTCCAGAGGTTATTATGCAATGCATTTTTCTCAGGAAATTCATGAAGGTTGTTCAAGGATTTGCTCTACCTCCAAAATTTATCAAACAAGTGTTATAACTCATGATATTTTTCAGAGGGTCCCACATCAACTTTAGGACCGAGGAAAAATATTTCCAAATGTTTGGCACAAGATTTAAGATAATTGGAAAAGGAGTTTGACTTTTGGTCAACAAGAGCTTTGTGTTTTGGATTACACAACTCCTGGACCAGAATCACAGGAGAGATTAGGGGTTTTCAAGATATGAGAAAAAGTTTTAATTTCTACACATATAATTATACTTGAACAAACCCTGATTATACATCTGGGATGTTACAGTTAGCCAAAACGGTTGCTAAAGTCGGTGTAGCAACCTCGGGTAGAACCAAAAGATCCTCAACGATCTTCTATATGGTTTGACATTCGTTCTAAAGGTAGACACGCATCATATTCTTTCAAATAGGCATAGTCGAGTCTATCGAAGATATGAGACCTGGTGTAATAATTTTTAGTCAGCATGTTCATCAAAGATCGAGTATGAACTAGCCGGGTTCTGATACCACTTGTTGGACCGAAATAGCGAGTAGATAGAGGTGAATAGGAGCACCTCTTTTTTCACCTGTGGTGTTTAACTTCCATTTTCACTCTAATAGCTATCCCATGAAGATAAAAAGCTCAAGAACACAGCAAAAGTCTTGAGTTGAAACCAAGAAACCCCGAGCACAAAATCTCCTGACCGCCTAACAGTTTGACATTAAATATGATAATTTGCTAAACCAAGAGTTTGATCTCCAAACACCTCAACATAGATACCAATTATTCAACACTGATATTAGAATCATACACGTGATCTCCACGTCAAGCTTACCAGAGCGCAAAACAAAACAAACCTCTCGTCAGAAGGTCAACTTTGGCGACCTCCATTCTCCATTGCCTCCTCTGCCGTCGTTCTAATCGTCTCTCGGGCTCACACGCGTGCATGGCGGAGATCGCTGCGGCTTCCTGGCCATTTTCACCAGGCGATCATGCGCTCGATGGAAGTGATTTGATTGGACCTGCAGGGTGATCTACTCATCTGCTGCTGTTTGGTGAAGTATGTAATCGGGAAAGTGACCGTGGGGGGCGGGGTGGAAATGCCGCGGCCGACAGCGTAATTTTGGGGAGTAAATGTTGATATCTCGATCGAGTCGGTGTGGCATGCACCGATGTGATGTACTTTGTTTGGGTTGTGCCATCGATCGATCGATCTGATCTGATCTGAAACTGCTGCTCTCTGATTGTTGCTAGTCTTGTCTTGAATTAGGTTTCGAACAGCTGGAGGCTGCTGCAGTCGCATAGATAGGATCAGGCTAATTTTATCCTCGTAATTTGCCATAGCTCGAGACTTGACCTCTTTCGTAATTTCTACTACATTTAGCTACGTCAATTATACCTTTGGTTTGCTCTAGTTAAATCAAACCAATTAATTCCATGCTACATGCACGTACTATGGCACCTGATTCAATTAATTCATAAGTCCAATAAAAAAACGCACCAAGCAGCAGAACAATCCGGTGAAATTTGTACCGGTATGGCGGTATGGCTACTCGTTGTGAGTGCGCAACACTACGCGTGGAACATGGATTCCCCTTCGCCCCTGTGGATTTGGATCGGACATTTTCGCAGTGGAGCCTTGCATTGCATAAGGAACAGCACTTCAGCACGAGAGCTGCACCTAGAAGAATAATTCCCTTTTCTTTTTGTTAGTGGGCTTTCCACTGCCGACGCTGCTTCAGCTTCACAAAAACGAACCACACGTCCTCACGCATTGCGTTGCTACCATTCGCCTACACGTTGCTACCTACGTGCACCTCAACGAAGGTTTATGTTCCAAGTCTCACCTTAGGCGCTGCTTGCTTGGAGCATGGGAAATCCATCCGAGTCAGAGCTGGCCAAACGGCGGCCCGGCCTGGTGCAGCATGAGCTCATGGTGGCCCGGTCTATTTTGGTCCGGCTACTATCCGTGTCGTCTTTGGGTCACCACGGTCGGGTGACGGTCCGCATAGCCTATCGCCCTTCGACTGCGGTCGGTGGCACGCCCGTTTAGCCTATTTGGCCCGATAGGCTAAACGGGCCACATTTGGCCCGACAGAATGAAAAAAATCGAAAAAATTCAAAAAAAATCTAGAAAAAAATTAAAAATATGTAGAATTCAGAAGCAGACATGAAAATTGAAAAAAAAAATGAGACAACCATATTGAAAATGTAATAGAATTTTATTAATGTTCAAATAGCTAGCTTGTTAAAACATCTGTCATTTAGCTCATAAGACATGAAAAATTGAAAACAAATCCTAGAATATATATATATATATATATATAAACTACAAAATAAAACCATATAAGTATTAGGAATAAGTCCGGTTTACTCCTTCAACTATCAAGAGAGTCGGTTTCTAACTACAAAACCGATTATTTAACCCCATAAACTTGTCAAATCCGGTCACAAAACCCTTTAGGCTGGTTTGTATGAGCGGTTTTGCTGATATGGTAGTGATTGTCCAAGTCAGCATCCACATGGCATCCACATCGACATCTTCTTGCTGGTTCTTCTTCTCCCCATTTCACTCATCTCCTCACCTCCCCTTTCTACCTCATCTCTCCACCTCCTCCTCTTCCGTCCTACGCAACATGGTGCACCGTATCGACCGCATCGCTGCTTCATACTCGGTAATTTTGGCGTCTACCAAGTCCTTCTCGGCCTTGAGTGTTTTCTTCTGGAGATGGAGCTGATTGAGGTGAGGGGTGAGGAAGTGTAGGCCCTCGAGGCGAAGGGACCATAGCTCACGTGCGGCGGCGGCGGGGAGCGAATGGAAGAGGAGGCGCGCAGCGTGGTGGCCAGAGGAGTGGACGGAGAGGTTGTCGGGGGCCGGGGATGGGAGGCCGGCCATGAGGGCCTCAATCTCCGTGGCGGGCGGGGTGGAGAAGTTGGGGGCCGCACGGAGGAAGAAGCAAAGGAGGAAGGCGGCGGCGAGACCTCCTACCTCCACGACCTCACCGTCAGGTTCGCCGCCGGGGACCTCTCCGAATCCTCCATCGCCGCAATGGACGAGGCCGCTCTCCTCGCCGAGCTCATCAAGGTGAAGGGTGTCAGCGAGTGGACGGTCCACATGTTCATGATCTTCTTCCGCACCGCCCGACGCGTCGCTGGCCCAAATGACCTCAGCGTGAGGAGATGACTGGAAGAGGTAGAGTGAAGAAATGAGGGGTGAGGAGATGACTGGGAGAGGTGGAGTGAAGAGAGAGGTGACGTGGATGTCCACTGGAGATTAAGAAGAGTGACGTGGATGTCCACGTGGCAAAACCACTGCCACATCAGCAAAACCACTACTTGAAACCGGCCTGAGGGGTTAAATGACCGGATTTGACAAGTTTTGGGGGTTAAATAACCGGTTTTGTAGTTTAGGGGGAAAGCCAGACTTTTCTGATAGTTAGAGAGAGTAAACTGGACTTTTTCCTAAGTATTAAAAATGAAAAGAAAATCATATAAATATTAATAAATAAAAATAAAATTATATATGTATATTAAAACAGTGTCGTGCCTAACAGGCCGTGCCGTGCCAGCCCATCGTGTTGAGATGCCGTCCCGATACATAAATAGTGTCATACTGTACCGATCCAATAGGCATGACCTCTTTGACCAGCTCTAATCCGAGTCCTGCGAGAGTTACGCCATCCCCTGTAGAATTGCCGCATTCCATGGTATTGATACCGCAATTGCCATGTGTTTTGAGTAAATGCTCTAACCGGGCCGTCCTAGATATAAGTTCAGACACACCATACGTAATTTTTTCCCCGAAAAGTTTATGTATTTTTTTTATGAAAAGATCACGCCGTGCACATAGACCAAGAAAGTAGTAAGTCTAAGAAAAAAATGATCCCATTGGACCATACATATTCCCTGTTAAATGGCATACTACTCTCTCTGACATCCATTTTTTTGTATTAGATCAGGGGTATTAAGTTAAAATATTATAATAACTACATTTTAGTTCCTAAAAATGCGGAGTTAGAGGGAGTAAATATCAATTAGTCATTGAAAAAGAAGAAGAGGCATTTTTTTTTTGGAAATCAAAAGGGAGAGGTAATTTGTTGCTGTAGAGTATTAAGAGCCTGCTTGGATCGCTAACTGGTGATACGTTGCCTGGGCGAGAGCGTTCTTGGACGTTGCCAGCCGCTCGCTTGCTTCGATGTTTGACTCCCAGGCGTAGGAAATGAACGCATGGGAGCCAGTTGCCTGGGAAGTTTGATGTCTGGCTTGATCTACATTGATTGTTTGATCCAATGGTCTATTTTTTATTTATCAATTCCAGGTATATACTTTCAATCAAACAACTCATCTTCAGATTTGTCTAATTAGACAAAAACCATATACTTTTTAGAGCTATATCTACACACTACTTTTTCTTAGACATGAAAGCGACGGTCCAAAGAGGGCGACTAGCTGCTGCAGCACGATTGCATCTCACTCGCTGACAGCGACCAATCCGTCCGTCGGGACCGCGAGAAAAGTTTGTAGCGACAGGTGTCGGGGAAAACCGGCGCCCACCTGTCGGTGCGCGGCCCAATTATCCCACGCTACGCGATTCAGGCCGCTGTTCCGCGCATGCCGCCTCCAAGCGGGCTACAGGAGCCAGCCACCTGCGTGCTCCTTTTCCCGAGCGAGAGAACGCATGAGTCGACCCAAGTGCCATTGTTTTTTTTCCTTTCTTCTTTACATTGAGTTGCATTTTTTTTTGTCGGATGTTGCGGTAGATCGTATTTTTTCCTCGTGTCATTTTTTCACCATTGTTTTATAAACATATTTTTCCCGACTAATTGCCTTGATTTGTTTCAGTAATATTTTTTCATTTATTTTACTAATAGTTTTCAATTGCTCCACTAATAATATTATGTTGTACTACGAGAGCAGGTTTGATTTGTTCTATTTTTATTTCTTCCTAACATTATCGACAAATTGTTGAATACCTTGGTCCTCGGACACCCCGGGACCTCGGCAATTCCTATACGCCGCACGCGCGGCATATAGCCACCTGCCGCCCATCCTCATGCAGACCACGACCCACACGTACTAGGGTGGAAAAAAGCTTGTTAATGGGGCTCGTTGGTTCGGTTCAAAATTGCTCTAATTAGACTCATTATTTGGTTAAACATTGAAATGAGTTAATTTCAAATGAAATTGGATTTCACTCCAGCTTAATTTTAGTTTCCATTTATGCGCGGTAATTATTCTGTAAACACGAAAAATTCTTTTTAAACTAGCAAAACAGCATGACGCATCTTAAATTGTAAAAAAAATCCGAAGTTGCTACATAGGTTAATTAGAGCTGAATTAAAATATTGTAATCTTTATTTTTTTGTTTCCATTTGCACACGGTAAATATTTAAAAAATATTGGAGACACCTTTTAAACAAGAAAAGTAGGAATATGCCTATTAAAAATCTGTAAAAATTATAGAGTAGCTTAGTAGGGTTTGTGGAGCCTAATCCCAACATAATTTTGATTTCCGTTTGTGCACGGTAATTATTCTGTTAGTACCTAAAATACTTTTTAAATTAGGAAAATAGTATGGCACATCTTAAAATTGTAAAAAAAAAAATCTGGAGTTGCTACATAGGTTTTGTAGAGCTAAATTAAAATATTTTGAACTTTATTTTTTGTTTTTATTTGCACATAGTAACTATTTAAAAAATAATAGAGACACTTTTTAAACAAGGAAAGTAGCAAGATACCTATTAAAAATCTGTAAAAATTGCAGAGTAACTTAGTAGGGTTTGTAAAGCCTAATCGAAATAATCTGAACATGATTTTGATTCCTGTTTGTGCGTTGTAATTATTATGTTAGTGCTGAAAATACTTTTTAAACTAGGAAAATTAAAACATTCCTATAAAATATCTGTAGAAATTGCAGAGTAGGTTAGTAGGGTTTGTATAGCTTAATTAAAATAATCTCAACTTAAATTTGATTTCTATTTGTGAACAGTAATTATTTTGTTAATGCCGCTTCTTATTACTTTATGTATATGTTTCATAATATTTACAATGTATGCACTGAATTTTCAGAATTGGCAGACCCAGGACAGGCTGCACATTGGTCATACGAGTTGCTTGACCCGGTCATTGACGCGCATCACCGTAGCCACCTCAGTACCATCCCCCCTAGGAGGGTGAGGCGGCGATTGAGCTTAGCGCATCGCGGTTGCGGAGGCCCATGAGAGCATGGAGGGTGGACCCACATTGGGTTTTGAGGTATGTGTACTTCTGACCTTCATGTACTCAATTGCAATATGACTACTATGTATGGATTAACGTTTCTTCTTGATCCTTTCGATGCAGTTTGCGAGAAGAGGGCCTAGTTCCACTAGCGAGGATGGTGGAGGCCATGTGGGAGGACGATCAGGACCGTGTGGGCGGTGGTTATACTTCGAGGCGCTTTCCGTATGACCGGTGCCTCCTGACGGCATTGGTTGACCGGTGGAGGCAGGAGACACACACGTTTCACCCCCCGTGTGGGGAGATGGCGCTGATGCTTTAGGACATGTCCTTCCTGATCGGGTTGCCTTACGCGAACTTCCCCCTGGCGACGCATGACATCTCGGCCACATGGCACACGGAGTTCCTTGTGAGGTTCTAGGGGGTGCTGCCGGCCATCAGCGGCTACAGAGAGTTCAACAGTGCCCACGGGCCGACGCTGAAGTGGATCTCCCAGTTTTATGTAAGTTTTTGTAACTCCTGTCCTTCCGCTCCAATTGGTTTGTGCAACTTACTGATGTGTATCTGTCGTCTTGCAGCGGAGCGTATGGCAGAGGACGCACCCGAGTACACGATGAGGAGGCACTTTGAGGCCTACTTGTTGTGGTTATTTGGGTGAGTGATGTTTCTATGATCCAACGGCGATAGTGTCGACAACCACATGATCTAGTACTCACGCCAGCTAGCGGACTGGCAGGTAGAGGAGATCCAGCCCTACGCCTGGGGCCCGACAGTGCTGTGCGCGACGTACCACGCCTTGTGCGATGTGTCCCACCAGGTTTGGGACAGCTCCATCCTTGGAGGATGCCCGCCGTTGTTTCCGGGCCAGGTCCTTCGAAGCTTCCAAATCGGGACGATCACGGTTGAATGGAGCGTACACATTCAACATGTACACCGAGGACAACAACGTGGACCGGCCAACCATGGGTACAGTGTGGTGCCGCCGATGGGTAAGTTTCCTGAATATTTATTCTTTTTCGTAATGTAATTCAATTTCGTATGTTAAGTTTCTGTTGTTCTATTGCGTAGGTCACCTACACGCCGATCACTACATACGCGTCTTACTCGAACTATGTTGCGATGTTCGATCAGTTGATGAATGACTGCATCATCTGAATACCATACACTCCTAAAAGGGTGTACGCGCGCACGCCCCGAGGCTTGTCGAGTCTGTGCACGCGAGGACACTACTACTGGTACACGTGGTGGTGCTTGGTGCACGACGTCTTCGTGGAGGAGTACCAGGTGCAGCGGGTCATGCGCCAATTCGGTTTGTGATAGGAGTTCCCAGCCCCCTAGGGGCAGTGGGTGGCGCCAAACGCCCGAACGTCCATGGGTAAGTTCACGTTTTACTTCTGTCATACCATTTGCCTTACGTACCTACAAAACAATCATTTTTCCTTCCACAAGTACACTAGGAAGGGAGTACCTGCTGTGACTTCTTGGACGGAGATGATGTTCCCTTGGGTTCAGGGCTAGATCAGCGTCTTTGTTGATGTCGTCCAGGAGGATACTTCCAATGACCCAGGGACGTACACGGAGTACATCGAGTGGTACTTCAGTCGGATAAGAGTTCGCTGCGTTAGGGTCATGGATGACCCACCATGACATGAGGCTACGACGTCCGACACGTACCCCACCCAGCCGAACTCCGCATTCCATCACGTAGTACGTATTGAACGGTCCGTACTTCTTTTTTTTTTCGCAAGATTTCGGTTTCTAACTTGTTAATTATGTGTACATGTCAATCTACACTGGGAGGTGCACGAGTTGGCGGCCTCTGTGCATCTAGTGATGCTCGGGGAGCACTTCAGCATGACAGCGCAGGATATCAGAGCGGTCATGGAGTAGTTCCCCGAGAAGACATGACGAGGGATCTAGATCGCGACTTATCGTATGCCGAGAAACCTGGTGGACCCACTTGTGCGTGGACGGGGGGTGAGCCACGGTGCGTCACACCTAAGGACTCCTCACCCGGACATGGTGAGAAGGTCCTCGTGGCACCATGCTGGGAGTACCCCAGCACAGTTTGCAGGTCAGCATGAAACACTCACATCCGGTTCTTGATTTAAAACTCCACTAGTTACTAACGGCAATTTTCTCTAACATGTCCTGAGTTCCACCCGTACACGGGGTAGGTGTACGCGGAGCCATCCTCTGGCTCCGTGCGATGAGGTATGACTATCTTGCTTGCATGCATAACGTACTATTTCCTGATTTTCGCCATGTTTACATGCATAACGTAATGTTTCACGGGTCGTACATCGCTTTGGGACGAGCTGGTGGTGTCGCACGAGGAGTCATGCTCTGGGGACTTTGACTTCGACCAGCGTGGTGGCCAGGTCTCCGTGGGCGCTTCACAGCTGCACGATGCGCCCGGACCGAGCCAACCGACGCATGACCCCCTTGCGACACCCCCTCAGGCTACTCGCGTCGGTCGGGTACCTTGGCCGCCTGAGCCTTTGGCGTACTCGCACCAGCGCCAGCAGCCACCCCGGTTGAGGGCAAGGCGACACACGGGTATGCCCTAAGAAGGGCTGCGAGTAGATATTTGTTCTTGTAAATATCAGTCATGCCATGTAAATATTAATTTTTGTACAAATTATATTATGCTAGTCTCGTGTTTCGATACTATTTTTTGTGTGTGCATAGGTAACCACGTGACGGAGTCAGCATCGCGACACCCCACACAACCCTGTTTCTAGCCTTTACACCACACGACACTACCATTTTAGATCGAAAAAACTGCACCCTGACACACCACCTTTTGAGACCGAAAAGTATGCACCACAACATGCCACGAACTATCACTTTTGCAGACTGAGGTGACAACACACTACAACGCTACCTTTGCAGACCGAGATGACAACACGCTACAACAATACTTTTGCAGACCGAAATGACAACACACTGTGACGCTACCTTTTCAAACTGACAAGACCACACCCCGCCACGCCACCTTTTCATACTGAAAGACCGCACCCTGTTGCGCCACATACTGCCACTTTTGCAGATTGATATGACAACACACTGTGACGCTACCTTTTTAGACCGATAAGACCACAGTATGCCACACCACGTTTTAAGCTGAAAATAAGACGCTAGGCCACGCACCCTTTTTAGGCCAAAATAACTCATTATAAAAAAAGGGAGAAGAGAAGTGGAGGGGAAGAGAGCTGCAGGATAACACTACACCACCACACCCAACACTTCACGAGAACTTGATTCGCACAACTATGAGGAAGGAGATATCAGACTTGTCGGCGAACTTCTACGCTAAGATCATGCGGAAGCACAAGTGGCTTACCGAGAGGGCTAAACCCTACCTGGATTGTTCTATGAAGGATGTGCCGATACCACTGGAGTTGCCATGCCCGTAATGTGTGTGCGAAGAACTGACAAAGATTATTCAGTCCATACACCCAGCGACGACCGCCCGGACGTACTACATGTGCAGACACCACCTTGTAAGTGTATCTTGCACACATATATATTTTTCACATATTAAGTTCAATTATACAAATCCCTAACTATACTCACACATAATGGCAGCAGGAGATGCGATACAACTTCTTCCAATGGATCAACGGTCCAGATATGTACGATAGGACGTTCATCCAGCAGAAGTACATGTTGAACTATGCGATGCGAGCCGAGACCTTCAACCGCTAGGAGCCTTACATGCCCGACCCTACTGAAAAGGCACCGGAGGAGCCCGAGTGCGAGGTACACAAGGGGAAGACTCCTGCTAATGAGATCGACGGCCGTCGTAGCGCTCCCAATTGCTCGGGTGCAGTTCGGATCGAAGAGGTAAGTTATGCTCAGTTTGCATTATGATTATTAATTTGGTCCTACATTATGCTATGCTAACATTATTCAATCGTCCAGCCTGTCTCGCAGAACATGGCTGACTTGAGACTGGCCACCACCGCGGCCAGACCAGAGACAAGGGGAAGGTACCGATGGGCCGCCACGATTGATCGATTTCGTTCCAATCAACCTTTCGTGCATGTTGGCATTTCTAATGTATCGTAGGTATATTTCAGTTTGTTTATTCATGCATGTTGGTGTTTCTAATGTACATAACCAAATCTTGTGTGCCATGTATTTCACAATTAAATTATGAACTATTTCGAACTTAAATATCTTTTCCCAGATATTTTGACTGTTAAATATTACGTAACCTTTTCCCGATGAATCGGTTCCACGAACAATACAATCGAGACAACATCGCGCATGGCAACCCTAAACCCAATTTTTTTTTCTTTTGGCTCCGAAGGGGGCTGTTTGTGTCATTGCGCCGCCGAACTCGTGTTTCAAATTGCGCCGCCAATCTCGCATTCTCTACTTCACGTTAGATTGTCTTCTCAAATTTTGCATTCCGAACTACGCGAACACTTTAAGGTATTGCCCATTTTGTTTATAAAGAAATAAAAAAAATTCTCTAGACATAAAAAAAAAACAACAGACCTTTGTCGCTAGTTCAAATGGTAACAGAACTCTTATCATCAATTGAACTGACGACAGAAACCTCCCCCACTATTCCAATTGGCGACAGGGTCACCTGTAGCCATTCTATATGGCGACAGAGACCTATTTTGTAAAAAATTTTCTACTATTTAATTTTGTAATTATCTTTTAAAATAATATTATTTTTTAAAAAATTCCGCAGGTGTCGGTGCTGCGAGGACGTCGATGGGCTTTTGTGCTACATGGGCCTTCAATTCTAGCCCGTTTATTCAGCTCATGTATTGGAACGGTCCAAGTAATTCTTGTTTTCTCCGGCCAGGCGTTTGGTGACTCCACTCACTCCCTGTCGTATTACCTTGCCTCACACAAGAATTGAATCCGGTTGGTAGATAGAGCACATAGAGCCCATCCTTTCATTTCGGTAAGATAGGAAGGGCCCAATAAATTCGGGCTTTAACCGGCCTGCCTCGTCAAGCCTGAGGAATTGCCCGTGCAGTCATGCATATACTTGGAAGAAAATGTTATGGGCACCGTCCCCTGTGAGATTCTGCTCTATCACCGTTTATCTCACCCACCCTCTTTGATCTAAGGGTTCGAGGGTGGAGCCTCACGGGGGCGATGCCCCCATAGAATTTTCTTCCCATATACTTCACAGATTTATTTACAAATGAACCTTCTGATCTGCCCGAGAGCGCCTTCCTTCAGTGGAATCACAAATTTTCAGAAGAACGCGCGGGAACTGCAGGCAAGTTAGAGCGCTGGCCTCGCCGATACTGACACAGCAGCGTGTACACTTCTGGATCGTACACATGCAATGCAGCAATTAAGATGTACGGTCGAACTAGGTTGATCATGATGTTGCTGGTGGGGGGACCCAGTGGTTTTCACTCTCTCTCTTCTTTTGTGCTGGCCTGACGACCCGTGGTTTTAGGGTTTATTTGGTTGGTGGTTTAGATTTTATGTTTGAAAAAAAAATGGTATCTAAAGGTAGTCTGAAAAATAGATGGTTTTTGTCTGGTCAGGCAAACCTGAAGATAGGTTGTTTGGTTAGAAGCTTGTGTCTGAAAATAGTGAATGAAAAATAGACCAACGGATCGAAGATACAACGGTGTGGATGGAGCTGTCTGATTTAGACGTCCGTTTTTAACGCCTGGGCGTTGAGACTTGGCTGGCAACGATGCGCTAGAAGCAATTCAAACAACGTGCATGTGATATTTCGACTGCATGCTAGCGTACAAGTTGGCCTTAGGAGCAAAACAAACACGCCCTTACTCTCTCTCTCTCTCTTTTTTGTGCTGGCCTGGCCAGGGCCAGCGACCAAGAGGGGAATTCATTGTTTGATAGCTGGCCTGGCTGCCGGTAAGTTGGTGTAGCATTAGCATGTAGGAGCTCAGGGACCATTTGTTCAGTAACTCTATATAGATATCATGAGTTTTTCCGTGAGTTAAAAAATAATAGCGATATGTCACTGAGACGTACCTGTTAATTTATACATCATTACAGTGCACATGCACGGCACCCCTCCATAGCCCATGGGCAGAGCGAGAGTACGTACCTGCTCCGTGTAGCTGCCTAGCTGGAATGGGAGGCCCTAGCTGGTGAGAGATCGATGTTAAAAGGCCCCGTTTAGGAATCTCCCGCGAGTTCTTAAGGAAATCGTTCGGTTCCTCGCAGAATTCGCGTGTGAATTCTTGTGTTCAGAGCATGCCCTGACCCTGAATGGCTAAAATCCAGCTCTAAATTAAACATTGGTGATCTGGATGGGCCTTGCATTAAGTCTGCGGTGGATATTAGAAGAGGATTGCAGTAGGAGCAGCCGAGCAGGGACAACAGGTTCAGGAGAGGGCCCATTCGAAAACTATGAATCAAAAAATCCGGCAATAGGGGGATCATGAATTGGAGTGGCATGTCTAGTCGATTTCTTAGGGTTTTAGAACGCACGAATTGTTTGATTGAGTTGTTTGGATGTTTAACAGGGAGAGAGTATATACTTTGCAAAGATAAAACTTTCCATGGGGTCCAACCTATTGTTATATTTCCCCAATAATTTCTATAGATTGAGCAATTCCATAGGAATTACTAGTGCTCATTTGATTTGTTTGTCCGCGTTACGGGGTAGGAGTGAGGGTGTTGGTTCTCACCCATTCATATTCGATCAATCTTTAGTGTGTGTAGTCAGTTGTGCGTCCTCCCTTGTACTTGAAAAAAAAGACACCTGCACAATTTCATTTTCATGTCTAGGTTAAACATTCGACAACATGTTTCGCACATAAACAACTTTGTCGCTCTTTTTACGATGTAGAAAAATGCCTGCTACAACTATTCCAAAAGTTATGTAAAAATGATATCTACATTTAGTATGAATTCGCCAACCAAGCTCTTACTGAACTAACAATGTGTCCTGACCAAAGTCACACTATTTTTAAACCAAGGAGGGTGTAAAGCATGATTGTTTGTTTACTTAAAACATAACATAGCGGTTGTTTGGTTAATGACCAAAATAGGTTAAACCAAAATTTTGGCATAGCCAAAACATGGGCAAAACCAAATATTGACAAAAAGAATGTTGTTTGAATCGTGGCCAAACCAAATTTAGGTGTTACCGAAATTTTGGTGAACGATTTTCTCGCCCTCGGCCTCGGATGACTTGAGTGCGACATTGGATTTCACTGATATTACCAAATTTTTGTTGACGATAAATTTTTTTATAATAAACTAAACAACAACTAATTTTCGTTGAGATTGCCAATATTTAGTTTGGTTTACGAGATATCAAACCAAACGGACCCTAGATCACCGTGTTGCCAACCTGTTTGTTTTCTGAATCTGTGGACACGGCATTCTAGCAGAAAAGTCCATCAGATCAATCAATTCTAGCTTGGTTTACGAGATCATCAGACCAAACGGACCCTAGATCAACGTGTTGCCAACCTGTTTGTTATCTGAATCTGAGGATCCGGCAATCTAGCAGAAAAGTCCATCAGATCAATCAATTCTTCAGAGAAGGGATAAGGTCCAGCAGAAAAGCAAAGCAAAACCAAAACCAAAAGCAAAAGCACAACAGCGCCACAGAGCCTTATCGCCTATCGCCCAAACCGTGCCGAGCCGAGTCGCCTCAGTCTCGCTCGCTCCACTACTATTCCTCGCATAAAAGCGCATCGTGAGCTAGAGCCAAGCGCGATGCCAATGGAGCAGCGAGACGAGCGTGCCGCGGCCAAGAAGAAGCACCACTTCCTGATCGTCACGTACCCGGCGCAGGGGCATATCACCCCGGCGCGCCACCTCGCGCGCCGTCTCCTGCGCGCGGCCGCCGACGCCGGCGGGGCGCGCGTTACGATATGCACGCCGGTCTCGGCCTTCCGGAAGATGTTTCCGGACGCCGCCGCGGCGGACGGTGACGGAGAGGAGAGGGAGGACGCCGGGGTCGCGTACGTCGCTTACTCGGACGGCTACGACGGCGGGTTCGACCGGGCCGTGGACAACCACACGCGCTACATGGCGCAGGTCAGGCTAGCGGGCGCGCGCACGCTGTCCGGAGTGCTCTGGCGCCTCCGCGACGGCGGCCGCCCCGTCACGTGCGCCGTGTACACGCTGCTTCTGCCGTGGGTGGCCGACGTCGCGCGGGAGCACGGCGTGGCTGCCACCGCCGTGTTCTGGATCCAGCCGACCACCGCGCTCGCCGCGTACTACCACTACTTCCGCGGGAGCCGGGAGGCCATCGTGGCCGCGGCGGCATCCGGAGAGCCGAGCGCCGAGGTGCGCCTGCCGGGCCTCCCGCCGCTCCGCGTCCGCGACCTGCCGTCCTTCCTCACCATCACCTCCGACGACGACCCCTTGGCGTGCGCGCTCCCGGAGTTCCGCGAGCTCATCGACGCGATCGAGCGCGGCGGCGACTCCACGAAGCCTCCGACTTATGTCCTCGCCAATACGTTCGACGCCATGGAGCCCGACGCGCTCGCGTCGCTGAGGCCTCACATCGAAGTCTTCACCGTCGGGCCCGTGCTCTCCTTCCTGCACGACGCCGGCGACGCCGAGAACACCCCGTCTCCCAACGACCTGTTCGACCACGACGGCGCGGACTACCTCGACTGGCTCGGCACGAAGCCGGCCAGTTCGGTGGTGTATATCTCCTTCGGGAGCACCTCGGTGATGAGCAAGAAGCAGGTCGCCGAGATAGCAGACGCCATGAAGCAAGCCAAGAAACCGTTCCTGTGGGTGCTAAGGAAAGACAACTGCATTGACCAAGAAGACGACGCGGCGATCAAGAAACTCCTCGAGGCGGCCACGGAAGACGGCGACGGCATGTTGGTGGAGTGGTGCGACCAGGCGCGCGTGCTGTCGCACCCGTCCGTGGGGTGCTTCGTGACGCATTGCGGGTGGAACTCGACGCTGGAGAGCGTGGCGTGCGGCGTGCCCACGGTGGCGGCGCCGCAGTACTCGGACCAGGGCACGAACGCGTGGCTGGTGGAGCGGATGTTGGGGGTCGGCATGCGCGCGGCGGTGCGCGGGGAGGACGGCGTGCTGGAGTCCGGTGAGCTGAGGAGGTGCGTGGAGGTCGTCATGTTGGAGGCGGTGACGGAGCACGCCGCGGCGTGGAAGGAGGAGGCTCGGGCGGCCGTGGCCGACGGCGGGGGCTCGGACCGGAGCCTGAGAGAGTTTGTGAGGCAGATTGCCGGTGGTAACTAAAATTGTCACTGCTGCATTTTGTTCCGGCGTGCCAAGTTTATGTCATCCGAGCACAGCGTGCTTGCGAGTAATAATATCTGTATTAAGTTTCATGCATCATTCAGTTAATCTAAAAACCTATGTTTAAAAACCTGAGTTTAAGCTGTTGAGAAAAGGTAGACGATATACTTCATTCAATACTGTGGAGTCGTTTAAACAGTTGAAATAGCCTACAATCATATCAAGAAACTAAAATGTTGGTACAAGGATTTCTTGCGAGATGGATGCTCGGAACTGCCTCTATCATAGCCCAACGGCAGGAATCGAACCTTTTTTTATTAATTTTTTTTTAATTTTATTTTAAAGTTAACCTCTGGCACACTTTATTTCCAAATATGACCCTTTAGTCACGTCACCACCCATGACGTAATAAAATAACGCTGTCACGTCATAGAATAAATCCACCAAATTACACTTTTGATCACACCACTCGTGGTGGCGTGTCCAAACAATACTGTCACGCCACCATCCACAGCGTGACAAGAGCACACCCCAGCGTAACAGTGTTGTTTTGTCACGCCACGAGTGGTGGCGTGATCAAAAAAGTTAGAATTGAAAATAAAGTGTGCTTAAGGTTAACTTTAAAATAAAAATTAAAAAAGTTAATTATTAAAAAAAATTCGGCAGGAATCAATCAATAGGAATCAATCTCTTCTCATATGTGAATTTATGGAATTTTGGATACTATTAGCCCTTGTGTATAGACAATTCCAAATGTAGCCTTCCTAACTCCGAAATTCCAAAAGTAAACTCCTCCTCCCTCGTACTGTGCTCCGTGGCCACAGCAGCGGAGGTGTTGCGCCACCGAACGCAAGAAGGGAGTTGCTTATGAAACGCAGCAAGGAAGCAAGCATCTGAACCTAACGCAAAGCAAACAAGCTCTAGCTAACTCCCAATGGAGCACCTTCAAAGAGGAGAGAGAAAAGAGGAGAAAAGGAAAGGAAAAATTATGAAAAATAAAATAAAATTTAGAAAATTCAAGAAAATTACATAAAAATCCTTGGAACATAAATAGATTTAATAAAATATTTTTGAATTTAACTGAAGTTTATTTTATTCATTTTCTAAAACAAATGAGAAATACCATAAAATTCAAAGTGCTCAAAATGCCAGAATTTTTTTACTGTAGCTAGGTCATGATTTTAAATGCATTTTGGTGAAAGAATTATTCCATTTGGAGTTAGCAAGTGAAAGTTATACTAGTTTGAAAATCAGGTTTTGCAAAAAGACTAAAAAATACACTTCAGTTACTATTCATCTGATTTTAATTATTGAGTAAAATTTTGTAGAACAGTAGTGGTGATAAGGATTACATAGATAAATAGATAATAAAAACTATAAGACCAAAATAACTTGGTTCACCTCAATTGGAGTTCACATGAATTAGTTATGAATTTCCAAAGTTAAAAGCATTTTCTAGTATAAAAATAATAATTCGGTTTTAGGTTAATTTCTAAAAACTATAATTTCTGGGACAGAGATAAGTTTGAAACCTATCCTAAATTAAAGTTCACTTAATAAGAAAATTATCAAAATAAGTTTCACTTGATTTAGAGTTACTTTGAATTGGTTACATATTTTTGAAGTTATTCTATTTTTGGTCTGTTCGGACAGTCCGATCAGAATCAGACGGTCCGATCTGATGGGCTATTCGGACCGTCCGAACAGCCTATCCGATCGGACGGTCCTACTTTGACTGGGCTCTATAAAATAGCAAAAAAAAAAAAATCCTGACATCCTGAAACAATTCAGGGAGGTTCTTGGGATGTCCTAATACTCAAATAAAATTTTAAACCTCATTGTTCAAGTGTTATTTGCTTAAAATAAATTCAAACCTAGCTTAGGTTGTTGAATAGAGTTTGAAATTTGTGTGGGTTGAATAGAATTCTAAAAATTTGGAAAAAAATTATATTTATTCATGATAAATATTATAGTAAATTTCATGAATAAATATAATTTTCCCATTTTTTTGGAATTGTATTAAACCCACACAAAATTCAAACTCTATTCAACAACCTAAGCTAGGTTTGAATTTATTTTAAGCAAATAACACTTGAATAGTGAGGTTTAAAATTTTATTTGAGTAT
Organism: Phyllostachys edulis; assembly: GCA_036346405.1. Lineage (NCBI taxonomy): Eukaryota > Viridiplantae > Streptophyta > Magnoliopsida > Poales > Poaceae > Phyllostachys > Phyllostachys edulis. The sequence goes on from CM070561.1 coordinate 74,904,832, forward strand.
TAGGATATCCCAGGAACCTCCCTGAATTATTTCAGGATTTTTTTTTGCTACTTTATAGAGCTCGGTCAAAGTAGGACCGTCCGATTAGATGGCTGTTCGGACAGTCCGAACAACCCATCCGATCGGACCATCCAATCGGATGAGCCTTTCAGACGGTGTGAACAGCCCATCCGATCGGACGGTCCTACTTTCACCGAGCTCTATAAAATAGCAAAAAAACCCTAAAATCTTGAAATAATTCAGGGAGGTTCTTGGGATGTCCTAATACTCAAATAAAATTTTAAACCTTGTTGTTCAAGTGTTATTTGCTTAAAATAAATTCAAATCTAGCTTAGATTGTTGAATAGAGTTTGAATTTTGTGTGGGTTGATTAGTGTTCCAAAAATTTGAAAAAAAATTATATTTATTCATGATAAATATTATAGTAAATTTCATGAATAAATATAATTTTTCACCAAATTTTTGGAACTGTATTAAACCCACACAAAATTCAAACTCTATTTAATAACCTAAGCTAGGATTGAATTTATTTTAAGCAAATAACACTTGAACGGTGAGGTTTAAAATTTTATTTGAGTATTAGGACATCCCAAAAATCTCCCTGAATTATTTTAGGATTTTAGAAAAAAAAATTGCTATTTTATAGAGCCCGGTCAAAGTAGGACCGTCCGATCGGATGGCTGTTCGGACGATCCGAACAGCCCATCCGATCAGACCATCCGATCAAAATTGCACCGTCTGCCTAGGTCTTGCGCTGTCTCGTGTTGTGGCATACGCGCCGCCCATGCGCCCGCCACGCGCCTTGCAATTTTAGCTGACCTCACTCGCCGCAGTGTTGCGCCATCGCCTGGCCGGGCCCTACGATGAAGAGAATCTGGCCCCCTAAAGTCCCCCGAGTAGCGTTAAAACGAGCGCAACGAGAGAAGCAGAGAGAGGAATTTGCTCGTTGAGGCAGGTGCGAGAGAAGCAGAGAGGAAGAGAACCAGAGAAGGTGAGAAACAAATAGGAAGAGAACCAGATAAGAAGCGAAAGGAGACGCGAAGCATAGAATAGTTGAAGTTCGCGCAATTGCGGAAGTTGTGCATCGTCTTGTGAGCACGAAGAGAAGATAACTATCATCGACATACATCTATAGTTTTAGCAATGTGATTTACACGTAATTAGCTTAATGTGATTAGCACATAATTAGCTTAATGGTAGCAATGTGCAGTCGATGTATGCCCTTACTTGACTGAGAAGACTTAGTGTTGTTAGTGTGGTAATTTATACTTAGTGTGGGCAATTAGATGCATGCTGTGTATATGCTTGGACGTAAAATTACACAATGGCTTGCATAGTGTCAGGAACTTGAACATAAAATTTCAAAAAAATTCCGAGGCCGTTTAGCGTGTAATATTTATAACTAAAAAGTGTTTATATATACGGTCTATAGCATTTATTTAGTTGATCCAAATTATAATCATGCGAAATAATTAGATAATGACATTAGAGATGCTACAATTGTATACAAATACAACCATATTTTTATTATAGCCATTATAGGTGTATAACAAACATATCTCAAATAGGCAGCTACCTAGAGGACATTAAATGCTTAAATGTGTATGAGACACAATAGAAATAGAATTGAAAAGATGCGGTATGAAAAGATGGTGTAAAGTGGGCATGAAAAAATTAATAGAAGAATTCATTTAAAAAACTGAAAACTCTTTTCGTATGCACCTGTGTTAGGTACTTCATGGCGGAGATTCAAAATTTGTTTGTGTTCCACGGGAACGCTCTCGTACGCGACGGACCGTACAGGGCGAACCTGTCAAATTGCGACCGGACAGTGATCCGGGCGCCAGGTCTGAAGGGCATGAGCCTCTTAGAGCTAAGGCAATGTGTGCGGTCCACATTCGATCGTGCCACTGCAAGGATGAAGCTGCACATCGAGGCGTTGTATGTGTCGGTGGTGGGTGATGGAGGGGAGACTGTTTGGCAACTTATGAAGGTGACAAGTGACGCTTCATGGGCCAATTACATGGAGGTTGTTTGCAACCCTACTACTGCGATATATACACGGCCGATGGTCTATGTTCAATTCGTGGAGAGGACGGGGACATCCGGCGTGGGTAGTTCCAGTGAGGCTGTTGGTGAGGAGGAGCCTGCATTGGTCAACGGTGTTGGAGGAGACGCGGGCAAGGAAGTAGGCGATGCAGACCTCAAGAGGCGTATTGACAATTTCGAGCCCAATGAAGGAGTGGAGAGATGGTGGGCAGCCCGTATTGATTGCCGCGAGTACGTAGCCGACCGGCCAGAAGAGGTGGAAAGCAAGGAGGAGGAGGACGTCGAAATATCCAGTTCTGAAGACGAGGAAGACGAAGAAGAAGCTACGGGAGGTGCAGTTGGTGGTCTTGTGACTACCGACAATGCTTACGTCCGTTTAAGATTGGACGACGTCGCAGCGGCATCGCTGGTTCTGCCACACCCAGAGGGGGCCGAGTGGGGATTCAATGAAGACACCCTGCTCCTAGGGCAACGCTTCCCTAACAAGAGCACCGTCTAGCATGCTATTGCCATATACGCCGTTAACATTGGCCGGACGTATCGGGTGCAGAGGTCCAACCCCGACACATACATCATTAGGTGTGTTGATGAATCCTGTGCTAGGAAGGTCCATGCGCAGCGGTTCACGGCCGCGACCATGTGCTTCCAGATAACCGTGCTGAAGGACCACACATGCGAGCTAGGTGAGCCGCTTCATAGGCATCGCAACATGACGTCCTCGTATGTTGCCTGCCTGATAAGCCACCTCGTCGCTGGAGATGTTTTCATTTCGCCAAAGTTTCTAATGGCGGATGTTGCCAATATGGTATGGTTCCAGGTTAGCTACAAGAAGGCATGGCGGGCAAAACGGAAGGTTGTTGAGCGAATGTTCGAGACATTCAAAAAGGGTTACAACCTAGTCCCAAGAATGCTGCATCAAATCGCATAATCAAATCCCGGGACTTACATAAACAAGTTTGACCGGGTGCATCCGATAAAGGGCCCAATTGTTTTGTTCTTGACAGGGTCTTCTGGGCCTTCCGTCAGGCGATTGAATGTTTCAAGCATTGTCGTCCCGTGCTGACGATGAACGGCACCTTCCTATATGGGAAGTACAAGGGTACTATCCTCACCGCGGTTGCAGTCTATACGAACGACCAGTTACTACCCGTGGCCTTTGCAATTGTTGAGAGAGAGAACACCGTTAGCTGGTTGTGGTTCCTGTCCAGTGTGAAGCAGGTGGTGGTCCAAGACCGCCCAGATGTGTGTGTCATCTCAGACCGCAATCTTTGGATTCTTTATGCATGTTGAGCATAATGAAAAAGCAGGATCGTGCCGTTCGATGGAGCGATGTCGAGGCCGTTGGTGCATGAGGCATCTCGCGGCGAACTTCCACACAAGGTTTCAGAGCAAGGACCCGATGAAGATGTTTGAGAAGCTTTGCATGCAGAACCAAAGACGGAAGTTTGATGCGGTGTGGAGACAGCTCAACGAGGAGACCGGGAAGCATTTAAGGAACTCGGTGGATACGGAGGCAAGGGCAGCGGTAGGAGGGTCTGCGAGAGTTGGGGCATTGACGCAGTGGGTTAACTCACACACACCCGACTTAGAGAAATGGTCCCTGCTGTACGACACTGGTGGTGCAAGATACGAGATCGTGACGACCAACACGTCCGAGGTGTACAACGGTGTTCTCAAGGGTGTCCGATCCCTGTCGATCACTGTGATCATGGAGGGAGCTGGAACTGTATCGTCGGGTACTTCGTTAATAGAGCGATGATGGCCAAGAAGTATCTGGAGGATGGCAAGCAATTCTCCAAAGTAATGCATGCGTACATGGAGAAGAAGATCAACAAGACTCGTTCACACGTTGCTCGTACCATGGATGGCGTCAGACAGAAATTCGAGATCCGTCTCAGGGAGAAGTGCGTGATGGGCCACGCGAGAGGGGATCGGAAGCAGGTCTGCACGATTGGTGACGAAGCGTTGTGCACCTGCAACAAGCCACGGTTTCTCCACAAACCATGCTCCCACGTGTATGCGGCGTGCGCGGCATGGCGTCAGGCCTCGGAGCGTTACTACGACATCCACCACCTGTGTGGCACTTGGAGTGCCGAGTTCCATTCGTACGGCCTGGACATGCACTACTGAGGACATCGGAGAGGCGGTGAAGTAGGTGCCAACGCCTTGACAAGCGACCCGTATGGAAGACGCCAATCATGACGCATCCGGGACGACATGGATGACAGCCAGCGCAGGCAACGGGTTCGCCGCCCCAGATGCAGACTTTGCAAGATGGTTGGGCACTCCATCAGCCGTTGTCCAAACAGACCAAGATATAATTATGTTATCGTGATGTTGCATGCTTATTTTAATGCCTTGTGTGAGTTCTATTGTTGTATGAGTTGCATTGTGTACGGTCCTAATGTTGTGTTGTATGGGTCATATGTTAACGCATTATGGTCATATGTACTGTTATGTTATACGGGTGTGTGTATGGTGTTAATCACGACCATACTTTCTTTACATTTTAATTACATTCGAGAATAGTACGCACGATTTGTTCTCCTATCATATGTTTCACTTTGTTTTTGTGAGCTGTACATCCTATTTTTTCTGCGGACTAACATGTTGTTTCACTCTCCGCGGGATATGGCGCAACCTCCAGTTAACGCCACATATGAGCTGCTCGACGCACGTTGGGATAGGCGACACCGATGCCTAACGTGGTCGTGCGACGTCGGCCCTCCGAGCCTGGTCCTGAGGTGCCCCTGAGAGAGCTGGCCTCTGGACGAGCGGTATGTACCAAGACTACGGGACACCGGTCTCCTGCCCATTGCCTGCATGTTGGACCTACCGCATGCGTTCGAGTTTGATGCGACACTCCTATCACGCTCGTGGACCGTTGGAGACCGGAGACTCACACCTTTCACTTCGGGTGGGGAGAGATGATGGTAACTCCGGAGGACGTAGCTATGCTTACAGGTCTGCCGCTGCGGTCTTCATGTTGTCCCACCTCCCAGGCGAGTAGATTGGAAGTTGCGTATGGGTGACAAATTTGGTCACCTGATCCCTGACGACATATCGGGTGTGCCACATTCCTGGCTACGGGAGTACACGATCTGCCTCGTGGATGCAACTGTGGAGGCAGTGAGGGCACAGTTCCTCACGTACCTTTTGTTCCTATTTAGATGGATCTTGTTTCCTACAACTCAGGGAGACTGCGTGTACCCTGGCTACATCCATCTCACAAAGTCTTTGGCGGACGCTTGGCCCGATGAGGTGTTATAGTACAGTTGGGGGTCTGCAGTGCTTTGCACTACTTATCGAGGGTTGTGCGATGCCTCTCAGCGCAGCACGGGCGGGGAGCCAGGCCTCGCGGTATGCTACACCCTGCTGCACTTATAGTCGTGGGAGCACTTCCCGGTTGGCCAGCCGTATTTTCGGAGCACCGTGCACCCTTTCCAGTTGAGCGCCGAGCTTTACAGTAATGGTGGAGGCAGCGACCCCGTCGATAGGCCTACAATGGGTACGCATTGGACACGTGGTGCACTAGGATGGGCCAGGGAGAGACCGAGGCATGTGTATCTTGAGTTCCATAACCTATTCGAGACTCTGCACGAGGACGAGGTCATTTGGTGACCATGGACTACATAGTTCATTGTAGACACGGTCCCCTACGGATTGTCCTCGCAGTTCACTCAGGACGAGTCATACTGGTTGACAACCTGCCACCTGGTCTTCTCACACATGGTCGAGCCGTACAACCTACAACGGGTCATGAGACGGTTTGGCCTTTACCAGCAGGTGCCACCGATGTCGGGACGACCTCTCACAGCGAAGACTCATGGGTATGTCGTTATTCGGTATCGTCGCTTTTCTTATTAGCCGCATCCGACTACGATTTTATGACATCCGAATTCGATTTGAGGCAAACGAGGAAAGGCCAAAAGAGCAACGACTAGAGGAAGACACAACAGCCGTGGACGGCGCTGTGGGGTGGGAGGGTGGCAACAGATGTGGTGCATGAGTTACGAGGCTACGACATCCAGACGTATGCTACATACTTGTGGTAGTACGTTCCGCGCACTAGGTGCAGGCTTACTGGGCCGGCGCCATAGCGTCCAGTGGAGGTCATGCACGATGCCGTTGTGCTAGCAGGTTCTGACTGTCACCAGGTGGCAAGCCACGACGAGACGGTAAAACATTCTTCGTATAATTTTCGTCTGGCAACACGTTTCTAACTTACTATCGGTTTCCTTGCAGTACTACTGCCTTGATCGTATCCAGTGCGAGGGTGCTGACGCTCTATGCCATGGGAACAATAACATCTTTGATCGCCTTTTACGCGCAGTGCGCGCCATGAGTCAACGACACAAGGGTTGCAATTAGGACCATAACTTGTGGTCACCACAGCGATGTTCATGTACATTATCGTGGACACCGAGGGCACCCTCCACCCGCGCCGCCTTTGGCACCGCCCTCTGCACGTCCGTCACACTCCAGGAGTCGTAGGAGCTATGGTCTCTCAGCCTCGATGCGCCTCGGGCCACATGTTGTTGTCGTCGGTATTTGTCTATGCACTCCTTTCGAACGTATCTGACACTATCGTTTGTTCTTGCAGCACTTGCGAGGGGACAACACTTTGATTCAGCCATCGTCTTCACGGAGGGAGGCGCAGATGACTTCCTCACGGGGGCGCTGTTCCCTCTGAGCATACGACCACGACTTGCCGCAGCGCCGGGACGACGGGTTGGGCTCATTGGCACACGGTGTTCAGTCACACGTGCGGGAGCGTGACCAGTGGTTCGACGAGACGTACCAAGGATACACCGTGCAACATTACAACGCAAACTGGCCAGGAGGATCCTCGACCACACAACTACATACTTAGGTACGCTTTAACGTAGTTACAACAATTTCCCCGTTGCACCAAACCAAGAACTAACTCATCCATTACCCTTCCCGCAGGATGAGCAGCAGTGGGTCGACGATATGCTCGAGCCTCAACCAGGCACTTACACTAAGATCACCGCAGCGACGCCTCCCTCACAGCGTCCCTACTACGGCTTCCGAGACGTAGGGAGCTCCCTTGACAGGCTCACCTTCCTTGAGGATCAGCTACGCTGTCGGGGCAAGCGGCGGGAGGATGTACCATAAGTAATGTCATGTCCGTATTATACATGTTATGTAATGTTATTGTGCATTGTGCCATTGTGATTTATGTAATGTTATTGTGCATTGTGCCATTGTGATTTTTGTAATGTCATTGTGCATTATGACATTGTGATTTACCTCCTAATTTTAATGTACTAAACCGAAAAGACGTTTCCTCCTCGGGGCCGCTGCCTCGCGGACGTGAATTTTCTTCAACCCAATTACAATTCAGCCGTTGGCTATATATGCATGCGTTGGCTGCCATTCACCTCACTCTTCACTTCCTCTTCTCCTTTATTACAGTCTTTAACGGAAGTCTTCGGCCTCATCTAACTTTCGAGTGAGCAGACAATTAGAATCACTGCGGCAGCACATGATTTGCCCTCGTTGCAGGGATCCGGTGAATACGTTCACCTTGCATACGCCAACGAATCCATCCCGAATGTTCATGAAGTATTCAAATCTTACGGTAACTTAGTAACTTGTGCCTAATCATCCCGAATGAATTTCATTCGAAAAAACATGTCGGTTTTGGCTCACTTGAATCTGCAATTCTTTTTCAGAGCACATGTCGGTTTTGGTAGTGGGCTGATGAAGCTGTCCCAGTGGTTAGAGATATTACAATGTAAATTGTTGCTTTGCATGATGATTCTCATGGTGTTGCTATATTTCATCTAGTGGCTGGACCCTTTGATCCACCAACGCAAAATGAAGAGAATAGACTTAAAAGACTGGATGAAAGGATGGAAAGAGTTGAGAAAATACTTCAGAAATTAGTTAAAATAGTTAGTTTTGCGGTCTTTCTTCTATTATTTATTGTTCTTGCCAAGTAGAAGTTCAGTTGTAATGAGATTGTAATATCCACTCTTTATCTATGCATCGCAGTCCGTCATAAATGAGAATAAACCAGTAACATTATCAACCGTTGTCCTTTGTGACGTTGTTGTACTCCTCTATATCATGCATGCCTCTTTCTCTAATTCCGTTATGAATACTTTGCGTGGGAATTCATGAAACCCTAATTTCCGAAACCTACAGAACACTTGCTTTTCAGAACGACAAGACCACATGATTTCTCTCTGTAAAGCAGGACGTGACCACTCTATACAAAGTAAGACATGATAACACTCTGCCTCGCTTTGCTTTTTAGATTGAAAAGACAGGACTCTGCAAAGCAGAACATGACCACTCTTTATAAAGTAAGACGTGACAAAATTCTGCCTCGCCAGCTTTTCAGATCGACATGACAGCACTATGTCTCGCCAGCAACTTTTCTGAGCGGCAAGACCACACGATTTTGAGCGAAATGACAACTCTACCTCCTCAGCTTTTCAGGACGACATGACCCAACAGGTCTACTTCCAGCAAAGACGTGACGCAACGCTGCCACATGATTCCTCCTCGGGTCTGCTTTCCATGCATTATTACCCAACGAGTCAGCTTTGCACAACGACGTGACCTGATGAGTCAGATTTGCGCAGCGACGTAACCTAATGAGTCTCCTCAGGGCCGCTGCCTCACGGACGCGAATTTCCTTCAACCGCGTACACAGCGCCGGCTCGGCGTATAAGTACCACCCTTTTCACACCGAGTTCTCCTGCATCCAAACTTCAACACAATCTCGCTCAGATGGACAAGCACTAGGAGGAGATCCGTAAAATGCAAAGGGAGTATGCTTCCTAGGAGGAACAAAGAGAGCGTGTCAGGAGGCCACCTCCCCGCAATGATGCCGCTCCCCGTAGCAGCAACCCCGATCACAACATCCCAACCGAGCATTCGCCGCAACACCTGCCCGAGGAGAGACGCCGCCCCTCTATTGGTGCAGGAACAGATGCAAGTTCTTTAAGTCCAAGCATCGGCTCAGCCTAGGCATGTGTTACTAGGGTTGCGCGAACTACTCTTGCAAGTATCCCAATCATCGTTGGGATACGAGCCGCTACCGATAGCCGGTAAGGACATGTTACAGTATGTTCCCCTACCATTTCTCCTTCAAAGTCTGCACTAATAACCTCTCCTGTCTACCTGTAGTCCCTGGATCCGCTATGTGGATACCGCAAGTGGATCGACCTAGAGATTCACCAACACGACCAGTGGACTCTCGACTGCGAGGAGTAAGATGCCAACAGGGACCGCGAGAGGAGGGAGGGGGAGCCATGTCGGATCAACTACCATGTTGTTATCGTTGCGCCATTTCTCCAAAGTTCTCCACCGTGTATGAATTTTCTGGCGCATCGCAATATCACCTACCTTCGTACTTACGAATCATTGCTACCTCTATCGTCCTCACAAAATTCTTCAGAAATTTATCGCACTACAACAACACCCTTAATTTGTTGAGACAATTTCAAAACATATAAAATTATAAAAAAAAATTACACAATCTTTTGTATATGCAGTAAGTATGTATTTATATGTACTTGAAGTATGTATTTATATGTATTTAAATGGACTAGACATGTTTGTCTGAAGGGTTTCTAATATGTTCGGTTTAACACCATGTGGCGCTCTGACGTCACACAACACCTTGTTAGTAGAGGCGTGAGCGAATCAATCGAGTCGGGTCTCGAGATTCGACGCCATAAAAGCGAAACATTTGCAAGCAAGGGGATAGCGTGACAGGCGATAGATGTGCGAGAGGAGGAGTGTCTCTTACCTAGAGTAGTCATGTGGTACTAAACTTCTCACATTCCAAGTCACATGAAGTCATGAAACCCTAATTTTTGAGACCTTTACGTCCTAATTTTGAGACCTAAACCCTTAATTTGTCGAGACAATTTTAGGACGATATAAAATTATGAAAAAATTACACAATCAAGTACACTATATAAGAAGCTTGAAAAAGAATTCATAATGTTTGGACCTCATTTTCTATATTTAAAAATTCATACAAACAATATACTTAAATGAATATAAGAGAAAAAAACCAGAACAAATAAACTTTAAAAAAAAATTTATTATTTTTTAGCTAATTTTCTATATTTATAAATTCTTGCAAAAAATATACTTAAATGGATTTCCAAGAAAATAACGTTACGGTGCTATTACAGTTGCCATCTTTCATGCGGTATGGGACATGACAAGTTCTTCTGATGCCATGCTACTTTACGATTGTAGGACCGCAGCAGGTTGCTAATACTGTACACAACTACAATAGGTTGCTAAGACCGCAGTAGGTGGATTGCTGCGTTACGGGCCGTAGCAAGTGGGGGAAGAGGGCAAATAGAAATTCGTGGGCAGAAAGACTAGGTTTGGAATTCTTTGCGCGCTAGGTATCAACAGTATCCAAAATTCGAATCTGAGATCATCGCATGGAACCGATATTTTTGCATGCTCCAGATCGACGTGCCATCGCAGGAAGCAGTGAAGACTACAAGACATATGCTCCTCGCAACTCGCAAGTATGATAAATGCCGTGCAAGTGTGCAACTAGTAGCTGGGAGAGCAACGCGGGCAAGGATAAGGCCATTGAAAGCTGAAGCTGAAACAGTCCATGACGTGACGTGATACTTATCGCAGCCGGATGCATGGTGCATCCCAGTCATTCTCAAGACGGAGAAGGAGATCGATGGAGACGCACACGAGCGTACGTACGGCAGGCGATCGATACATCCGCCCGTATCTCGGTCTAGAGAGGACGGCGTGCGTGCGTTTTCGACGCTGGCCGGTATGGCAATTCGCGACGATCAGCTAGAGTACTCTGCTCCGTGTCACAGCATCCATCACGCTGATGCGCCTGGAGCTGAGCCCCTTCTCCATATCCTCTGCTTTGCCGTTCAAATCGTGTGCTCTGCTCGACTCTTCAGACGGTGCCAGGTGTTCACGCTGTTGATTTCGACAGTTCGATCGACGCTTGGTGCATTCTCCAGATTGCTACATGGCCACCAGAGTACCAGACACCAGTGCGTGTATCGACCGTCTGTGGATCACGAGGGGTCTGCGAAGGAAGATTGGGAATTTGGGGAAGAACAAGGAGAGAAGGGAGGAAGGATGAATTTCATTCACACGTACATTCAGTTACGTGATGATAGCTCCAGTACAACAAGATCATTCTCTTCCGGTACAACAAGATCATTCTCTCATCCCTCTCTTAAAAAGTTACCTAGATTGTGCACCGATCACAGTTTCTACATTTTAGTTGGGTTGAACCATGAACAATAAACATTCCATTTGGCCTGCGTATAGAACTAGCTGAAAGTATACATATAGGCTGGCCATTTCTGAACTGCTCGCACTAACACAAACACTGGCACTAACTAAATTATCATTTGGCCAGGCCTGATTGCTCTTATTAACTATACACACACGTTGAAACATTCGCCGATTGATCAGGTGATGAATGATTAGTATGAAATTAACTTAATCAGCGTGGGGCTTTATGTCACAGTAAATAACGCACGACAAAGACATTCTCGCCCATAAAAATCCGTTGTTTCCAGACAAGTAGCAACCATGTATCATATCGTGGAATGCGACAATGGCATAGTTTCAAAGAAGCTGTACTTGGATTTAAGCCGCCCAATTAATCAGAGATGCCTCTTGAATTAATACCTTTCATCTCATCAAGTGTGTGTAGCCATCGCTTTTCCTATTTTCAATTGTGTCAGCTGGAGGTGATGTATGAAATGAACCCTATACTAATTAAACACGAGAGATGCAAACTTGTAATCGGAGCTCAGGGAATATCATCATCACCTGTTAGACCTTGAACACCGGCGTTGCTAGATTTCTTTGGAAAACCAATGTTAGCAGCATCCTAAATCCCTAGGGACGGTAGCAACAGTAGCATAGACGATCGAAAAGCTAGGGCATGATTGTTATATTTTAAGATCTATTTGTACAAGACAACACCATGCATGTCCCAAAACTTAAAACTCCCTTAAGTCGTTGCAAACTGCGACAAAATCGGACTACCTAGAGCCCTAAGCTTCGGGTTCATCGGAATCCACCTTGTCGCCATCACATGGCATAGTACGCACGCAAAACGCCAAGTGACACCTTTTTCGCTCCTTGTCAGCATCGATGCACACACAGAGACACAACGTCAGCACTTGTTGAGACTTGCAAAACTCTCTTCTGATATCCTTGTAGCCACACCAATGGCGCATGCAGCTGTACACATCTTCTCCAATATAGAATTCATGGGCATATCATTGCCTCTCTCTCTCTCTCTCTAGTCTAAGTGGTTGGATTCTCCCTATAAACTGAGGTGAAAAGTAGCTATGACTTCTCATCGTCACTACAAGACATCAAGCAATACGTAGCTTTCCTGTCAGTTCTTGGCACGATGAACGCGAGGGTCTTCGGCGCCGGTGATGACGGCCGGGAGACGCTGGTGCTGGCGCACGGCTACGGAGGCAGCCAGTTCGTCTGGGACGACGTCGTCCCGGAGCTGGCGGGAAAGTTCCGGGTCGTCGTATTCGACTGGAGCTTCTCCGGCGCGGTGGAGGATGATTCGTCGCCGGCTGGTGGTGACGGCGGTGGGTACTCGGAACGGTGCTGCTCGTACTACGACTTCGCCGATGAGCTAGTGGCGCTGATGGACGAGCTGGGGCTGAGGGGGGCAGCGTTAGTGGGGCACTCCATGGCCGGCATGATCGGCTGCATTGCGTCGGTGAAACGGCCGGATCTGTTCAGCCACCTCGTGCTGATCGGAGCCTCACCTAGGTCTGGATCATCACACACTCACGTGCTGTCTGCTTCTTTTTATACGCCTCTTATTAGTATAAAAAAAGGGTTTTGCTAAACACCATTCGGCCGTTTTCTTTTGTTAACATACTCGAATTTTCATTCGTCCGATATACTTTGAGATTTGCATTTCTTTTCATCGGATGAATTGAGCCCGAATTTATTATGAATTTTTCTTCAGAACATAACGGGTTCACCACATTGCCGTATTTTGTTGGTGTATAATTTTAATTTTTGTCTTTGTTTTTGTTTTTGCTCAAACTCTCAAAGTATATGTTAGATTTTAAATCATGTGATGGAAATATGAGTTATTAAGACTATCGAGAATAAATACAGTAACCAAAAAACAAAAATTACATAAATAATTTACTGTAATTTATGTATAATGGAGTTGTAAATGAACTAAAATTTAACTGTTTTGGGCTGAGAAAACAATCGAATCTTGTATAGATGAACCCATAAAAAAATGCGCTATTCTTCTTATAAAGTTCACACAAATATGCATTATAGTGATTAGTTAAGTCCGTGCACTAGGACGTCCTGATTTAAACAAAAACAACATTCAGGTAGAGTTGTTTAGAGGTAGTTTTCTTGCCCTTGTCGGAGAGAATGTGCCAAAACTTGGATGCTTAGTTAAACGTTGATGCTTGGTAGGTGCTTGTGAGCAGAGAAAACAATATCGCCGAAATTTCACCGAAATTTCGAAAATTCCGGTGATTTTGCCCCCTTCAAATTTTTTTTATAACTCGTTAAAAAAATCAGACATATTTGAATTTGGACAAATTACATCCTAAATTTGATTTGGGACAAAATTCGTCTAGTTTGAAAACCCACCGAAATTTCGAACCAAAATTCCGAAATTTCGGTGATTTCGGCACAGGTAAATTCACATAACATGAGGTTTTTCTTTTTACAAAGAAATACAATGTGCAGTTAATGTGTAGTCTGTAGGAGCCAATCAACAACAGGCTAGGTCCATATGAGCCTTGGAGAAGAAAAAAAAACGTCCATATGTACCTACTGGTGACTAGCCGCCCGTAATATAGCCGTCTAGCAATCACTTAGAAGATTAAGAGGCTTGATCATATATAGTCGTCTAACCATGCATAGGCATTGTGCATTTTGCACGTTTTTCAGGTACATCAACGAAGACGGCTACCACGGTGGCTTCGATCGCAGCGAGGTGGACGCCATGCTCGCCGCCATTGAGGCCGACTTCGTGGCGTGGGCGCCGCTCTTCGCCCAGGCCGTGGTCGGGCCGGACCACCCCACCGCCGTCGCCAAGTTCGCCAAGCACCTCGGCCGGATGCACCCGGGCGGCGCGCTCCGCGTCATGCGTGCCGTGCTGACCTGCGACGTCCGGGCCGTGCTCCCGGGCGTCGTGGCGCCGTGCACCATCGTGCACTGCGCCCTGGACGCCGTGGCGCCGCTCGCCGTCGCGCGGTACATGCAGCGCGCGATGGTCGGGTGCGCCGGCGGCGGCGCGGCGACGGTGGTGATGGAGTCCTCCGGCCACTTCCCGCATCTCACCGCGCCCAAGGAGTTCGTCCGGGTCTTGGAGACCATCCTGCTCGACCACTGAGCTACTACTGGCCATGGATTTCCATGGAGATGTTTATTAATTTAATAATGTTGCTTTTTTTATTTGAATGCATGCTTGTAATCACACTAATCGTCATTAGTCCGTGTGTTTCATATGATTGTGTGAGAGGTGAAGTATGAACCGTAAGGAATGTAATATTTGGATTGTAAAGCAAATGGCCGAATACATATTTGGGTTTTGTCCCTTTTTAGAACAGTTGTGTAAATGGGTTTGTCCAAATTTTGGAATTGAATTCAAAAGTGCAACTCAAAATTCCCTCAAATTCAAAGTTTCTAGTTTGAATTATTTCTTGGGCTCAGCCCAGCCCATTCCCCTGCCTCCCCCTGGCCCGGCCCAGAGCGGCCCATGCCACCCTGCTCACCCTGCCTGTGCCCAGAGCGCTCCGTGTGCACTCTCGACCCGCGCTCACCATGTCCGCCGCCTCGCTAGCACCCGCCTGCCGCCGCTCTCGCGCCATGCGCGTCTGCACCTCGCCCGAACCCCTCGTCCCCCTTCTCTCCTTATCGTGTGCTTGACCACCATTGCATTGTCATCATGTCAAGACGTCGAAATCAAGCGCCGCCATGCAGCAAGCATGGTGATCGCGCGCGCTTTCAACGACCACTTCCACGACTTTATAAAGCCAGGCTAGCCCTCATCCTTGCCCCCCTCCTCGCCATTCTCCTCTCCCTCTATGTCGCCAAGCTCAACCGAAAGGGGGTGAGCCCCGTTTCGGCCGTCGCGCCGTCGTCACCATTTTCGTCACCTCCAGTGAGCCCTCCCCTAGCCACCCGTGTCACTGCGTGTTCTGAAGCTTGACAAACTTCCCCCCCCCACCCCCCCCACCACTTGATTTCCCCTTTTGTCCATAGGAAACCGCCAGCACCATCGTCTTCCTCGATCCCGGCCAACCTCGCCAATTTCACCGTCGCATCGTCTCCGGTGAGCCTCCCCTTGATTCCTCCCTCTCTGCTCACCTCCTCGTATCCATGGTGCTCCCCCGACCACTCATGGTGCCCCTCTTCTCTTAGGTCCCCGCTGCCGCGTGAAGCTCCTTGCGTCGCCTCGGAGTAACGTGGCTAGCCACCCTCTGACCACCTCTGTCCTCTCTCTTCACTCTGATGAGTTCCCTGTACCTTGTGGATGCTCTTACGCTCGCTAGTTTCTTAAGGGAGTCGTCAGGCCATCGTAGTCACTAGAGCCCGTAGAACCGCCGCCGCTCTTCAACGTTGCGCTGCCGCTACCGACCATCCTTCCCTCCTCACCGCCGATACCCATAGAATCGCCCGAGCCATGAGGTCCCATTTTGGCTTTTATCAGCTGCCCCCGTGGTCCGGCTCGCCGGTGACTAGCGTGGCAAGGAGCGCCCTAAAGCTCCTCTGCCCTGGTCGGAAGCGGGCAAGGACTATAGTTGATGTTTAAAGCCGAATCTAGGTCATTAGGGCAAAGCAATGATTAGGAGCTGGTTTAATTAATGTTGTGTTAGACTGACATGTGGGTCCGAGAATAGTTAATGAGGGGTATTTAAAACCGAGTTTTCGTTGTGAGTTAATGACACGCGGGCCCAGTGCATTAAGTGCACAGTGTGCCCACCTCGTGGACCAGCACTGTGCATGTGGACGTTTGGTCTATGCACTATTTGCGTGGACCAAGCCTATGACAACAGGGCCCCATCTGTCAGTGAATAGTTTTTATTTATAAAAACAATTAGAACAAAAATTAAATCACTATCCAGTGAGCCCCACTTATCAGTGCGAGAATTTCTCCCTCCTCTCTTTATTTCTGGATTTAATCCAAATTCAAACTTTAGAGAGCCCGTTCTCGCTCCTTTTAGCTCCAAATTTGATGCAATTTGTTTCTAAAATTTTATAAATTCAAGATATATCTGTTGGTAGTAGTTTTGTTCAATTTGGAGTTCATTTGATTTTTCATTTGTATTTATTTTCTATGCTTGTTTGTTTGTTCGTTTTCCGGTGCGATCGTCCGAGTAGAGTATGAGGACACAGAAGACTCCCAGTTCGAGCAAGTGCAAGACTTCCAAGACCCACCTACTTTTGAGCGAGGAGAGTCAACATTTGATCATATTGAACCTACATTTGTGCAAATTTATATTCATTTAAATTATTAAATTGCATGCTTAATTCATTATGCAAATGTATGTCAAATTTCAAGGTAGATATATGCCGACTTGATACTTTAGTATTATCATACCATCCCTTGAAATTTGAATCATGTGATCCTTGTCACCCTAGCTAATTTATTGGTAAATTTACTAGCTATTGGTCGTACTTAAACGTCATGCTAGTCTTGCTTAAATATCAGGACATTAATTGTCCTAATCATCATCTTTTAATCATGAAACTTATTTTGGGCAGTCATTGGAGGGAAATGACCGATATATTTGAGATAACTTAATTTTATACTTCTCAAAACCCTAACAATCTGATGTTACCACATCTGGGCGGATGGTATGTTGGTTGGTGCAGATGTCGCACAAGAAATGTTAGTATGTGGTATGCACCGCCCTCATAACTTTAAGGACTAAATCCTGTGATGACCTCCTAATGTAAAACAGTGTAACTACAAGTCTATAATGGTGTCAACCTGGCTAAATAATTTGTATCCACCAGTGCGGGTTCCACCATTAGAGTGACCCACAAGTCGTGTCACTGGTTGTAAGCCATCATAGACACGGGTCATGTCGCTGGTGTAGGCCGTCGTATGGCGTGAGAGTGGGTCTGGGTGTGGTAGACGTAATCACCCTCAGATGAAACCTTAGCGGGTGTAGCTTACACTAGGGGATGCGTTGTAAAGGCCTTGTGTAATCTCCTTGATTTACATGTCTAAGAAAACGTGTGAAATACCACAAGCTGATTATCTCTTGTGGGTAAAGTGTACAGTCTCTGCAGAGTATCAACTGTTCGAACAGTCGTGCCTATGGTCAAGGGCGGGCATGAGAACTTGCTCGAGTTAGTTTCTATTTTTTTACAAACCTTTGTGGGTAGGATGAAAGCTCGTCGGGTGGATATAACCCTGATTTTAGATTTTTCCTGGGTGAGTGTAACCCAGTGTTGTTAAGCTAGGTGGATGTAACTCTAGTAATCAAAATGAAGCATATGGTGGATGGAACCATGTAACATGTGGATGGAACTTGCACCGTTATAAATATTGCACACCTTTACTCTTTTTAATAAAATATGGTTTGGTTAAAATAGTAAGTCATAGGAATTTCTAAATACTGTAATTAAAAATGTTGCCTTTAGCAAATAAACGAACTCGAGCCATCCTTATTAAACCTTGCATGTATAACTATTGCATTCTGTGTGTTGGCTCGCGGAGCACTGTTGCTTGTGCTCACTCTCGCTTCTCAAATCCCTCAGAGCCCGTGGACCAAGGACACTACGCATATTATGAAGATCTAGAACTTGATGGCAAAGAAGGCGGAGGAGATTAGATTAGGCTCTAGTAGTCTAGGTCTCACCCCAGTCACGCTGGCTAAGTTGGTGCCTGCGTGGACCAATATTATCCAAGTCTTTGGGTAATATCGGTCGTACACATGTTAGCCTAGTCACTTGCCTGTAACGAGATGTGACTTTCCCCTTTTACTTCCGTTACCGCTTTCGCTCATTACCGCTTTCGCTTTTA
The DNA here is from genome assembly GCA_036346405.1 of Phyllostachys edulis. Lineage (NCBI taxonomy): Eukaryota > Viridiplantae > Streptophyta > Magnoliopsida > Poales > Poaceae > Phyllostachys > Phyllostachys edulis. Next base: position 74,922,929 of record CM070561.1, read on the forward strand.
TGTAATGTATCCTTTTGGCCTGATTGGCCATATTGTAAAACTTGACCCGATACGGTCTATGTGAACTCTAATATTTTGTAATTAATGTATGGTATGATTTATGTCTTGTATGAACTGATTCAGTCATGTATCTATGAGCACTATCTACTGATCTAGGGAATAGTACAATGGATTCACAGAGGATTACAGATTGGCTAAATTCGGGTCCAACAAGTTGCTTTCTTCTCAACTCTCGAGTTAAGAGAACTTGCATTGAATGAGAGAAGCTCGATGCTATGTGCGCAAATGTGAAGAAAAAAATTCCTCAGGAATTTGCATCAGCCCCTTTAAAATTTCAAGTTTTAACACAAAACGACTTGGAAGGAAAAAAAATCTTACGTCACTTGGGCACTTGGGTTCAATCTATCCTTGGCCAGCCTTTTTGCCCTAAGTCAAAACCAAGTTTAGGATTAGATTGGGCCAGGGGCGTAGCCAGCTTATGGCCAAGTCTCGGGCCAGCCTGCTAGAGATTAAACCTGGGCCTCTTTTAACATGGTGTAGCTGGCCCATTCTCAACAATATCACATGGTATTTTTAACCTGGGCCTCGGGCCGTTGCCCTAGAGGCCCGAGGCCCAGATCCGCCACTGGATTGGGCAATTGGACTTGTGTTTTCTAGCATAGTGTCGGGACCCTGGATCTCCGGATCCAAGACCCTCTGTGTATATCTGCACTATTCCTTGGATCAGTAGCTAGTGCACACAGTTGCAACATTGGTGCATCAAAAACCGTACACCAAACTATAGATGAAGCAGACAAATTAATATTTAATAGCAAAAGGATCTTATGGCCAAGTCTTGCAAAGATTGCCACGCAGGGCTGAAGATAACAGAGTAAACCTGCAGCGGAAAATAAACAAACTCGTGGAAGCCATCCGACATGGCCACAGGCAATCGAGTGGAGAACGCATCCTAGTTCGTATGGTCTTCAAAGTATTCCTCATCTTAGATTTCCTTAATTCCTTGGTTCTTCTTCAGCGACTGATCAACCAAAGGGCAAAAAGCCGTGAGTATTTTGAATGTACTCAGCAAGTCATAAGAAATGTATGCAAATAGTATTCATGCAAGGCTTGACAAGGATAGCTTTATGGTTATTTTGCAGAAAGCAGTATTGACAGTAAATACAATAATTAGATTGAAAAACATAATTTAAAAGATTAATACATAAGTAATCCAGTTTCTTAGAAACAAATAGTGAACACTATGTTCAATTCCCAATCATCAATCAATATCAACTACACAGATCCATCCAACCCATTCCAACTTTTCAAGAAAATCTACCCCTTGCGTGAAATCACCAGGCATGCCCATAACCGGGGACACGGCTATTCGAATAGTTTTACACTCTGCAAAGGTTGTACATCTTTTCCTACAAGACATGATTTCTCTAGTTTGTTTGGCATCCGTCGATACCACTGCTCACTACCTTAGGTAAGCAGTATAGAGCACGTGACAAGGCTTTTACAAAGTTCTGTTTTAACTCGGTTCTGCTCGCTATGGGGTTACCATTACGGGCCTCCTCTTGCGCTGTTCCCAACCAAAACAGAGCCAAACCAAAATATTGCTAATTAGTCGGCCAGGTCTATCCCAGTCTAGACATGTGGTTGTACGATATGGCCCAGATCAATGGTTCAAGGTTAAGTCCTTAGTTGGGTACTCAGACGAGACTTTCCGCATTCCAAATGTGCTTACGCACCCACCTTTTCCACCACCCACTCGTCCGAGCATGAATCATTTGCAGTTCAACCCGGCCAAATGACCACCCTAGTCATGGCACAACATCTTTTACTAATAGTGGCTCCGCCACAGTTCCATATTTCCTTTAGTCAAATTCAATCATTCTTTGAGTATGTGATCATGAATCTATCGTATAACTAAAGCATTGGCTAAGCATAATACGATACCCAGGTTGGTAGTACAATCATGTCCAACTAGTAATTAACCATCATATGGTGTCCAAGGATTTATGTCATTCAAGGATACATGTCATTCACAATTTATCAAGGAGATATAATGGCAATTAGGTAATTAACTAATTCCCGAAACCATTTATTATAAAATTAGCAATGCATGTTCATATCAAACAATATACTTTTATAATTTTGGTTCAACATGATCAAAGGTTTATGACTTGCCTTCGTTGAAGAGTTGATGTGCTTCGGTCGTCGGGTCCACGAATTTGTCCGAAACACCGGAATCTATACATGTGAACAAGGCTAAATAAATAAAATAACTCCAAATAAAATTCAAATAAATACCAAATAAATACTAATAGGAAGATAATGAATTTAGATGAATTTATAAATTTGAATCACTCGAATCGGAGTCTGAATGAGGAAGTTATGGCCTTCGGAAGTTTGAAATAGCATAAAATGATGAAATATGGATTTTCCTGATTTCCTGATTTATTTTTCTAAAGGAAAATCGAGAAAAGCCAATTGGGCTTGCTGACGGGGTGACCACATCGGCAGAGGGCTAACGTGGCCGCTGACGGGGTGCCACGGTGGCAGGTCTCACGTCGGCCTGACGGCGGCATGCGCGACGAGGTTGTCTGGCGGTGCGGCTTCTGCGGCAAGGCTTGTCGTGGCGAGCCCGACACGGGAGGCAAAGCGAAGAGGAGAGCGTGGCGGAGCTGGTGCACGCGGTCTTGAGGACGCGCGGCAAGGGATGCCGCGCGGCGAAGACGCGGCGGCTCGGGCGGCAATGGGTTCCGGTGGCCTCCGGCAGAGCGAGCCTTGACCAAAGGCGCCATGACGATCTTGATGCCAAAGAAGAAGGTCGGAGTGAAGCTTCGGCGGCGGTTGGAGCTCAAAATCTGGCGAGCTTCGGAGGAGAGAGGGGACGTGAGGTGAGGGGAAAGAGAGAGGAGAGGGAGAGGCACATGAGGCGCGCTTTTATAGGCGGCGGGGATGAGCGGAGGGGCGGCTCAACGGGCAGGAGCGCACGCGGGCTCTGCCGGAGTTGTGTGCTCTGCGGATTCCGCGCGGAGGGGACTACACGGGGGGAGCGTGGTGGCAGCGGGTGCGGCGGAGCACGCCACATTGAATGCGCGCGCCAGAGGCGACTGCAGCAACGGGAGGGAGGGAGGCCAGCCGGCGCAAAACGCGCGCACGTGCGCGGCTCTAACGTGAGTGGTGTGGCGATGGCGTGCCGAGGAAGACGAATAGGGCGAGGGCGGCGGTGGCTGATAGGCGGGACCCACCGGTCAGCGAGACGAGGGGCGGAATGGGGAAAAGCGCGGAGGATGCGAGCCGTTCGATTTAGATCGAACGATCACAAGGATCGGGTGGCGCGGCGCTTCGATAGTCGTCCGATTTAGATCGGACGGCCTTCGAGGAAGGGGAAGGCGCTATGAAAGCGGGTTTGTGTTTTGGTCGAAAATAAACGAGAAAGAAAGGGGAAGAAATTCGGCCCAAAGTGAATAGGAGGGATTTTAAAGGATTTTCGAATTTAGAAAATACCGGAAAAGCAAAAACCTTTTTAGAAAGTAACTAAAGCCATCCAAAAATTCAAGAAAACTCACAGAAATCTCTTGAATTATTTAGAACTTAGTAAAAATATTTTCAGCTTAACTTTTGCTTTTAATTTTTACAAATAATTATTTTTAGCTTAGGGCAAAAGGAAAAACCAATTTTAAAATCCAACAAAACTCAATTAAACCAACTTGAATTAGTTGAAGTTTTAATTAATTCAAATTAAATTACTTTTAAAATTCTAAATTACAAATTAAGCTTTAACGAATTAATAAAACCAAATGGTTAATTTTTTAAGTTTCAAAATTTTCGAAATCTCAGGAAATTTGGGATGTTACACATAGAAACGTTCAATCATCCTTGGCCAGCCCAACTTCCTCTTCCAAGCCACAGGCTAGGCCTAGACCTGCCAGTCTAGATCAAATAATCTTACAAAGCTGTTCTCCCCTTTTATGCGTGAGCTGAGTCCAACATGACCTAAGTGCGGAGGTGAGGTTAATTGTGTCCAATTCCAACCGCTTAGGCACTACAGTACCCAAGAATACAGTAAAATCACCACAATGTATTTTGCTACAGTGGACATTTCATTGATTCAGCAGTATTTTGCTATAGTGCTATTGGCGCTCAATGTTCATGCAAGCTGAATTCACTGTTGAAGCAACGATTCTTTGCAGCACAACGGAGAATCCAGATCCCTAGATCAAGCGCTACAGTGCCAAGAATACAGTAAAATCACCGCAGTGTATTTTGCTACAGCGGACATTTCATTGATTCAGCAGTATTTTGCTACAGTACTATCGCCACTCAATGTTCATGCAGGCTGAATTCACTATTCAAACAACGATTCTCTGCGGCACATCGGAGAATCCAGATCCCTTTTCTAGTACTACTACAAAAGTAAGGCGCCGTTCAGAATGCGGGAATATTTTTCGATTCCAGCGAGAATTGAACTGTTTAATGTGAAATTCACTGCAAAACTCCTGTGAAATTCTGGTGTTCCAAACGGAGGCTAGCAAAACAATAATCAATCACGGTCGCGATACACAGTGGTAGATGCAGCACTAAATCTTAGCTATAGCGACATCTACCACTACTACTATCAATATTAAAACAAGCATACGTAGCCACGTAAGCAAAGATAGAATCACACTAGGAGAACATTGAGGGGGTGTTTGGGACGGCTTCGGCTTTTCGCCTGAAAAAGCCGGAAGCCGTCCCAAACAGGGGGATTTTCCACCGATTTTTTCGGAAGCTGAAAGCCGTGTTTAATGTGAGAAAGCCAAAAGCCGAAAACCGCCACGGGGCAGCTTCCCACGGCTTTCCACCACCCCCCTTTCACATTTACCCCTCAAGTTCACAAGTATTTACCCGCTTTTTCCATCATATAAAACCCCCACCCAACCAAACCCTAACCCCCACACCCCTACCTCTTCCTTCCATGCGGCGCTGCCGCCCCTCCTCCTCCCACGCTGGCCCCCACCTCCTCCCGCGCTAGCGTCACCACCCCTCCTCCTCCCACTCGCCACTGGCACTTCTCCCCACGCGGAACTACCCCTCCTCCTCCTCCTGCGTCACCCCTCCCTCTTCCTCCCAAGTGGCTCCACTGCCCCTCCTCCCCCCGCGCCGGCCCCCATCTCCTCCCGCGCTGACGTCACCGCTCCTCCTCCTCCCCCACTTGCCACCGCCCCTCCTCCTCCCCACGCGGCGCTGCCCCTCCCATTCCCCACTCCATTCGCCCAGGCCGCGTGCTCGGGCCCCAACCCTAGTGCCCACTTGGCCAGGTGCCCACGCCGCCCTCGCCTGTCGCCTCCCGCCGCACCTCACCTCCCCTCTCATACTGTCTGGGCGCCGCCGCCTCCCTCCTCTAAGTGTTGAGCAGGTGGCATCAGCCATAAAGATTGTCTTGAAATCATGTTAGGCAAACTTGGTTGTCAAACTTGATATGCAAAATATAGAAGCTCTGCACATGGGAATATCTACTGACTCTGTGCAGCTGTCAATTTTGAATCATCCAAAAATAAAGTTAAAATCTGAGGTATGAACAAAGCTCTGCGTTTGATATGTTGTGACATCACTATCTCTGTGATCATATTTATTGTGCATCATCTTTACAGCATGTTCGCGTCATCGATAAAGCCAAGTTGAGAATATATCCAGCTGGAACAGATATGTGTAAACTTCAATATGAGCTGCATAAACTCAAATCCATGCTTCCAAAAGTGATTGTGAAGGTGAACAAGATGTGCAATGTTAGATTTTCTGCCATTAGGATGCTATCTCTGACCTTTCTACTAACCAATTCAGGGCATGCCAACTGTTGAAAGAGCTATTATCATCAAAACTGGTGACAGATACAACTTGTTGGTTGAAGGGCAAGAGTTCCTATTTATCTGTAGCTTCAGCAGCATGAACTTTCTAGTTTTAGAGAGCTTTTTAGCCTTTAATATTGGTGTATTAAACAATTTTAGTGAATAACTAGAATTGCAGGGCCTTGGAACTGTTTATATTGTATAAGCCTTACTGTGACTTCCGCAGTATTTGTCTGACATGATATATGCTAATTAAAGAAAAATTTAATTACAGAACAAACCTCTCGGCAGTAATGGGTATTCCGTACTCCCGGGTCGATGCTATGAAAACAATAAGTAATCACATCATGGAAGTGAACCGAACACTTGGGATTGAAGCTGCAAGAGGTCTATTATTGATGAAATTCAGTATACGATGAAAAGTCATGGTATGCATAGATAGTATTGTCTGTGGCAGATCTATGATTTAATCATGCCTTGGACTAAATTCTAATGGACTAATATCTTAAAACTAACGCTAATTTCTACACACACTAGGATATAACAAAAAATAAGCCATAAATGCTTCATTAACATGAAACTTCAGAAAAAAATGCTTCAACATAAAATATAATAAGAAAAACATGATAAAACACAAATAATATAGCATCTTAGAGATACAAATTGAGTACCTAAATAATGAAGATTTTATTTGTAACCTAGCACACCATTTCTTCATCATCTAGGATTGGTTGGATTGTTATGTTTGTATTGAAAAATAAGATGACAATGTCTTGCTCCTCTTCATTTTTATTTTGTATCTCTGGTTCCTAAATAACTACTGAGCAGTATAAGACTAACTATCAACCAAACAGTCCAAACTACCAAAGCAGTATAAGACTTCAAGCAACTAGTCTACACTGAGCTGTCTTATTGAGTCATTTCCACATAAATGCAAGATTTAAGAAGACAAGAAGGCAGAAGCCAAGAGGCAAACTACTTCAACTCTTCTCTTCAAGTCTGCCTGCATGGCTGCACCTTATTACCTGAGGTCGAGCGTGTGAGCAGTGAGCACCTCCAGGCACCAGGCTCTAGTGGCGGACGGGTGCAACGGGCGCGACGTCAATGAGGGAGCAGCGCCGGCCGCTGGGCGTGGAGCCGTGAAGGGAGGGTGCGGTTGCGGCGCCGAGCGTGAGGGAGGGCACGAACGCGGAGGGAGTCGAGAGGGGCGGTGGGCGGGCGAGGTCGCCAGGGCGCCTAGCCGCCGAGGGCGTGGAGGCTTGGAGCTGGAGCAGATTAGGTCTGCTAGTGCTACTCTGCTCTCTATTGGAGGCGCTGGGAGGACGGAGAGCCCGACTGAATGGGAAACACATCCTCTACCATTACACAATAATGTCACGGGTGAACAGTACCGTGACATTGCGTAGATCTGAGCCGTCGGATCGGGAAAGAAGGGTTGAGATCAAGTGCTGCAGTAATGCTACATTACTCATGAACAGTACCCATGTTATAGTATTTTTGCTACAGTGATTGCTACATTGTCTGGGAACAGTACATGCCTCGATCTCAGCCTCTCTTTTCGATCCGACGGCCCGTACGCAATGTCATGGTACTGTTCACCCATGTCATTACTGTGTAATGGTAGAGGATACATTTCCGACTGAATGCTGGCTAGTGGCTGCGCTGGGAGGACGGAGAGGGAGGCGTGGGCCGGCTGAGCCTCGGGCTGCCACTGCAATTTTTTTGTTGGAGCCTGTATCTCAATTTTGTTTGCACTGCTATTTTTATTGGGCCTTGGGCTACAGCCTACCCTGTTCGAGACCCAGATCCGGCCTTGAGTACTGTAATGCTAATGAGTCAGGACTAGGGCAAACTGCTTCCTCTCTACTCTAGAATTAGATTGTTTTCCCAGTTGAGTTGACTGGGCATTTCTGCGTGCTAGAATTAAAAGCTCAGATGCAAACTACTACTAATGCTTACTTCCTTACTTGATATTTTAGTTCTACGAAAAAAAAGTGCACTCACCACTGTTTTAGTGTTCAATGCGATGTTTTAACCTGAATATTTCCGTATCCCTCAGGTCTGCCATGGAGTTCAGATGCCGGTTCTGTCCGTGGGGAAGAAGAAGCAGGACTACCGTTACAATGAGCTGCTTCAGCATGCCGTTGGGGTGGGCGCATCCAACCGCGCTGCAAAGGTGAAGACAAACCACCAGACCTGGCCGATCTTCTCAAGATCGACTATGTTGATGCAGCAGGCTCATTGCCATCGCGACAAATTGTTGCACCGAGTAATCCTCCAAGCCAATGCAAGATCAGGAATTGTTTGTTTGGCCCTGGATGGGTATCCTCGCAAATGTTCCAGCTGAGCAAACGGAGGGGGGTGGAGCCATTCTGATGCAGCAGCTAGCTGAGTTTCAATCCCTTGCAATTTAATGTTCAATCCCTTGCAATTTAATGTTGTGTACTGTTTCTATGAATACATGAATGTTACGTACTGTTTCTACGATGGTTTACTCTGGTATACACCTAAACAATGGTTTGCACTTGATACTCTTCCTCTTGGTATACACCTAAACAAATGCGTTAACCGTCATCCGTTGTGGTAGTCGTCGTAAATTACAGTTAATTATCGTTAATTGCGGTAATTGTTGTTAATTACAATAATTCTCGTGAACTACGTTAGTTGTCGTGAATTGCGTTAGTTGTCGTTAATTATGATAAATTGTTAATTGTCGTTAAATATTGTTAATTGTCATTAAACGGTATCAAACAAGTCATTAACTTGCCTCAGGGGTATTTCAGATATTTTTCATCTCAGAAGCTGCAGTCAACCTACCGAAAAGCTAGACAGCGAAACACCAAACCTCTTCAGCTCAGTCATTCAGTCCTGTAGTCTAGCTGAAAGCTGCTTTTTAGAAAAGCTACAGCCGTACCAAACAGCCCTGAAATGATTCAAAAACTCCGACCCGCCTACTGTTAGCAAGTAAAGTAGCAATTAGCAAATGGACTTAGAGGCGCACTCGGTGGCTCGGCCGCCCACAACCTCCGCCGTGCGCCGCTCCCAGCCTCCTCCGCCGGTCGCGGGCCCCAGTTGCCGCGTCCCCCACCGACCCCATAGTGGCGGCGCCGCCCTTGATGACGACAGAGGTACAGAATCCTTGTGGCTTGGCTGTTTGTTGAGCAGTGAGTGGCGGCCGACTGTTCCACTAAACCATATACAATGAATGCCACGGTAAAGCTAGCAAGTGAGCCATCTAGTATAAGTGCCTCCTACAGGGCTAGGTTACAGATGGCCCTGATCCACACATTCTGCCCACTGCAAAGACTGATTGTCCAGGCCTCCAGGGGAGGCGCTTATGGCTCATCGCCTTGTAATAGTGAACGCCAAAGCTCCTAGCCTAAAATTAAAAAAAGATTGATTCTCTTTCCACGAGATAAAGACAATCATCTGACGCCCTGTTTAGAACAAAAGATGTTCATCGAAAATACGGAGAGAGATTGATGGCTGTGTCCTGCTATGAAATTCTGCGTACCAAACAGGCGTGGGTAGATTCACAAGGTAATCTCAGCGCTAATGTATATCATCATGTGGGTTATTAAGTGTCTGTTTGGATGAGTGAATGGAGTGATCTTTTTTTTGTGGTAGATCTAGCTGGTTCAGTTGTTTTTATGGGAAAAATTGCTAGATCCCACTTTTATCGTGCTTCTGCATATCCAAGATAGCTCAAGTATTGCAATGCTCATGCTTGCTGTGCTTAGTTTTTCTCAAGTGTTGACAATTTAATTTTCCTTTTTTACTGAACTATCAGCACCCTTGGCTCAACCGGGTGTTAGCTCTAGCTTGACTTGTCTGCTTTAGACATTATGGATTTATTTTAGGTTGGGCCAAACATATGTAATTCAGAACACAAGAAGTCGTTTGGACTGAAGAAATTCTAGCGAATGGAAAAAACACTTCTTGGATTTATAAGATGTAGCACCGATAATAATCTGACTTCTAGAAGATTTATGTATGTTAACAAATAATAAGCTATTGTCATCTTCAAGACCCAAAAAATTCTGTTCATTACTTGAGAAAGCTACTGATAACCAATACCATTCAATATTTTGTTTTGCCATGCTTCTATTTTGCAATATGAGCATCTGTTTTAGTTGGTGGCCTCAACTAGCCACACTTGTCATTGATGTACCACCACAAAAATGAGCCAAAACTGCTCACTGCCTTGATTAGTAATTGCTAGCTGAAATTTGGATTAAATGCTCACTGCCTTGATTAGTAATTGCTAGCTGAAATTTGGATTAATTGCACGCTGCCTTGAGTAGTATACACTGCCTTGTGTACTGAAATGTTCGCATTTTTTTTGTAGTCATTAGTGTTTATTATATATGGCACACATGAATTGTAGATGGACAAGAGGAAGCTTAAAAGGAGAAAGATGTTGCTTATTGGTGCTGCTACATATGTGGTTGCTTGATGGATTTGTTTGTATGGTCTAAACTAAGGAATAGGAGAGACCGTATTACCTATGGCCCAATCGAGGAAAGTGATAGGATTAGAATTGATCATTTGAATAATAAAATTTGGAAGAATGAAACAACCCGGGCCAACATAATTAGGCTGAAGAGAGTTCCCTTCTTTCGGTTGTGTGAAGTTTTGAGAGAGCGTTTTTTGCTCCGTAACACTATACATGCATGTGTTGGGGAGTAAGTTGCCATATTCCTGAACACAATTGGCCATGATAGATCTCCCCGGATTTGAGGAAGCACATCTCACTCACTACTATGCTCATTTGTGTGAGAATGTTTCTCCTGCCCAGGCTTTCAACAAGTTGAGCTTCCTAAACAAGATTATTTGGGTTGCTAGGTACATTGTAACAATAATCTCTGAGCTACCATTGTTAGATTGGAGTATGACTTATTTTGCTACCAACAAAAAAACCTATTGAGGAGTAAACCTATCTATGTGGTTGTAAATCTATTTATGTGGCTGAAGTATGACTTATTCATGTGTTTGAACTAGTATGATAGTGCCGACGTGATGGTAAGGCTTAGACTCTTATGGTTATGGTAGTGGATGATATATCTAGTTGATTGATTGCTTGGGGCCTTTCTTGTGCTGCCTTATTGAAGAATATTTCATTCTATGCTTTGGTATTCCAGAACAAGTGTAATTTTTTTTCTTGGTGGCAGATTTTGTTGCAGTCTTCTTGCAGCTACTTATGTGGAACTCCAGAATGTATCATAGTCCACTGAACAGTGGTATTGAAAGGCTATGAGTTTGCTTGTAAAATAGAATAACGTTTGCGGCACTTGCCAAGACATGAGAACTAGTAAGTTTCATTATAATTGTATGTTTTGAAGTGAGCGGTAGTCCTCTCCATATCATGACTTTTTTTGTGTGTGTGTATACGATGCTTGTGGTTCTGTGATTCCACTAGATCTTCATATTATCTTCACCATCATTTTAGCAATCCTATAACTTCTGTGTATGTGCCTGGGCCCTGGAAGATCTGAAACACCATAGCATTTCCAGGTTGGTAAGGTATATCCAAACAAAAAATTAAATAGCTTTCATGCCATGAAAATCTATAAAAATTGTGAACTGGGTCTTGCGGACATTTTTGCCCAAAGAGCTTATACAGTGGATTCAATACAACTGAAGTCAAGTGACCATCTCAGCATCGTCTCTTATGTCACTGGACGTTGATCTTGAAGCCTCTTTGTCATTGCCTTGTCAATTGTCGTCCCCACACTACGTGCTAAATTATTTCATGTTAGACATGCTTCCAATTATACTATTTCTATAAAATTTCCATGCTCCAAATATATTTCGCTTTAGTTTTGAGCACACGAATTAAGGAGCAAGACAATGACTTCAATGGCACAATTACATATAGAACATTCCATTGAAAGGCTTGCATTTGAAGAATTTCATTCTAACATATGTGGGTGGTAAACTCACCATCTCAATGAGAAGGTTACCACAACACACTTCATTCTTCAAACTAAACAACAGCTTGAACCATTCACGACCATCTTATCCAACCAACAAAACACATTCGTGTATCATCCTATACAACTAACCAAACAGACTGCTTGTATCATCCCATCCAGGACAATCTCATCCTACTTATACCATCTCATTCCATTTAACATCATCTCAGCAACTAAACGCACCCTAAGTCTTGTATGAGCCAACAATAAAATGGCATGGTACATGGCAAAAGTTTGCAACCAACTGTGAACGAAACCAGGTATGAAATATCCCACATTTTCCAGTCTAGAGAGTTCCTGTGACGAACAATTCAGAGCCTCATTACATCATGTTCCAGAATCCAGTGACAACAAGGGCCCTTTAAGAATCCCCAAATCCCCAAATGCGCACCATAGGGCACCTCCTCCAAGTGATAAATACAACAGCTCAAAAAGTTTATTGCGAGTCCAAAACGAACAAGGGAATGTCATATCAGAAGTTTCAACGTCCAAAATTGGCGCAGTAATTCACCTCACAGGCTGCTGGTTGTAGTGGTTCTTCTCTTTCTTCTTCGCTGCCGCAAGCCTTGCGCTCCTTGCTGCCGCCTCAGATGTGGCGATCTTTGCTGCTGCGTCCATCTCTTTGCTCGATTTCTTTTTCTTCATTGATGCTACCTTCTTTACGCGCTCCTTGACATTCACTGAAGCAGCATCTTCATCAGGTTCTGCACCAGCAGCCTCATCCACCCCGTCGTTCTGTTCCTGTGTGTCTTTCACCTCTGACTTGTCTTTCTTAGCTTTCTTCTTCTTTGAGCTCTTGCTTTCTGAAGGAACAGGCGCATCTTCCTTTTTCTCTCCATCAGCAGCTTGATCTGCACCTTTCTTGCCTGCAAAATATGTACAACACGATGCTAAAACTTTTGAAATCACAATGTTCAGCCCTCACAAAAGAAGTCATAAAATTTGAACAAACACACTAACTACCAATGCAGACACAGATTGAGTTTGGTTCAATTTTCGCGGAATGTTTTTTTTCCAGAATAATATAGTGGAGAAAGAAAAGAACATTTTAGAACTTACCGTTTGTTTCATCTTGAGTGGCATAGCTTGATTTGTCAGAAATTCCCAACTCAGCCAAAACAGCATCAAGCTCTGCCAGTCCCTTTTTCTTCAACTCCTTCTTGGAGAGCTGTCTTTCAGTATCTTTAGGTGGTGCAGGTGGAGCTACAGCTTTCTTCGCTGCTGGTTCAGCAGGGACATCATCTTCTCCTATATGTTCAGGTTCATCCTCAGCATCATCAATCTCATCATCAAGGCCATCGTCTTCACTCTCAATTTCCTGCAGCATGTGGGAGGCATCCAGAGAGTTAACAGTACAGAATATACAGGCACCAAACATGCTGTATTATACTAAGAATGAAATGACATTTCTTTAGAGTAAATGTTTTGTTTGATACCACTCGATTTTACCTGCAAATTACTACATCAAAAGCTAACACAAAAATAATGGAAGTAGGACTTTTGCAAGCAATAGGTATGGCTCATAAATCCACAATAACATGCCGCCAAATTCAGGTTTCCACAAAGTATGGTCTACTACATTGTCTTCCTACGATGCTCTAAGTCTCAACACTTACATAACATCTTACACAAGAAAAAACAATCCAAGCATTCAGAACCAACAGAATTAAAACTCAAATGCAGATGCACGATGCCATTCACAACAAAAGTCTAGTAACAATATGTAAGTGAGCATATGGTTCAACATTGTAAGTGAGCCACATGTCTTGTAACAATATGTGTGTGCAGTTTTTTTCCCCCAGCCCCGTTTTCTTTTGGTTAATGGCAGGCAGCACACTAGCCAGATTTCTGGAGCGACTAAAATGGCAAAAAGAAGGCCAAATCTGGAAAAATGGAGGTATATTCTAAGCATGAATATGGCTAGATGCTTCTTGTCAATCAACAAACTAAAAAGAACATATGCGTCTTAAAAGTACATTTCATCAAAAATAGGAAGGTGCTAGTAATGCCAGCCCCCCAATCTATCTGGAACTTCAATCTGACTGCCCAAGGACATTGACATCGATATTGTTCCATATGAGCACAAGTACCCAATTCTCAGAACGCAGTCAAGATTTTTCTACTTAATTATTCGCATTATTGTTTTGCCTAGTTCCATACAAGTACATATTAACTTATGTCACCAAGCTACGACTTATAACCGAATGAATTGCTACTAAAGGAATGACCAAATGGGGTCAGTGCACATACTCCATCCGCACCACCAAAAAATCAATTAATTAGAGCTATACTATATCCTCGCACATCAGACACCAGTTAAACCAAATACCTTTATTTGCCTGTCACGTAAGCTGCAAATTCAAGCCTTTATAGGGTATGTATGACGATCGCAAAATATTCGAGTAACGGATAGAAAGAGTAATCACATTATCATGCAACAATAAAATTGCCGTATCGTTCATTTACTTTGCTACCTGCGATGCACTACGTGAAGCTGCTAACCGTATTCATGACACAACCCAGACACCATACTAAGATTGGCTCCTGCAGGGCAATTCCTGTCCTAACGACTCCAAGACCACATGTCCACAAAACATCATGCCATGCATACAACACACACATAAACAGGCATAAACAAATGGGAGCCTTGTCATGTCGAACTGCCATTGGATTACTCAGAGACAACACATACATGAACAGGCATAGAAGGGGATGATGAAAGAGGGCGGTGAGAGAAGCGAGGTGGACCTGTTCCAGGGCGGCGTGCTCCTTGTCGCCGTCGTCGTGGCCGGCGGCGGCGTCCTCCTGGGTCCCCCAGACGGGGCGCGGCGGCGCGGTGGTGGCGAAGTAGTCGTCGTCGTCGTCCTCCTCGACGTCGGCCCAGGACTTGGCGGTGAGCGGCGCGGGCGCCCAGAACACCTCGGGGCTCTGCTCCTTGCCCGCCGCCGCAGCCTGCTTCTTCGCCCCCGGCGCCGGTTTCTTCTTCTTCTTGAGCGTCTCGAGCGCCGCGAAGACGTTGCCGCTGCCGATCCTGACCTCCTCCGCGCCCGCGCCCCTCCTGCTCCCTACCCCAGCCATCGCCCCCCTCTCCCTCTCCCTCTCCCGCAACAGCACCGACCCCCCCAAAAAAAAAATCAGGTCTCGCCGCAAGACTACCTCACGTCCTTGTTGGGACTCCCCGATCTGCGCCAAGAACGCGAGATGAAGGCGCCCGCGGCTCGGATTGGAGAGGAAGGGAGCAAGCGAGAAACCAAGGATCGACCGAGGAACGAGTAAATGCGTCCTCTCCGCAGGGGAGGAGAGGGGAGGAAGGCGGTCTGCTATTTTGTGTTCGGTTCAGTGTAGCAGCGTGTACAGGCAGGCGTCTGTCCCTCTCTGAAATAGGATCTTGTAGCGTGTTCTCAACGTTGAGCACGGCATCGTGGGAAGCTTGTACCCAGACTGCTTCTTTCGTGTCCTATCGTCGACAGCTTCAGATCATTGTTCATTGCTTTTGTTCACATCGTTTACCTTCGCTCCCTGAGATTCCATTTCGAGACTTTCTGGCTCAAGTTTGCTGGGTTTCAAGACACTGCTAAAGCGGCTTGGCGTTGTGATACCGCCATCCGTGATCCGTTTCGCCGTTTGAACGCACTCTTCAAAGCCACATCCAAGGCCCTGCAAAGTTGAAGTCAGCGTCAATGTAGCAATGTGCGCCAGCAGATCCAGATGGCAAATGAACTCACCTGGCAGTTTGATCTGGTGGAAGAAAAACGGTTGCTTTCTTCCTGGGAACGTTGGTTCCGGTCGGCACTCAAGAAAAGGCTTCTTGGCCTTTGTTCTCTCGAGCGCACTATAGCTCGGCAGCGGTCGCGCATTCATTGGCTGAGGGAAGGAGACGCAAACACGTGTTTCTTCCACTTTCATGCCAACCACTATAAGCGTCGCAACTACATCTGCAAGCTCAATGTTGACGGGGACTGGATTGAGGGGCAATCCCAAATACAGGAGGCTTTCAACATGCATTTCGTCAACCTCATTGGGAAACCGGTCTCCCGTACACACACCTTGGACTTGGAGTTCCTCAACGTTCCTTCCGTCGACCTTTTAGCACTTGACGCCAACTTCTCTGAGCAAGAGGTTTAGGAAGCCATTAAATCCCTACCATCAGAAAGGGTGCCGGGACCAGACGGGTACACTAACAATTTCTACCAGCATTGTTGGGATTTCATAAAACCAGATGTGATGGCCGCTTTCCATAGCCTTGGTCGTTTGGCTGGGGGGAGTTTTGGGCTGCTCAACCAAGCCTTACTCACTCTCTCGCCTAAAGCGGACTCAAAGAAGCCCGTGATTTTCATCCTATAAGTTTGGTGCACAGTTTTGCTAAGTTGTTCTCTAAAGTCTTGGCCAGGAGACTAGCCCCACACCTTGCCAAGGTCGTGTCGCCTAACCAGTCCGCGTTTATCAAGTCAAGATCGATCCAAGACAACTTTCTTCTGGTGAGACAGTCCGCTCGCCTCCTACATCACCAGAAGAGAGCGGCTTTCCTATTAAAACTAGACATTACACAGGCTTTCGACTCACTGTCTTGGCCTTTCCTGTTGGAGGTCCTCACGCGCAAGGGGTTTGGGCCCAAATGGAGGGAATGGCTAAGCATCATGTTCAGATCAGTGTCCACTAGGGTTCTCATTAACAGCAACCCAGGTCGACCCATCTGGCATGGTCGGGGGCTACGCCAGGGAGACCCATTGTCGCCTTTGTTGTTCATCATAGCCATGGATGTGCTGAACAACCTCCTCACGGCGGCAGAATCTGCCTCCTTGCTCGGCCGGTCGTGATGAGCGACGAGGCATCCCAAGACCGGCTATCCTTTCTGTTGATGACGCGGTAGTTTTCCTTTCACCGGTCGCTTATGATCTACACATCACAAAGAAATCTTACAACTCTTCGGCGAGGCGTCGGGCTTGCATACAAACCTTGCCAAGAGTTCCATCTCGCCAATTCGGTGCAACTCGGAACAAAAGCAGCTCATTACCAATGAATTGTCATGTGCAGTTTCAGATTTCCCATGCAAATATCTTGGGCTGCCACTATCCTTGAGAAGACCTTCAAGGGCTGATTTTCAACCACTAATTGATAAGGTCGCAAATCGCCTACAAGCACAACAAGGGCATGATGTCCCAAGGAGGACGGCTGGTGCTAGTCAGGGCAGTGTTGACATCCATCCCAGTGTACAGTTTTATGGCCCTCGACCCACCCCTTGCAGTTATCAAAGAAATCGACAAAAGGAGAAGAGTCTTTCTTTGGAAAGACACAGATAACGTGTCAGGAGGTCATTGTCTTGTCGCTTGGTCGACCGTTTGCCGGGCCCTCCGATATGGAGGTTTGGGCATACACAACCTGCATGTTCTAGGCAAGACCCTTCGCCTGCGTTGGCTTTGGCTACAAAGGTCATGGCCGATAAGACCTTGGAAGGGCTTGCTAGCACAAGCTAGACGTGGTGAGGAAGATATGTTCAGTGCATCACTCACCGTGGAGCTTGGCAACGGTGCCAACACCTTGTTCTGGTCGGACCGCTGGCTCAGTGGTCGCAGCATCCCTTCCCTCTTCCTGCGCTTGGCTAGGGGGATTCCCTCTAGACTGCGGATTCTAGATCGGTCGCTCAGGCCCTACACGACAACCATTGGATATCAGACATCAGGGAGCCAGATCCTCTATGTATTAACGAAATCCTTCGTCTTTGGGGGCACGTTGCAGACCATTAACCTCCGCGTGCAGCAACATGATAGAGCCATCTGGCGTTGGGAAGCCTCAGGTCAATATTCCTCTCAGTCGGCCTGCAAGGCATTCTTTTTAAACTCGGCGAGTTTAGAAACACGGAGGCTATCTGGAGCCCATGAGCCCCTCTGAAATGCAAAATCTTTGCGTGGCTTGCAGTCCAGCGCCGTTGTTGGACGGCGGATCGCCTTCAGCGTCGTGGTCCGCCAAACCAAGGTGCCCGTGTTTTCTGCAGGCACTCCTTAGAGACCATCGACCACGTCCTCGTCGGGTGCGCTGTCACCTCTCAGATCTGGGCGCACTTCCTCACACCCATGGGCTTGCCCGGTGCAGTCCCGGTCAGTCAGCTGCCTTTTCAACAGCATTGGCTATCCACTCGAGGCACCCTGCCTCCGCGGGCAAGAAACAACTTGGACTCCTACGTCATCCTCATTTCCTGGATGCTTTGGAAGGAACGGAATAACAGGATCTTCAACAATGAGACGAGTCCCCTCCGCCTTCTGCTACAGCGGATTCACGACGAGCATCGCCTTTGGCGCATGGCAGATGCTAGCGGTCGGGAGGCGTCTTCCTCCGAGATTTGTCTTCCTTAGGTCGTTTTTGTGTTTTTCTGTTTTGTGTCTTCTTGTTTTCTTCTTGTTGTTTCTTGTCTTTTGTTTTCCCATTTTCGTTGTTGTTTTGTTTTTCTTCCTTTGTATTGTTTTGTCTCCGTTCTCTTTCTTCTTAATGGAATAATGTGCAAGACTTTTGTACGTTCTTGAAAAAAAAACATTGAAGAGCAGCCACTATGGTTGCGACCTGCGACCCAGCAGCTGCAGTATTGCATTGTACCAGTTGATCTGGACCGATAGATGGTAGACCGAACGGTGGAGGAGCACCGTGTGGTAACGAACTTCACGACAACGGCGATTCACTCCTACAAACACCACGACAGCTATCCTAATGCCTAAAAACCAATAGAACTAAGATGTTTAGAACGCAAGAATTCAGTGGAAACAATATAATTACCGTGAGAATCCTACGAAATGCACTAATTCCCCATCCCACGCGCACAGGTTTAATCCAAGGAGTCCTTAACAAAGAGTAAACGGGTTGGCCAAAGTGCGCTCCGCCAAGATCACACGATTAACATCACTGTACTTTATTTTTTCTGGCCGATAAGACGACAGACAATATTCCACCATCCAGGCATCCACCACAAGTTTCACTTCCGTTTCCTTCCAAGCAACACCGACGACTTCAGGCATCGTCGCGATGCATCGAGATCCGGAATTATCTACACACGCCTGGGTTGTAAAGCGATGAGCACGACTCGCAAGAGCAATGTCACCACAGGTTTTCATTACCTAAAAACAAAGGAAGATACGTGTTGGGATATTAGAGGGGAATCATGCGACGACGAATATGAATATCATGAGGAAAACCATGAGCACAGCCACCTGTTTGATGATATGCGGTTGAGGTGCTTCAGGAGTTGTCCTTGGGCTCCCTCCACATTAGCCAGTCTGCCATCCATGTCCTCGTCGATTCTGTCACGGAGAGTGCAGCAATTAAGCCATGAACGGCCAAAAGGAAAGCGACACGAATGTATCTGTCTTTCATTATGCTCATTTTTATATCTAAACTTCACAAATGATTGAGGTATAGTAGTGTGGAAATGGGGCTGCAATGCAATTGGGGAGCTGGGAATGGGGATTGGCAAGTCGAAGAGGGCGGGTTATTGGGAGACACACATCAGCTGCATTTGTAGTACAGTAGTGGTTAGGGAAAGTGGTTGGGTTGGGAAACACATTGTTCCAGTAACAAAAAAGAGACATCAAAAGGCCCAATTGGGAAGAGTTGAAAACACCCAGTGAGAAGAATCACAGCGAACAACAAGAGCGTACTTGGCTAAGGATTGTAACAACTAGTAAATGTACCAACTACTTGTTCTTGGCAATGATTACGTAACCTTTGGACTTTGATCAAGATTCTAGTGTCATAGAAGACTACTCCAAACTATTACATATAAAAAGATGAACAGATCTATCACCGATTACTCACACCATGCCCATTGCCAACAGCAGACATTACTGAGTATATTCGCGTCGAGTGGATTGTACCAGTAACATGTGTTCTATACCTCAAAGGCGAGTTATTGATGTTTTAAAATAAAGATATGGATCTCACTTTAAGCATAAGAAGACTATTCTCCTGAGTTAGAGAGAAACAAATCTTGTGATAAAGAGGGTTAACCTGATTGCTATCTCTCCTTGCTGAGAAACCATAGTTGCCAGTTGTGTAAAAATGTTGCTCAGGCCATGGATTGTTGATTCTACAGTTTGAATGGCCCCAGCTCAGCTCTGCATGTAACTGTCCTACTGGACTGCCAACTGCTGCTGCTGCTGCATAAATGGCTGAGAGCCTGAGATGATGAGGATGCATGATCTCCGTTGGTCCTCTCCCTGGTCAACAGAGGTAACTGAACTGAAGTCAAACTATTGCATCAAGTAAGTCACACTCCCAAGTCTATAAGGTGGGGCAATGGATACTTTTAAAAAATGATTAGTGGGCGGTATACACTGTCGAAGGAGACATCATGTACTGAAGACAATCTGTGGAGCATTCAAGTAGAAGCTAGGACATCTTTTTTATATTTTTGTTGGTGAATTAGCATTTATTTTGTTCCATCACATAGCCTATATAGGTGAAACATCCTTTAGCGAACACAAAGTATTACCTAATATAATAGAGAAATACTTAGGAGTCCAACAAAGCACACCGCTCTTCCAAATTTGACAATTTGCCACAGTACCTTTGAAACAAAGGGGTAGAACCGGAATCACTGGCCCATGTTGCTGGAGGTATGGAGGGACCCATGGTAAGAGGACCCTGCTGGAAAGAATTTGATGCATCCCTTGTAGCAGATGAAGAGAAAATTTACCATCTATTTTCCTGGGCCCTCAAGTTCTGCAAATGAAGATATAAGAGGTTAAGTCTCACCTCCATAATGAATGAACTTTAAACAAGCATGTTCGTATAAAATAAGTGGTAGGTAACATATATCTGACCTCTGTCCTCATGGTCAAAACTTCTTTGAATTCCTTTGTTTTGTTCATCAGGCTACTTTTCAGGTTGTCCACTACTGTAGCCGAATGATTTGTTGTATCTCTGGATAGATTTCCACCCTCATTTTGTGAATCACAGAGAACCTGGAGGTCTACAACAGCAGCATTCAGAGATGAGAGATGTGATATCCTCCTTGATGCGAGCAGTCAGGTTTTGTATGGCCGCACTAGGGTCATCAAAAACAGATCTCTTCTTTGCCACTGAAAATAGAAATTATAACCATGTGAATCAGCGCTTGTCAAAATAAAAAACAAGTTATGGGGCATCTGAATTAACTTCATATATCTACCCACAAGCAGAAGCAAGACTTACGCATAATGCAACCCTTAAGATCCACCACAACATTTATGAATTCATGCACAAAGATTAACATTATTGGCTTAATTAGAAGGTGCTAATATCCATGGAGATATCACTTGCTAAGTTGCTACCTTACATGCATAAGTCCATGGCTAGATTGCACAGTTGTATAAGACGACTATAAGAGATGAAATTATATAGACAAGATTCATGGCATGACAACAGTGCTTCTGCAGAAATAATCGGAACTGCAATTTTCTATTAGTCCTTGTCAACTCTCATCGGAAGTCTTGCCTGACCCAGCCACAACAAAGTGAAAAATCACAGTGGTAATTAGTCTAACAGTGCGGACGTGCCACTAGACGACACATGCTTTCTGCCGTGCTCCCACTGTGCGGGTGAGGATGCGACAGGTATCCGGACAATAGAAGGTCGCCACGTGGCCTACTGTACGGTGAGCACACGGTAAACCCCTGTCGTGCCCTTTGAGTGTAGAACTGGTGCCATTTTTACTAATACGCTCACGCTCACGAAATGACTATTTTGTTATTTTAACACGCAAGTGTCATTTTAGCCGATACTCCGGTGATCGGCGGAGACGAGAGTTTGTTCAACTTTTGAGACTTCGAGGAGGAAGAAGGGAGGAGAGAGTTCGATTCAATTAAGTGGAGAAGAGGGTCGTCGGAGCCGTTTCTTAACTGCTAAGCAGCTGCTGTGCGACCGTTAGGTCGAGCATCGACGGCTGACATTAACTTGAGAGTTTGGGTGGAATTTGAGGAGGATTGGAGAAGAGTTTGGGCCTTTGGGAAGAAGGAAACGAAGGGGGTTGGAGATGTCAGACGTCGGCTTTGTAGGCCCACCTTTTAACTCTCATGGAAGGTTTTGGCCCGTTAACTGTAGCTTGCAACCGTTTTTCCTTTCTGTTTTACATAACCTTTTTTTTTCGAATCAGAGGCTTTTCTTTTCTCCAAATTTTTTAACCTTTGGTTGGTTTTTAAACTCCAATTCAACACATAGAGGACGAATATACTAACAATTTAAGGCCATGAATTCAACGTATCGGACTTTCTCCTGATCTAAAAACAACCGGTTGTATTCAACAACCTCCCTGCTTTAGAGGTCTAGAAAATCCTACAATAATTTTTAAATCAGAAAAATGCTAAATTCCTATAAATCATCTTATTAATCGAGAGAAAAAGAGAGTATCCACGCCACTTATTTTCACGACACCAGATTATTGTGCGTAGATTAATCATGTGCATATTATATTATATTTATTACAACTGTATAACAAATACAACTATACTTTCAAAAGACAATATATAGTTATATAACAAGTACAATATGTTACGGTATCTAGCCATCCAATTACACAGAAAATTCTGCTGTTCTCAAAAACTCCAACCTAGCTCCTGGGAATCGCGACCGAGACTTTGTTTCTCTTTTACAAAACTTGCGCGTGGAATCGTCTGAGACATAAAATTTCGACGAGCAAACAGTAACATGCTTCAACGGGATTGATTTATAACTTGTAACGACGATCCATTTTCGTCTCCTATTGATATAGGGCTAGTAGAAAAGGCATAGTCTACTTGAGCTGAATGGGCCAATTGTGTAATTGTCAGCCTCAAAACACACAAGTAACACGTGTGCGAGTCCCCTGTTCCAAAACAAAAAAAAAAAAACACGTGTGCAAGTCCATAAAAAAAGTACGCAAGTGTGAGCAGCAGAGAAACACCACGTTATGTACGAGCCATACATCACCAATAGGAGGCAACCCAGACATCTCTGGCGTCCGATCCTTAGCCTTGTTGATTATTCCTACCTCAGGTCAAAATATAGAATTTTTTTTAAAAATAATCTATTTTTATTAGAAATTACGAAATTATTTCAGCATTCTTTTTTTTTACAGAAATATCCGTCTGTCGCCGAACGATTGGTATTGGATCGATCGCTCTGATTAGGCGATCGAGTCGAAAGTAGAAATGTTGGGCGTCGTTATTGCGATCCATCGAGCAGTAGAAATATCAGCATATTCGATCGCCGAACCGTTGGGCGACTGGATGCCTATATAAGGACCAGCGGTCCCACGGCCGACCGAGAAAGAGAGAGAAAACATTTGGAGAAACCGCGCGTGGGGAGAGGGGAGAAAAGAGGGAGAGGAGAGGGAAAAAAGAGGGGGAGGAGAGGAAAACAGCATCTGCGAGGTAAGTTTGTTTTATTTTGTAGTGTAATTTTTGTAGTAGGTAAATAGTTTATTTAGTACAAATTGTAGTATAAGTAGTACTCGTATGAAATTTTAGTTAGAGAAAAAAAGTAGAAAATCGAAATATTGTTGATTTGTATGTAAGTAGCCGCGATAAGAAACTTTAGTTAGAGAAAAAATAGTCTGTGAGGGAGTATTAGTGCTGTTTGTGAGAACTATTGTAGTTATGTGGTTGCATGCGTGACCGACTATTATTGGGTGAATAATGCGTGACCGAGCGCATAAGGAGGATGAATTATTTGTATAAACTAATTAGTAGAAGTTAATTAGTATGAACTAATTGACTTAGGTAATAGGTATAGCTCAGAGAAGACCGAACGCCACCTATAGCATTTGGATTGCAAGTTAGCGTCCGAATCGGATAATGCCTGCTATGGAATAGCTCGGTTTTGATGTTGAATGTAAATATCGTACTGCACGTTCATTGTGGCCTCTGCCGTAGGTAACGAATGATCATGCTGTCGTGTAGTTGTCGACGATAGGCGAAGGGCCTTAGAAATGTAAATCACAATGTAGCAGAACTTGCATATCGTGCGTTGCGATCTGACTAGTTGCAATGTTGGAAATATTTGCAGCCATACAATAAGTCATGCATGTACCCACTACATTGAAAGTGCATTACGGTGTTGGCATCGTTCGTGAAGGTCCGTGCGGTGTTGACTTGAGCAGTTTTCGGCAAGCCACTGTTGTACACTCGGACGGCGAGAATGCACGAATCGAAGATGTGAAGCATTGGCTCACCCGCAGTTTCTCTTTGAACCCTGAGGTGTGCAGCGTCGACATACAAGGGCTTTGGAGCCGGTCTCCCACGAACATCATATGGGAGTTGAGAAGACTGACGCGCACAGCAGTGTGGAAGGGCTTTATAGAAGGATGTCGGCGCCGTGGATATGAGTGTGTGATACTTGTGCAACCATGCCCAAAAGAAGCTGTGCAGGGCCCCCCCCCCCCCACCGGATATCATCTGGGTGGTGCGAGTAGTTCGGGTGCCCAAAGATGTTGGTGAAGAAGAGGACCAAGGGTCAGTGTGGTTACTGAAGAGTTCAGAGAATGTTGCTTGTGATCACCGACGCAGTGATCTGAGAGAGGAAGATCGGTCACCGCATGGTGAGCCTCTGAGACAGTGATGAAGGAGAGCATAGGGATTACATATTGCATCAAATGGAAGCGATGACCGGATGGCCTTGGTGAAGACGGCTTTACAAGAAGATGACGAGGACGATTCCGATGAGGATCGAGCTCCCATCCCCAGGAATGGAATAGATTGGACGCTGAGGGTCTATCTACGCATGACGAGCACGAATTGCCGTGGGAGTACCATGCCACGGAGGTTCGGTTGCACTCAATGTTTGCTGATAAGACATCCTTGCAGGATGCCATTAAAATTTATGGGCTATGTCAATGCAGCAGACGTTTCGGGTTGTCAAATCTAGCCAAGAGCGAAGACAATCAGTAAAATACTGGCGGGCGGTTGTCCTTGGCGAGTGCACGCACATAGACCGAAGTATGAGACTCACTGGATTGTCTCGAAGGTAGAGCCGCACTCCTGCATACTCAGTAGTGTTTTGTGTAGACATCGTAACCTAACGTCGACCTTCATAGCCAATTTGATGTATGGAGAGATAGTGGAGAAGAAGGATGTGGAGGCCAAGCACATTATGGTGGCTATTGAGAAGAAATTCAAGTACAAGATCAGCTACGCGAAGGCGTGGCGTGCGAAGTAGAAGGCTTTGGAAAGACGGTTTGGATCTTTTGAGGCGGCGTATGACAACCTTCCTCGTATGCTTGAGGTGCTGCAGGAGAGAAATCCGCACGCGACATCTTCAGTAAGGACATGCCATCTAAAATTCATGAGGTTTTTATATTGCATAGGGCCTTCGTAGCCTTCAGTCCCTGCATCGAGGCTTTTAGGCATATGCTGCCCGTGATCCTAGTGGACGGGATATTTTTTACCGGGAAATACAAGGGGTAGATCCTTACCGCCAGAGGCGTTGACGGGAGCAATCAAATTCTGTCATTGGCCATCGCATTTGTTGAAGGTGAGAATTTCGACAGCTGGTTGAACATAAG
Organism: Phyllostachys edulis; assembly: GCA_036346405.1. Lineage (NCBI taxonomy): Eukaryota > Viridiplantae > Streptophyta > Magnoliopsida > Poales > Poaceae > Phyllostachys > Phyllostachys edulis. The sequence continues at coordinate 74,948,224 of CM070561.1, forward strand.
TGCGTACATTAGGGGAGACTACCGACGTACAAACTTCTCCGCCCGTGCCTAATTATAGAAGGTGCCTCTTGCTAGCCACATAGAGTGTTCTCCAGTTGGACGCCTCGGACGTGGCTGACCGTCGTTGTAGTGGCACGCACATATGTAGCTAGGGTTGGCACAGCAGCATGTGAGATCATAGGAACTTCCTATGTTCACGACCTCTTCATTGCCCCTCTCATGCTGCATCTGTTGGCGGAGGTCATCATTTTGCTACTTGAGATCGTCAATTTGCGCCTCCAAATGAAATATTCGGTTCCACAATACATCCAAGTACCTTACAGCATGTCCTTCATGGAGAGGATCGATCCAGCGGGTGAAGTTGCATTTCGCCATCTGCTATAAGGGACGGTTAGTACGGAGGATGTATTAGCAGTAACATGAACAAAACTATGAACCCCAGAGTATGGGCATCGGAAGAAACGCCGTCCACCATCGAAAGGGCCGTCTATGACCTGCACGATCGCGTTCTCCCCGTGTCCGCATTTCGACCATACCGGTTGAGCACGCTTCTTCGGCATCAACTGGTAGTTAGGGCCAAGTCCTCCTCCTTTCGACGCTGAAGACCGCTTCGCGACCGGTTGGGCGGTCCTGGCGTCGCCATCGTTTGTTACTATAAGACGGAGAAGGTTCTTCTTCCTATGGTTTCAAGGGTTGAGTGGTCCTAATTTCGGAGCATGGAGCGTGTATTTTATAGCCCCGCGAGGGGAGGCTAACAAAGCATTTTATAGACAAGACCAAATGGGGCAGGTTTGCGCAGTGACAAAACAAAATAGGGCGACCTTGCGCGTGACAAGACCAAACGGGCCGACTTTTTGCGCAATGACAAGACCACAGGGCGACTTTGCGCGATGACAAGACCAGACGAATTTGGCGGCTTTCTTGCGCGATGACAACACCACATAGGGCGACTTTAGCGCGATGACAAGACGAGACGGGTTTGGCGACTTTTTGCGCGACAAGACCATGCGGGGCAGCTTTGTGCAGTGACAAGACCAGACAGGGCTGGCAGCTTTGCGCAGTGACAAGATCACACCGGAAAGACAAGACTCCGCAAAGAAAGACGTGACAACACTCTGCCTCGCCAGCTTTCCAGTTCGATAAGACAACACTCTGTAAAGCAAGACATGACTTCGCACTGCAAAGTAAGACGTGACAACACTATGCCTTGCCAGCTTTCCAGATCGACATGACAACACTCTACCTCCTCAGCTTTTCAGAATTAAAAGACAAGACTCTATACTCTGCATGAAATTAACCACACCATGCCAACCATGGGGCTTATAAAAGGGGGTTGAACCGAATCCAACACTACACAACACTACACAATAGATACCCAGCTATGGACTATTCGGCAAACTTCTACGCAATGATGTTGCAGAAGCAAAACTGGCTTAAGCAGAAGAGGAAACAGCTACAATACCCAGATAAATCAATGAAAGATGCTCCAGTACCACCACATTTTCCGATCCCGCAATGTGTGTGTTGCGAACCAGCAGAGATCATTCAGTCCACACACCCAGGCACCGCGGCCCGGGCGTACTACACATGCGGCCACTATCTCGTTAGCGTTTCTTTCGCGCGTACCGATTTTCCTCTCCCAACGTTGAATTCTTCAAATTTTTAACTTCAACCCCACGTAATGGCAGCCCGAGATGCGCTGCCACTTCTTCTAGTGGATCGGCGGCCCGAGATGTACGACAGGCATTCATCCAACAAACATCTTGAACTACCGGTGCGGGCGAGAACTTCGTCGCGGTGGAAACCTTACGTCATCGGACCTGTTGAGGAGGCACCGAAGAGCCCAAAGACTCGCCGGGCGTAATCCATATCGGCGACGTCGATTATGAATAATTTACATCCTTATAACATAAGGTTTCCTGTCTGATGTACTTACATCATAAAATCGCAGGACATGGACGATTTCGACATACCAGCCCGACGTCAACGGTCCCACGACAAGGGCAAGGGAAAGGCTCATGCGGTGAGCCCACCGCCATAAAGTATCCGGCCGCGCCGGCGTAATCCGTATGGACGGCGTGAGTTATCAAAATTTACATCCTTCTTACGATTTTCACTATACGGTGCCCTTACATATGAAATCGTAGGACATGGACGACTTCGACATACTAGCCCGACATGGGCGGTCCGCGACAAGGGCAAGGAAAGGCTCATCTTGGTGAGCCCGGCCACACAAACGTATCCGGCCGCCGGCGTAATCCGTATCCACGACGTGAGTTATGAAGAATTTACATCCTTCTTCGATTCTCACTATACGGTGCACTTACATCATGGAATCGCAGGACATGGGCGACTTGACATACCAAATTTCGACGAGACGGTCCGCGACAAGGGCAAGGAAAAAGCTCATGCTTGGTGAGCGCCCGCCCACAACAGATCCGGCCGCCGGGCGTAATCCGTATCCGACGTGAGTTATGAAGAATTTACATCCTTCTTACGATTCTCACTATACGGTGCACTTACATCATGGAATCACAGGACATGGACAACTTTGACATACCAGCCCGACGTGGACAGTCCCGTGACAAGGGGAAGGGGAAGGCCGGCGAGGAGTTCAACGCCGAGCTAGCAAGGAAGGAAAAATGGCCCCGATCCACACAGTAGGTCAGGTCATTACGTAGTAGTCCCCCGTCATACCCCCTATGTTGTTTACTATCCCCTAAAGGCATATAGACTTACATGGTCCGGATACTTGTGTCGCAATGTACCCAAGTAGTAGTGAGCATGACTAAAGCAATTAGTCGAACCATTATACCATGTGACTATGTGTAACGTGCTTCTGTCCGCGGACTCTAATGTAGTTTTGGTTTTATGTATCCGCTAAGCCATCAAAGCAAGCCTACATTGCAAGTATGCCTCTTCTAGTGGAATCCCAGAAAGAACCATTCGCACCGATGTCGAATCCTCCATGTTTTAGGGCATCTTCATAATCACAACGGGCGTTCTCAACCCGTTCAATCATATCCCTGGCACATCATAATATCACTTACCTTTCTACTTACAACTCATCACTATCTCAATCGTCCTCCCAAAATTCTACAGAAATTTTGTGCACTACAACAATATACGATGATCACAAAATACTATTACGAGTCTGACAAATTTCGTACCCTTGATATTCTACGAAAATAACAAACATACCAACCAACATCGTCACAACACTATTATTTTCAAAATAAATAACATCATACAATCAGATTTGTTAAATGTAATTAACCCACAATAAAACACTAATTAAATACAAAAAGCAAAGGGGCCCCGTAAGCCTTACGGTTGGGCGGCGAGAACTGTCATATTGTCGGGCGGTCAAGTGCTCTTGCCTAGCGGTTATGCGATAACGCCGATCGCCTAATCGTAGCGATTGGATCGATCGCCCAATCATTCGACTGACGGCGTATATTTACGTAAAAAAAGAACGTAAGAATATTTTTGTAATTTCTAATAAAAAAATAGATTATTTAAAAAAAAATTCCAAAATATATCATGTTTCATTAAGTTTGTTTTGGTTTGCAAATACACGTGGTTTGCGTATTCGATATACAGCTTGGTTTGTTTTTTTCGGGAAGAGATTGTGTATTGTCTATGCATGAGATATGGCTTACGTCATTTTTGTGCTCTATCCCCACCTCATTACCTAGCTAATGTGGATCAAGTATGCCCTAAGAAGCACTAGCAATATTAAGCTCACCAACCTTACAAACACCTATGCTACCGTAAATAATGAGATCGATCAAGCGGTAATCGCTGACTACTCCTAAAGGCGGGAATCGCTGACTAATCACTCGATTCCCCGTTTTCTTTTTCTTTTTCCTATTTTTTCCTATCCTTTTTTACCTAACCGATATTGATACTCTGATGCGTTCCTTCTATCCACATTACTTTCTGTTGGTTTAATTTGCAGCAATAAGCAATGTTACTCTTATCTTTATACTCCCTCCGTTTTTTATAAATGACGTCGACCAGTATTGTTTAAACTTAGAGGACGTCAAGTATTGAGATCCAGAGAGAGTACTTCTTCTTGAGCTGATATTTACACGAATATACTCCATGTATAGATGCTCTTTGGTTGTTAGGTTGCGAAATGGAACTACAAAATGCACTGCAGTTTGATATTAGGTTATTAACTGCAGTTAATCGTGTCCCACGAGTTGTCCTGCCCCATAATTTGTCACATCTAAGACTACACCTAATGGGCAGTATCTTAGTGTAGTTTTTTTTAGTGCATAACGAGTGTTAAGATACTATCTTTCCAATGAATAGTTTCTTAGGGTGTAGTATTTTAGGCCGTTTCATTTAATTACATGTATGATCTACCCAATACACGAGATCGATCACAATAAATTTTATGCGTTGAATTTTGAGACTAAACCGGTATCCAAATTATATACTAAAGTATCCTCTCTCTTCATTAACTATAGTGTCATATCATTATTTTGTCTATATGACAGATTTAAGATACCAATCAGAATGAAACACTAGGAGCAGCCTAACTGACGATCCAGATGAACGTGACATGATGTGCAGCACTTCAATGCTCTATTTGTGTAGAGATTAAAAAAAATCCCATTCACTTTCTGATGAGGTTTCACGTCGTGGCCCCACCGGTAAATCTCCATCGACCTTTTAATTTCTTCGTCTGCTAGCCAGTAATTCAAAAACAATATCTAAATTAAAGATCTTCTTTAATGCGCTGAAAATTGAGGATCAGATACGAGTTTAGTACTAGGTAAATTTTGATCACTTAATCACGGACAACCCTGTTCAAATCCAGTAATCCATCATCATCTGTTATGATGTTCATATAAAGTTGAAAGATGATATTTTCTTAAATAAAGGTCGGAAAACGAAATGGTACGCCGATAAGAAATCAACACTGACATTTTTCCTGTAGCTGCTGGTGAGAACGTAATTGGAATTTTTTTTTTGCTCATCTAGCGCGTTTGCACCGCCTAATTGCAGATATGACCGTATAGTGCGTATATTTACAAAAATAGCAACCCTAGCGCGTGGTGGCCGTGCGTCAGCGCCGCCCCGTCCGACGCGTGGCCAGCCTCAGTGCACCCAGCCGCCACCTCAGTGCTGGCGCGCGGTGGCCATGCGCCAGCACCGTGGGCGCATGGTCACCACGCGCTAGCCAATTAAGCCGCCGCTTAGCCCTAATTAATTAGGTTAGTTCATTAGTCGTTAATTCATTAGCCCCTAATTAATTATGTTAGTTCATTAGCCCCTAATTAATTAGGTTTAGGTTAAAATTTTGTTGGCGCAGGCCATCCACGCGCCAGCCAATCATTGGGTGATTAGTTGATGTTAATTAGTTGTTACACGAGTTAGTGTTAATTAGTGGCTGAAATTTCAAGGAATTTTAAAATATAGCAAATGTATCCAAAAAATTATGAAATTTTTTGTGCAGTCTCCTAACACCGTGTACTTGCTTGTGCAAATTTTTCATTATTTTATTCGTTCAAAATTTTTATCGCTATTTCGTATAAGTGTCATGTTCGTATGAATTAAAAAATGTAGAAAATAAGCTCCAAAAATTATGAATTTTATCTTGAAGGCTCTCCTCACGCAGTGGACTTAATTGTGTAATGTTTCGGCAATTTTATATGTGTTCTGGTATTATCTCGAAAATTTAGGATTTAGGTTACGAAAATTTCGATTTTAGGTTTTAGAAATTAAGGTTTCATGATTTCATGTGACTTGGAATATTACACAATCAAGTCTGTAAGACCTTGAGTCGTACGGTGTGTACATGGAGTGGTACGTGCCACGAACGCGCGCAAGACTCACCATTCCTCCTCCGGAGTGCCCGGAGGAGGTGACAAAGCAGACGCACCACGAGAGCCTCCGCCGCACGTACGACCATCACAACGCTTCGCAACATGAGTCGCTATGTACAAATTTACATTTAGTTTTTTTTGTTATACCTTATGTTCCGCTAACATCATGCCGTTCTCTCGCCGTAGGTCCGTCGAGATCAATCACTTATGTCGTCCGGACCCGGTACACAGACTAACGCTCCTCCTCGGTTATCTGCACTGCACATCCGGGAGGTACGGGGTTCTTAGTTTACGTCTAGAGTGTTTATTTGTACTAACATCGTTACGTCTTGCGACCTTGATTGCCGTGGGGGGTGACGGCGATTCCACGTCGTGATGACGAGGATACGGGCCTCCCAAAGAATCGCTAGGAAGCGATACATGACGATGAGAACACGGACAATGGCAGCCAGGGTTTCTAGCGTACGCAGGGCAGAGCTCCTTTGGGTTCGCTGCCCCACCGCACATTCAAGGGCAGAGCTCCTCTGGGTTCGCTGCCCCACCGTACGTTCAAGAACAGATGTCCTCCGGGTTCAGTGCCCCATAGTACGTTTAAGGCCAGAGCTCCTTCGGGTACGCGGGAACCCCGTATGTCCAAAGCCAAAGCTCATCCACACAACTGAAGTTGCAGGCATCGTACCCCCAGAGTGGTTTTCTAGTCTCCGTCGTGGATGAATTCCTCGGAGGTGTCCCCGAGGTCGGCATGGCTCATCACGACGACATGTACGCCAACCAGCCTCTACTCTAGAGTCAGTCTATTGGTCCACCTCCGCCTCAACGGTCTCCGTACCCCCTCCGAACCAACACACGTTCTCCGGACCGGTGGACGTATTCCACGGGTCATGCTCGGTGCAAAACAAGACCGTGCATGCGGATGCAGCCGCAGCAGGCAGAGAGTAGTGACTCAGACGGGTGAGCTATATAGTATCGCGTGTTATGTGATTTTGTTTTACTATATTTGTACGCGTATTTTGGTTGTTAAGTGTGTATTCCAACGCCATATTGTATATCGACATGTCAATAGAGTTGCAATGCAGTTTTTTTATACATTCCAAGTCACATGAAATCATGAAACCCTAATTTCCGAAACCTAAAATCGAAATTTTCGTAACCTAAATCCTAAATTTTCGAGATAATATCAGAACACATATAAAATTGCCGAAACATTACACAATTAAGTCCACTGCGTGAGGAGAGCCTTCAAAATATAATTCATAATTTTTTGAGCATATTTTCTACATTTATTAATTCGTACGAACATGACACTTATACGAATTAGCGATAAAAATTATGAACGAATAAAATAATAGAAAATTTACACAAGTAAGTACACGGTGTCAGAAGGCTCCACAAAAAAATTCATAATTTTTTGGACTTATTTGCTATATTTTAAAATTCCTTGAAATTTCAGCCACTAATTAACACTAACTCACCTAACAACTAATTAATATCAATTAATCACTCAACTAATCATTGGGAAAAGGGCTGGCGCTCGGCCTGCCCCCAACCAATTTTTAACCTAAACCTAATTAATTAGGGGCTAATGAATTAACGGCTAATGAACTAACCTAATTAATTAGGGCTAAGCAGGCGGTTTAATTGGCTGGCGTAGGGTGGCCATGCGTCCACGGCGCTAGCGCATGGCCACCGCGTGCCAGCGCTGAGGTGGCGACGGGTGCGTTGAGGTGGTGGTCGGGTGCGCTGAGGCTGGCCACGCGTCGGACGAGGCGGCGCTGGTACATCGTGGCCGTGCGCCAGTGCCCTTGGCGCACGGCCACCACGCGCCAGGGTTGCTAGTTTTGCAAATACACGCACTATATGGTCATATCTGCAATTAGATGATACAAACGCGCTAGATGAGCTATTTTTGTAAATACACGCACTATATGGTCATATCTGCAATTAGACTATACAAACGCGCTAGATGAGCAAAAAATTCACGTATTTGACTCTACGTATGGTGTACGTCCTAGTTTGAATTGTATGTACAAAACTATATATACACGAGTATATACATTATAGACCAAACATAACTAAGCCTTATTTGCAACGCGACAATTTTTTCCCGATTCCCACGAGAATCGTACAGTTTTCTGTGAATTTCATGTGAAATTCTAATATTCCAAATGGGGCCTAAGTGTATTTCCGGCGGAGGTGGATCCTGACTAGACAGGCACAAGAAATGTATGAACTCCCTACGTGATGTCAACTCACACACACTGGAACTCCATTGTTTTGGTAAAGTTGCACAAGTTGATACGACCAATCCAAGTGCGTAAGATCACTATAGATTTTCACGATCGATTGTAGTGGAGATGAAGCCGCAAGTGGCGCTGCAAGATCAGTTACTTATCTCAGAGAAAGCACAACATCTATGCAAGAAGATTCAACCGGCTACACACACACACTATGTACTGAAGTCTGAAGGCTAACTACGGCTATTTGTGACTTGGTTAATGTTATATTACAAAGCTCACGTATATCAGACTATTGATGGGGTGAAGCAGTTCTCACAGCGAACTATATCCTAAATAGTGTTCCGCTTCGCAATCAGAAGAAAATACCTTATAAATGATGGAAGGGAGGAAACCTAGCTTATCATTTCTTCAAATTTAGGGATGCCTTGTAAAAGTGCATGTGTCGTTTTCGAAGAAAAGAAAGCTTGATCCTAAGACTGTTTATTGTGTCTTTCTAGGGTATGCTAAAAATAGCACGGCTTATAGATTTCTAGTGGTCAAATCCGAGGTGAGTGACATCGCTACAAATGTAATGATGAAATCTCGTGATGCGTTGTTCTTTGAACATGTGTTTCCTACGAGACCAAATGAAGTCATTGACCCTAATGGTTCAAATAAACACTTTATTCTTCCTAGTGTGGATAACACCGTTTCAGAATTGGAGTTGAGGAGGAGTAAGAGGCAGATGACTGAAAATTCTCTTGACGATGACTATGTCACCTATGTCGTGAATAATGAACCACGAACCCTTTCAGAGGCATACGCATCCCCGGATGTGGATTACTAGAAGGAGGCAGTCCGTAGCGAGATGGATTCCATCATAGTTAACGGAATGTAGGAGGTTACGAACCCCATCTGATTACAAGCTAGTGGGCTACAAAAGGATCTTTAAAAGAAAGCGTAGACCTGATGGTACTATAGAAAAGTACATGGTCCGTTTAGTGGCTAAGGATTTCACACAAAAAGAGGGCGAAGATTATTTTCATATATACTCCCCCGTGGCTCGTTTACTCACAATTCGGGTGCTTTTAGCACTAGCTGCCGCATATAAACTCCAAGTACACCGAATGGATGTAAAGACCACTTTCCTAAATGGAGAGTTGGACGAGGAGATTTATATGCAACAACTTGATGGTTTTGTGGTTGAAGGGCAAGAGAAGAAAGTATGTCGATTGATTAAATCCTTATATGGCCTAAAGCAAGCTCCCAAGTAATGGCACAAGAAATTTGATAGACTATGACCTCGGTCGGCTTTTGTGTAAACGAACCCGAAAAATGTGTCTACTATCAGTTTAGTGGAGGCGAATGTGTCATTATGTGTCTTTACATGGATAGCATATTGCTTTTTGGGACCAACATGGCTGCAATCAATAAAAAGAAGTCTTTCCTCTCCTAGAATTTTGGTACGAAAGACTTGGGTGAAGCTGATATTATCTTAAACATTAAGCTGATAAAGGGTGAGAATGAGATTATTCTTTCACAGTCCCATTATGTGGACAAGGTTCTAACCAGCTTTGGATTTGTAGACTGTAAGTCAGCGGTCACACCCTATGATCCAAATGTTAAGCTACATAAAAACACTGGACATGAAAAAGACCAGCTTAAATATTCTTAAAAAATTGGATTCTTAATGCATATATCTAGTGCAACGAGACCTGACATCTGATATGCTGTAAGAAGATTGAGTCGTTATACGTCCAATCCAGGAGATGATCATTGGATAGCACTAGAGATGATACTTAAGTACATGAAGGGGACCACAACTTGAGAATACATTATTCTAGCCATCCGGTAGTCTTGGAAGGATTCAATGATTCTAACTGTATCAGTGATTCGGATGACATGAAGGTTACGAGTAGCTATGTATTCACTCTAGCAGGTGGGACTGTTTCGTGAGAGTCTTCTAAACAGACTATCCTTACACGGTCCACCATGGAGGCTGAGTTGGTAGCTCTAGACTCAGCGGCTGTAGAGGCAGAATGGATTAAAGAACTCCTTTTTGCCTACTTGTGCTGGAAAAGCCAATTCTAGCTGTATTAACCTACTGCAATAACCAAATCGTTTTGGTTAAGGCGAAGAGTAGGAATGGCAATATGATGTCCTCAAAACATATAAAGAGGCGACTTATGTCAGTAAGGCATGCCAGAGAGACAGGTGTTATTACTGTAGAATACATTCAGTCTAAAAGGAACTTGGTAGATCCTTTCACCAAAGGATTGGTACGGAAGGCCATCCTTGTAGCGTCAAAGGGAATGAGGCTCATACCTGTGTAAAGGCTCACATTGGTGGTAACCTATCCTAGTAGATCGGAGATCCCATGAACTAGGCTCTAGGATAACAAACTATATGGGATTATAGAGCACATCTAAAGGGTTCCATTAGTTGCAGTGTTTTTTTGTGTATGGGAGGTTAAGCAATAGTTCTTAATGAATTCGAGACCTATATGGTATCAGGAATAGTCCTACAGTATTCCCTGAAGAATTCACCTACTTGAGTATGATCGTGAAGTCGCGATCAAAGGAAGATAAGGGTATACTTTCTTAAGTACTCAAGAGCTAGATACAGGGACATAACCATAACATCCCAACCCGCTGGAGGTGCTGGCGGCCCGTGCGCGTTGGTGCCGGCCGTTGGTTGCCACCGCGTGGGGCTTCTCCTCCTCTCTCTTCTTAAGTCGCATTGGTTCTTCTTCTTGATTGACATAAAATATTCAGTGAGCCTTTCCAAAAAAAATATGGCTCTTCTTCTCTCCGATTTGGCTTTGATTTGGAAGGGATTTGGAGCTTGTGTGCCGCCGTAGTTGATCCTACGTTGTCGATAGTGTGTTCTTGATCTCCTTGTGTGCACATTCTGCAAGTTTTCCTTTGCGCCTCATTCACTATGGTTGTTTCGGTGGTAAATCTGGTATGTGTGGAATCATCATCTTTGGTGGTCGATTCTAGATTGATCTGGAGAAGGAAGAAGACTTCGATTCCTTCGGTTTTGGTGCTCTGTTGGTGCTTTCAGCCAGAGCATCTGGTTAGTGGTCTTGTGCGGCATATTCCATGTATCTCGACTTCGTCCTTTCGGTGTGTCCCGAATTGCGAAGAACGACATTGTATCTCCGACGACCACGTCCTCACACCGCGGCACAGCGGGGCGATTGGTTTTCTGAGTCTGCGCCCTTAGGTGTGCCTTGTCTTGATTTATTCTCGGTGGCTTTGATTGCCATCGGTTTTGTGAGTATCACTATATTCCATTTTGCGCCTTACTTTGCATATATGTGTTGTACTTGTCAAAATCTGTATTTGATTTGATGTTAGTACTGGGAGATATTGCTAGTGATTCTGTGGGTTTGGTTTACTAGCTCGACGATGATTGTTAAAATCTGAAATTGAATTGATAATTGAAAACAGACTTGAGCCAAATTAGAATGCTTACTGTTGTCAGTCTTATCTTGTAGCTTTTACACTCTCTGCAGTTCAGTTTTGACTGAAAGAAGTTTGATCATTTCATTATGTGATCTTGTTGATCCTCTGTGAAATATTGGCACTATTATATTCAGTTTGTCGAAAAGGTTTAGTGCTGAAATATTTGTGAAATATCTGTGGACATCTGCACTGATATTCTGTTTATAGAAAAATTTGTGTGCTGATATTGTGATTCCATTCACACTGATAATTAAATGATACTCTGATGACTGAAAGTATAAACTGCTATCTTTGAGATAAAACTTAACATATTAGGAAAACTTTAGTTTGAGCTCACGGATTGTTTTGTAGTTGTCATTTTTTATTGGTGAAGAGATATTGACATGAGTGATGTGATGGCCAAGATTATATCTTATGCAACTAGCCTTCTGAGGGTTATAAACAACTTTCTAAATCTTAGCATTATGCTGATTTTAATTGTCAACATGATCTTTGTGTTGACCATATTATTTTGTTTAAATGACTTGAAGAATTTACATGTGTATATGTTAATTTTGTCATTTAAATGATGCTGGAATTGAGCTTTAATTACTGTTAATTATGCTAGAATTAATTATAAATATTTGCTAAAACTGCTAATTTTACAACAGGGCCTACTTCCGGTAGAGGTTGATCCTGACTAGACAGGCACAAGAAATGTATAAACTCCCTACGTGATGTCAAGTAACACCCTGGAACTTCATCGTTTTGGTGAAGTTGCACAAGTTGATACGACCAATCCAAGTGCGTAAGATCACAATAATTTTGACATGATCGGTTGTAGTGGAGATGAAGCCGCGAGTGGCGCTGAAAGATCAGTTACTTATCTCAGAGAAAGCACAACATCTATCCAAGAAGATTCAACGGGCTACACTGCCTACACGCACACGGTCCAGTTCCCCGCCGGGTTTTTTCCCTTCTCGACTAGAGTAAATTTCTAGTGTACGGTGCTTCTTGATTCTAAAGTAATCCCTCCGTTCTTAAATATATGATGTTTGATCATGCAGTTAAATTTATCTAACTTTAACTAATAATATATGAAAAACTATTTAGATTGATCATGAGTGAATAGTATCATTAGATTTGTCATGATAAATATTTTCATAATATAATAATTTTGTAATTTTTACTAATAAAATCATATGAAAAATAATAGTTAAAGTTATATAAATTTAACTACATATTTGGTCAAACATCATGTATTTAAAAAGAGAGAGAGTAATTTATCTCTCTGGAAAGGAAGTCAGCCTGCAGCCTATTAGATTAGACCGCATGTACTGAAGTCAGAAGGCCAACGACGGCTTCATTGGTTTGTTAGGGAAGGGTCTTATCCGAGAGCACTCACCGAGTGCTAGTTAGCCATTGTCAAATAATTTGTTTTCTTCATTAATTTGCACATATATTTAATTAAGAATCTTATCTTGCTGTAAAGACATTTCGTATTCAGAATGACGAACACACATGCAGGAACGTCTCAGGATTAGGAGATATCGATCTGCAAAGCAATTAATGCTGATGTGCATTACAGGAATAAGCGTTTTAGTACAACTGAGGCGCATCTCTCTCCATTAGCCCACCTTCTGCTCGTGATTTATGTGTTTGATTGCCTGCCAATTGCTTGGTGGATTAGAGTAGTGTACTTGCTTAACAGCTACTTTTCGTAAGGGTACGTTTGGTTGGTGAAATGTGGTTGAATGGTATGGATGGGATCGTCCTGAATGAGATCGTTCAAGTAGTCTGTTTGGTTGGTGGGATGAGATGATACGAGATTGCATTTGGTTGGTTGTACGAGATGATACCTAATATTTTCTAATCATCTAAGTCACGTTTTCACCTAATCTTCTTATTAATGTTTCCCTTTTTCACCGAATCCTCCATTCTTCCCCCTTTCACCAAATCCTTCGTTCGGCTCTGCCGTCTCTAGCCCCGGTCCAGCCCGGCATCGCCTCCACCTCCCGGCGCCTCCTCCACCTCCCGATGTCGCCTCCTCCAGCTCCCGGCGTCGCCTCCAGCTCTCGACACCTTCTCCAGCTCCCTGCGTTGCCCCCTTCTTCTCCTGGTGCGGCCGGATGGCCAGCGCCGCCCCCTTCTTCTCCCGGTGCTGTCGGCTCGGCCTCCCGGCCGTCGGCCCCAAACTCCCATGGCGTCGCCGCCGGTCCAACGCCACCTCCAGCCTGCTCATCAGATGCTCCTCCACGCCAAGACTGCGTGTTGGTCCGGCCCTCACCGCTGCCGCCATGGCCTCCCCTTGCTTCGCGTCTTCGTCATCACCGGCGTCGGGGAAGGAGACCGGAGCGGCGGCGTGGCTCGCCGGGGAAGGAGGCCGGGGCGGCGGGGTGCTAGGAGGAGGTGAGGACGCGCTGGGAGAAGGCGAGGATGAACAGTGTGGTTCACTGGATTTCCACGTGGACCGTTGCCGCACGGTGGCCATGCAACAACCTACTGTAGCGCTTGTTGCCACATGGTGGCCATGCAGTGACACTGTAGCAATTTTTTTTTCCTTTTTTCCTTTTTAAATCATTTATGTATAATTTATGTATGAATTTTTAAATATATAAAAGAAGCTCCAAAAATTATAAATTGTTTTTGTGAAGCCTCCTGACCGAGTGTACTTGCTTGTGTAATTTTTTAAAATTTTATCCGTTTGGAAATTTTCTAAAAAATTCATTTAAGTATACTGTTTCTATGAATTTTTTAATATAAAAAATGAGGTACAAACATTAAGACTTTTTTAAAGGCTCCTTACATAGTAGACTTGATTGTGTAATATTTTTTAGAATTTCATATGTTCTGAAAATGTCACAAAAATTAAGGGTTTAGATCTCGAAAATTAGGGTTTTCGGTTTCAAAAATTAGGGTTTCATAATTTCATGTGACTTGGAATGTGTGAAGTTTATTTACCATATGGACCACTATTTGCAGCAGTAAGATTGCTATAGCAACAGTGGTATAATTTGAACTCTCAATGTCTTTAGCAAATATTCTAGCATGTTCCGAATATGTACTACCGCAACACCGCAAGATGCAGCAGAACAAGCACTAGAGGTGGGAACGTGGATGCCACTATCTTCATGCTCGATTCTATTCTCCATGGCACGCCTTGTGAAACAGTTAGTAATATTAGTCGTGTACTATTACAACGGTGTTAAAAGAAGTTCTGTGTTTACTCCGAGGGGTTAGAAACTCTGACAATTAAGGCTTTATAGGAGTTCCTTTTCATAATTTTATACTGGGTCAGGAGGCTCCACAAAAAGTTTTATAATTTTTGGAGCTCCTTTCCTATATTTAAAAATTCCCACAAAAATTATACATGAATAATTTTTTAAAAAAAAAAGAAGGAAAAAATGCTACGGTGTCACGCACGGCCACGGTCCACGTGGCGGTGGGGGAGGTGTTCCGGGGCACGTGGCGGCCGGTGGCGTGTTACCGCATGGTGGCGTGCGGAGAGGGGGTACGTGACGGCCGGAGAAGGGCTGTCACACGACGGCCGTGCGGCATGTGGCTATTTCTGCAAGAAAAATTCGGAGGCGGGTACTCATAAAAATACGAGTTCAAAAGGTGTCAATACCGTTAAAAATTCTCCCTCCCCATAAGTGACTGTGGATCATCTCTGTCCCCATAAGTGATTGATCGATCCATCCATGCATCATAGCAAATTCTTGCCGTGTAGAGTTAGGAACTCAGGGCGTACATCGATCCATCCATGCATCATAGCAAATTCTTGCCGTGTAGAATTAGGAACTCAGGGCGTACAGCCCGTGAAGTCTCGTACCACTGTCACTTACTCACTTTGGTAATGATACCGGTTTAAAATTTCTTTCACGAGTAATGATTCTAAGCTGGTGTCATTACCAAAGTGGTGATGACACGGGCCATCACAATCCCCTTCTTACTTTGTTCGGTCACCACCACTTTTTTTCGCAACTATTCTCACTGAGCCTGAGCGAGCCCTACAATGAACTAGTACCCACGGCATGGATTTCTTTTCATTTCCAGGGCGATCCAAAATATAAGTTTCAACAAGTCTACTAAATCCGAGCACATATATATATACTAGCGGGAGACCCGCGCGTTGCCGTGGGCAAAAAAGAAAATCCTATGTATGACGACAACTTAGGAGGTTCGCATGTGTGTATACATATATGTTGCAGCAGTATCATGTATACAAAGTACGCTAAAAAATTAGATAGGAAATGTTATGATATACATTTGTGTGGTTGAAGTGTAGCAAAACCTAATCTGCCTATGTCCTTCCGATATATCAATTTTAGAGATCATACATCTAACTTGTCAGGAACAAAAACACGGTAGAGCAGGAAAATGTAGAAACATAGTAGACGATATATCAATAAGTATCTAAAGTAGTTAAAAAAGTTCGGAGCTAAGGGATTCCAGAATCCTGCATCTCCTTTGGAACCAAAATGATGTGTTGGCTGGTACTTTAGAATCTTTTTATGAATAAGCATCTGTCAGAAACGAAAGAGAGATCATCAGTGTAGAGGTTCTGACTTAAAAATGTAAAAGAAACATGCAAGACCCTTCTTGCCGCTGCCGGTCGCCCGATAAATTTTGTACAACTGTTAGTTGAACAGCCATATAAATGCTTCCAGCCTATCACTGAGTTGCTGCCGAACCTAGAGCTGCAAGCAATATGCCAATATCAAAATCCTTTTTTCCTCAGTAAACTTTAGCATTTTAGAAAACATAAAGAGGATGCACAACTCTGTAGCTGCACTGAGTCTTTTGATTTGGATGTCCCTATTCAACTGTAATGTCATCTATTATAGGTGCTAGTTTTATAATGAAACGGCAGGCTACTATAGTTGTCTTTGTGGCTTGTGCATCCACAAACTGTCTAAATGAACCTGATAGTGCAGCTACAATCTTAAGTCTCAGGAAAAAAAGAGAACATGTTCACCACAAATTCAGAAGGAAAGCACATAAATGTAGATGGCAGTAATTTGGAAACTACAGAGCATTGCAGTGGTAGAAAGGGACTTACAGAAATAGTACAAGCAACGTATCCTGGATTCTCCCTGTAATCATGTACTCGGACACAGATCAGAACAAAAGCTCCAATATACCATGGAATGGCAGCAAGGAAGAGGGCAATAATGAACCTTTTCGAAACAGTAGAAACAACAGTTCCTCGGGGTCCAATTGAAATTTCTGAAATGTTATGCAAAATGATAAATGTTCAGAGAAACTTACAGAAACGAACCCATGCCAAGGCCACAGCATGGAAGACGTCGCATCCTCACAGGCCGTCCTTCAACAATAGGTATATAACCTAAGAATCAGCAAACATGGTAAAACGAATAAGCAAAGCTAGGAAAAACACCCAGTTTGTTTAATTGTTCAGACACTTCATTTCTTCCTCAAAGGAAACCACGTATAAGCGAAAATGCTTGATTGATTAAATTCATTTGAGCATTTCACTACATTCTTAAATCACCCGTTCCTCTTGCGTATTCCTCTCCACGATTATGTTGGATTATGTTTTTGCACAAACAATATCAGACAATAGCACCAAGATGTTCCTTAAGAAACTTAAATTTGACAATCTGTTGGACCATTTGTTTACCTGTTCTACTTGTTTGTTCCTGTATATCAAATTTCCTGTTCATCTACTTCAACAGATTAGGAAACTAAAAAAAGTTCCTACAAAATTAAGTTTTTCTCTATCAATCTCTAAAGTTTCTTCAAAGATATGGCTAATGCCATTGACTGCGATTAGGAAAGAAACAATTTTCTAAATTAAACATGCCACCTAAAGAGGTGCAGTCAGCAGGAGTTCCTATTAATAAGAGAAGTGAGCATCCAGCATGAACGACTTTAAAATTCGAATATAGTTTCCAAATATGTTTATAAGAAGTTCATCATGTAATATGTAGATGGAATCAATAAAACAAAGACAATCTGAAACTGCAAATGCTGTAGCATCGCTTATATCGACACGTTCTGTTGAGTGCGGGGCGGCATGAGATGCAGCGCCTAACACCCGATCTATCTTTGCATTTTGCAAGCAAATTATTAAAACAGAGTTAAGAACAAGATTGGGGCCATAAGATGGACACACTAACTAAAATTAATTAAAGACCGTATGAAAGCCTTTCTTTCCTTCATAAGAAGGCATAATGGCACCCAGTATAACATTAGTTTTCTTCTCCAGACACCATGTTACCAGATTGGTGACATAATCCTTACTTTGCAAAGGAAACCATTCGCTAAATGAACCATAGCTGCATTTTTACTGACTTGAACAATGACAGACCCAATCGATATAATGTTGCCAAGGTTTACGTCCAAGATAACTTTCTTGTGAATGAAGCAATAACTGTGCGGTTCGATCCTATCAAGAACTCATTATCATTTGCTACTTACATAAAAAGTGATATACCCTCTTCACTGCATCACTATACTTATGGACTATAATTGAATATACTATATGGAAAGTAAAAAGGAAGTATCTGCTAAATGTGCATATGCTTGAAGGAAAGTTCAGTAAAGATTTGAAGTTGCTATTGAACAATAAAAGATGCAACAAATACAGAGGATAATTGAAAAGAGGATAAATCTTTTCATACCAATCATAAGACATAGCTAATGCAGGAATGCCATATATGAATGCCTCCTAATTTGTTGAGAGCCAATGATAAAGGGAAAGAAAATATAATTTGTAAGAAGTGGTAAAGCATTAGATATATACATGAATATAGGCAACCTGTTGCGGTTCCTATTCCCATCAAGGATGAGCTCTGCATCGGCATAATTGATCTAACATCAAGAAAGTCAACATTAACCAAACTGGCACTGCAAACAAAACAGAAGATAGAAGTAGAATACCATCAGAGATGCATACATCACATGTAATTGTCTTGGTGAAACATATTGAGCAGGTGACAATAATATTCAAACAAAAGAGAAGATAGAAGTAGAATACCATCAGAGATGCATACATCACATGTAACTGTCTTGGTGAAACATATTGAGCAGGTGACAATAATATGCAACACTAATTGTAGATAGTTGTATATTTGGTCAGGGTTAAAATCTACATGACAACGTAGTGGTGCAAATGTGTGGGGTGAGTTGAAGATTAAATTGTAAATCAGATTCCTTCATGAAACAAAAAAGAAAATGACACCATCAACTCTCAACTCTCCACCAAGAGCCTAAGCTATCCACAAAAAGTTGGCTCTAATACATGTCTATAGGTTGTGGTCCTGCGGAGTATCTTTTGTACAAACCAGAAAAGGCTGTACAAATTTTCAAAGCAAAGTTTCGATTAAAACACGCTTGATAGTGATTTAGTGGCTTTGCTATCATAACCTTAAGATTCATCTTAAACAGTAAATAAGGATTACAGAACATATAATATAAATTTCTGAAGGAATCTTTTGTACAAACAGATCCAGTCACAGCACCAACCAAAACATCTCGAGAAGTTGCAACACAATTAGGTACGCGTCAACCCTAGTCCATCTACGAACAGAAAGATAAAAAAAGAGGTAAAGCAACATGAGACGATGCAATCTGCACTGAAACTATGAGCTACATTGCATTACCAGAAGGCTTGTTGAGGGAGGCAAGTTTCTGAGGCAAACATGAGAGCCAATGATAAAGGGAAAGAAAATGTAATCTGTACGAAGGGGCTATAGAAAGGTTTAAATAGTGTATGACATATCACTGTATTAGTAGGGCACCCTGCTCCAATCTTATCAATGATTTCCTGTTTTCTGGATGCTGAAATCTGAAACTGATCGTGCAAACACATAGATAAAAAAAATAAGCAGGCGCTTTTCCTTGTATATAATAGTCTAATGTCTAACTGTGGCTTGAAAAGTAGGACAAGTTAAATTCAGTCAATTTATTGGGACACATGGACCTAAGCTTGGTCGGTTTTTTTGTTTTACGACCTGTATGTGGTTTGCATTAAAATTGCCACTAAGAGGAAAAGGGACACATCCAGGTAGGGTAGTGTGTCCACACACCAACACACACTTACACTATTATTATCAGAACAGTTTTTATTATTCCACAATCTGAATCTATACCCATTAAGCCTCTCAGCAAACCGCTGCGCCATACCCTTATCATTGTCAGTCTCATCTTTAGTGACTCAAATATAAGCATTGACAGTAAAGTATTATGGCAATAGTGGGACCAATATTTCAGCACAATACATAATATTATCGTAATAAGGGGACTAATAGTTCAGCACAACACTTCCTTTGGACAACTATGTCATCACAATATTAGTCGTGCTAAGCTGAAACAACGCATCTCTAAAAAATACTTGCATATATAGCATATCTTAAACCACATTTACATCGATGTAACAGATGGATGATATTTACCTTCAGGATGCATCAAATCCGAGTCCTGATCCCATGGGATTAGATCCTGATCAAGTATCTGCAGTGAATGCCGAAAAGGGATAAGTCAGAAGCACCACGGTGAAAAAGTTCTAGTAGCTAAGCCAAGAGATTTATACCAAAGCTTCTAGATCATAGTAGTTTGGAACATCTTTTTCACTGTCAGAGCATTCTTCTACTTGGGCTGATGTTGGCACCGTCGCAATGGGGTCTTGAACACCGAAATCTGACAATGTGTGTGATGGCATACAGTTCTGTAGAGCAGTCCCATCTCACACCAGTTTTTTTTTTTTGTAGATTAAGATGAATGCAGAAGTGGGTGCACCTGACCATACATGAGCTCTAGTTGTCCCCTCAATCCTTCGTATGACTCTTCAGTGCAGCTTATACAAACTAAATATATTGGACCCTTGATGACGAAAACCATCTGAAAGACAGTGTTAAATCAACTTAGCATACTATATTTCATAGTTAGAAAGGTTCGCACATAAGATGTCTAGGTTAGCTGTACTAAGTACTTCATGCCTCAATGGAGGAAAACATTCATCTTTCCTTCTGCAATGAGATAAAGAACAAAGTAAATTTTGGGCAAGGAAGACTACCCGACCTGATGTTTTCTAGCCCTCACAAATTTGATATGGTCGCCACTGGATGAAAACACTAAAAGGTCACCAAAAGGAAAAAAAAATTCAACACAGCCCACAGAAAAAGAAAGTCGAGCCACAAAATCTAATCATTGTTATCACCAAAAGTGGAACCGTATTGTCGCACACCTGTTCTCAATGAAGGAAACGATCGCTTGCAATGTAGCAGAAAACCCAGCTAGCTTGTGGTCATCACTATACCTGAAAGTTTAACACTGGTCTTGCGTAAATATCACCTAGAATATATTGGCTTGCCGGAATTACTCAAAACGAAGAAACGTTTTTTCCTCTTCCTCTAGGAAGCCGAAGCATTATCCTGAAACATCAAGGAGCGCATTCAGGGTGACACAAAACCATACCGCCAACACCCCTCCAGCAATAGCAGGTACGTTGCAAACCATGAAAAATACGCAGGATACCAACAAGCTAGTACATATAATTAAATACGCAGGGTAAGATTGAACATAAATAGGCATCAGTACAAATGCTAGACGTGGAGCGGGCTCTCAAAAGTTAGTACTGTATGTTAGCTATGGTAACTATTGGTATCACACATTGAGCCAAATTACCGATGAGGAGTGGAATTGAAGAATTCATAGATATATGATGGGATTAGCCTAATCCACACCGCGCATTGTCATCTAAAATATGCAAAGCATTAAGGACAATCGTATCAAACGGGGTAAATTGATGCCATCTGTGACCTCGTCAGGATGCTTCTTGCCGCGCACCCAATCCTCGGCACCGGCGGCGAGGCCTTCAGGTTTGGGCTCGTCTATGCCGCCACTGGAGGCGAGGTTGCTGCCCCGCTCGGCGGCGTAGCCTCCGCTGCTGGGGCTGGGTGGGCGGATCAGCCGAACGGGACGGCGGCGAAGTTCGGCCGATCCGCCCGATTCACCTGATGAGCTGCTTCACCAGTCACCGGACTTCGCCTGAGGGGTGCTTGCGCAGGAGCCAGGAGGCGCAGGCAAGCAAGCACGGGGCCGAGCTAGCAGGGAGAGCGGCGCGGCGGTAGGGGCACGAGCGTGAGCCGGGAGTGGCCGGGGAGGCGCCATACGCAAGCTTCGGCAGGAGCAAGAAGCAGGGGGAGAGAAGACGAAATGGAATGAGGAAAAGTTCGGCCGATCCACCCGATTCCCTTTTCTGTCTGCGCACGAGAGCCGCTGCTGGACTGACCTACGCCGACGCGCGGAACGGAGATCCGACGTTGGCGGACGCGCGGACGGCTAGAGTTTTTTTGTCGACGTGGCCGGCTGGGTGAGCTCAAAGTGCGTCTTCCTTTATATATAAAGATTAGATGAACAGGTAATTCGCGTCTGTCTAGATAAGGAAGCTTTAGAGCATCTTTGTATTGAATCGATGTCGATCGATTCAAAGTCATGCCACATAAGTATTCTAGAAACTGAGCTTGTTTTTCTCCAACGTATTTAAACTATTCCTACTAATAACTAGGACCCATGTTATATTAAAAAACCATAAAATAATAATATCCTCTCTCAACCGCACTCTCTCCTATGTAATTGTTTAATGCTCATATGAGTTGTTTAATGCTTTGAATTGATTCATAAGTAGAGTCCGGTTCAATGCATTTTTTTGTTGAAATTGACATCTCCAATGTATTGAATCGATTCAATATTTTCTCTCTCCTCATTTGAATCGGCTAAAATACAATATTGAAGATGGTCTTATGAAGGCTTCGATACTCTTCTAAAAATAAAAAGCACAATTATCAATTAAGAATTATCAACGGCGTGATTTGCGACCACCAACTACTCTTCTGGAGTAGTGCTGCTGCTGCCAAACCTCCTAAACATGCGCACTGATTTGCTATATGTGTGAATTTGGTTTTTTGAGAGAGCAAGGAAGCATCTGTTGCAAAGTTTTCGGTGGTGACTAGCGGAGTCTGAACACAACCAAACTTTGAACTTTGAAGGGCAGGCCACTAGCTAGGCAGGACACAGACTTCCAACTGATTTAAGGGTAGCTAGGATCCTGTATATGTTGTTGTACTACGAGTATATTGCCCACTTTTCCTATCAGTTTATTTTAGTGAATTAGTTGGTGCGTGAAACTTAATTTAATATTAGAGTCAAGAGGTCCTGATCAGCTTGAGGCCTAGCTAGCGCAATTTTAAAAAGAGAAACATTGCAGCTCACTTTGAACTCGCGTTGTAGGCCTAGAGGAGCCTATACATGAGAGGGAGTGTTGAAGTGTGAGTATATTGCTCACATTTTATATCGTCTTAAGCTTTTGGGTGAAACTGAATTCGTGCTTCCTTCTAATTGTGCAGCTGTGAGGACATATTTTTGAGATCATCCAAGCATCACAAATGCAATTTGGATTTGGCAGCAAGAAGCGGCAGTACTGTGATGCACCCATTTGTTCCTTGTGGAAGTTTCCATGGATGCCATTCCTGGTTTGTTCCTTGTGGAAGTTTCCATGGATGCCGTTCCTGGTTGCTTTCGACGGTTGATTTCATCGCGGAGAAAGCCCCACAAGTCGCCAAGGAGTGATTGGAAGCAAATTTGGCAGGACACTTTTGACTCCCTCACGTTTGGTAGCTGACATGCAAACATCACTGCAAGCTGGCATTATGATATATGAGTATATATCTTATTTATGCACATACTTGTCTGATTTATATGCATATGCATATGCATTCTTATTTATAGCCCATAAATAAATAAATACAATACGTGGATATCTTATCCTTCGCATTGTTTGGAAGAGCTAGCTTTAATTAAAACGGCGGCAAGCATTTTTCTTCAGCCATGCGGTTTAAAGAAAATAAAGAAAACTATTTTGTTCATCGATGCAATGCAAAGAGCCAAGAGGGGTTGGTGTAAGGATTGTCCATGCAAGGCCTCAATTCTACAATTGTCAAAGGTTGCATAAGGAGCAGTCCTAACTAAGTTAGGTACAAAACGACAAAGCTGAAGAAGACCCAAAGAGAGAAACAACCAAGGAAAATAAGTACTCACTACTACCTAACCAGAGTGCCAGCTGGACCCTGTCTCAATTAATCCAACAAGATTTTACAGTCCATGGACATGACTGGTCCAAAGATTTTTCTTTTTAAAAAAAAAAAACCATGCTGCATGCAGATGTGTAAACCATTATTCAGCTGAAGAGTACTGAATCAGCTGCCAGCAAGTTAGGATGCATGAAGATGGAGCAAACTTCTTAAGGATGGCCAAGAACAAGATAATCTTCGTGCGAGATATGTGCATATCCGGACTGGAATCTCCGTGTCAACTTGGATGCTTTGAATACTGCTGCTCTGTTGGAATCTTTTCAATGCAAGGGTATCAAAAACTTTTATTTGTCTCATTTGATGCATGATTAATCTGCAGGATGCAACAACATGACCTGGCGGCTTTGAATTAGGTTAGTGCAGGGATGATAGATAATTTAAAGTAGTTAAATTTGTCTATATGCCACTCAGAAATACGGCGTTTCGGGATATGCCACTCAGAATCTTGAAATTAGATTTATGCCACTTTAAATCTTGTTGTCTTTGGTATATGCCACTCTAGTTCATTTTTGCCCCTAGCTCTTCTTCTCCCTCCTGTTTTCTTTGTTTCTCTCTTCGACTTCCGCACCGGCCCGCTCGCCCCCGTGCTCCTACCCTGCGCCCCTACACCGACATCATGTTCAACGCACACCAAAATTCCCCTCAAGAGAATCCAGCCAAAAAAAACTATCACAGCGGCTAGCAGTTTCCAATCTCACACAATCATATTCACCTTTCAGCACAAAATAGAACAGGGAGATAACCATCTAACGAGATCGGAAGCGCTCTGCATCTGCAGCCATCTCACACCACCAAGCGTGGTAGCCTCCTGCGTCAGGCGACACAAGCGACAAAAACTCAGCACACAAGCGCATCACCACGAAATGTGACATGGAAAATGGGTCAACTCACCACACGGGATCGCAACCTTGAGACCGCGACGAGGCCCCGAAAGAACGCCATGGCCGGCGCCACTACCCCGACCTTGCATCCGTTGCTTCTCTCCCTCCTGCCACCTTGCATCCGTCATGGCGCTGCTCCTCGGCTAAACTGCCGCCGCGCTCTACGCTTGCTGCGCTTGTGCCAAGGCCCGGTCTGAGTTTTTGACCTAGTAAAATTTTAGGCCTTTTATATAAACATGATAATACTCAACTACTTGGTAGTATATATACACACATATATAAAATGTTACTAATAAGCGCTTAGCAATGCAAAAGCAATATTCATATGAAATAATTTGTATACATATTAAATTACCTCAAAATTTTCTTCTAACATTCCTTGATGCGAACAATATCGCCCAACAATCGCTTCTCAATGCATAATGAGTCTTCATTGTAGATCTCAAATGGCGCTTCTTTCACCGATGCTACTCCAAGCATAGTAAACAAGATGCATAAGCAATGGAAGTACTAGGATAACAATCACCGTCAGAATAAACTCAAAAATCTCCATAGTGTCATTTCTCTATCGCCGGATTGCAAAAGCGGAGAAGTCACGCTTTCTTTTCTACTCTACTTAGACCTTAGTACTGTGTCGTCAATGTCTTTGGGCTCACTACGCCGCCTCCCGCCGTCTTTGCCGCTTCTTGTGAATGAAAATGGGAGGAAGAAGAAAAGGTAGGGGCAAAAGTGTTCTAGAGTGCCATATATCAAAGACAACAAGATTTAGAGTAGCATAAATCTAATTTCAAGATTCTGAGTGGCATATCTCGAAATGTCTTGTTTCATAGTAGCATATATCCAAATTTACCTTTAAAGTACATTCTTCCTGTGCAAAGCTTTGGATCACATGATCACAGCGCGCACACACATATATAACTCTACTATTATATACATTTCATCCCCACGTTATATTTGTGATGTGTTCAAAGCCTTTTTCTTTTTGTATATGGTTGCTTCTACCTGAACTACGTGTACCTTGGAAGAAAGGTCATACATTAAAACGTGCAGGACACTAATCATTTGCTAGCTCTACATATATGTCCAACTACTTCAAACAGTCGTACATATTTCGTAGAGAAAAAGGACAATGGTCTAACGGAGTTGTTAAGCTGCTCCAATAGAATGATTTCTTTTAAGTATTACCGCTTTCTTCGAAGAGGCTAGAGTGGTTGTAAGGCTCACAACCCACGGATCACAGGTTAAAATCCCAGAGAATCATGGTGAAAAATTCACATAAATAATCTACCGATTGTGGCTAGTGGGAATCGAACTTTGGATATCAGCTAGAGAGACAAAGTACCACACTGATAGGCTACGCTATGGTTGACCAATTATATATAGTTTCTTCCTATTAACCATTATCTTGGCTCTTATAAAAACAAGGTTTTCAGGTGCTAAAGCTTGTGGTTAAAAACAAAACGGCACCCATTGTCTGACTTGCATATGGGCCTCACGCCTGCTTGTCATAGGCTCGTAGTTCCAGCTGATAACATTTTTCTAAATCACAAACTAATTTGCAACTAAAAATTCCTTCTAGAAACGGTACATGTAATAAACACAACAAGAGTAAAAGTTGGCACATCAACTTTCAGGTAACAGAGAAGTGAGCTTTGGCTGGGGCCAAGCCACCCACCTGGGTTCCTGGGTTCGAGTGGTGACTCGCCCAGGTGCCTCACCGGGTGTGTGTGTGCGTGTGTGGGTGTGGGTGTGGGTGTCAGGGTGTGTGTGTGGGGGGGGGTGTGGGTGTAGAGGTTGGAGGACTGAGCTGGGGCTCAGCTGGCAAAAATGAGAGGAGCTATAGACTCTCAGCCCATCACAGTTGAGCGCTGACTCTCGTGATGCCTCGCGGTTTTAGGGTGTTTTCTTCTATAACGCGGATCGGATAGGGTAAAATCCCGGGCATTCAAAAAAAAAACTTTCAGGTAACACCACCTTGGATACTTGAGAAGTTGGAAGTAGACTACCAGCTAGCATCTAGCAAGGCCGAGTTTTAGACTACCAGCTTGTTCCGAAGTAGCAATAGTGAAGTACGTGGTGCCATTTGTCTCGGTTTCCTATGCAACACATACCAGAAGACAGAGCTGGTAGTCGGCCACGGGTACGCGTGCTTCGGTCGGAGGGAGGCGGCCGGAGGAGTGAAGGGAGGGCAGCGGCGACGACGCGTGGGGAGGGAGAGGGGTTGAAAGAGGAAGGTGGCTGAGGGATTGGGATTTTGGAGCCGGGAGGGGTTGTAATCATTTTTACACTACCAGGGGGGTGTGGTTGACTGGTTGTAATCACATTTTTTTTTGTTTATAGGATTCCAAAAGCAAAAGTTTGGACTAATGAGTAATGTGTAGAAATGTATTGGCTTAAAAAAATGTTTGCCCTAAAATGCAAAATGTTAGAGTTGTTTTTCATCATCTAATTATGTTTTTTTTAATCTACAGCAAAACACGGTCAATTGACTAGTATTTCTTAACGGAGGTAGCAGAAGACTTCGTGAGAAGCTCCACTAAGCTGCGTGGTAGTCCTCGAGGTGGTTGGCGGAGCTAATTAATGCATGCGTGCGTTCCGTGGCAAGCAAGAGCGCAACTGAACAAGAGCGGCACTAAGCTGAAATAGTTGGGTCATGTGCACCATTGAATTCGTGAAAAGCTCCAAGAAGGCAAGAACTAGCTAAGGTTACGTACACTTGTGACGTAGGTGGATAATGGATACATGCATGCTTGCACTTGATAAGCTTGGCTTCTTGTAACTCATGTAGAAAAAAAAATGCATATATAAGTGCATGTGTAAGGATCGAGGATATGACAACTTTGACGTGCCCCAGGTTAATTGTCCGGTTTCGTTCATCTGCAGCCAAAGAGAATACATAATTCTTTTTCATTTTGCCCTCAGACGCTATTCATTTACTAAAATAGCTTCGTTCTATTTTATTTGTAAATCTAGCCTCCTCTCCTCTCTTCTGCAGCTCCCCCGTAGCGCAGAAAGTCGCTAGCACTGTCTAGCGCGCGGGACCGGCCTCTTCTCATGTCCCCGAGCGAGAAAATCCCATGTGCCCGAGCGCGAAGGCTCTCCGTCCCGCTGATTGTCGTCCATTCCATGAAGATTCATTCGCATGGCTTCCACACCCACGCTTCGGAGAGCACGGTAAGAGAGGAGATGTGCTAGATTTGCAAATAAAATGGACGAAGCCATTTTTGAAAATGAATCGCGTCAAGGGACCAAAATAAAAAAGAATTCGAGAGTACATACCAAACGTATCATTTCATGTTGTCTGCCCGGAGACGAAGATTCAAGTCTCGCAAACTCCATGTTAGGTGGATCTATCACCTGGTAATTTTCAAGATTTAACCCGCGGCCTCTCGTTTGGTAAATGCTTTAAATTGTCATAGTTGAGCAGCTGCGAGCCTACGACGCACGCACCCAGCCGAACCCGTCCCGTACACGCACCACGGCCCGCGCGCCGCAGACGCGTCTTCCTCCTCACGTTTCCGCGTTGAAGTACGCCGCTGGGCTCCGGCTCTGACACTCCTGCCGTCTCGTGTCGGCTCGGCAGTTCTAATAATACCACTACTTCAGCATGGGACCGGTCGGTCTTACAGAGAGAGTTGCTGTCACCGTTCCCCATGGGCTGCGGCGCGAATTCAGATTGGACAGCCTGAATTTTCAAAAAAGTAATGATGATGTTCTGATTTTTTTTAGACCAAGAGCGACAATTTTCATTGATTAGTCAGGAGTACACACATAGGCATCATTCCGCTTAACAAAGACTCGCTGGAAAGAAGAAAAACTCCTGCTAAGTTCTTGGGTATCAGGCAGAAATGATGTTCTGATTTTAGATTAGCTGCAAAAACATTTACTTACTGCAATGGTCGGTCTCTCAAGAATGGTCGATGAAGGGAAACAGATACACCGTCAAAATCTGCAGCAACAAACTCGAGTACTTTTTACCAGCAAACCAACCACAAACTCTGAAACCAAGATGGGTGGGGAGGCGGGGGGGAACCATCATAGCAGCCAGTCCCAGAGCTGCTCTCGATTTGACATTCCTGTACGACTACAGGCTACTGTAGCAACTCATATGAGAAAAATATACTAGTAATCATATTATATTAATTTGCAAAACCCTAGAGCTGGCCCAAGGACCGGGTCCGTCCGACTCGCATCCTCGTCACGGGAACCGACAGATACACCATTACTTACCGTTAATCATGCGCGCTCTCCTGCCGTGCCGTGTCTCCAGCTCCCCGCCTACTCCTAGTCCTTCCTACTCATCCCCTGGACCTATATAAACCCCCAACTCCCTCGCACCTCCCCAAATAAATCCAACCAAACCAAACCCCGCTTCGATTCAATTCATATTCACTCCAGCAGCGCACACCAACCTGCAACAGCTCACCATCACATCCAAACCAAACCACAAAGCCAAGCCAGAGGAACGCAAAGGAGGCCGCCTCTCCTCCCGGCCACGCCATTTCTGTTCCGTTCGACGCGATGGCGGCGGCGGAGGCCAAGTCCGTGGAGCGGCTCGCGCAGCGGCTGGTGGCGCCTGCGGGGCCGACGCCGGGCGGGCCGCTCCGCCTCTCGTGGCTCGACCGGTACCCCACCCAGATGGCGCTCATCGAGTCGCTCCACGTGTTCAAGCCCGTCCCAGCCCGGGAGGGGGCCGGTCCGGCCCGGACCGTCGAGCGGGCCCTGGCCCGGGCCCTCGTGGAGTACTACCCGTTGGCCGGGCGGCTGGCCGTGTCCGACGCCGGCGAGCTGCAGGTGGACTGCAGCAACGCGGGCGTCTGGTTCATCGAGGCCGCCGTCCGGTGCCGGCTGGAGGACGTGGACTACCTCGAGTACCCGCTCGCCATCCCCAAGGACGAGCTGCTCCCGCACCCGCGCCCCAAGCCCAGCCACGAAGACGAGAGCAAGCTCATCTTGCTCGTCCAGGTACGTACGGCCGCGGATTCGAGTCGCATTGCGCTGGGTCGGCGGTGGATTTGGGTTTGAGCTCATCACCCGGCTGCCATGGTGGACGCAGGTGACGACGTTCGGGTGCGGCGGCTTCGTGGTGGGGTTCCGCTTCAGCCACGCGGTGGCGGACGGGCCCGGCGCGGCGCAGTTCATGGGCGCCGTGGGCGAGCTGGCGCGCGGGGCGGACCGCATCACGGTGGAGCCGGCGTGGGGCCGCGACGCGATCCCGGACCCGGCCGGCGCGCTGGTCGGCAGCCTCCCGGAGCCCGCCGGCGCGAAGCGGCTCGAGTACCTCGCCATCGACATCTCGGCCGACTACATCGACCACTTCAAGGGCCAGTTCGCGGGGGCGACCGGCGGCGCCCGGTGCTCGGCGTTCGAGGTGCTCATCGCCAAGGCGTGGCAGAGCCGGACCCGCGCCGCGGGCTTCGACCCGGGCTCCCCCGTCCACCTCTCCTTCGCCATGAACGCGCGGCCGCTCCTCCACGCCCGCCTCCCCCGCGGCGGCGCCGGGTTCTACGGCAACTGCTACTACATCATGCGCGTCTCCTCCACGGCCGGGAAGGTGGCCTCCTCCATCACCGACGTGGTCAAGATCATCAAGGAGGGGAAGAAGCGGTTCCCCTCGGAGTTCGCGCGGTGGGCAGCGGGGGAGATGGCCGGCGTCGACCCGTACCAGATCACCTCCGACTACCGGACGCTGCTCGTCTCCGACTGGACCCGCCTGGGCTTCGCCGAGGTGGACTACGGGTGGGGCCCGCCCGCCCACGTCGTCCCACTGACAAACCTGGACTACATCGCCACGTGCATCCTCGTCAAGCCCTGGGTCCACAAGCCAGGCGCCCGCCTCATCACGCAGTGCGTCACGCCCGACCGCGTCGCCGCCTTCCACGACGCCATGGTGGACATGAACTAGCTGGCTAGCTACTTGTTACTACCACTACCACTCCTCCGCTACCATTTGTTCATGGGTTTTTTACTTTTTTACAGAGGTAATTAGTGCTTAATTACAGCTTGGTGAGCAACAATAATGATAAACTAAGCAACAATAATGATAAAGTAAGAGCAAAGGAAGGTAAAGAAGAAGGAGAAGAAGAGTACATATAGATATGGGGGAACAGGTAGACAGCTAGAAGGTAGCTGGCATTAGTGGGATTGGTATTGGATTCCTTTGGATGTTCTTGGTGCTGTTGTTGGGTGCAAGCGTATACCTTGCTACTTGTTCGTCCCTTCTCCTTTTCTTTTCTGTTTTTTTGGGGGCTTTTGATTGAAGGATCAAAGCTGGACTTGGTGGGAACCCACCAACTAGTCTTCCCCTCAATTAGTGTACTGTATTATATTCATTTTTTGTTTTTTGTTTTTTGTTTCGAATATAAGCCGGCAGGGGTACAGCCTACAGGCCTTTCTTTAGTTGTATCTGAATCCTATTCTCAAGTGGTGTTTGTCCATGTAAAAAATAATTGGTATACTACTAATTATAGTGCTAATGTAAATCTACCTGTGTACACTGCAACTGATAAGAGCAGAGTAGCTTTAGTAAATGAGTGTATAGTACTGTACTAGATTCTGTTGGAAGAAATGTAAGCTGAACAAACAATGCCAAAAGAAGAAAAAATAGACATGCGTATTGTGTAATTTGTACACATCTCTATCTTACATATAATTACAGTGTGTTTATACCTTTTAAGGGAATTTTTAAACACTGCAATGATGTCAACTCCTCTCCGGTTTCCCTTTTCTCCTTTTTAACGTTTTTAAGGAATCTACTCTGACTACTCACCCCCTCAATTATTGGTGCCTCAGAATATCATAATATGCCCTCTAATTAACTCCACTAAAATATAATAATAGTACTGTGTTTTTGACATGCAAACTTGGTACCAAAATATATACTTCATCCGTCCCGCAATATAAGTCTATATTCTTGAGAAGCATCATCTCACCATATAAGTTATTGTGGAGATTAAAAGTATAGTTATTATAATAATTTCACTATATACCACTCCTTTAATACTAACAAAATGGATGGGGGGCTCTAGTATGCCATCTAATAAGGGTGTGCATGGTCCAATAACATTTATTTTTTCTCAAATCTACTGACTTCTTGGTCTGTGCGTATGGTATGATTTGGATTTATATTGTGAGGCAGAGGGAGTATCATTTCAGTGAGTTTCTTTTGCAAATTGAGTGCTTGTTATTTTCGTTTTTCCGGTGACATTTTTCGCAAACGCCTTTATCAATTTACATCCTAAATAAGCACGGATGGAGTAATTTTGTTTCCGCAAGGAATTGGTGTTTTTTTCACACCAATTGAGCTGAATTGAGGTGCCATTCATCTATGAATGAATTTTGTTATATTTGTGGATATCATGGGGATATGCCCATGATCTTAGGATGATGAAACAATTGGCAATGTTGCTTTTGGTTTGAAGTTTCAAGCGTTTTCGTCAAAGTTACTGAATCTGTCAAGTCTCAAAGGTCGAGGCCGGTTTACGGTGGCGGTCGATCGGCACAGTAGGGTGGTCGACCGCCAATCCGTGATCGACCGGTCGTGACTTAAGTGGAAATTTGGTTCGATCCCAAGGCGGTCGACCGCCGAGCACGGCGATCCGAATCGATTTATGTCTTGAATGATGATATTAGTTGTGGATTGATTTTGGGATAGGTCATTTCCTTGTTGATAATGCATATGTGTTGCATATTGCATGTTTTGGCTAACGTGGGTCAAGTTGTGAAGAACTTGTTCCTGAATTCGTGTTTGCTTATCTATTGCTTTGTCTTGGTGGTTTGGAGGTCAACGACGGTCAATGGCGAAGGGATCGGGACTAAGCTTGGAGAGCCGAGGTCCGAACGATTATGGATGCAAAGTGAGGTCGAGTGACTCAAACATGGCGCAGAATGGACAAGGATGACCGAATCAGGCGATTCGGTCTGTTGGTTTGATCAAGCGGTGCGGGGGTCGGTGCAAGTGCCAAGGTGGTCCGGTGGGAACCGGATGGGAGAGACTTGCTTGACACGATGAGAGCCACCGATCAATCTACACGTGACGAAGCATGGATGTGTTTAGCAGCTTTGGACTCGGTCTTGGAAAAAATCGAGAAGGGTATTTTGGTAATTTCACCAACATCGCCTTGGTGACCTAATGCCAACCATGCGCGCAAGGCGGTCGTCAAGAAGTGGATTAGATCAAGAAAAGTGAAGACAACGCTTTGGGATTCGATGCGTGTGACCTGCTTGTATTGGGCCTTAACGGAGCCCATTAGGGTTAAGTCTTCTAGAAGCTCTAGGCCTCATATAAATAGGAGGGGTCATTATGCGACCACTTGAAGCACTTCATGGTAAACCCTAGTTTGTCTTAGGGCTTAGGAGAAAGAGAAGAGGCTTAGGGTTCTAGGGAGATGTGTTGAGTTGTGTGCTCATGGATTGAGTTTTGCCTCCTTGAGGAGTGGTCAGTAACCAAAGAACCAATCATAAATCAATCCATGAATGATTGTTCAAAGATGAGTCTTCTTGTGCTTTCCCGTCTCTTTTGATGATTTTGGGTGCTTCCTTGATTCTGAGGTTTTTGGTTGGTTTCTTTCCCTCTTTTACATTGCTGTGATGTGTGGGAATACATCTAGGATCATCTAGATCATCAATCTCCCACGAGCAAGATTTGGATCAAGTTTTTGGTTTTTGCCCGGTTTTGAACCCTCCTTCGGTAAAACAGAAAAAGATCAAAACTTTGACGTGGATCTACTCAATCTCTTCTTGGAATAGGTTCCTAATATCTTTAGGAAGGTGTGTTCTAAATTTGGTCAAGTTTGGCCGTGTAGATCAAAAATTAGACCGATTTTCGTTTGGTTTTCGCCGATTGGGCTGATTTTGCTGTTCATCGTCAGGGGCGGTCTGACCGCCAAAATCAGCGGTCTGACCGCTAGGCAAAGAAGTCAGACCGCCAATTTGAGAGGTCTAACCGCCCAACACTATGAGATTTGAGTTTTTGGTAATTTTGGGTGTTTTGCGTCGGGGTTTTGATTGGATTCAATAAAAGTCTTCCACTGTGCTTGTATATTGATCTTCATAGCTTTTATAGCTATTGGAGTGAATTTAGTATTGAATTCAATTAAGGTGAAAAAGGGTTCGTGCTCCTATTCACCCCCCTCTAGTCGCCTTTCCGGTCCTACAATATTAATTAACCTTTTTTTGAATTTTATTTTAAAGTTAATCCCAACAAGACTTTATTTCCAATTCTGACCCCTTTGGTCACGCCACCACCTGTGGCGCGACAAAACAATACTGTCACGCTAGCCCATTTCTGGTCAATCTCTTGTCACGCCACTAGAAGTGGCGTGACAGTGTTATTTGGTCACGTCATAACCAGTGGCGTGACAAAAAGTGCTATTTTGGGG
The DNA here is from genome assembly GCA_036346405.1 of Phyllostachys edulis. NCBI lineage: Eukaryota > Viridiplantae > Streptophyta > Magnoliopsida > Poales > Poaceae > Phyllostachys > Phyllostachys edulis. The sequence goes on from CM070561.1 coordinate 74,982,106, forward strand.
ACTTATCCTGGCGCGTGACAGTGTTGTTTTGTAACGTCACCACCCGTGGCGTGACCAAAGGTTGGAAATAAAGTACGTCGATGGTTAACTTTAAAATAAAATTCAAAAATAGGTTAATTAATAATAATAATAAGGTTCTCCATGAATCTATGATAGCAGGCACAAGCCTAGAAGTCCCAGCATGCCGTCGCTACTGTCCTCTCTGACCAATTTAATTTATTTTGTCGTTGTCATCTAGCTGGCACGTATTAACTACAGTATAGAGATGGTCGTCGGCTATGTACTATTGCAGTCACGACCGACAAATTTGGAAGAACCGGTGGCTCGACCGTCCAGTTCGTGTATATAATCGTCCAGAGAAGACGAGAGAAATGAAGCCCGTTCGAAAATGACGTACTCCTTCGGTAGAAATGTTAGCGGAACTGTATTGGTTTTTACCAAATTGGTGTAAATTTCCTGCGAGTTTCCTTTGTTCCAAACAAACCCCTAGCTGGTCTAAGAAACGAAATAGAGAAGCCAAGCGTGCTACACTTTGCTTTACGGTTGCTCGATTTGCCGTGACAAAAATATGTAACAAGAGAACGCAGACAAGTCCCCCGCACATCGCACACATACACGCGCGCGCAGGAGATTTGAGCGCCACACACAAGATTGTTGAGTTTTTTTTAACTAAATGACGCTGTTGACGTCGTTATTAACAAAATTAGTCATCTATGCGTCTTAATATTAAAAAAAATAGCACAACAAACGTGTCGATACCCGACGTGCGTCCAAATCTGTGCCTCCCGCGCTCGAACGAGTTCTCCACCGCTCCCCGGGGGGGCCGAATGCCGCACCCCTGGGGGCTAGACAAGGGGCTTCTGTGCCCCTGGGGGTCAGAGCAGCCAAGTACGTGAGGCCATGACACCCTTCCCCATGCCGCCACGCGGGCCTCTCCCCACTTCACGAACCGAAAGCCCTCTGCCACTCTATTGTGCGCGCCAGTGCCCCCAGGGCAGAGACTCCTCCGACGCCACCTGTCCCATTCTCCGTCCCATCCATCACGCCTATGCCCCCATGCATGCAAATGATTCCTCGCATGCCAAAAAAACATCGCACGTGAGGGAATCTGGTTCCCTCCCGTCGCTTCGTTGTATGTGGGAATTGCGTTCGCGCGACTATAAATACTGGAGTTGCGCTCGCTCTCGCTCGTCGCTGAGAACACAGAGAATTGAACTGATTTTTTTGGATTTCGCTGTGGATTAAATAGTGTTTATAGCAGTGCTTAGGATTGTATAACCAGTAATTAGCTACGACTGAAATAATTACAACTAATGCATAGGAAAAAATTACCTTCCCTTGATGTCAACCTCATTGTACTTATACAGCCCGAAGCACTTGTCTAGACACTCTTTAATCCACAACGTAATCCGGAAAAAAATAGTTCAATTTCCCGTGTTCTCGGTGACAAACGCGAGAACAAGAATGAATCCGAGAATGACAGCGAGCTAGGTCCAGGCCCCAGGGGACCGAACTTGACACGTGGTGAGCGGGGAAGGAATCTGGTCCCCAGATGGCCAGACGAGAGGAGTCCGGGTGCTAGAAGAACCGTGGCGACACGTCCGGGCATTGAAGGCATGACAACGGCGACGTGGCGGCACAAGGACTATCCGGGCGTGGGGGCACGGATTTGGACGCGTATCGGCCGTCGGCATGTCCGTTGTGTCATTTTTGGCATTACGGTATATGGACAGCCAATTTTGTTAATAACGACGTCAACAATATCATTTAAGCCAAAAACTCAAGATTTCTCACACATCTTTATGGCACGTGAAGCTCGTGAAGAGTAAATTGCGACAACCAACCAGACAGATCCCTAGGGCATCCACAATGGGCAACAAGAGGGTCCTGAGGCTGATATGACATCCTTGAGACCGACTCCATACATTATGGGCGAGGGCACTAAGAAAAAGTTCGAAAGACCTGCTCCCAAGCTTAAGATGGTATTTTATTAAGTTGCGGATCCTATACATCGTAGAAAATAGCACTACGACATGTCACTTCTGTTTAGGACCCAGACGAGCCCTATACATTAAGATGCCCTTACTTCTAATAGATCTACAGTAAGGTGGTTGGTCGAACGAAGGATGCGTGCCGACCACACATGGAATTTTCGTAGTCACGTCTTACCACAACAGAAAACGAGTTGGCGATGGGAAAAGAATAAAGTAGCTGGAAAAACGAATCATCGCGAGGTAGCTAGCTACTAGCCAGTGATGGCGCAAAGCCAACGACCCGAGTACCAGAATGACGCTTCTCGCCAGTGTCAAATGTGTGACGATTTCGACGCGAGGCCTCGTTAAATAGATCTCTAGTTAGTGTCGTGTTGCTGATATTAGCTTGGGAGTCTCTGCGTTGCTTGCTTGCACGGAAGCTGGCTGGCCGGTACACAAAGTGTCGGCGAGAGATCGGGTTAATCGCCAATAAGTTGGTACTCATTGACGTGGCAGGGAAAAAAGTCGAGAGCGTGTCGAGCGAGAACGATTTATTAAAAGCGAACATTGTAAATTAACGATCTCGACTTTTTTTATCAATACCAGGTGAGAGAACGTTTACTAAAGATTTTCGACGTGGTAAATTTACTACGACCTCGGACGTTTGCTAGAACCTTTTAGGGTTAAAAGTCACGCTGTCCGAGTATACCGCAACGCATGAATTTCATATGGTACAGAAGTACAGATCAATTTCAACATTAATATCCCAATAGCGGCCTCTTGGAAGAGCGGAATAAGCTTTATGTCATGTTGTCTCTATCCCGTTAGGATTCATGTACCAATCAACTGCACTAGCTTGCTAGGAACTTCTTTCAGTACAGTGAGATAATAGTGATGCTTTGATCGGCATATGAAGTCTGATTAATGCCCTTTTGTACTTGGGACTCCGAGATTAACTAACCGGTACTTCACTCTAGTCAAGTCTTGATTTTTTTAAAAAATAATATTAATTTAAAGTTAATTACAAAAATAAAAGACAATTTTTTTTACAAATATAGGTGTCTGTCGTCAATGGTAATAACAACAGACAACTATTTACTACCTATCGCCAGTTAAATTGGCAACAGAAAAATGTGGGTTTCTATCGCTAATTCAACTGACGACAGCAGTAGCTATATAAACCCCCTAAAGGGTGGGGGAGGCGGGGTTCATTTTAATTCTAGAAAAAAATGGAAGAGAGCGAAGGAGAGGGTAGAAGAGATGTAGCGAAGCTCTACTTGTTTGTAGCGGAGCAGAGGAGGCTGCAGATCTAGTCGCCCATTTTGTATGTAAATGTTTTTGTAACTTTGTACATAAATTTGAAAACCTTGTAGGTTAACAAATAAAAATAGCGACATATAATTCAATGTACTAGATAATTTTAGTTGTATAGTTGTTTGACGTAGTGCGTCATTTTTAGTTGTTTACAGTACGTCATAAGATAATTTTGTTAATACCGAAAATTCTTTTTAAACCAGAAAAATAGGAGAACACCTCTAAAAATAACAATATGCCTATTAAGAATCAGTAAAAATTGCATAGTAGCTAAATATGGTATGTTTATCCTAACTTAATTTTGGTTTCCATTTATGCACGATAAATATTCTGTTAATGCCAAAAATACTTTTTGAACTAGAAAAATAGCAAGACATCTCTAAAAATTCTCTAAGAAATCCAGAGTAGGTACGTAAGGTATGTAGAGCTAAATTAAAATATTGTGAACTTATTTTTTGTTTTCATTTGTACACGGTCAATATTTTATAAATATTGGAGACACTTTCCAAACAAGGAAAGTAGTAGGATACCTATAAAAAAATCTATAAAAATTGCAGAGTATCTAAATAGGGTGGCGGTCGTACGCCCAGGCGCTTTCCGTACGATCGGTACCTCCTGACGGTGCTGGTTGACCGATGAAGGCTGGAGACGCACACGTTTCATCTTCCGTGTGAGGAGATGGCGTCGAAGCTTTAGGAGGTGACCTTCCTGACCGGGTTGCCCTGTGCGGGCTTCCCTTGGCAGTGCACGACATCCTGACCACATGGTGCGCGGAGTTCCTCACGAGGTTCCAGGGGGTGCTACCGCTCAACAGCGCTCAATTGGCCTATGCAACTTGCTGATGTGTATCTGTCTTCTTACAGCCAGAGCGTATAACATAGGACGCACCCGAGCACACGGTGAGAAGGCACTTCGAGGTCTACTTGTTGTGGTTGTATGGGTGGGTGATGTTCCTATGGTCCCACGACGACAGCATCGACAAGCATTACATCCTATATGCACACCAGCTGGCAGACTGTATCGTAGATGTATTTCGGTTTCCTCATTCGTGCATGTTGTCGTTTGTAATGTACGTAACCAAACCGAGCGCGTATTCTGCAATTAAATTATAAAGTCTTTCAAACTTAAATCTCTTTTTCCAGATATTTTGACTATTATGTATTACATAATCTTTTTTCGAAGGAAATGGTTCCACGAACAATACAATCGGGACAACAACACGCATGCTAACCCGAAACCCAAATATTTTTCCATTTCGCGCCTACCAACACGAACAATACATGTGTTATTGCGCCGCTGAACTCGTGTTCCAAATTGCACCGCCGAACTTGCATTCTCGACTTCACATTTCGTTATCTTCTCCTATTTCGGATTTCGATCTACATGTACACTTCAAGGTATTACAAAAAAAAACTTCGTGAAATACACTAAATCTTTAGGCAGAATTCTCTAAACATAAATTTTAAAAAATTAAATATACAGCCCTATCGCCAATTGAACTGGCGATAAGGATAGGCGACAGGATACAGGAACCTCAACGTACTGTTCCAATTGGCGACAGTGTTCCTATCGCTAATTAAAATTACGACAGAAGCATGTCGCCCTTTGAAATGGCAACAAGCACGTATATTTATAAAAAAAAAAATTGACTATTTATTTTTATAATTATCTTATAAATTAATATTATTTTAAAATTTTTGTCAAGTCTTCGCTGAGGAATGTCGCCATTCGCTTGTGCCTAAAGGTATCCTTCAGGAAACATACGCATTCTTGATCGGTTAGTCAACGCTAGCACCTACGATTAGTTCCCCACGACAGCAACCTTTTTGCTAACCACGAGTATTTGCATGCCCTAACCTACGTTTTTTAAAGATGAATTATATAAATCACACGTAGTTCGTCAAGCCCCTCGTGCGGCGCCTTGGTTGGAACCAAGGACTGCCGTGGAAAATGCCAAGGAATTGTAATGCTTCATGCGGAACTCTTCCCAAAATTGCTGCGTTCCTTTGGCCTTACCAGTTAGCGTCTGCACTACGGTGCAACGTTGTTGCAAGGTCGTATATGCAGTACTAGACAGAAAATTATGGCCTCTAAATTAAGGGCACGTACAACACAAGATAATTATATATGCGTGTTTAAAGAAAAAGAATATAACCACATTATCAAGTACTCGTATAAAAGTTATTTTCCTCTAATACAAGTATATCTTTATAGGTGCTTAATATATGTATTAACTAGACATAATTATATGCATAAGCATCTATTAAGCACCGGTCCTACTCAAACATCGACACTTCAAAATAAACACATTATATGTCCTGCGTGCCATGAAAAAAAAAAGTCTTCACCGAGCACCCGTACACGCTCTAATGACGCGCCCTTCCCTTCTATATTCTAGGTATGGATTGTTGCATGCCATCATTTATATTATTAAGATCAAGAAATTAATTTATTACACACGGTGCCCAGCCAATACGCTACTGTACGTCGTCACACACCCATGACATAATTGGAAGTTCATCGATGGATTTGGCAGCTTAATAATCAAGCTCAGCTCACTTAGGATCGATGCAAAAAGGTCCTAATCTAGCTGGATCGATGCAAAAAGGTCCTAATCTAGCTACTATCTCATTGCAAGTCAATACTAGTGACTCACTCTTAACTCCTCCAGGTCACTACTACTACACTGTCTCTATGACACTGCCTGTGGGCCCAACACCGTATAATATACACCCATAACTAAGAACTGAGTGCTTAACCGAGGATCTAATAATCCTTAATTAATGAAATTAATTATCTGTAAAATAATTAATTTCATTAATTAAGGATTATTTAACCACATGTCAGTTTCCTATAAAATAGTTATTTAACCACCTCAATTTTGAAAATCAATGCAATTTACACCTTGATGGTGGCTTTGTTAGTGCATTTACTTACTTGGCATCTGACAAGGCCCGATTTGCTTAATCAGCAAGCCACGCACGCAATAAGTCAACAAGTTAATTAAAAGAAGTCATTTTCCTGGTCTATTTCTTCTCTCTTCCTCGTCTCTCTTTCTCTGTGTTACAAAATCTAGTTGTATAGGCAAAAGACTAAACCGTCCCTAGAGAGCTTTAATCCTTTGGGCTATAAATATGATGACCCCTATGTACAAGAGACAGTGATATGAATAAAGATCGTAGATCCTCCTCTCTATTGTGTCTCTTTGATATTAATTGTGTGATTGATGTATATCAATACTACGATGACTACCGTTTTCTTAACACGCCTCACGCTGATTGGGATGCCCCATAAGTGGCCTGCGCGGCAAAACCGTTTTGGAAAGCACTGTTGAGGGGTGATTGTACCGGTTTCCACAGTTAAGTGGTTAAATAACCAATTTTTGTAGTGGAGAGTCAAATCTGAACTTTAACGAAAGTACAGGGCGGTAAATTAATCTCTTTTTTTCTCAAAATGCATGTTAGTGAAAATGAGAACGATATAATGATAATATGGTATGGAAGTACTTTTGTGGAAATCCCAAACTAGCATCATCTTCTTGTAAAATCTAAATACTTTTGATGCAGACGAGTAGTCGACGTTTCAAAAGTTTGACCTCGCTGGTTCGAAACGAAGTGTTTTCGGAAACATAGCGAGTATGCTCTAGTACTCGGTGGTTGGAACAAAAAAAAAGGAGAGGAAGCTTTGCTGGATCTCGATGCAACGGAATTTTGGATCTATTTGGCTTCCTAGCCCTCCATAATTTTTAAACTAGTCTCGTTATCTCCGAAATTTCAGTTTTGGCTCTCTGAGGTTGTGTGCTGCCGTCAGAGATGGCAGCAACTCACGTGCAACTGGAATTTCGAAATTAACAATGCTAGTTTAGAAACTAGGAGGCCAAATAGGTCAAGTACTCGATGTAATGAGTCCAGGTAAGGTGACACGATCGAGCGACTAATTTGGGCCTTGGAGCCTACGCTGTACGGTAACTGGGCCGGATAGGGCCGGGCTAGGCTCGTCTTCACGTACGTCTTTCTGTACCAAAGAAAGCCCATGTTGGTTTGTTTTTTCTGTCTTTCTATTGTATTTGCGAGGCTACATAATTGTTTAGGTTAGCCCGTTTAGTGATCCTTATTAGGATTCTCAAGTTGCTCTTTATTGGGTTGGGCCAATGTTCGTGTACCGGAGCAGCAATGGACAGTAAGAAACAAAAAGCAAAAGGAAGGGTTTTGGTACCTCAGAAGTGGAAAGCACCTTTTACCCTAGAAAAAGAAATAAACTGCAGATGACTTTTCACCGTGTAGAGTTATGCGAAGTACTATAGAAAATGATGTTTTTTTTATTGAAATAGTGAGCATATAGATCGTTCATTTCGACAAATTTCGTGCTAAAACTATTTATGAAGTGAGATTTTTATATATATAAAAAAAGCAAGCTCAAGAGAAGACGAGACGAATGAACACGGCAGAACGTAAGTCCAACATTCCAGGTTAGTGCTTGCCAAATGGGCAGCCTGGCACGACACGAGATTGGACCAAGCCCATCTCGGTATGGCCCGGCTAATAGGTGGGTCATGTCATGCCGGCCAACGTGCCGAGGAGGTGGCCCAGGCACGGCCCATCGGCCATTTGTGCCGTGCTAGACCGACACGAGTCCGTTTAGCTCGATGGGATCCAAAAAAAATGTAAAAAATGAGACAAATATATTGAAAATGTAATAAAAAGCTTTATTTATGTTCAAACGGCTGTCTCGTTAAAACTCAATATGAGAAAACATTGGCAAAAAAAAAGAGTACAACATATAGCTCTACATACATCTTTGTTTTACATGTCATTGTCTAGGTATAGATTTTCAAACCCCTCTAGCAATTGTGGATTTTCTACAGAGTGTTGTGTTCGTGAATTAGCCTGTTCTCAGTCCTTCACAGTTAGAAATATCCCCACCATCTCACTTGTAAGACTTGTTCTTCTATCCTCTAACATTCTTCTAAAAAGATTAAAAGCAGACTTAGAAGAAACCGTCGAGATAGAAACAGTTAACATATCACGTGCAAGTATGGATAGCACGGGATATGTTAACTTATGGGCTTGCCCCCATTGCAAAATTTCGAAGCCTTCTGAATTGAAATCCACCATATCACTGTCTAGATAGGGGGATAGTTCTCCACTCCTTGGGGTTCTTGGCTGAGCAGGCGGAGCTGTAGAAGAAGAAGACCTGGGTCTGAAGCAAGAGCCACCGAAGATCTTGCCTCACATATTTATCTTGCTACTTGAAGCGGGGGCTACTGGAGGTCGTTGCAAGCGGACTCTCCGGAACTTATTTTCATACCTTTGATTTACCTCGTATAACCGAGAACGAACTTCTGCAAAATAGTTAGTATAGTCTAGCCCTATAGCATCACTAAGAAGATCGAGTATACTACCAAATGCATCAGTTTTAACTCTAAGATCTAAAACAAGCGCAAATGCATATAGGTAAGGGATTTCTTTTCAATATTTAAGGTATTTAGTTTTCTTAGCAACAATAGCATTGCCTAAAACTAAGTCATTTTTATACATTTTCAATTTAATAACAATTTGTAAAATACTATGCACAATGATAGGAGATGTTAGATAGTAGACACCGGATAAAGCAACAGTTGCCTCATAAAATTTTTTTTGAAAATGACAGTATCTTCTCATCAACGAATCAATGTTGCTCAGTCAATAGTATACTACCATCAATGCTCTGATAGTGCGTTTGAATAAAAACAGAAAAAAATACTCTTATATGGTATAAGACTCTTAAGCATCAGGTAAGTAGAGTTCCATCTTACCTCCATGTCCAAACCGAACTTTCCTGGATCTGCACCCATCACCCTGTAGAGGTTCTTATATTGTGCTATTCTTACATTGGAATTATTCAAGAAACAAAACGCATCGCAAAAAGTTTTAATATACGGACTCGACCTCTTCAAACCACATTTGACTATAAGGTTAATAATATGACAAACGCATTGTTGATGTAGCAAGAAGGAATCGGTGTATGTACTTAACACTATAGTAAGAGTATCCATTGCCCTAGAGTTCAAAGCGGCGTTGTCTAAAGTAATTGAGAATATTTTGTCTGTAAGACCAAAGTCTTCCACAACTTTGATAATACAGTCTGCAATATTCTCACTTATGTGTGATGTATCAATTAATTTCAAACATATAATTCTTTCCTCTATTACCAAGTCGTCATTAACATAATGAGCAACTACACTAAAATAATCCTCCCTAGCTCGACCACTCCATATGTTCGAGGTCAGGGCCACCGAAAATGTGCACGTACTAAATAGTTCCTTTATTTTTATTATGGCATTCATTGTAGTATTTTACTAGATCTCTAGTTGTTGTCTGTCTAGAAACGAAAGAAAATCGGTCCTAATGTAATTTTGAAAAGCAGCAAACTCCCCAAAGCCTAACGGTAAATCCTAAGAAGCAATTAAACGACAAAGAGATTGACAGGCTACCTCAGGATCGTAGTCCCACCACGCACTGCATGCGTCGGGGTGTATCTTTGCACTGCGTCGCCTCATCACCAATCCTTGCTTGGCTCAGCATCTTGTAGCATATCTAAGCAAGTGTCCCGTTCCACCTGTAAACCTTGCAGACAATTCATTATGGCAAATTTTACAAACAGCATATAGTACCTTATTTCCCTGTGCGTCATGCTTGGTTGTCCTGTCGAAATTCTCCCACACTCCTGATGTAGACGGCTTCGACCTCTTTGCTTCGGTTGGCGTGGAGCCTGATGCTGCAGAGCCTGATGACAGAACTCCGTCTTGCCCTTCTGGTTGGCTTGAGGTAGCCGCAGTCGCCTCCATGGATGCAATTTCCTTCGGTGAAAGTCTGTAATCACTAAGAGCAAAGCTGTTGTAACTATCCATAACGAAAATTATAAAATCGAAACTAACACTATTATTATTTTCATCTCAGCATAACAAGCACTAACAATAAAAGCATGCAAAAAAAATAGTATTGTACCTCTTTTGCCGACTTGTTACTGAAAATTGAATTTTCCAAAAATTGGCACATTTTTTTTGAATTTTGCCAAATTAGCTCAACGCGAATTTGAATTTGCACAACATAAATTTAAAGAGAGAATGAGGAATGGAGGGGTGCTGAATGGGGAGGGGGGGGGTTATGGTGACTATTTAAAGAAAAAAAATTCTGGATTTTTTATTTTATTTTTTGCTATCTTTAAAGAGCTAAATGGTCAAAAAAAGATTTTAAAAAAAGGCCAATGGCCGGATTTTAGTTAAGCCGTGCCATGCCAGGCACAGCCCATGAGCCACCTGCTCGACGCCTCTACCCTGCCTGCCCTGCCCTTGCTCAGCTACCTGCTCTGACCCTCCTCCTCTTTTCCCCTACCACTTGCCCCTTAGTCGCTTCATCACATGCAAGATCAAGCAGCAAGCGTTGGCATGATAGTCAGACCGACCATAAGGCACACCTGACACAACACAAGATGGCACCTTCCAGGCTCCAAGCCTCCACGCCGGCGGCGCCCTCCACTCTGCCTCCTCTACCTCCCTTCCCGAGCTGGCCCCCGCTGCCTTCTTCTTCCTCCGCGCTGGTGACGCCCCACCCACCTCCTCCCTCTTGGTTTCTGCCCTCTTCTCCTTCCGCTCCGACCTCCAGTAGTCTGGTCGTGGCCTCTTCCCAAGCCGACCGCGCCGCCCTCCTCCTCCCTTCCCAAGCTGGTCCCGCCACCATCTCCTTCCTCCGAGTCGACGCCGCCATCCTCCTCCCTTTCTCGCCTAGCGACCCACTTCGCCTCTTCTTGCAGATCGGACTACGTGTGTCGTCAATTCCGACCGTCGTGCCCAGCTGGGGGAGGTCCAAGCACGACACGCCTTCGTCACCGTTTAGCCCTACTAAAAATAATGTGAGTCGTCTCAGATCCGGACTGCACCAACAGCCAGTGCCACCGCGGCCCGACAGGTACATCCAATCTGGCCAGCTCTACTTCAGATCGAGGTACATACAGTGCACATTGCCAACATCGCAGTGGAGCAGCAGGGCCGCCAACTACCTCTCCATGGCTCCATCATCCGCTGTGAGCTGAGCTGAAACGCTTGCTCCAAACTGTTAAGGGGCTAACTAAACTAGCCCAGATTTCCCTTGCAAATGCAGCGCTCTAAACACCCTCAAAGCTCTGGTAATTATAAACGTGGCAAATCTTATGAACCTTTACTCTGCCTCCAGCGCACTGACGGGTCAACGACACACACACCGCACTACGACATTTTGCACACGTCACGTCAGGCATGACAACTCAGCCAAAAGAGTCACGTGTCCCTGGACCAAAGTAGGCGGTAGCATCTAAAAATGAATTCATCATTCATGTACACATCACATTAAATTGATTTGATCATTCTAACAACTCCGCTGTAATACTTGTCCCTCTATCCTTCCTACAAATCGAACGTCAAAAAAAAAAGGATGGGCCCGCTTAGTCAGAGGGGTCGTGCTCGTGCCAGCACAGGAGCATGGAGATGCACCTCCGGAGGATGTAGAGCCTCGTCCTCTGCTGCTTCAGCACGGCGTAGCACCGCCGCCGGAGCCCGCCGCCGGCGACGGGCTTCCTCCGCCGCCGTGGGAGCAGGGAGGGCTGCGTCTGCGCGCCGTCACCTGCGGCGGCGGCCGGCGTGGGAGAGAGGTGGCAGTACGCCGAGCAAACGGAGGCCGACGCAGAGGTTGCGAGCTCCATGGAAACAATTGTAGCCGCAGGAGAGGAGAGACGAAGATGCAGAGGATGGTGAGCTAGTCGGGTGTTGCAGATAGCGTGGCGTGGTTCGCCTGGAAAGGGTGCCGGTGCTCTTATAGGCCCGGCCCGCTTGATGTCCGGGCCCACATGACTGTGACGGCTCGTTATTCGAAGCCGACATGGGTACCGTGGAAATGACGATTCTACCCTCGGTGTTGTTTCTCTAATTAATCCAACATTAGTTACTCGACTGAGTACCAGCAAAAAAATATATCGCCGGCCGTAACCACCGGTTACCAGTGTTATTATAGGGTCCCATAATTTTTTATATCGGAAAAAATATATTTATTTAATTTTTAGTTAAATTCAAATTTTATATAATTTTAGATAAATTTTGTCTTTACATCTAAAAAAATCATATTTCAATTCAAAATTTTCGTCCAAAATTTACGGTAACCGGCGAAAACCGGTTGTATCACTACCCACCGATAAAATTTTCTTACTGATAGTGTTTTCCTGCTGAGGGCACTTCATAGGTTGTTTTCCCCCGTACAATGGAAATTTCTAACCATATCTATAGTCACCATGTTAAAACTAAGGGAAATACTTTGGGCCAAACTTCCGATCGAGAGACATGCCCGGACGCTCACCTCAGCCACTCGCCTTAATGACCCCACCTACCCGCACTTATCTTTTCTAGCTATTCCCCGTCGGCACCACCATTCATTCCCATTCCCTCACCTTCCTTACCCCTCTCTCTTGTTCTCAACTTCTCCCCCAAATTCCGATATCATGAACCACAGCACACCCACGAGGATGCGGGACAACGGGGTGAGGCTAGAGTGCTCCACCTCGAAGTCATTGCTGCCAGCTGCGTAGACGCCCAACATGACTAGGGGCCTCATGAGGCGGCGGAGGAATGACAGCTTTGACGGGGAGAGGGACAGCGCGGCGAGCGGGCCCAACAGCGAGGTGGCACCGCCGAGGCGATGGATGGCGGTGGGGATGCCCAGCTGGACGGCACATCGGATCCCCATGGACGTGAGGTGGTACAGGCTGTGACAGACGTCGACCCCGTCGCAGCCCTAAGCGTCGCCCCGCCGCTGTCGTCCCTGCCTCCTCCCCAAGCGTCGTTCCCTCCTCCCCTTCGGCTACTCTGCACTCCTCCGATGGCTCGCCACCGCCGTCAATCTAGATGCGAGGTCCGTCCCATTCCATCCCCCTCCTCTCCATGTTGCGATGTTGAAAAAAATATTGCGACAGGTGAAAAAAAAATGTTGCGACTCGGTGGAAAGAATGTTGCAATCCATCGGAAAAATGTTGCAACTTGGAAAAAATGTTGCCGCTTGTGAAAAAAAAATGTTGCAACCGGACCGTACAGTAGGAAGCATTCCACCGTACATCCGAGCCGTAATTGCATCCTAAAACTAAAGATTACTTCAGTGGACTAAAAAAAACCCAAAGTTGTTTTTATTTTGCAGATTGTAACATGTAGTGTTTGTTCTTCTTGGCGTTCATTAAGAATTACTAGCAACATTAGTACTATATCTTTCATTTCTTGTGATCGCTTAATTTATGGATGCTTTGGTCGTTTGGAATTTATGATTTGATTAGATTAGTGCAATGATTAGGAGATGTTTGTCTGTACGCCACACTAATATACAGTACAGACGGCTTTTTTATTTTTTAATTTATTTTTCTTTGGCCACGCCATAACTCGTGGCGGAATTAAACCGTGCCGCCACGTCACTAATCGTGGCATGGTCAAACATACCAGGATAGCTCTTCGAGCCAACATGTGTCTGTTTTTTGGTTATGTCATGTCATGTCAAAAGGAGTGGCGTGACAATACTCGTTTGTCACATCGAGATTCAAGACGTGATAACGTGTTTTTGCTATGCTACGCGTTGTCGCATGGTCAAATGACTCAGAATTGGAAATAAAGTCAGGGGGATGTTATCTTTAAAATATTTGAAAAAATGACTAAATAATTAAAAAAAAGTTCCGATTAGTGCGCTGGCTAATGGTGACGTTCAGCTAGCTCAAGTACGTGGATTGATTAGAAAAATGGGCTCCTGACTCGGATCTGATGCAGGACGATAAGTAGTTAATTTAGACTTGTTTTCTAAAACAGGTGGAATACACTTGACTTGGACATGGTGCGGATTAAACTAGCAAAAAAAAAAAAAGAGGAGTTAGGGCACATAGCGACTCAATTCCACAATTATCGGTGACATGCATGAACTTGACACCAAGCAAATTAAATTCAGGCAAGGGGTCAGTTTCATCGATGTGTGGCTGGAATTTGGGATGTCACACTTATGACTTATCTCGCCCGTTGCCATTAAGCCGATAATATAGTTTAGATGGTCGACTCGACCTTAATCTAATTAAGATTAATTATGTTTTCTTCGAGGATTATTTTCTCTAAGGACTACTAGCCCTTGTCTTCATCATCGTGAGCAGAGGTTTTCTTGCACAGTGACGCCAGGTTCCATTTATTATTGGCACTCTAGTAAAAAATTTTCTCCCCAAGAACTTGGCCAATCCATGCATAAGCAATCTGATGGCCAAATTTTGGCATGGTTTAGTAGGATAATTTTGGTGGCCAACCAAACACCCCTTCATTTCTAGCAAGTTGTTTGTGCAAATTTACGTAATCCATGTGTTTAAGGGTGTGAGCTGTTCCAAATCTAATTATATTTGAAGCTACGAAGCACATAAACATCCGTACGGGAGCAGACATTTTAGCGAACCAACTTAGACTTGGAATTTTATAGAGGTTTTGCATGAATTCAACTTGAAACAGTCCAATTCTAGTATGAATTGAGAAAAATCCTCACATTTGAAGTGGGAGCCTTAATCGTGTCGAGAAAAAAAAACATATGGGTTTTCTAGCTAGCTTACAATTAAGCCAGACGCACAACCTTAACGCTTGAACACATACTATACACGCCACCCACCCACACATGCATGCCTCTACACATGCTGGAAATTTATTGGAGACGCTTAAAACCTCACCGAATGTAGATACGTATTTTTCCACTGAACATGCATGCGCTGTAGCATTCCAAAGTTCTGTTACTATTTCAAAATTAATAAAATTATTATTTTATTGATTTCTTTGAGTTGTAAACAAGATTCCTTGATTTTCTGAAAATTTAAAAGGAGTTTTATTGCTTTTATTGAATGTCCTAAGTTTTCAAAAGTCAAAAATAAAATCTATTGAGTTCAGTGGGTTTTATTTGGATTTAAATTTAAAAAATAAAATCTTAGTTAATTTCTTGAATTTTCTGGAATTTAAAAGGGGTTTTCCTTTTTCCTGAAAGCCAAAAAAAATTTAATTGCAAAATTAAAAGCAAAAGTTAAGCTGAAAATAATTTTATTAAGTTCCAAATAACTCAAGGAATTTCTGTGTATTTTTCTTGAATTTTTGGACCTAATTAACTGTTTTCTAAAAAGCCTTTTCGATTTCTAAAATTATTTAAATCAAAAACCTATTTCTATTTCCCTTTTTCCTTTCGGGTCGTTTTCTTCTCGACCGCTCTCGCTCCGTGCCTCCAAATTTCAACTTCGCTGCCCATTCTCAAGACGCCTAACTCGCCCATCGCTCGTTCCGATCATTTGTCCGATCGAAGTGGACGGCCCGATCGTGTTGTAACATTCGGACGGTCCGAACGTTCAACCGATTTGGACCACCGATCAAGATTTAACGGCCTGATTTGGATGAGGCGTTCGGACGGTGCGAACGTTCAAATCATTTCGGACCATTCGATCAAAATCGAACGATCCTTGATCGTCGCGTTCTCCACTGCTTGCTCTCGCTGACGTGGTGGGCCCACCCACTAGCGTCACGTCGTGTCGTCTCCTTCCTCGCGAATCCACCCGTTGGCGCCCCATGCCTTTGCCCCGCTTTTCTTCGCCGCGCCGCGAATCCCGTCGACGCCTTCGCTCACCCTCACCGCCCATTTCGACGCGCATTCAATACCGTGTTTCTCGCCGCCACCGTTCCTCCCATTTTCTCCGCCACCACTTGCTCCCATCGCCTCCAAGTGCTGCACCATGCCCTACAGCCGTAGAAGCTCCGCAGAACGCCCATGCCATCCCCGCCTCTCTCCTCCTCCCCACCGCCTATAAAGGAGCGCAATGTGCGCCTCTCCCTCTCCTCTCTCTTTTCCCTTACTTTCCTCCCTCTCATTCGTCCTCAATCACCCGGTTTTCGCCATCGAAGAGCTTCGGCCGAAGCTTCTTCCACCGCCATTAGCGTCGCCACGGAAGCTCCTCCGTCGCCTCCGACCACACCGCCGGCTTCGCACGGTTGTGCACCACCTCGTGCGCGCACCCACTCCACCCGGAGCCCATCGAACCCTGCCGCCGCTTTGAGCCGCCACCGCCGCTTCGTCGTCATCATGCAGCCATCTCTACACCAACAACCGCCGATTTGGCGCATACAGGATCCACGCGCCCTCCTCTTCGCGTTGGTACCATCTGCCGGGCTCGCCACGGCCTGGCTCCGCGAAATCAAGATGACCGAAGGCCGCTGTTTCTTCGCCGACTTGGCTCCATCCCGTGCTGATGTGGCTCCAGCTCACCGCCACCTAGGCGCCACCTCAGCCCTTCGCTGACGTGGCATACGCAGGTGTCACACGCGTGTGGCATCGCCACAGTACCGTGGGCCCCAGCCGTCAGCGGCTCCACCCCCCGATTTTCTGAATTTAAAATAATTCCGGAAATTCCCAATTTCATCATTTCATGTATTTTGAAACTTCCAAGGGTCGTATCTTCTCCGTTCGAACTCCGATTCGAGCGATTCAAATTTCTAAATTCATCTAAAATGAATATCTACCTATCTACACTAAAGTTATTTAATTTGGAATTCATTTGAATTGTATTTGGATTTTTATTTGAATTTGGCTTATTTTCGCATGTAGATTCCGACGACTTCGGAGAACTGGATTTCGACGCTTCTCCGCATTTCAACGTCGTTTAAGAACAACAACTAAATAAGCAAGACAAGTTACATCCTTTGATCATATTTGAATCCCAGTATTTTAAATTATTTAAATTTCGCTTTAAATTATTATTGCATGCTTATTTAAATTCAAGTAATTTAAATCCCTGTTTTATGTTTATAGTTATCCCTAATTCCATTGCATAGCCAATTATTGTCAAAATGGGGAGTAAGAAGGACCCTTCCAAAGGTGAAGTATAATCTGGAGATAGAAATAGGAAATTGTGGATTATTAGAATATATAATTGTTGGAGTCGGATTATAGAAAATACGATTATTGAATATTGGACTGTAGAAATACACTATTATTGGATTATTTGAGTATGTCCTGTTGGATTATCAAAGTATACCTTATTGAATTATAGGGATACATGATCGATCATTGTTTGATTATAGAAGCATAACTTGGATGGATGATATAGTGGATTATTGCTGGATATTAGATTAAAGAAGTAGTCTATTGTTGGAGATTGAATCGTACGAATGCAATATTGACGGATGTGGATTATAGAAATAAATGATTGATTGATGTTGGATTGTAGAAATAAATCTTGGTAGATTATAGAAATAAATCTTGGTTGGATTATAAAAGTATATATATTTGTCGATTATTAGAATATATCATTTTTGGTTTATAGATGGTGAATTATTATGAATAAATTATTAATGAAGAAGTGAGTTATCGAAGATTGGATTATAGAAATAGATTATTGATGAATACCGGATTAATGGATGATGGATTATAGAGATGGATTGTGTTAGATTTGATTTACTGAATATTGGATTATAGAATTATTATTGAAGATTGATTTGATGGATGTTGAATTGTTAGAAAAGAATATTATTGGATTATGATTCCATTGTGAATGGTTGACTTACTAATCTCATACTCGACAATTCTCAGACATTGAATCCCTCACACTTTGTCACCCTAGATAAAACTCTGGTTAATACATTAGTATGACTAGAACATATTGAAAAACACTATGCTTAGATAAAACTTAGACCAAAATGTTTACTTTGGGGAATTAGCCAAAAATTTAATTACGATTTGAACAATGTTATGGTATGTCTATACCATACAATCTTTGAAATGTTTACCTTGTAAAATAAAATGAAAAGTGGTTTGGACTTTGGCGAAATAGATGTTTGGATGGGTGCATGTTCATGCACGGGATCGATTCATTTCTATGATCGAAGCCCAGGGTTTTATTGGAAAGTCGCCCAAGTCAATTAAGGACCAGTCTTTGAGTCGCATCTTGCTAAGCCTTATCGTACTACCATAAGTCTGAATTGGGTAGGACTTGGTTAACTAATTTACAATATTTCACCGTGATCGTGTCATCCGATTGCGTGGGTGTCTTTTATGACCTACTTTTATATATTCCCACCTAGCGCAAGAGGGGGCCTGAACCCAGCGGGTTTCCATCCAAAGAGGCGAAACCTTAGTGAGGCGGGACTACAGTGGAATGCCGCATTGTAAAGGCCTTGTCACGTGCTCTAGACCGCTTACCTAAGGTACTGAGCGGTGGTATCGACGAATGCCAAACAAACTAGAGAAGTCGTGTCTTATGAGTGAAGCTGTACAATCTCTACAGAGTGTAAAATTATTCGAATAGCCGTGGCAGCGGTCATGGACATGCTAGCAAAGTCACTCCAAGTTAGATTTTGGTTTTAATTTCAAAAGACTTTATCCAATGGTTTTGGATTTCTATCCAAAAGGTTTTGGGCGAGTAGCCTTGTGATAGGAGGGTATCCTTCACCACTTGTTGATGAATGTTATCTGACTATAAAACTTGAGAATTTAGAAAATGAATTTTAGTTATAGAATAATTGCCTTGGAACTTAGTACAAGTATTTGGAAAGAAAACATTGCTTTATGCAAAATCAACTCTATAAGCCTTCCTTTGTTATACCTATTGGGTGTAACTTGCGGAGTACATTCATTTGTACCCACTCTTGTTTAATAAAATGTTATTCAGAAGAGAAAAACTTTGCATCTGCTGAAGATTTCGACGACTAGGTCGCTATCTCAGTCGACTGCCTGTGGCAGATTAGCTAGGTTCTACTGCTTCTTGTTTCGTCTTCCGCTGTGTTATGTATCGTTGGCTCATAAGCCTTTCTGGTAATCAACTCTGATATTTATTATTAAATCTTTGTGATTATGGTTGTGTTACCCTATTTGTGTTACTGTGTGAGCTAGCCACTGATCATGGGACTAATTCAGAAATGCACAGAGAATTTGGGGTGTTAATCCCAGATCCTTACGTGCGTGTACTCCTAAATTCGATAGATACCATCGCCGAGTCTAGAAATTAAACGTTGATGGGCTAGGTGCACCCCCACAAGCGAAACCATCCATCTTGTTGCGGCGGGGCGGCACGATGGATCGCCCTGCACCTGCAACTGCGCCAATATTACTTTTATTAGTAGGCCTGCTGCGCGCCCTTGGGCGTGCTGTGACGCCCGTGCCGTTGAGCCACGTCCGCACGAACGTGTGCCGTGAGCGCCGTGAGCCACGCCCGCACATGGAGAGGCTCGTGCGAAAGCGCGTCGCACGTGGGGCCTACGCGTGGAGAGGCTTGTGCGTTCGGCAAGCACGAGGGGCTAATTCAGCGACGGATCGAACGACAGTAAAATAAATTGAAAAACGATCGGACGGATCAAAAAACCATCACGTGGCCACCAGAATCGAGACTGAATTTTTCCTTCGTTTATATCGTAGGATTACAGCCGGTAGAAATCGCCGCCTCCTGCCTCCTGCCTCCTGCGTTTCTCGGAGAATATCGTCCAGTGGCGTTTCGCCGCGTGCCTTTCGGCCTGACTTGCCTTTCGTCCGTTGGTCGGCGACTCGTCACGCAGCCCGTCGTGTTCGCTCCTTGCCGTTTAGTGCTGCCAGGCGCGTGTAGCTTCCCCTATCGTGCCTTGCGCGGCCACTCCGTGCGTGCGTGGCAGTCAGAAGTCAGAACACGGTAGCCAGGATCCAGAGAGGCCGTGAGCGTTCTTCCGGCACACCACGTCTCCGTCCACCGCTGGCTCTGATCTGCCCTAGTCTGGGTGGGACCACACCTGCGCACTTGACTGGTGGCATACGCCCACGTTTTCCCTGCCACGGTTTTCTTCCGCTTTACCAGCGGCGTCCATCCATGTGTAGCAAGTCCCAAACTGTTCTCCTAACAGCGCATCCATCCGTGTATGAGATACACGTGAAATGTGTGTGGGTGTGGGAGGCGGGCAGAATTCAATGTCACGTAGTATACTGGAAGGAAAGCAAATTCTCTGGCGGACCTCTCCTGGCCCTTGGATCGCCGATGGGAAGGAGAGGGTAGGGTTGAGATGAACGGTGGATGAGGAAAGGTCTCACAGGTCCTTTCTCACTGATTTTTTCCCCCACCGAAAGCATGTAGGAATAGAAAGTGCGAGAATTGCTCACAAGAGAGAGGAGGTGTTTAGATGCTTGACGGGAAAATACTGAAAATTTGAGGCTTCCATTCGACGAAATCAGTGGCCTTCTATTCGACAGAGCCTTTCGATTCCCTTGCTTGCCCATTTATGTAATCAAAACCGAGGATAAAGAAGGTTGATATCTTTTTTTTTGTCATTTTCGACATGCCTGCTAACTCACCGCGGTGCTAATTTTGTTATTTTCGACGTGCGGAGGCTACGTATGCTAAATTGTTTTAAAAAGCGGTCGAGTAATTGTATCCTCACACGTGCGCGCGCGCACACACAGATATATATAGGAAAATGGTATGGTGCTCTTGGGAGTACGTACTTCCACTTTTTATATACCATTTAAATCGTATGATGATAATTTTTTTCATCTATTTGATCATACTTTAATAATGATTATAAGATATCCCAAAGTGAGTTCTATAAAAAATTTCATTAAAGTCCACTTTTTATAGCCAAATTTATGTATATACTTCTTTTATATATGAAAAATGGTATATAACAAAAAACAAAGGACTCCAATGAAATTTTTTCAATCAAGTCGTATTGGAATATCTTATAATTGGTATTTAAGTATACTAAAAATGATAAAGAAGTATAATATGTGTGTTTAAGTTGTATATTGGAAGTGGGAGTACATCGGAAACACAAAACGGGTGTCATACACACACACACACACACACACACACACACACACACACATATACATATACATATACTATATATATACATACATATACATATACTATACACACACACACACACACACACACACACACACATATATATATATATACACACACACATTGTCGTCGCCGGAGAGCGAGTTCCTACGCTGCCATCGCGGACACCCTCGCCGACCTCCTCTCCCTCTTCCGCTGCACGCCTCTGAGGTGAGGAGATTTTGCTTCTGCGACGAGCAGATTGAATCGAGCCTTAGAATTGAACTCCATATATAGAATTTAACTATGGGTGTGCTACGATACTTGTAGTGGTCAGGGTTAATTTGGAGGCCCCCCATCATGCAATTAGAGTATTGCTTTTGAACAAATCCATCAAACAATTCGTTGTTGATTAGGAATTTTGCATGATTCTTGCTCTGCATTTCTGAATGTATGCTAGTGTTTCAGATTGGAATGATTTCTGAATGCTTACAAATAAGGCTTGCATATATACTACATGCATGATTTGTATTTGGTTTGATTTGTGTAGAGATGCTCTAGCAGTTGGTTCTACACGTCGGATATGTAATCCTGGAGAACTTTGAAGAGCCAGCCCAAGTCAATACAACATTTAGGGAAACTTAATTGGTGTGATGTATCATACAAAGTGAAATGATGTAAATGTATATCAGGTTGTAGTGGACCAGGTCCTCTTTTCATTGTGATCAACTGAATGTACTAGGTTTCCATGGGTGTATGTGAAGAACACACTACAATACATTGGTGTCATGGGGCACCTGGTGTTGCTCTTACACTTGCTAAAGCATATGAGGTGATTGCTGCATGCCTGCATCTGTTCAGAATTGCTCTATTGCATCTTGCATAGTGTTTATCCATCTGTATTCACAGCATATAAGCATACCCATATTGGTTGCTGAGGGGGGCTTGCATGGTGGTGATCACCCATTTTCATTGTTTGAGGGGAAGGCTGGGATGGCATACCTCCTTTTAGACATGGTTAACCCATCCGAATCGAGGTTACGTTCCCGGCCTATGAACTTTGAGAGACACCATCTACTATCAATCCAAAGCACTTTTGTTGTGTTACCTACTTTTCTTATATACCATGTAATATGTACCTTGCTGAGCTTGCTGCCTTTGTAAAGTTTAGTATTCCTGATGGTGCAAACTTGAACCTTTGTAAAGTATATCTATGAGAGATTTCTGGTTGTAATGGTCATTGTTATGTCGGATAATGCATCTTTATTTGTTTGTTGAATCTTGTGAATGTGAATGCTTGTGAAAATTGTGCATTTGAATTACAGACATGTTAGACAGAAACTGTCATGTGAATGTGAATGTGAATGCTTGTGGAATCTTGTGATGGATGAAATGAAAATGAAAATGAGAGCACCATGTCCTGGAATCTTGTGATGGATGAAATGAAAATGAAGTGCTAGCACCACTTGTCCTGATAGATGAAATGAAATCAAAGTTCAGTTATGCCTAGCAACATAAGAGCACTATGTCCTACAATCTTGTGATGGATGAAATGAAAATGAAGTGCTGGCACCACTTGTGGTACATTTGTTTCAACAAAGACCATGGACTCGAGATACCATCCTTAGTGAAAACAACCCAGAGATACATGTACTGGAATCTTGTAGGTTAGGGGTTGATTATTTCTTGTAGGTTAGTTGTGTCAAACTTTCAAGTCTCAACACAATTGTATCAAACACGTGCAATACAAATGCACTTTTGCACATGCAGGAGCACAGCTGAACTTGCTTCTTGCGATGCTAGGCCAAATGGAGCAGCATCTGCTGAAATTCACCTTATATGCTGAAATTACTCTTTTTTTAGAGGAATATGCTGAAATTACTTGGACGTGTATGACAGGAAATTTTTCTGACAAGTGTGAACTACACAGGCAGCCCAGCACATAAGAAGCCATGTTTGTTGATAAAGGCAAAACACAAGCACATTGCTGAAAGTAGTCATTGCTTAACATGGATTAGAATCTGATACAATTTCATACATTACATCGCTGTCCCACACATTCCATCATCAACTCAAGACTATTTCTGGAAACAAGTCCTAGTTTATTCAGCACATAAATTCAGTTCATCTCAATACCTCGCAGTGGAATCCAATTAGCCATCAACTCCTTTGATTCCTGACAATGAAGCGACAAATGAAACAATGAAGATAGTTTGTAACAAAATAAATTGTCAAATTCTGAGAACAATTTATTGACATACCTTGCTCAATTTCCTGTCGTCCTCAAAGGGCAATTGCGGCTTAGATAAACCGTTCACAACTTGAATGATCTGGCCTTGGTCGTGTTCGCCAGCTACGGTGGAGGCGGCCGACGGAGCATAGGCCGGTGGTAGCTCCTCGACGCAGGTGGCGGAAGAGCAGGTCAGGAGCCAGGCGCGTCGAGGTGGAGAAGCGGCGCGACAGCCAGGAGCGGCGGAGGTCGGCGATTAGGGCAGCCAGACACAGAATAGTGGGCGGAGGATCGCAGGCGCGAACAGTCCCGATCGCGAGGAGCGCCGCCTTGATCACGTTCGCCCATGCGGTGGCGGGAGAAGCGCCGGGAGAAATGAGAGGGTAAGGAGAGCGCGCGAGGACCCGGAGGGTGGCGGCGAGTGGTTCGGCCGGGTGAGAGGGCGGCGGCGTGTGGTTTGGCCGGGTGAGGCAGCGCCAGGGAAGCTGATGCGTCGTGCCGCCACCGGGTGGAAGGAAGCGCATGCAAGGGGGTATCTAGGGCTAGCTGGGTGAAAGAGTTGGGGGAATTGAGGGGGTTTTACACAAAACGGTTTGGGGCTTTCCACCCTTGTAGATCCCAGCCACACGAGTCAGATCGGATGTGCGTGTGTGTGTGTGTGTATAGGACACCCGTTTCGTACTCTTGGGAGTATGTACTCCCACTTCCAATATACCACTTAAATGAATATATTATACTTCTTTATCACTTTCAGTATACTTAAATACTAATTATAAGATACTCCAATGTGACTTAATTGAAAAATTTTCATTAGAGCCCTTTATTTTTTCTATATACCCTTTTTCATATATAAAAGAAGTATATACATGGATTTTGGTATAAAAAGTGGATTTTCATGAAATTTTTTATGCAACTCACTTTGGGGTATCTTATAATCATTATTGGAGTATAATTGATAAAGAGATATTATTATACAATTTAAGTGATATATGAGAAATAGGAGTACATACTTCTAGGAGTACTATATCATATTCCTATATATGTGTGTGTGTGTAGGTTTTGGTTTTGGTTTTGGTCCGTTCGGACGGCACTTTCAGTTCATTGATTATCACAGAGGCAATGCTAGCCAACAGAGGAACATGTAGTGCCTGTCATGAGCTGTACTGTCTGCAATGCTTGGCAGCAAACAAGGAGGAAACACAACGATTAGTGTTCTCCTTCTGTTTCTTTTGGCGTTGGAGGGACAAAAATATATTAAACAAATGAATATTGTATAGTTAAAGTCTCTTAAAATAAACATATATAGTAAAAAAAACTCACCTTAGAAAGGGGCAGGCTTAGCCCATCCAAGCCCACAAAGGCCCAACGATCGAAGCCAGTGCCCATGCCCAGCTTACTTTTCCAATAAGAAAATTATTATTTCTTTTTCCAAAGATACAAAACAATGTTTTCATGTGCTTCCCACATGGAATTTTTTATATTAATTAACCATTTTTAAAATTTTATTTTAAAGTTAATCCCTGACGCACTTTATTTCTAATTCTGATATCTTTGGTCACGCCATTGGTCGTGACGTGACAAACTTCTTATTTGTCACGCCAGCGTGACGGCGTCGTGGCGTGACAAATACAGTTTTGTCACGCCACGACCAATGGCGTGACAAAAGTGCTATTTAGCGACTTATTTTGTCGTGAGTGGCGTGATAATGTCGTGGCGTGATAAATAAGTTGTTTTGTCACGCCACGACCAATGGCGTGACAAAAAGTGCTATTTAGCGGACTTATTTTACTGCGTGATAATGTTGTTTTGTCACACCACGGATGGTGGCGTGACCAAAAGGATCATAATTAGAAATAAAGTACGTCGGAGGTTAACTTTAAAATAAAAATTTTAAAAAGGTTAATTAATAATAAAAGTTCTCCCACATGTGTCTATCATCCATGCCTCGTTGGAACGTGGGACTCTTTTTCACCTATTTCTATAGAAATTGAAATATCTTAACTAATAAAAGAAGTAGTTTACCTCCTACGTGGGGACGAATCGTCCCACCCTGTTTCAAAGAAACGCGTGTCGTCCTGTGTTCCGTCATCCTTCCCTACCATGTGCTCGTCCTCCCTCACACCCTACCCTTAAGATGCACGCCGACACATGGGTCCCCCTCGTTAGTCGCATACTCGCATTCCACAGAATTTTTATTATTAATTAATCGTTTTTTAATTTTATTTTAAAGTTAACCCCTGGCGTACTTTATTTCTAATTCTGACCCTTTTGATCACGCCACGGGTGGTGGCGTGACAAAACAACGCTGTCACGTCAGTCCGTATCTGGGGCAAGCTCTTGTCACGCCACCACTCGTGGCGTGACAGTGTTGTTTGGTCACGCCAAGACCAGTGGCGTGACCAAAAGTGCTATTTTAGGGACTTATCCCGTAGTGTGACAGTATTGTTTTGTCACGCCACGGGTGGTGGCGTGACCAAAGAGGCCAGAATTGGAAATAAAGTGCGTCGGGGATTAACTTTAAAATAAATTTTTTAAAAAAGGTTAAATAATAAAAAAAAGTTCCATCCCACACCCTCTTGACTGATTGTGCGAACAACTGTCCCTCGTCCCTCCCCTGTTATTTCTCGCCTAGAAACCTCCCTATATCCCCCACTTACATCTCTCGCGCTCTCCGCTCCCGCCTCTGATCTCTACCTTAGAGTCCTCACTTCTCCTCTGCCCCTCTTCCATCCCCATCTCCCTTTCCCTACGGTTCGCCTCCCCTGGCGCCCTCCTCGTGACTGTCACGGCTAAGGAACCCGAGCTCGGCGACGGCGGATCAAAAGGCGGCTGTGAAGGCTCCAGTAGTAGAGCCGCAAGATGGAACGGAGGTGGTCTAGGATGAAGATAGGGATAGGCAGCGTGCGGTGGCCGTAGAGGAAGAAGAAGAGGTGTGGCGATTGTGAGCGATCAGATCTGGCAGATGAACAGTGGTGTTGTCGACGGCACATTGGCCGGTAACGATGTTGTAGAGAGATGGCAGTGGGGTTGGTTCTCGCATTTGATCGGTCGCTTCTCACATTTTGTTCGATTTCCAGGATCAGACACGATTGGTGTCGCTGCAGCCTCGGCGGATGTGGAGTCATCCCAAACGGCTCCGTACAATCCTGAGACTAAGGGCATATACAATAGTACAGACAACTGGTGTCTATATCAGCTATTCATGTCATCTATAGACAGCACTAAAGATGGCTCATATAATGAGTTGTCTGTTAAGTTGTCTATATAAGATCCCACAATCTTTTAGTTTTTGCTTGGAAAAAATATTTGTTATAGACAACAACTCATACAATGGTGTTTTGTGTTGTCTATAAGAGTTTTATAGACTGTCTGTTGAATGTTAGACATCTTCATTCTCTCTTCTTGTTCTCTCTTATCCACATCATTAAAAATCTTACGTGGCAAAGATTATAGACTGCTGATGTTACCTACTGTACATGCCCTAACTACCCGTCGGTGACGCCACGGTTCGTGAACTACTAGCCCAACCCCCGCATCAAGCTATACCGGCACGGCGGCAACATGGGTAGCTAGAGGACGGCTTTGCTTCCAAGAGCAGTGAAGAAATAGTTGGTCATCCAAGGGCCCGCGGTAGCACAGCTTCTGGACTTGGAGGAAGCAGCCAGCGGAGTGCAGAAGTGGCGAGATGGGAGGATGCAGGAGCAAAAATATTTGTAGTGTCTTTCTCCAGTCCGGTGCAAAGAGTTGAAGGATGATAACACATGCATTAAAGATATGTTGAGAGAGCATGGTATCATTGATACTAGAGTTGAGGGGACATATCTCATGCACATAGCCTATTTGGTGCACATATGAAAACACTTTGAGTTTAGGTATCAAATTAGCATAAAAAATTCTGAAAAAAATTCTAGATGTAATTTATGGTGTTTTGTTCCACCCTTTAAAATTTGAAGTTCAAACTCAATGTATGTTAGAAGAAACAAAAAAGAGAAATTCACTGTGAATAGTAACATTTCCTGTTTTCTCTTTCATGTTTTCTCTTTCCATACTATTCACAGTGAATTTCTCTTTTTTGTTTCTTCTAACATACATTGAGTTTGAACTTCAAATTTTAAAGGGTGGAACAAAACACCATAAATTACATCTAGAATTTTTTTCAGAATTTTTTATGCTAATTTGATACCTAAACTCAAAGTGTTTTCATATGTGCACCAAATGGGCTATGTGCATGAGATATGCAGCCTAGAGTTGATCAAAGCATGCAAAATTATCCTTGCATGCACACTACTATTTTAACAGATCTGTAAGAAAGCAACAACATTAAACTTGATGCTAATTTATACATCAAGAAGGATCCAGGAAACAATTTTTATAAACATATGTAGCTGCAAACAATTTTTATAAATATATCTAACTGCAAGTGTAAATGTGGTGATGCTTAATATGTTATGTTTTCAATTTGAACAGTTGATAAAAAACAGGGCTCTGAATTGGATGAATAAATCGGTGGAACGTGAGTTCAAGCTCCTGAGTTTTTGTTTTGATTGGTCTTCTTTCCTTGTTATATTATGAACTATGGAAATGCAAAAATTTGTTCAAATGTTTGTTATTTCTTGGACATTTGGGCTCTAGATCCGAGCAAACTTGCTCTTATCAGTTTTTTGTGTCATATATATTTTCTTTGTTGTTGTTATTGGAAGTGGAAATGCCTTTTATTTTGCTTATGTGATAAGGATTTTGTAGCTGAGAATTCAGAAGAGGAAACATGTTAGCGTTCTATTCTTTAAAAATACGTTTCGTTGTAACGCACGAACACCTTACTAGTTTATCAGTTTACCGTGAAATTCCTGTAATGTTCCGGCGTTTCAAGTAGAAGCAGGCCGTGCCGTTGCATAATCCTGGCCGTTCCATTTCTTTAGACGGTCAAGATCTCCCGTCCTTGTACGTAGTTCCGATTACCAGGCCTTGTAAGCCCACGTCAGGCCCAAAAGATGCAAATCAAATAAATAGTAAACTTGGGCTAATTCCTCTCATGTTCTTTCCAATAGAATAACAACCATGTAAATCTGTTTTAGATCACCCTCTCCAGAGATATGCTTAGGGTGTGCTCAGGGCGCAAATTGCGACCACCGCCGGTGTCCCGGTGAGATTCGTCGTTGCCGACGGCAAATCGGGGGGTTTTGCGGTGGTGTGGAGCGAGGGAGTGACGGAGAGGTGGATGTGGAGAGCAATCGGAAGCTCGGAACAGTACTGAAGATCCTGACGAGGGGAAGGAGCTATCATGGGCCTGACGTGTAGGAACCATCGTACAGGGACTAAAGATCCTGACTGTCTAAACGAAAGTAACGGCTAGGATTATGTACGGCTAGAGTTGGGACTTAGGCCAGGCTTTTCTGAGCTGACTCGAAACCCGATCAGCACGACACGGTTTAAATCTGACGCACGCACGGCACTTGGCTCTTGGGTGGGCACGAGACGAACGCCGGGCTGGGCTGGGCCTCAGAACGTGGCCCGTTGGGTAGCATGGCACGGTACGGCCATTTGGGCCGTGCTTGGGCCAGCACGGCACGAAAAAAGCCCAATCCTCTAATCCCTCTCCCGGCCTAGCCCAATCCTATCCCTCACCGGTCTGGTAGCCTGGCCCAATCCCGTTCTTCCCCCCATGGCTTGGCCCAACCTTAACCCCCATCCCGGCTAATCCATATCCCCAATCCCACACACCGCCTCCAGCCCTCCACCCTCAGTTCCTCCCCTCCCTAAGCACCGCTTTCCTCCCTCCCTCTCCGGTTCTCTCCTTCCCACGTGCCACCTTTCTCCCTCTCCAGCTCTCCTCTGGCCGAGAGAAATGAAGATGGCGATTCTTGCATTGCCGCCGCCGCATTGCCGCCGTCCTATAGTTATGTTATGTTGGGGTTTGGGCTTGGTGACGATCCCGATCCGACAACGGGCTTTGGACTGTGTCTGAACCTGGCTGGAGGCGAGGTGGGCTGGCACGGCACGGCACGACGTGGCCCGAAGCACGGTGGACCCGGGCCGGGCCGGGCCGGCCCGGCCCAATGCCCAGCTCTATGTACGGCATAGCTGTGCCTTTGTAGCTGCAACGGCAGATGATTTGCTTCAGTTTCAAATGGGTCCCTAGAGATTTCCAAGTGTATTGTAACAAGGCACCTTTGGTGATTAGTGTCTCAGTTGGAATTAAGAATTGTGTTCAGGCAGACAGATGTTCTGTTCTTGCCTGCAAGTGCTAAGGCATATCTCTGATCTGCTTCCAGCGGTTGCTTTGCTTTGGAGGATTGGAGCTATAATATATGTAGTATCACCCACCTGATCAAATAACTGCCGTCCAATGATTCATGCATCCATCCAGCCATTCATTAATTATGGAGAGGATTGTGTGAGCTTGCATTGCATGATGCATCTCTACACAATTATGGAGATTCGCTTGCCTTCTGATACGCCATGTCGTCTCAATTATTCGATCGATCACAGTTAGTTATTCCAGCCCATCACGCTTACTAGATTCTTGAGCCATCGCACGTTTTCATCATGGGCCTTTTCGTTCTTGTTTTGTTCAAATCATGAGCATGTGCTTAGCAAGCCTTCATAACTTACAAAAATTTGCATCTTTTCACTACATTTTTTTTTTGGGGGGCGTTTGCGTTTTATGAATGAGTTCGACCGCAAGAGAGAGAGAGCTCCAAAAGAGATCGGATTTATTCCGGAAAACAAACACTAACATTCCATCTGCATGTGAGAAGCCAAGAACACTACAATGATACTGATCAGACTAAGCGCAAATCCTTCAGAGTTCAGACGATAACAGTGAGAAATACTTCGAAGTGAACAATGGTCAGAATCGGACCAATCGTCCCTAGTAGCGCAAGACGTCCACTGCCATTCGTTGGAGCCCCATTCGCCGCTGGATCAGACGGCGGCGAGGAGCTCGCGGTGGCCGCTGACCCGCCGTCCTCGAAGATCTTCGCCTCCGGCGAGCCCGGCTCCAGCTTCAGAGTGCCTTCAGCACATTGCAAACCAATGGAAAACACATTGTCAATTTGTCAAGATATAGCAGCCAAGTATCAGTATTGGTATATATGTACATCTCCTGACGTGCATGACGAGCACGGCTTACGAGGGCACTGGGAGACGTCGGCGTCGCTGCGGCACGCGCCGGCATGGCGAGAGCCAAGGTGGTGTTGATGGGGAGGCCCAGGGAGGTGTTGGTGCTCCTCAGGATGAGCAGGCGCAGGCACCTGGGCTCCTGGGACCTCACCTTCTCGGCGCCGGCGAGGGCCCGCTCACGTACGCGATGCACGGAGCCAGGCCCTGCATCTCGTCGGCGCAATCCTTGTCGTCTTGCTCCGTCGCCGCGGGCACCGCGGCGGGCGGAGGCATTCTGGGCTAGCACCAGCAGGGACAGCAACAGCAGTAGGCCAGTAGCAGTTCCAGAGAATGCTTAGCTATCTTCTCTCGCTGCATGTTATTGCCAGCACTGTCTACTCCTGTATAGGAGTAACATATAGTAGGACGATGCAGCTATTTTCATTAATCCCAACCCCAGAGAAATTTCCATTACCATGCAGATCATCCTCAACTTCGGGCAGGCCACCGGCCTTCATACCAATTTCCAGAAGAGTACTGTGCTTCCAATCAGTTGCGACCACTTAGACCTTACCCCGGTCCTTCTGAACTGCCCGGCCATCCGCTCAACCTTCCCGACCAAGTACCTGGGTCTCCTGCTCATCTTCAGAAGGCTTCGTCGATTGGATTTCCAACCCCTTATCGACAAGGTGGCAGGCAGGCTGGCAGGATGGCAGGGGCGCCTGCTTTCCCCAGCTGGGCGGGCCACCCTAGTCAAGTCCGTCCTCACCTCGATCCCAATACACTTCCTCACCGTCTTCCAAATTCCCAAAGCAATCCTCTCCTCCATCGACAAAATTAGGCGGCGTTTTCTTTGGGCTGGCCTGGATAATCTCTCGGGGGCCAAGTACAAAATAAACTGGGTTAGAGTGTGTCGCCCAACCCACCTCGGAGGGCTGGGCATCATTAGCCTTCCGCATTTCTCCTCGGCTATTCGACTGCGCTGGCTTTGGCAGGAATGGAACTCCCCCTCCAAACCCTGGGTCGGCATGGAAATCCCTGTCAACGACTCGGACTGGAACCTCTTCACTGCAGCTACAAGGATAACCCTCGGAGACGGGAAAACGGCCAAATTCTGGTTCTCAGCGTGGCTCTTTGGAGAGGCCCCCAAAGACATTGCCCCAGGCATCTTTGCTGCGTCGGTTCGCAAAAATCAGACCGTTTTCTCAGCTTTTGAGCAGGCGATGGGTGCGAGATATCAATCTCTACGCAGGGTTCTCTGCTCTTCAATTTGAACAATACGTTACACTGTGGACCAAAATAAACCAAATTCAGCTGTCTCAAGGCGCCCCAGATGAGATCCTTTGGAAACTCAACCTGAATGGAACCTACTCCTCGAGATCCGCCTACGCTTTACTTTTCTTGGGTTCCGTTGCGACCAACTACAAAGTCTTAATCTGGCAATCGCAAGCCCCTCCGAAAGGTAAATTCTTCGCTTGGTTGGCAATTCAAAACAAGATCTGGACATCTGATAGGCTCGAAGCCAGGGGGTGGCCAAACCATCACTTCTGTCCCCTCTGCAGACACACCCCGGAATCAATCCTGCACCTCTTAGCCCTATGTCGCTACTCTGCCCGCATTTGGAAAATGATGGCAGACTGGACGGGCATCGTGAGCCTCCAACCTTCCACCTGGCCCCGCTTCACGAACATTCTTGATTGGTGGACACATGTGGCAAAGGCGTCAGGCCCCTCTCGCAAGACCCGGACGACGACCACGATCTTAATCTTTTGGGAGATCTGGAAGGAACGGAACGCCAGAATCTTCAACAACAGAGCTTCAGCGCCTCCCGTTCTCCTAGCTAAGATTAAGGAGGAAGAAAGAGCTTGGTTCCTTGCGAGGGCTTACTCCTTGGAGCGCTTTCATTCTCTGTAATTAGGCCTTGTCACACTTAAACTCTGTTCCCTGGCGGTTTTCGCTCCGCTACTTTCTTTATTAATATAACGGGTAGTTCTCCTGCCGGTTTTCATTCAAAAAAAAAACATATAGTAGGAAGTTTGGGTGTGTATAGAATTCATGGTTGCTGCCTTCGATTCTGTCACCATCTCCCTCCCCCAGAAATCTTAAAATCCATAGGGATAGCAACATAAATAGTACTAGTAAAGTGATATGCAAGATTCAGAGTTTCACTCTTTCTTGAGAGAGGTTTCTGAATCTAAGAAGCAAAATGCAGTAGCAAGCAGCAATGGGGCTAGCAAACCGTTGTGTCTACCAAGGCATGACATGAGGACCGTGTTTCACCTACAATGGGCTCCGATCAGCATCCAGTATTCAGAAAAGGCAATGGTTACCAGCCATTTCTGGCCAGCCTTTCTGCTGATAACCGGCAAAGGCCACCGGTTCAAGTCTGGTACCAATTACCGGAATTACCATCTCCAGACTTCCTGATAGATGTATGTGCTGTTTACTGATTACTTTGGGAGGGAACAAAGCTGGAAGCAACATATATTGATAGTTAATGAGAGACAGTAGTCAGTCAGAAAATAGCTTGTTGGATCATATATGGGCTCGTACATCTTGTGATCTATTTCACTCTATAATTTACAAATTGCTCTGTGGATGCCACATTAAAGGCATCCTCTGCTGTCATTGAAGGCGGCAGAGTTATAGTCGCGATTCGATGTCATTTCCTACCCTGTTGTCATTGTGGCGACGCCCAAAGCCAATGGCTGAAGCACTTGTCGAACCACTGTCTATCTCAGCTTTGCAAAGGGGGCACAGTGTATTTATCTTGAGCCATTTATCTACACATTCCTTGTGGAAGAAGTGCGTGCAAGGAAGCTCTCGGAGATCATCATTGTCCACGTACCTTGCCAAGCAGATACAGCAAACCTGCAGATGAAAGGACACACCTCGGTTTTAAGTTGAGAACAACAGGAGATAAATTTGTGAAGAAAATAGGTGTAGAAGAAAAACTCACAGCATCTTCAGCAGAAATAATCCGCTCCTTTTCTGTTCCAGCAGCCAGGACTCCATCACCAACGTCATTTCCCGCACCATTACGAACCTTCTTCGATTTGAACTTGTATGTACCCAAGGCATTGATTGCTTCTGCAGTAGCACCTCTGTTTTGATTCAAATCTTCACGAAAGCCCAATACGGAGATTACGCAGGGTAGGCAGCAACATATCAATGCACAGAGAATGAAAGGCATAGCGTAGCCAATGCAGCTGAATGTGAGGAAGGCTATACACAACCTGAAAAAATGATTACAAGATGAAATATCTAAATAAGTTGCAAAGATACTGCATCATGGCAAGCTAGCAGCACACCTGTACAAGTTGGGTGCATCATGAGCAGAAGAGTGTCCACCAAATATCCACACGTTCCCCACAACAAACCACACAGCGAAGAAACAGTCCAGGGCCATTTTGAAGTGATCGACGAAAGCTTGGACCCTATAACAAATGATCAGAGTGCAACTCAGTTTAATAAAAAAAATAGAACAACTCAGAGGCTGGACTCTACAGAAAGTTAGCCAAAGAAGTGTTGAGAATACTTCAAACTCTATTGTCCTACACACTGGCCTTGCATTGATAGCTTTACTCCAATGAAACGTTACCAGAATAATAAAGTTTTACAAGAGATTGCTGTGATCAAATTTTGCTACAAATTATCCCATTTAGTTATGGTCAACCATGGCATAAAAAAGTTGCTCATGTGCAGTCCTAATAGAACAGAAATGTGATAAATATAGGTTTAATGCGATTTGTCAACATGTCTTGCAGACATAGACACTGGATATGTTCAGACTTCAGACATATAAATTTCAAAAGAACAGACTTGATCGTGGAACTGAAGACTAGAATCTGTTACCTTGGGTTTGTGACCACGTTGTTTCTTGAGACTCCGTTTGTGCCAATTACATCACCAGCTTCAGACACATGAGGGGCTGAAATTACTGTATAAGAATCGGTTTCAGGGATGTTTGAAGGTAAGTTTTGACTTGCTGGTTCTTGCCCAGTGGTTGGGCGGTTGCGAAGGAGATAGCGCCAGTAAAGATGAGGAAGAGTAACAATACAGCCTACTGTATAAACAATGACCCACTCAAACAATAGAGCGTGTGGATGTTCATTCCTTGATACTGACAGGACAGAAATAGCCGCTATGATCTGGCTAACATTTAC
Source organism: Phyllostachys edulis (assembly GCA_036346405.1). Lineage (NCBI taxonomy): Eukaryota > Viridiplantae > Streptophyta > Magnoliopsida > Poales > Poaceae > Phyllostachys > Phyllostachys edulis. Next base: position 75,016,728 of record CM070561.1, read on the forward strand.
AGCAAGCTCAATTGAGATCCAGCAACCAGAATTCAAAGGATTTTGCTGACGACGACCACGATTACCATCTCTTCTTGCTAGAGGACCATTTTGAGAGTTAGATGCACTAGTTGTTTCAGAAGAGCTTTCTGAGATACGAGGCAATTGATCCAAGCCATCATTATTATCTCGCCGAGATGATGAAGAAGCAACAGCATCACTTGGGATATTGATTGCATGCTCATGATGACAAGTATTTTCCATGTGGTCCATCAGTAACAGGTGATTATCTGTTTGACATCTTGTTTCTGATTCAACAGGAGAAACAGCCATCAACCAGAAGGTTGCATAGGAAACTAGCTGGTTGCGCTTCCCAGAAATGCAGAAGCTTTGTTTTAAGATAAAGGACAATCTCTAGAGCAAAATCCACTTAATCTAAGACAAGATGCTTTGATTTTTTACCCCCTACAGCAGCAGGTCACTTTCACTCCACCTGAAAGAAAACAAACACTGCATACCAATTAGTTATTTAACTAGCTCTCTTAAACTAGGGAATCCATTATCTTATTGAAGGTAGTAAGACAGGGAAAACATATAGCTACGGTGTGATGGTTAATTCAATTGATCTGCAATCGAGAGGTCAATCTGTAATTTTATTTTTACTACCTTTAGTCAATGTTGTATACAGCCAACATATGACTAGCATTAGGAAAAAGGAATACTTCATTTATTTTAGCAGTTTGGCATATGATATATAGTTGTCAGTTAGACGGGAATGAATTAGCAGTCTAGCACAAAAGACCAAACAATGCTTCTCTGAAAGATAGTTCGGACTTCGGAGGCTTAGATCCTATCCTACAAGCTTCTGTGACTTAGTGATTCACCCTAATGGATTCATTTGTTTGTGGACATGACGACATGCAAGTTTGTGTATAGATGCGAGCCTTGCATCACTGTTAGTGCCACATACATGTGCATGAGCTGCTCAAAAAAATAGAAAGGATTGTCATCGATTTATTGTCACATGTCATCATTGTAGAATATGTTTTGTGGGGTCACCAGTTGCCAATATGTAGGTATACACTTCCACTGCAGTATCAATTTCATGCTCGAATCTTGTAACGAATAGAGGCCAAGTTTGAAAATTCATATAGAAAAAAATTCGAGAGCAACTTAAAATGGCATGCTTAGTTTTCTAACAACAGCAGTTGCTTGTGAATTATTTCATTTCATCATTTAAGCAGATTATCAATCACAAAAAAAACAATATTTAGGATTTGTATGTTTTATTTCATTCACAAGAAAAAAGAACATCACGGAATGCACATGGGAAAACAAAATGTACAGCAGTGTTCAATGGAAACATATGAAAGTCTCCATGATAGCATGCTACAAACATCAGACCGATCTGTATCTTTCAAATTGAACTAGTCAGGAAAGGAAATCCTGGAATTTATTTAAACTATGAAAAAACTGCAGAATCAAGAGATAGGGATGAGTCTATCCTCGCATGCGCATTCTCTAGACCTCATTCAGAATAGATGAAGAACACAGTTACACCTAGAATTTTGAGTTCATCTTGGGGAAAATGCATATTAAAAAAACCAAAACAACAGTCCTATAAACTAACCAAACACCAAATATGACTCTTTCAAGTTTCAAGTTCTAATGTAACAGAGTAAAATGTTTAATTATTATTCCATACAGTCCTGGAAACTAATCAAACACTAAACTGACTCTCTGAAGTTCAAATGAAACAGACTTTACATTTTTAATCTTCTTCCATACAGTCCTAGAAGCTAACCAAACACCAACCATGCCTGCCAAAAGACCAATTCAAAACCCCTTAAAAAGAACGTAACAAGGTAAAACCGATTAATATGTCACAAGAGATATGAAATAGGCCAGCTGCACTACAACATGGTAATTACCAATTTCCCCTCACATTATCTCCATCAATTAGTTCCATAAAACACTAGAGAGTAGAGACTAACAAAAGACCAAGTTCACCGCCTAGAAAAGATCAACCCAATAGGACATACCATAACAAGGAAAGCTAGAAACACCACGTACCTCAAGAAATTCATGTTCCAAGAACCGGCTCACCAACCGCGACTAGCAGCATCTCCAATCGCCTGAAAGATTCAAGAATCCATGAAAAACCAAGAACACCACGAACAGGACGGAACTAGCAAGCCTCGTAACCATACCAAACACATACCTAGACCATTTAAAATCGAATCAATGCCTGGCTCGCAAGCATCCACCAAGATTTGCACAAGAAAAATCCAAAGAGAAACTACTGGACGGGGTCGCGAAGCAAGATTGAGCCGGAGGGAAGGATCAAGTACCAAACCCTTCGGTCAAAGCAAACGCCGCCTTAAATAAATGGAAACAAAAGCGGGAGCATCGAGCTAGTGGAGAAGGAGAATCAGAAATATACCAAATGGGGAACTCTTGATTCCGGGTTCAGATCCCCTGGTTTTGCCCCTTAAATCCACCATGTGGATTTCAGCTAATCCTAACTGTTGCCTCTTTCTGATGGACTAGATCAAGCCACGTCGCCCCTTCTTCTTCACTTCCCCAATCCACATCGCCTTCGATGCCTATCGATTGAGCTGCTCTCAATAGGCATTATCCTATTTTATTGTACGAAGGGTGATAAGATGCTATCTTTTCAATGCATAGTTTTTTATGATATAGTATCTTAGGTTGTTTCATTTAATTATATGCATGATCTTTACTAGTATTTAAGCATTGTGGCATGTACTAAAGCAATACATGTATGATCTTCTCAATACACGGGATCGATCACAATAAATTTTATGCGTTAGATTTCGAACCGAATTAGTATCCAGATTAAATACTAGAGTATCCTCTCTCTTCATTAACTATGGTACCATATCATCATTTTGCCTACATGGCAGGCTTAAGATACCAGCTAGGGTGGAACACTGAGAGCAGTCTAATCTTTTCTTTTACTAAAGCCGGTGAGAATGCCGCTCCCAGAGACGTTCCGTACGTTTGCCCCGCCAATCCTGCTCGTCCACGCACCAGGCTCGCGCCACGGTTCTTCGTCGACAGGGTCCAGCCAGGATTTTCTCTGGTTCCAAGCCGCTCCGACCTCCTCAGGCGGTGACTTCGTTCGTGTGTTCACAGCTTGCGTTTCATCGCATGCTTCGTCGGGCGTTGCATCGGGACCAGTGCGGTCGTCAGGGGCGAAAGACGCGAGTGCTTATAGCATCTTTAGTATATTGAACCGACGTCGATTCAAAGTCATGCCACGTAAGCATTTTAGGAACTGAGCTTGTTTTTCTCTAATGTATTGAACCGATTCCTACTAATAACTGGGACCCACGTTATATTGAAAAACCACAAAATAATAATATCATCTCTCAAATGCACTCTCTTCTATGTAGCTGTTTAATGCTCATATTAGATGTTTAATGTTTTGAATCGATTTCTAAGTAGAGTTCGGTTCTATACATTTTTTTTTAGAATCGACTCTTTCAATATATTGAATTAATTCAATGCTTTCTTTCGCTTTATTTAAATCGGCTAAAATAAAACATTGAAGATGGCCTTACCTGCACTGTTCGGCCTCGCTCCTGTGTTCGCGTTCCTTCGAACCCTTTTCGCTCGCCTCTGTTCTCTCTCGCACTTCTCCGCCGCTCGCCTTTTCTGGCCCGATTGGCTTGGTTTCTCCCATGTGCTCTCTCTCGCTTTCTTCGTCTCTCGCCTTGCCTCACCTGCTTCGCTTGCGCTGGCCCTTCTCTTTGGTCGCGCCGTCCCCATCGCCCCCTGCCCTTTGTCTGCGCCAATCCCCCTCACCGCTCGCTCCCCCGCCCCTCTCCTCCCCTTTGTGTGTCCTCTCGATTGCTCCGTCCCTCCCGGTTACGTCGCCGGAGGGCTCTACCCGCGCCTTCCCCTTCGGCCGTGACGCCCTCGCCGCCACCCTCCTTCGGCTGCACCCCCCTCCCATTTGGCCGCGTTGTACCCATCGCCCCCTCCCGCCCTTCGTCCGCGCCACTCCACCTCGTAGCCTCCTCTTCCCATTCTCCCGCGCCGCTCCCTCCCATTCTCCCGCGCCGCAGCCCGACTCCTCCCTTTCGCCCGCGCCGCCGCCGCCTCGCCTTCTCTGCTCCACAGAGTCGACGGCGCTGAGGGCATCCAGCGATCCGCCCTTCATCCCTCCTTCGGTCTCCGGTCATGGTATAGATTTGCAGTTACGCATTGATTAATACGCATAGTTTATGAATTTGTGCAGATCTACCAGTGTGCCATGTTGCAGGTTGTGATGACCTCATTGTTAGTTTCCTTACTAGATGATTACCATATTCTGTTCTGCTCTCATTCCTTCCGAACTCAGCGATTGGTTCTTACTTTCACGGTTTGGTTCCTTTTCGTGCCTTTTATGCCGGCATAAGGGTCAAGTTCAGGCGTCACTGGGAGATGCCAAGCCTCTGGGTCGGTCTGCAGGAGAGACTTCCATCATTTAGCCGCTCTTTGCTTCGTCTACCTTGCTAAGGTAAAACAAAATGGTTCGCTTGCAGCTGAGGCTGTACCTTTATATATTTGTTTGGATCAGCTGATGTTCTTGTGGATTGATTACCTTGTGCAGCTCTTAGTTCCATTCCTCCTACCTAATTTAATTTTGGTTAAATGGGCTAATTTATCTTAAGATCCTATAATAACAGTTATTTGTTTGGCAAGAATTCCTTCCTAGAACAACAATGGTCTTGGGACGGATGGAGTGTTTAAGTTCGTGCCACTCATGTTTTCTGATGTGTTTTATGTTTCTTATCCATAGCTTAGCTTGTGTCTGCAAGCTGCTACGGTTTCAGCTTCCTCAGAGTTTACTGCACAAGATTTGAGGGAACCTATCCTTCCTAGGTTCTATCCATCATGGGTTTCTTTCACACACAAAAAAAGGTTGAGTTCTCCCTCCTTAATGTTTGCTTACACTTTTACCTTGTTGTTGTCCGATATTGTTTGTGCTGATGCTTTACTCTCTTTTATATATACGCCTTAGATGTCTAAATCAAGAATTGATATAAAAAAACCCGCCCATTTGTCCATGAGGTGCTAATATTTCCCGCGTCATTATAGTATTCCAACTTTTTTTATGCCACATACTGAGTTCTCTTGCTGCGTTTCTTGCAATGCGTCATTGTAGGAAGAATGGCCAATTTTGCTGATTTCTACATTGGAATATTCACACTCATAGAAGTTCTTGCAATGTGTGTTGGTAGGCATGAGGGTATCAGGCAAGGTTCAGTTCAAAGCACGCCAGTTAGAGTGTGCTGCGGTTGCTAGTGAGGTATTCAGTGATGCTCATATTTCGAGTGACTATGCTGCTAATTTTGTCACCTTCTTCTTTGCTCTTATCGTCTTATGAAGATGTATTGTCTTCCCAATCGTGGAATACACACCTTGGTGTTCTTGTCAGAAGACATCAATATCTATTATTTACAGAGGGCAGCGATGTGCAGTGATTGTTCCTCTCAAGTAAGTCCTTCGTCTGGATCTTAGTCATTTGTGTGGTTTTTATCCTACTGTTTAAAATTCATCTATTTACTTTTCTATCAAAGTCCCTACCTCAAGCATACTATCCTGGTGTAGGCATGGTGGGATTGCTTAGGTTTGTTGCAAAAGTCTACATAATGGTCTCCTGCTATAAATTTAGCTCATGCAAAGTGATGCTTCTCCAGATCTGGTTTGCTAGCTATAATATGTTTCCATGGCCAATGGAGGCATGTGGTTTGCAAGATATGAAGATGCAATTATGATGAGTTACAAAATTCCTTTTGCTACATCTGAATTAAGAAAGATTCCTCTTTGTTCTCTTTTGTAGGTTAGTTGTTTTGCGAGTAGAATCTTTGACATCCAAGCATTGATTATGACAGATGTCGATTGCAGTTCAGTTCCTTTATCTTCACATAAAGAACAAGGGCCATAGTGTTGCATGTGCTACCCTCATGTTTGCAACTAGTTGATTAGTTATTTGCGCCATAACTACAATTGAAATTAAAGATATTACATTATTTTCTCGCAATAGCTACGCAAACAAAAATGCTGAAAATATAATTGCGTGTTTCCCCCCAGATTGTACAGTTAATGAATTAGTAGTACTGCATTTTTTTACTAATAGTTGTGTGGATGCGTCATTGTATGTTAGCTGTCCATTTTATTTATCATGTTGTCCATCTACATAGTCGATCTATCTGACGCCATTTTTAATGGCAGTGGCGGAGCCAGGAATTTAGTGTTGGGGGTGCACACACAGAGCAACATCGGGTATGATTAGTTCAAACTATGCATCGCCCAACGAAACCAGGAATTTGCCCGTTAGAAGTAAAAAAAACGTCAAGAAAAAAAAGAACGGAGGAAATAGTCTACTAATATCTTTTCGCATATCATTACTATAGTAATCAATTTGGAAAATGACTTGCATAATAATATGAATGTGAGAAAAATGGAAGTTGCTCCATGCATTGATTTAGTATTTCAAGTGTATTTCACTATTAAATCTTAAATCAATAGAAGAGAGGGACAAATGAATGGATGTGACTTGCGAGGAACGGATCCCTTCCCGTGAACTCACCACCATGCGCACCTGCAAAACCACTGGTCTTAGTGAGTGGTGTGTAAGCCATCTTCTTCTGTTTGCTCCTATCTTTGGTGCCACGCCGTCCACCGTAGGAACCAAATTGGGGAGGAGTTGGAGTATTTGAAATAGAGATAAATGTGGGCTGGTGAGTGATGAGGTGGCTGTGGGCTGGTGGGGGCACGAGCGGGCCGTGGGTTGTGAGCTAAACTTCCAAGAGAGTGCACACTAAGCAGTACGATGAATATAACCCAAATGCAGAACTGATCCCTGGAAATATTTTCGATTTTTTGATGTGTCCGGGCACCCGGCTCCACCCATGATTGTACCCCAGAGATAAATTACTAGTACTTTGCCGGGCTTTCTTAGCTGTGTCTCAGAAGCTTGACATGAAGAAGCTCCTAAGGGACATGCTCTCACAGGTCGCTCAAAATGAGGTTGACCGCATGGACGCCTAGGAGGAGGGTGCTTACTAAGCAAGGATTCATAAAGTATATGCAGATTTTTTTTTTTAAAAAAAAAAGGTCCCATGCATGGTACAAACTCTTTTGAGTAATAATGGGGCTGCTAATACCTACTTAAAAAAATTGTATTAGATTTTGGGGGTGCCTGTGCACCACAGGCACCCCCCCTGCCGCCGCCCTGTTTAATGGTGTCTTACTTATGTATTAGAAGAAGACTCTGAATTCAGCTGCTATTCATTTTCAGATTGTAGGTACATTAGGATTACTGTTAGCTAAATAATCCTAAAGGAAAGTTCCTAACATGGAAGCTATTTAGGACATACAGTAAACGCTTTAGGTTTAGACGAGCTGTTCCAGAAATGCAGGCCTTTCATGCCCATCTTTTCCCTGTAATCTGCACACCATTTTTTGTTATTTATGTTTATTAGGCCCTTCTAAATTGTAGGACAATTTCAGAACCATGGACCCTCAAAGAATTGAATACATGACCTTTTTTTCTTTTGTTATGTAGCCTTTCTTAGGTAATTAAATTATTTGTCTTCTTTTTTTTCGCTTTGGAGATGCTCTGAAAAATATGGAAGTAAAGGCCAATGGCATATTTTCCTTAATAGATAATAAGGATAGGTGAATGTACCTGGATAACTTTGTTCAGAGTTGTTTAGCCATGGAATTTATGTTAAAGCTAAAGTTGTTGTCATCTACATAGTTGTTAACCTTTTTGTTAAAGCATTTTTAACGCTTGCAGATACTAAGCTTTCATCCTTACTACCACTGCTGTAATTTATCCCTAATAGTTACTGTTTACATATCTTTTAGCATCCTATCAAGGAAAAAAATGCAGAGGAAGTTTTGTTAAGAGGGAATTTATTTTTATGTTTGTATTGATTTTGTGAGTGATATGGAGGACTAATTTCTTACAGACAATGATCTGAGCCCAAGATAAGTAGAACAGACACATTTTGCTTGCCTCCATGCAGTAACTATGGTATTATGATCTTTCCGCCTTTTTTTGGGTGAAAAGCTGCATATGTCAGGTACCAATCAAAATATCCTTGCAATAGGCATGGTTTTATCATCTTTTCAACTTATTTTTCATTCTGTGCAAAATTGCAGATGTACACATATGTTGTTCCTGGGACCAGATTGTTGTGTGTGGATTGGGACAGAGCCGTTGTATGCGATTTGCATGGAGGTGTCACCAGACCGTGCACATGTACTCTTGCTGAGATGCCCCGAGGACTGCTATAACGTTGTTAGTCCTTTTCGCGTTTGATTTCTGTTTGTATCTTCTCAGTGACTTAGACAGCTTTCAGACCTTGGCTCTATTTTTGTTCCATTTTAAGCTGGAAATGTAATCCAGATTTTCTACTTGTTGCGCTTCTTCATACCTTATTCATAGTTTGTGGAAAACCTATTGCCCTTCTCAGGAATGCTATTGATCAGTTAGTATTCCCACTTTACTTGTTTATCACGCCTACAAAGGCATCAATGTTTGTTCTTGATTATTTATGTGGAGTTGCAATGTAAATCGCCATTTGACTTGTTGTGCATGTTTTTTTTTTGAAAAAAAAATAGGCCCTATCACTTTGTGGCTCTACTCTGTAATATCGACTCAAATTGTTTTTATGGCCAGGTTAGCAATCCAAAAGGTCATTACCGTTTTTGCTCAGAAGCCAACCGCGTCGCCATTCTCTCTTGACATATTTTAAGATTTACAGAAAACTTCCAGATACACTTAGTGGGCTTCAAACAGATCCATAGAGACTCCGTATAAACGGACACATCTGTGTTTTCAGCGTGCACAATCTTTGCTGCTTAACCGTGCATGGCGGGGCGCCGCGCTTACCTACCTAGTAACTTATGAAAAAGCCAAGATCTTTCCTCCGTCTCAAGCACGCACCTCAAGACTTGGACAGATTCATCGTAAAAAGCATTAGTCTTAGAGATGATCGGTGGGAAGTGATGATATGCAATCTTGGTGGCGTCGGTGAGCGCGGCACGACGACCGGAAACCGAGACAAGCTGTAGGCTGAAATACCCAGCTCCTTATTACGCCTAGAATTGGAGAGCTACCTGCGATTCACAACCATTTTCTTCCAGTGATGCGGAGGTAGCTATCGCTAGCTTTTCTTACGAAGGGACTCAGGGGCGCTCCCAGCGCTTCCGCTGAATTTCTTCCCATGGCGCGGCGACGCGTGCCTTCCCGGCCACTGTGCTCCCCCTCCTCCTATTGCCCTCTCGTGTTAGGATCAAAGTCTTAGACTGCTCCTGTCCCTTCCCCTCCCTCGACTCCCCCCCCCCCTCGTTCGCAATCCGTCTTCCCAGCGGCGCCTCCACTTCGGTCGCGCCCCCCTCTCGTTGCCCGCGCCCGCTTCCTCTCCTTCGATGGCTTCCCCTCCCCTGAATCCTCCCCACCGCCGCCTACCTGCGTCGTCCACACGCTGGATTCCTCCCCCCCCCCCTCTTGCCCATCGCTTGTGCCGCCACTGCTGCCCCCTCCTTTTCTCTGCCCCCAACTCCTCCCCTTCGGACATGCTGTCCTCGCCACCCAACTCCGCCACGCCCTCTCCTCTCCTTCAGCCACACCTGTGACACCTCTCCCTCCTCTGCCAGGCGTCAGCGGCTCCCCCTCCCCCGAATCCTCCCCGCCGTCGCCTACCTATGCCGCCCACACGCTGGGTTCCTCCCCCCTCTTGCCCTTCGTTAGCGCCGCCACTGTTGCCCCCTCCTCTTCCCCTTTGGACACGCCGTCCTCACCGCCCAACTCCGTCGCACCCCTCTCCTCTCCTTCGGTCGCGCCCGTGACACCGGCTCCCCCTCCCCCAACTCCTCCCTGCCGCCATCTGCTTGCGGCCCCCCCCAGTGGCCTCCCGAGTCCAATTTGAATTCTCCAGAGTCTTGTGTCTCTGACTCTCTTGTCTCCTTTCCTCGAAGCGCATCCTCTTGTGCACGATGACTGAAAATGGTGAGCATGCACGGTCGAATTCGATTGGTTTGGGGGATTTCGTTTGGTTTGCCAGCTTATTTCATGAACATGATGAATAAAGTATTCATGAAGTTCTTGGATAAGTTTGTGGTCGTGTTTATTGACGACATTCTCATCTACTCGAAGGATGAAGAAGAGCATGAAAAACATCTCAGGGCAGTGTTGGAAAGACTCAGAGAGCAACAGCTCTATGCCAAATTCAGTAAGAGTGAATTTTGGCTAAGTCAAGTAGCTTTCCTTGGTCATATAGTGTCAGCAGGAGGAGTCGCAATAGATCCCGCAAAGGTTGAAGCCGTGTTGAATTGGAGGCAATCCAAGTCGGTCACCGAAGTTAGGAGTTTCCTTAGATTAGCTTGATACTACCGAAGGTTCATTAAAGGCTTCCCCAAGATCGCTAGACCTCTGACTCAGCTCTTGAAGAAAGAGAAGAAGTTTGAATGGACAATAGCTTGTGAGCAAAGTTTCCAAAAATTGAAGAAGAGGCTAATTTCGGCATCTGTGCTGGTCCTACCAGACATCCATAAGGATTTTGAAGTGTTCTGTGATGCCTGTCGACAAGATCTTGGTCGTGTATTAATGCAAGAAGGAAGAGTGGTGGCTTATGCTTCTCGGCAGTTGAAGCCTCATGAAGGGAATTACCCTACGCACGACCTGGAACTAGTCGCAATTGTGCATGCCTTGAAAATTTGGCGGCATTACCTCATCGGTAATCACTGTGAGATTTTCACAGATCAGAAAATTTTGAAGTACATCTTCACCCAGTCCGAACTTAATCTCAGGCAGAGGAGATGGCTAGAGCTAATAAAGGACTATGACCTTGGCATTCATTACCATCCAGGCAAGGCCAATATAGTGGCAGATGCCCTAAGTCGAAAAGGGCATTGCAACACTATGATGGTCCAGAAGAGTCAGCCAAGCTTGTATTAAGAATTAAGACGTCTAAATTTGGAGATCGTCAACCAACGCTGTGTAAATGCTTTGGAAGTGGAGCCAACCATTCAGAGCCAAATCAGAGGGAAGCAGAAATAAGATGAAGACATCAAGGAGATCAAGAAAAACATGAGAAGAGGCAAATCCCCAGGCTTTTCCGAAGATGAACAAGGGACAGTGTGGTTCGGTAACCGCATCTGTGTGCCGGATCACCAAGAGATCAAACAGTTGATTTTGAAGGAAGCCCATGAATCACCATACTCCATTCATTTAGGCAGTACTAAGATGTACCAGGACCTAAAGGAAAAGTATTGGTGGGTCAGTATGAGGCGAGCGATTGCCGAGTTTGTTGCTCACTGTGATGTATGCCCATGAGTCAAGGCCGAACACCAAAGACCAGCTGGTCTGTTACAGCCTTTACCTATTCCCGAGTGGAAGTGGGAACAAGTAGGCATGGACTTTATCACTGGATTGCTTAGGACCCAATCGGGCTATGATTCCATCTGGGTTGTGATCGAGCATTTGACAAAGGTGGCACACTTCATACCAGTCAAGACCACCTACATGAGCAGTAGGTTGGCAGAGTTATACATGGCCAGGATTGTTTATCTACATGGAGTACCCAAAAAGATAGTGTCCAACAGAGGTTCTCAGTTCACCTCTAGATTTTGAAAGAGCTTGCATGAAGCCTTGGGAACACTGCTCAACTTCAGTACAACATATCACCCCCAAACCGATGGACAAACAGAAAGAGTAAATCAGATTCTTGAAGACATGCTTCGAACTTGTGCTTTAGACTTTGGGAAGAGTTGCGATCAAAACCTCCCTTATGCAGAGTTCTCTTACAATAACAGCTATCAAGCCAGCTTGCAAATGTCTCTCTTTGAAGCATTATATGGCAGACCTTGTAGAACCCCTCTCATTTGGGATCAAGTTGGAGAACACCAGTTCTTTGGGCCCGATTTGATCAAGGATGCTGAAAGTAAAGTGAGGCTGATAAGAGAATGATTGAGAGTGGCCCAATATAACATCCCAATTTTCTGAGCTTTAAAAATCTTTTAAATAGTTAGTAGGGAGAAAACTCACCATTTGGTTTTATTTGAGTTTAATTCAAAAGCTTAATATTGTACCTTGTGCATCAAAACAATTTAATATGATTAAAGTCAACATCAACAATGGTCAAAACTATTTTATTTGCATTCTATATGCTTGGATATATTTTCTAGAATTTTTTAGAATTTTTCCAAGTTCATTTGCTATTTTCTATTTGCCATTTGGATTTTCTGGTATTTTATAAAATAGAAAACCTATTTAAATCTCAGTAATCTCTTTGGGCATAAACCCAATCCCTTCTCGCTTTCGGCCCAACTCCTGTGTGGCCTAGCTCGCTCAGCACGCGCGTCCGCCTCTGCTGACATTTGGGCCCCGCTTGTCAGTCTCTGTTTCCTTTTCCTTCGCACGTGCTCAACTCAACTCACCACCATTCAATCAAGAATGGACGGTCAAGATCTGATGGGGCGTTCGGACGGTCCGAACGTCACACGCGATCTAGAGCGTCCAATTGAAATCGGACGGTTAGGACGCATGGTCCGAACGTTCGCGTTCGCTTAGCCTCGCTGCCAGGTGGGACTCGCCTTCATCGTCGTCTCCTAGTCGGTTTCGTCTTCGTCGAGTCACAACCGCATCCACCATTGAAGAGCTTCAAGCTCCACCCGACAACAACAATTTCCAAACTAAAACATCTTTGATTTTGTTACCAAATCCTATGTCACTGACATGTGGGACCACACACTATTCTCGGTTTTAAAACACGTTTTAAAACTTAAGGGACTAACATGTGGGCCTAGCCGTCAGTTAATTAAAATCAGAAATAAGGTTTAATCATTAGTTAATAAATAATGAGTATATGACACGTGGGATCGCCTCTGTTTTATAAATAAAATCAATAACACAAAAAATATGAGTCACTGACAAGTAGGGCCCACATGTAAGTTAATAAAAATCTGGAAAATGAGAAAAGTTGCATTTAGCTCAGAGGAAAATACGCTTTCTCTACTAGAAAGCATAAATTTTAGTAGAACTCAGAGGAAAATACACTCTCTGCTGGAAAGCATAAACTTCGCAAAATACACTTTTGACGTCAATACTTTTCTTTTTAAAAATTTCAAACCGAAGCAAATTAAAACATTAATAACTTTTGCATACAAACTCCAAATTGAGTGAATTTTTTTTCTAAATTCATCTAAAATCATTATCTAACTGAATATGTAAAAATATTGGAATTTTGTTGCTGTTGAAATTATTTTGCTCTATTAAATTTGTTTCTGGCTCTTTTGATTAGACGTCAATTGTTCGAGCGACTTGTACGACGATATTCCATCCTCATATTCAGAACAACCAGAGCAAGGCAAGCACCCCTTTTGATCATGTTGATCCTACTATTTTAATTATTATACTTCTTTTTGCAAAATCTATTATACATGCGTGTATGTTTTGATTAAAATTGCTAAATTTGGGAATAATGGTCGTTGTAATCCTATTCAATGCATGAACCTCTTTGAAATTTTGAAATATTGATTTCCTTACTGTTGTAGCCATTAGGTTATGGCATAGACAGTGGATGATGTCAAATTGGGAATTTTGAGTGTGAATATTGCACAATTGCTTAGTCAAGCTATAATCTTTACAAAAATCTGCTAAAAGGGGTGACATGATGAGCATAAGTTTGGGAGATTTTGAAATGATAGTCCAGAGGGGTTTACTTCTGTTATTTTGTATAAAAATAAAAAACTTAATTTGTGACACGGGCGACTTATATTATAATATGAGAAGTGTGAGAGGTGCATCTCACAAATATATAGGGGGAGATCCTCGTCCGGATCAATTAAGGACCGAACACCAGTATATCCGACCTAAGCGTAAGTGTACAACCACATGTGCCGGTATGGGACGGTCTTAGCTAATTAAGTCATCGAAAACTAGTCTTGCACGTTGGTAGGCCGTAGTAGTGCGAACATATATGATTGCTCGAAGGGGCTCCATTCACCGAGGTGTTGGGCACCAAGCCTTCCAACAAAAGGACTAGGTGATGTAACGACTTCGATACGTGCTCTAAACTGCTTACCAAAGGTTAGTGAGCGGTGTTATCGACGGATGTCGAACAAACTAGAGAATTCGTGTGATGTGGATAAAGTTGTACCGCTCTGCAGAGTATAAATCTTTTTAAATAGCCGTACTCGCGGTGATAAACGTGCTAAGTGTAGTATTGCCAGGTATAACCTTTGTTTTCATTAAAAAAACAGTTTCGTTGAAAACGTGGGAAACAGTTTGTTGGTTTGTATTTGAGTTGAGTGTCATGTCTATGGCTGAAAATAAAATGTTGCTCGCTGCCGAGGAAAGTTGTGAGTTGTTATTTATTCAATTACTTAATTATTGTCCTTTACCTATTTAACTGCTCTTTAAATTTACGTCACAAAGTACTACGTACTGATATTGCAAATAAAACTTGTTTGATGCTGAAAATAACTTGTAGTAGTATAGAGCCCCGTCCTTTGTTAGTCATGCATGTATATAAACTTTGTGATATACTACAAATCTTGTTGGGTACGCAATGTACTCAATCTTGCTTAATTTATTGTTCAGACTTAGAGGATGAACCTACGCCGGACGACGTCTTTTTTGCACCCAGAACCGGTGGGTTCGGTGATCGGTCTTTATAGGACTTGTCCCAGTCGATTGCCTGAGAGTTCGAATGGGCATACTACTGGAATTATAGACTTATTACATATTTTGCTTCCACTGTTACTTTTGCTGCTTTTGATACAAGCTCTTATTTGGTCAGTAGGCCTTTGTGTTGTAAATAATATAATCACTTAAGTTATGTATTGATGTAATTATCAATGTTGTGGATGCGTATACTAGTCACTGATCATGAGACTAGTACAATACACACATAAGGGTTTCGAATATTCAAAACCTGGGATCCGATAGCAGGCGAGCCGAGGTGGGCTGCTCGTTTGGTAGGTGCTACTTTTCCTCCCGCTGGTTCAAGCGTGACATCGAAGCCCACCGGCGTTTGGAGACCACGGAGAGCCGGCGCCTCGTCGGGGGCGTCTAGGTCAGCGAGGCACGCCGAGCCGGAGGGTGTGACGGCGAACGGGCCGTCTCCACGAGGTTGGGCGTTGCTTCCTGGGGTGAGCCGTCAGGCTCAGCTGGATTGTTGAGCGATGCAAAGGTTTTTTATCATACGCGTTTGAAGATGCACGATCTCTTGCCTAGCTGTCACGAGGGTTATTCCCCACTTAATAACTTCCGACCTTGACCCCTTGATCTTCATTTTGCATTAGCATTCTGGCATCAGCTAATCCAGTTCCAACATGAAACACTGAGCTCAAATTACAATGGCGCGCCAACGTAGATAGCATTTTGGTAGTATCAATAGATCGAGATCATCATCCAATATGTTTCAATGTCTGCAAATGCATGCGAAAAACATTATGAAGGAAACCAACATCCATCACCGAATGTGCCATGTCAGCGATGCCAACTATCCCTGTTAACAAGTTTTGAGATACCAAGTACAAGTGTTGACAAAGTTTGAGACGATGGAGCCCTCGAGAAGGTTTATGGAGGAGCTGGCTGATGAAACGGGTGTACTGACAACATGAACTGGACGAAGAAACCGTAATACGACAGGTCCAAATTTATCTCCATCTCGAGCCTCCCAACCTGATAACCTCCTCTGCGCATGAATCGCGGCAAAGCCTTTCGGCATCGCCATCGTCCTTCTTCTCAGTTATATCACCGTACAAGTCCTTCAGCTTTGCTAGGTTGCTTGAGACAGTGGTGGTCTTCTCTTTCCTTGCATCCCCAAATGGACTGGATCGCTGCTCATTCCTGCTACGGCTCCTGCTTCTGCTGCGACTTCGGCTCCTGCTCCTATGGCGAGAGCTGGAGCGTCTATATCTGCTACTGTCACACTCCCTTCGGTCGTCTCGTCTTTCGTCTGAATACCTAGATCTGTAGTGGTCACGGTCCCTGCTATCACGATCATGACGACGATAATCCCTGCTGTCCCTATCACAGTCCCAGTCACGGCTTGAACGGTCTCGGTCCCGGTCACGACTCGAACGGTCAAGTTCTCGGTCACGACTCGAACGGTCACGGTCAGCCTCGCGGCTTCCACTACGACGAGATGGTGAGGATGATCTTCGATGATCATCATGGGTGACTGTCCGCCGAACTGGAGATGAATCCCTTGTGGAAGCACGATGTGGAGCACGCTGTCCAAAGGAAACTGATAGAGAAGCCTTCACAGAAGGAGGCCGACGGGCAGTATCTTCTGATCCATGACGACCCGAGTCTCCGGTCACCCCAGAAAGCTTAGTGGGTAACTTCATCTTCTCAAGATTGACTGTTACCTGACGAATTAATGGAACAGGTACTCTTGGAAGAAGACTATTAAAGTAGTACTGCACCATGAAAAATCAAAGCAGCATGCTGGTCAATATAAGCCTTGCTGTTACAAAGCAGCATAAAGTGGAGATCGCTTATCAAAATTAAGTGGCATAAGTCAAGAGGATTCAATTCAACTGTGATGATATGGAAATTAAAAATCAGCAATAAACAAACCTTGAAGCTAAAACAAAGGATTTATTTATTGTATAGTACTAGTCAGAAAAAAAGAAGGAAAGGAGAGTATAAGCTATAAACAAGCTATGTTGTGGAACCATGACTTGCCTGACCAAGAAAATTGTCTAGTTAGTTGGCATAGTTTCTGAACATACATGAAATAAAAGTAGGATTAAAAAACGTTCACAAGCATTAGAACAAAAAAATATAAAAGAAACTCATCTGAAGTCACAATAACATGGGCAAGATCCTCATATATAGTATAAAAATCAAGTTTATATGAGAAGCAAGGGGCGCTAACTTCAGTAGACAAGTCATAAAGAAAGGCAGGAACTTTCTTCAGTTATAAGGACAGAATTATCATGGAATATGGTTATTCATTTACTCGAAACATTAACACAACAATTGGTCAGAGAAACAGTGCAAAAAGAAGTTAAGAAACAGACCTGTCCAAGTATAAGATCACGCACATACACACCCATGGTTGTCATGCGACCACTAGATCCAGGGGAGAATTCCTGCATCAGAAAAAGCATTGACTGAATCAGCTCTTATGTATTGCTAAATAGCTCATCTGATGAAACTATATGGACTCCATACAGTTTAGTCTTAAATGTGCCGCAATGATTAACTTGTATTCCATGTTTTTTGTTTCATGACTTCCTGCTGCCCTTTTTAGCATATCATTCCTGATCAAGCTATTAGCAAGTCATAGCTCCTCTAGTGGCTTTTCTTCTCTTATATCATGTTGATACACCATCTTTTTTGGAAGTTAAATGGAAGTTCAACACAGTGATGAAAGTACTTATATAATGGAAAAAGGCAGAGGTTTTTATTGACTTAAAAGTTTTGAGTGTACAAAAGAGTAAGAAATAAATAAACAGATAAGATTGAAAACAACAATACCTCATCATCCTTCAAGTAGGGCTCATACCACGTCCATAGAATCTTCGGATCTGCAACATATCGAAGATACAAGAATCCTATCTGCAAAACAATACCAATCAGTCATTTACCGTAAAACATCTGATTCTTTAACAGGATAGATAAAGACAAAAAAAAAATGCTCACAACTCCAATGCACAGACTGGTACATTATGAACTGCTTGCAAACTTTGTCATCCACGTAGTCCTAGGACCAAAATCGAGACACAAGGCCATCCAAGGAAGTAAGTCATAGGACTGTTAATGGATATAACCAATGTAAACAAAAACATTATGTATTAGTGAATTGACAGGAATGGTAAAGTTGATAGCTCTGGATAGCACCGTACTGCAAAACATGCTAACACTGGGTTCTTTTATAACTTGATAAACAACCTAATGCGTGCATTAATATCACATCTAATGAATAGACACAACACTGTGAAGTGTGACATTCGTCAAAAGTACCTCGGGGCAAAGAAACTTACAGCTCTAATGTATGGAGAGTCAGGATGCTTCAACAAACCGTGCATCTGTTTGACAGTAAGCTTCATTGTGAAGAACTTGTAGAGGAGACAGAAAGCAGTGGAGGGGCCCCTGCAATTGCCAGTCATCCAAGGCTCCACATGATCAACTTGATTGTAAATCTCATCAATGACCTCATGATATGTCTTCAGCCTGTAGAGCTCCTTGAAGTAATCAGAAGACAGAATGTTCATAGAGAGAACCTTCTCCATCAGCGTGTCAATGGGCTTCTCTGAAGTCTGTATCTCCATCTTTTAGCAAACTTAAGTCTGAAACAAAAAAAAAAACGAAAATGTATTCCCTTATTAGCTGAAAGCTTTACTTAGCCACACGTGGAAATGTACAATATAGGAAACCTATTTCCCAAACTAATCAGAATATCGACCGAGTTCAGCTAGAACTACTGAGCAAGCATCTACAAATATCTTGATTCTGAAGACATCAAGTAATCAAATGTGAACTGGTCTAAACCTCAACGGCTAAAATCCCCCTTTCGCGTGTTATTATCCATGAAATGCCAAACTAAACTTGC
This sequence comes from Phyllostachys edulis, assembly GCA_036346405.1. Taxonomy (NCBI): domain Eukaryota; kingdom Viridiplantae; phylum Streptophyta; class Magnoliopsida; order Poales; family Poaceae; genus Phyllostachys; species Phyllostachys edulis. The sequence continues at coordinate 75,035,306 of CM070561.1, forward strand.
AATGCCAAAAATTACACTACGTTAATATCAGGACATCCAACCAGTAATCGCATGATCAAGTGCACAGCAATAACCATGTTACAGCTAAAAATAAAGAACTTTCCCCACTAAATCCTGGTATCTGATTTCTACCCTGTACTACACTCATTCATAGAATAAATAAAGTCAATTATGAGGCATATCTGAACAACCTGCGCCAAACCCTTTTTTATCAAGGGATTATTGATGTTTTGCCATTAAGTTTATGTGCAATTGCCAGAATGCCATCTGATGTCTCAATGATATCTGATCCTGGGCCTGACATCGAGTGGCATTCTGGCAATTGAGCATAAAGTGGTGTATGCCAATCCCCCTTTTATCAATATATATCTAGTCTACATATTCCCCCAAAACTGGAGCAACTTTACCTATAGATTCTACCACCAACCACCCAGATTTCATCAGAAACTCTATCGTCACCCTACGTGATTTCATCCCCGGGACATCTCGTCGATTCCACACACAAGCAATAGCACACAAGAGCGCGAAGAACTAGTAATCGGCGAGATGAATCTACGCACCCAGAGACAGAGAGAGACACTCACGCGCGCGATACTTGCGAACCCTAGGAGCCCCCACGGCCTCCAAACGCGCAGGCAGCTCGCCGAGACCCCGAGGCAGACGAGATGACGCCGCTCGCTCGAGGCTTCGCTCGCGGTGGCGTCGGCGGTCGCCGGAGATAGGGGAGGGAAGGGCAGAGGCGGCTGTGGATTTGGAGGTGGGAGAGTCGCGTACGCCTCGGGATCCAAGGATTTATTGGGCTTTTCCAAGGGCCGGCCGAGGCGGTTTGGGACATGGAGCAGAAGCAACTATGGGCCTTTATGGGCTCTTCGTTGGCCCAGCCCAATAGGCCGTTTAGGCCATAGAGGAGATGTCGGCCCATGTGTCCATGTTCATGGCAGGGAGATACGCTCGCTCGCAAGCTTCTGCCTCAGTTTCGCTTTCGCTCTCTCTCTGCAAAAGCAAATGCCTCCGCTTTTGCTTTTGCTTTTGCTTTCGCTTTCGCTTATCTTTTGTTTTATTCCGTCCCTGTAATTTTACGTGACAATTGATGTACACCTAGATTATATATACTTGCTGAATGCAAAAGCAAGAAAAGTGTTGTGTAGTGGTAGACTGGTGGTACCTTGAGATGTTCTCCTTTTTTCCCACAGTTCATTTCAACTATTCTCTTTTTGCATTTATCTTAAAACAAAATGCATTCTTTTTAAGGAAAAAGTATTCTCTTTTTTGCCTGCATGTGTTTTTACTCTTCTTCTTTTTGAAACATGTGCTTTTACTGTGTTGCTTGCACCTGCTATGGAGAACATCCTTAATTACTTTGCGTTTCTTGAATGCATGACATAGAGCATAGAGGGCAATGATTGTGGATATGGATAGTAGCAGTGTATAGCTAAAGCCTTCATTTGGATGGGCCGAGAATGGTGGGACGTGGTATCCATCCACGCGGATTGAGCCGTCGAACTCATCCAAACGAGACATAATGTTAATCGCAACAACTCTACCTAACAGGCCAACTGTTTTTTTATTTTGTATGTTGATTTATAACTTTATATGTGTATACAATTTTAAGCTCGACTTATGTCCACTGAGAATTTTTCCCAATTTACATGTAAGCTGGTTGTTGGCTTCCATGAAGAAGCTCATGCTAGCACACATCTTGGCCAACTTCGACGCTCCATCGAAAGAAACTGCAAGTAGACCATTTTGGACTCGACGACAGTGTGGATGTAAACAATGTGTGGGCAGGCAGACAATATGTAGTCCAATTGTAAAGCAAAGAACAACGGAAGATTATCTAATCTGACCTACTCTGCGCAATTGGCCTACTAATTTATCAGGTCCAGTTAGGCAGGTGAGGGACAAGAACAAATCAAATTGGCAGGAAACAACCCAATGGCAGGCAGATAAACTTGACACATATTTTCAACACAAAATGGGGGGTGCACCGTCTAAACCAAACAAAATTAATTTTTGAATCTTGTTTGGTTGGCAAAAGCGAAAGCGTGCGTGATCTTGGTGTGTGTGTAGGTGGTAGCTAGAATGGCACACGCTTACACACACCTCCAGCCAAATCGAACTTGTAATTTCTGCCTAAAACTAAATTGAGCACTGTGTTAGACTCTGAATGATTAGTAGCCCACCAGACAGGCCAGGAAATCAACAATGCTGTTTGATTTGACATCGTCACATAACTATTTCTTTTATGGTTTCTGCACTCACGCAGAAGCTTGGCCAGTCTACCGTGATTTGGATACTCTGCGTTACTTCGCTAAATACACGCTTATACGCAGCATAGTCCGATAGCAGCTCAATCCTAGCCATCTAAGCTTTAATCAAATGGTCCAAAATGCTCTTTTTTGCATGGTACTGAATAGTATGTACTAATGCATTGATCCTCATATTTTTGACCTAAATGGCACTATTTAAAACGGGATTAACAAAAATAACATCCTCATAGCCACAATTTAAAAAATGATGTTCTCGTCCGACCGACCATGGGACGAACAAGCCGTGGTGCGACACGTGGCGCCTCGTTCAGTCGGCTACGGGACGGACGAGGCTCCACGTGCCGCGCCACGGCTTGTCAGTCCCGTGACCGGCCAGACGAGATGCCACGTGCCGCGTCACGGTTTGTCTGTCCTATGGTCGGACAGACGAGACGTCATGTGTCGCGTCACAGCTTGTCCATCCCGTGACTGGACGGATGAGAACATAATTTTTGCATTTACGATTGCGAGAATATATTTTTGCTAATCCCAATTCAAATAGTGACATTTATGATAAAAAAAAAATTCGAGAACCCCTCCCGCTTGCGGCTGTTGTTAAGTCGTCGAAGCCAAAGACAAAAGGCAAGGACAAGGAACTATACGCGTCAGTTGGATCATCCTGTTCCACGCTAATAAGGACGATGCACATTGCGGCCTTCTTTTAAGACACAGTGACATGTGCTAATTTCTTATTTTGTCTAGCAAGTCACCTGTATTGAAAGTGCTAGTCTTGTTTTTAGCCCTCAATTTATATGTCCGTTAAATGGATTTGGTGTTGTTGATATGCCCTAAGGTAATTATCGAGATGATTGCATTGCTTTTATGTTTATAAACTATTAAATAATATGTTATTTTGTCTCTGGAATGAACTCTAATCTATATTGATTAGCATGTGATTTGTTCGTGAAACTCGTTATTCTAAATATCTCTGATCTTATATCATTAGGTGGGACACTTATGATTTATAGATTAACATATGTATTAATTGATGGTCACATTTCACAGATATGAGATATCACATCAATAATGTGAACATATGTTAGAAAACATGATGTTGAATTGACCCACCTTAAGACATTGCGGGAATTGTTATATTATTTAGTGGCATTGGTTGGTCTCAAACATAGTGTATGTGAGATCTTTAAACCTGAGATCATCATGGTTTGCTATATGTGTAATAGTTTATTTGGGGGTTGTCAAACGTTACTTCATAACTGGATAGTCATAAAGGTAGTTTTGGGGTTTACTATGAAACATGCGGAGGAATATGAGCGATCAATATGAGATTTGCCCCTCCTCTTTAATGGAAGAGATATCTTTGGACCCCTTGATGTGGTTGGATTAGGGAAGTACTATAACATCCCAAAGTTCGGTTACTAAATTAAAATTAATAAAATATTCTTTTGTTGGATTTTTTGAAATTTAAAAGAGTTTTATTGCTTTTCCTGACATTCCTTTAATATAAAAAGTCAAAAATAAAACTTATTAAGTTTCTGATATTTTCTTGGATTTAAAGTTAAAAAGGAAAACTTAATTAATTCCTTGAATCTTACGGTATTTTTTTAACAAAAGGTCTTTCATGTCTTTCAAAAATTTAAAATATTTATGTTCAAAAATAAAAGCCAACTTTAAGTTGAAAATAATTTTGATTATTTCTAAGCTAATCTATTTTTATTTTCAAGCCTTTTTGAAGTTTTCAAAATAAAAAATCACCATTTGATTTTTCTTGATTTGTGAGGCGTAATTTGAAATTCGAATAAAAATAATTTATCGTGAGTAAAATCGACTCAATTAAATAAAAATTATTTTATTCTATTTCCATATTCTTTTGAAGCTTTATAAATATAAGAAACTTTTGAATTTTGTTCGATTTAATTTAAAGCTTAAATTGAATTTCTGAAGAAAAAACATTTTAAATGGATAAAATAAACTTCAAAAAAATCTAAAACTATTTTATTTGATCTATTCAGGTTCCAAAGTATTTCATAAAATTTTCTTGAATTTTTGGATTTATTTTATTTTTTCAGATTTTCTTTACTCCCTTTCTTTTTCTTTTTCTCTCTCCTCTCCTTTCTTCTTTCTTTCCTCCTGTTGTTGTTCTTCTTCCCTGGGCGCCATTTTTCTTCCCAGCCATTGCAGCCCCATGCCACCCGTGTCGGCCTTCATATCTCTTCTCCCACTTGCCCTGCTGACCATCTTGCCTAGCCCCATGCGTCTGCTGCCCACCCCCTACTGCACCACGTCCCCATGCCATCGGCCATGTCGCCCGTTCTTGTGAGGACCTTCTCGGGATACTTGGAATTCTTTGTTTTTTTTTTCTTTGCAGTACTACAAGACAGATGGAAGCGATAATCTGCCTGAGGTACCGAAAGGAGGTCTGCCACGACCTCCCAGGAGATCTCAAGACCTCCTGGAGGTCTTGGCCCATGTGCACTGAGTTAGTTCCATGATCAGTCCTGCTAACTCGCACAGAGACACATTGGTGTAATCAAGTCCATACAACAAGCTAAGGAAAACAAGGACAAAACAACATATATTAATAAAGACCTTTTGGTCAAGCTTCATACAGGGGTTAGCCACTTGGGCTTACAACAAAGAGCACTAGCAGCGGAGACAAAAACCAACACGTGCAGGTCCAACCGATCAACCCACCGACTATCGAGTGGAGGACGTCCCCTAGGTCGCATGGTCTCCAAAGACCTCTTCTTCACTGAGCCTTGGGCTCCCTGGAACTTTCATCGCTGCTGATTTAAACAGAGGGCAAAAGCCATGAGTACTTTGAATGTACTCAGTAAGCCGTTGTAACATCCTGATTTTCTAAATCCTTCTTAAGTGTGTAAAATAAATTAAAACTATTTTGTTTTGATGAGAATTCAAAGTTTGGTTCAGTTGGAGAGGTTTGAGTTGTTGATACTTCCTTTACGGTATGCTCGGCGGTCCTCCTTTAGCCTATCTCTTTTGGGTTATGTAAGGTTTAGACCCTCTCTGTGGCCTAGACCTCCCGGTGGTTCTTGAGGTTAGACCTCCTTGGGGCTCAGACCTTTTCTCACTTGGGCATATCTTTATGTCAGGACCTTTCCCTTTTAGATTGATCACTTTGGATCTCTTTGTTGGTTTGAATCTCTTTGGTTCAGACCTCCTTCCTGTCGAGCGTCTTCTAAGTCTAGAACCCCTTGTTGCTGGGCACTCTCTTATGCCAGACCTCTTTTCGATCGGGACATCCTTGTATTCCATTGGAGCTCTCGCGTGCCTTGAACCTCCTGAGTTCATTTGAACCTCCTCGACATTTCCTCTTGGCCGAAAGGACCTCCTTTGGGTTCATCCTAACCGCCAAGACTTTTGACCTCACCCTAGCGGTTGGAAATCTCCTTTGAGTTACCTTGACCCTTGCGACTTCTTTTAGAACCACCTTTTGTGGATCTCCTCCGTGGGATCCCTCTTTCTTGGAACCCCTCCACCTGGACCTCTCCTTTGTTTAAATCTAACGGTTCGGACCTCTCCTTATTTTGAATCCAAAGGTCCAGACCTCCCCGTGCATTATTTCCCTCTGGGAACCTCACCTTCACCTTTGATCTTGGCTGTTGGACCTCCCTCTCGGAGATCCAACCGCCCGGACCTCAACCTGCTCTTGATCCCAACCACGGGACCTCCTTGTAGTCCTCTAGACCTCTGTCCAAGATTTCTCTGTGGCCTTTTGGACGACTCTGGACCTTCTCGCAGACCTCCTTGAAGAGATCCCGACCGTCAGGGACCTCCCATGTCTAGACCTCCTCTGCATGTCTGGACCTCCCCAACCTTTAGACCTCCTTGTCCTTTGGGCCTAGGACCTCCTAAGCCCCTCGAACCTCCTCAAGGACCTCTCTGCGGGGCAAGACCTCCCTCCTTGACACATCTGTTTCTAAGTTAGGTGGCCCCACTTGCCGGCCTTGGTCATTCTCATTTCCTCATACGTTAATATCTTGCGCATTTAATGCGTGTCATGTCACATTAAATGCATCCATATCGTGGCGTTTACTCAATTTAGTCACTTAGGCGTACTCGACATCCTTCCTTGTTCCTTTCCATAGCAATATCGTTGTCCTTTCCTCGTACCTTTTTACCAAGGTGGTAGTGACACCGCCTGTCACTCACCTATCTTTGACCCATTTTGTACTTATCCTTGATCGTAAGCTCCTAGTTTTCTTCACCCACTTTGACTATGATTAGTCCAGAAAACCCTACTACATTACCGTTCTTCACGCTCATCATCTTAGCTCTCACTCAGTGAGTTCCAGGGAAAACCTTGTTGCCCCACGACCTCCCCTTCATCCATTGTCTCCTTCTTGTCCCTAGTAAGTCCCTTGGTGATCTGCTCTACTCTTATTCTTCTTTGCCACATTAAAATTTGGTGTGTCCTTCTCGGGACCTCCTCTTGTGGGTACCTTCGGATTTCTATGGCTTTTATATGAGGAGCTCCTCCACGGTCTTTCTTGCAAGGAACACTCCCTCTGTCCCTTTCTGGCCAGGCGTAAGGATCATATCTCAGGACCTTCCTGTTCTGTGGCTAAATCACTCTTTTGGGGTCTTTTGTTAAAGACCACTTCCTCCTGGTAAGCTTGGACCTCTTCCAAAATAACCTATTCTAAAATATAGATCTCTCCTGTTGGTTGAGTTTTGGGTTCCCTCTAGGGTTCGCTTGATTTTCTTGTTGATCTCAGTTGGTTCTTTAGTTGAGCTTTGATTGAACTTGCCCTTTTTCACGTGTAAATTGCGAAGACTCCAAGGAGTCTGAGTGTACTGAAGAGGAAGATTCTCAGGATAGTGAGCAAGGCAAGTTGCACTCTTGATCATATTGCACCTAATAATTCAATTTATTTATGTTCAATTTCAAAGTACAATGCATGCTTATTTCTACCAAGTTATTTCAATACATGTCTTTAAACACATAGTTATGCCTATTCCCTTCATATGACCAACTTTGACATTGAACCAAAATTGTTGTCACCTTAGACAAAATCTAGTTGATACAATAGTGTGAACCAGGAGCCATTTGAAAAACATATGCTTAGTCATGCTTAGACCAAAAGTATTGATTTGGGAAAATCTTTACCATCATGACCAATTCTTGTTTTAAATGTTTTCACCATGACATTGGGTTGTCATGGGAGGATGAAAATGTTCTTTGGGAAAGCAAAGAAAAGGAAAATGAAATTGGATTTGGGGCGGGTGGTTGCTTGGATGGTGCATGTGTATGCAGGACCATGCCATTTCTATGGCGGTGCCTGGGTTTGTGAAAGCCGCCCTAGTCATTTGAGGACCTGTCTTTGAGCGACCAATGCCATGTCTATAATGAGCTATGCCACAATCGTGCAACCACATGTCTCCAGAATGGGGCATGGGACCTGGCTGAATAATTTGCAAAGTTCTACCACAAGTTGTTCCATTGGAGGTGTGGGAGGTCTTTTATGACCAATGGTCTTTTATAACCAAGCTGTTCCCCTTGGTGCAAGAGGGGCTTTCATGGGTTTCTATCCATAGGAAAGTGAAACCTTAGCTAGAAGGAGCTGTGGTGGAACAATGCACTGTAAAGGCCTTGTCATGAGCTCTAGACCTCTTACCTTTGGTAGTGAAAGGTGGCATCGACGGATGCCGGATAAACTAGAGAAATCATGTCATGTGGGTAAAGTGCACAACCTCTGCAGAGTTAAATCTATTCGAATAGCCGTGTCCGCGGTCATGGACGTGCTGGCAAAGGCTACCCAAAGTTAGATGTTGGTTTTGGGGTTTTTCAGAAATGTTTATCAAATCTGTTTTGGGATTTCTATCCCATGGGTCTTGGCTGGCCTGGCGGTGGAACGTCTTCGGGGTGCTCCCTGGCTCCAAGACCCTCTCGGGTTTTGTTCTCCTGGACTTCCAGGAGGTCCTGATGGACCTCCTGGGAGGACTTGGTGGACAAACCAAGAGATCCTTTCCGGGACCTCCTGGGAGGTCCCGACGGACTTCCCTAGAGACCCAGGAGGACCTCTTGGGAGCCCTAGAGTTGGGTCGTCGCAGCCGTGGGGAGTGTATGCAATAATACTTATGCATGGCTTGCCAAAAGAGAGCTGTACGGTTAGTTCAAAAAGCAATATTTGACAACAAGTAATATAAGTAGATTGAAATGCTCAAGTTAAAACAATAATATATAAATACATTTGTTTCCAAAGAGGTCGTGAGCACCCACTCACTTCCCAAAACCACTCTGGAGCACCCACTCCAAAGTTTCCAAAGACCAACCGTGTGAGGTCTGGTCACACCCATGACCAGGACCTCAACCACGACCACCCTGGAGCACCCACTCCAGAGCTCCCAACCAGCCCCTGGACCTCATCTCGAGCCAACCATGACCCTCTAAAGCCGGCCAAGGTCTCTTGAGGCAAAGCCACGCCGCATGAGGCGTGCCCGAGGACACAATTTCACAAAAGCTACCCCTTGCACCGCTTCTCCGGGTGATGTCCATAACCAAGGACTTGGCCATTCGAATAGATTTTACGCTCTGCAGAGGTGTACAACTTTACCCACAATCCACGATCTCTCTAGCGGGACGGGTTCCGGAAAGACCCTTGCTCACTTCCGAAGGTGAGAAGTCTAGAGAGCGTGGCAAGGCCTTTACAAAGCTTTGGACTGACTCGGAGCTGCCCGCTAAGGTTTCGCTTCCGGTTGGGTTGCAAATGCCACCGGATTCGTGCCCCCTCTTGCGCCAGCGAATCAGCACGCTCATCCACAACAGAACCGAGCCAGCTCATTGTTAATTATTCAGCCCAGGCCATCCCCATAAAATGACCTTGTGGTTGCACGGATTACCCAGATCCACAGACACAAAATTAAGTCCTTAATTGCTGCTGAGGAAAGACTTCCACAAACCCAAAGTGACTCCTTTGGGGACCAACCCCGGAGCATCCACCACTCACTTCCTGCCACTTGCCCAAGCAAAACTATTTTGTGATTAACTCTGGCCAAAGGACCACCAGGTCCTGGCACAACCAGACTTTAACAAAGTGGTCTCGCACCACAATCAACACAACATACGGTATCCCACCATAGTTGCTTAACAGTGGCACCAACCACAAATTTCATAGTTCAATTAGTCAAGATTATTGATTGATGAGGCATGATTCACCAGACCCACGGTTCTACAGCAAGGCTAAGCATAATCTTACGGTCCCATGTTGGCAATATCAAGCAATACCAACTAAAATACCGAACCTAGAGTTTCCAAAGGGATTATGACAACATGTCAAGTACCAAAATCCAAAGGGGCATAATGTCAAGTGGAACATAGCTACTGCCCAAACTGTTTCTATAAAGATAGCCATGCAAATTTAATAAATCAAAATATTTTTTTGCAAAATGGGAACAAGATGATCAAGGTCCACGACTTGCCTCTGTTGAAGGGAAAAGCTTCGGCTGGTGTAGCTTGAACCACAAGCTCCTCAACAATCAACCGAGATCTACACGTTCACAAAAAGAACCCAAATAAACAAAGGAGCTCCAAGAAATCCAAAAGAACTTTCTTAAAGCAAAAGAAAGGAGGTCCACTGAGAGGGGGAGGTCCGAGAGGGAGATCCAGCAAGAAGGAGGCCCAAGCCCAAGAGGTTCGGACCGGGGAGCTTGAGAAGCTCACCAAAACTGGAAGGAGTTCAAGAATGACGAACAAGGAGGGAGTGGACGCACCATGGTGCTCTATTTAAAGGAAAATGGGGGATTAAAGCACCACAAAAGGGAGGTGACCAGGTTCAAAGTATTGGTACAAGAGGTACACTGCCAACAAGTACCACAAAGGACACAAACAGGGCTAAGGAGGTGACAAAAAGTAGAAAAGAGGACGAAGGTAGGTGGCAACATTCAATGTGACTTCAACCCTCATCAAATGTGCCAAAGAACCAGGTCGGAGGAATTGAGAAAGGTATCGGACTGACAAACGGGGCCAGTAAAGAGATGAACAGACCGGTCAAAGGAGTGGTCTGAAGGGAAGACCCGAAGAGGAGGTCCAAAGACGAGGTCTTGAGAGGAGGTCCTACAAGGAGCTCCTGAGAGGAAGTCCTACAAGGAGGTCCAAAGAGGACAGACAAGGATGACCAAAAGACATCCAAGGAGGTCTGAGGACAAGGGGTCCTAAGACAACAAGAAGATGGTCTAGACCACAAAGATCTACGCACAAAAGAAAGAGGTCTGGACCACAAAGGTCCAAATCACCAAGAGGAGGTCTAGACCACAAAAGGTCTAAACACAAAAGAGGAGGGGTCCGAAGGGCAAAGAGGTCCTGCGGGCAGGGAGGTCCAAAAGGCACACAACGGGGAGGTCCTATGGATAGGAGGTCCAAAAGACACAACAACGGGGAGGTGTTATGGACAGGAGGTCCAAAAGACACAACAATGGGGAGGTCCTATGGACAGGAGGTCCAAAAGACACAACAACGGGGGGGGGGGGGTCCTATGGACTTGTCCAAAAGACTACAAGGAGGTCCTCTGGACAGGAGGTCCAAAAGACTACAAAGAGGTCCTCTGGACAGGAGGTCCAAAAGACTACAAGGAGGTCCTCTGGACAGGAGGTCCAAAAGACTACCTCTGGACAGGAGGTCCAAAAGACTACAAAGAGGTCCTCTGGGCAGGAGGTCCAAAAGACAACAAGGAGGTCCAAAAGACTACAAAGAGGTCCTGACGGTTAGATCCTCAAGGATCAGGTCCTGACGGCCAAGACCGAGAGCAAAGGGAGGCCCGCGGAAACAAGGACGCGCAGGAGGAACAGGGGCCGTCAGATCTTGATTGGGCGGAGCAAGGCAAAGGGCCGTTCGGACCAAGCGAACGAGCCAACTAGGTCAAGCCATCCGATGAGGATCAGAGGGCACAGAAAGGATGGAACGTTCGGACCGGGTGAACACTCCAACAAGACTAGGCCGTCCGATACGCATCAAACGGTCCTAAGGCAAGAAAGGCAAAACTCAAGCGGTATAACCGCAAGAGCCAGCGGCAGGTCCAAGCGCTAGGGAGATCTTAGACCTAAGGAGGTCTGGACCTTTAGATCAAACAAAGGAGAGATCTGGACGGTTAAGATCTCCAAAAGGGGAGGTTCTAACGGCCAGATCTGAGCAAGGGGAGGTGAAGAATCTAGCCCGCCATTATATGTTAATGGAGTGTTTTGGTGATTAATGACAAATGCATTTGTGAGACTAACATGTTTATTGATATACTTATTGTTTAGTCTAAATTGGATATAAAGGTGATAATCATGAAGGCATGTATGTGATTAATGACAAATCAAATTCATTGGATAAACAAAAGGAAAATCCAAACAGGTATGCATTTATAATGACAAATCCATTTATGAGACTAACTCTCTTATTGTTATATCTTATGATTAGTCTCGCTTGGGTATAAAGAACAAAAGAGGTATGCATTCTACTTTGTATTCTCATACCCCGTTGCATTCCTTGGATCCAAAATATAAGTTGAACTTCACCAAAAGGATTAACCTAAATATGTGCATATGTTCTTACTACATATTCATGTATGCACACATATAGGGGGAGTTCATTCTATATTTTGAGGTTTCATTAGTATTGATCCATATTCCTGTTTCCACATATATTTGGGATCTTTACTTTGAAACATATCCTGTGAATATACTTAACTTACATAGTTAATATATTCATATGAGTATATAAGACTTGTGTAGTCTAAGTATACTTATATGTGAGTATAACATAACTTGTGTAGTTCATGTGCACTCACATATTCTCGAATATATTTAACTTGTGTAGTTAATATATTCATGTGAATATATGAGACTTGTGTGCTCATATATCCTTTGAGTATATACAACTTGCATAGTGCCTATATACTCATACCAATCTACATTCAATTACTTGCAATTGAAGTGATTATCATCAATTACCAAAGAGGGAAAGATTGTGGTATCTTGTCCCACCATTATGAGTTAATGGTATGGCGTGGTAATTAATGATAGTCATATTATAGAACTAACACTTTCCATGAGTTGGATGAGCAGGTTGAGTTCTATAGTGGAGACTCTAGAAGATCATCATGTGTTGATATTAAAGTCAAGAGCTTGGTGTAAAGGATGCATCATGTGTGGATGCGCATCAAGTTCAAGATAAAGGAAATCATCATATGTCGATGATGTTCATGAAGAGGAGATGATCATGAGTTGATCATCAAGTCAAATGAAGACCAGTCATGTGTTGATGGAAGTCAAGTAAAGGATGCATCATGAGTTGATGCATATCAAGTCAAGAACCCTGAGTTGAAGTAAGGATGTGCGTCATCAAGCTTCAAGTGGTTGCGCAAGGCAAAGGTATGACTAGCTAGGGCTAAGGATTTGTTCCTAGTCTTTTACCGGTCTCGGTGTTTGGTTGGAAGACCGGATTGCTAGTATAGGTTGCCATACTATTAAGAGGGGTCCCTGACTAGTAGCTTGAGTTAGTTATATGTTGATAGCTCATTGTGTTTGCTCTAGCTCATCTTAACATGTTGCCAATATTTGCGAATGTGTTTTGCAAATAGTTGTGGCTCATGGATAACCCTTGTAGCATGTGACTTAAGTTTGCAAATGGTGTAAGTCCATGTACCTTATTCCTTGTAGTGTGATTCTATAAGTTGGCAAATGTGCTTTGCAACTTGTTGAGAATCTCACTTGAATCCTTATTTGCATCGCGCGTCAATTTGGCAAATGTGTTTTGCAAATTGAGTTGAAGCGGAATGCAATTTGAGGCATTGATTCTAAAAGTTGGCAAATGTGTTTTGCAACTTGTTGAGAGTCTGTCTTTAACCTTGTATGCATATTGCATCAAATTAGCAAAATGTGTTTTTGCAATTTGAGTTGTGAAAATCAGATTTGCTCTTGTTGATTTGGCGGTCCGACCGATTTCAGTGATCGACCTTGATGGAGCTGGTCGACCGGCGTTGTTGAAGCGTCGGCCGGACCTCGGTCGAGACCACAAGATTTTCGAGAGGTCTGTTTACGGTCCTTAGCCTTTTCTATGAAGTTTTACGGGCGGTCGGACCAACGTATTTTGGGCGGATCGACCGATGAAGCGTCGGCCAAGCCATTACATGGCGGTCGACCGGTCGTAAACTCAGCGGCTAGTTTTATAGCCGTTGGAGCCAAAGCGTCTGACCGCCATTACATGGCGGTCGACCGATTTTGTCGAGACTCGAAATCTTTCCCCAACGGCTAGTTTGTGGGTGTGGGCTATATAAAGCCACCTTGGTGGTTGGGAGAGGGTCTTTGGTGTTATTGTGGAAGACTTTGCATGTGTTGCAAGTTCCTTAGTCATTCCTTTGAGCTAGAGCAAGCCCTCTCTTCCTTTGTGCATGTGTTGCACTTAGTGAGTGATTGAGAGCAAACCCTAAGTGCATGTGTTGCCTTAGGTAGTGGATTTCGTATCCATTTGAGCTTAGACACTTGATTGGTTCAAGTGGCGTTGGAGACTTGTTACTCTTGGTGTTTGCCGACACCTAGGCGGCGTGGTGGCGTTGTTCTTGCGGTGAGCTTCTCAAAGAAGATTGTGAGAAGACCCGGGCGGTTTGTGAGTGGTGTGGTGCTCGCCATCTCCGGAGTGGAGGAAGGAGCAACCCTAGTGGAGCGAGGTGTTGGTTCGATTTGGAACCGGTCCAAGTGGTTGGACTTACCTCGGAGGAAGGCTTAATTCGTGGAGCCGGCCCAATTGGTTTGGGTTTCCCTCAACGTGGATTAGGGGAGACCGGCAAGTCTCCGATCACCACGGGAAAACATCGCCGTGTCATTGTGGTTTGATTACTTGTGATTTATATTACTTGTATTTAAATTGCTTAATTGTATGTGTATGATTGCTTTCATTTATATTGTCTCATATTGTTGGTGCACTTAGTTGAACCTAGTTGATTTAGGTTTTAATTGTGCAAAACCGTATTTGTTTAGCTTCCGCATTAGAAATCGGTTTTAGTTAAAAGAAGTTTTTAAAACGCCTATTCACCCCCCCTCTAGTCGGCCACCTCGTCCTTACAGGAGGTCTGTGCGGTTAAGATCTCCAAAGAGGAGGTCCTAACGGCCGATCGTAACAAGGGAGGTCTGCAGGCGTTAAGATCTCCAGGAGGAGGGTCCTAACGGCGAGATCTGAGTAAGGGAGATGCATGCGGTTAAGATCTCCAGAGAGGAGGTCCTAACGGCGGATCTCGAGCAAGGGAGGTCTGTGCGGTTAAGATCTCCAGAGAGGAGGTTCTAACGGCCAGATCTGAGCAAGGGGAGGTCTGTGCGGTTAAGATCTCCAGAGAGGAGGTCTTAACGGCCAGATCTGAGCAAGGGGAGGTATGTGCCGTTAAGATCTCCAGAGAGGAGATCCTAACGGCCAGATCTGAGCAAGGGAGGTCTATGCAGTTAAGATCTCCAGATAGGAGGTCCTAACGGCCAGATCTGAACAAGGGGAGGTCGGTGCGGTTAAGATCTCCATAGAGGAGGTCCTAACGGCCAGATCTGGATAAGAGGAGGTATGGGCCCTCTGCTCCCAACGGAGAAGAGACCTAGGTAAAAGGAAAGATCCAAGGGAGGATATCTCCAAAAGGAGGAGATCCAAGGTAAGAGGTCCAAAAAGAGGAACTCAAGAGAGGTCCTGAGAGAGAAAGAAGAAGGGAAGGTCAGAAGGATGAGATAGATCTGAACACCAGAAGATGTCCAACAAAAGGAGAATCTAGACAAAGGGGAATGTCCAGCAAGAGAAGGGTCTAGAGAAAGAGAGGGAGACCTAGAGGGAAAAGCTAGCCTGGAGGGCAAACAAGGCCAACGAAGAAAAGAGGCTAAAAGCCAAAAAACAGCAAGGAACTCCAACGAACAAGGAACACCAAACAACTGAGTTTAGTTGAAGTTTAGTTAGGTCAAGTTAAAGCTCTTTTAAAATCTCAAGTTAAGCTTCAAACTATCATCAAAACCAAATGGTTATTTTTATTTTAAAAGCTTAAAAGACTCAGGACAAACGGGACGTTACAGTTCTCCCCCATGCCGAGCTCGCTGACCCCCCCCCCCAATTCTAGGCTATAAAGCCGTGGCAGTACCTCCTCCCCCCCTCCTTCTTTCTCCTGTCTGCGTATAAACCCGAGCTACCCCTTCTTCTTTCTTCCCCATCACGTCACCTTTCCATCGCCAAACTCCACCTCCGGTCATCCTCTTGCCCCTCCTTCCATGTCATCTCGCGTTCTAGGGCGCCCTCTTCTCCCCCCTCC
This sequence comes from Phyllostachys edulis, assembly GCA_036346405.1. Taxonomy (NCBI): domain Eukaryota; kingdom Viridiplantae; phylum Streptophyta; class Magnoliopsida; order Poales; family Poaceae; genus Phyllostachys; species Phyllostachys edulis. Next base: position 75,050,847 of record CM070561.1, read on the forward strand.
CCATTTGCCCCGGCCGATTACTCGTCGTAGAGCCGCGCCACCGCAAGCTCCCTCCCGTCGGGCATGGCCACCGATGCGTCGCCTCCTCGGGCCTTCCCCGGCTTCCCCACACCCGGCTGGTACTTGTTCTTGCGCCACCTCCCGCTTGATTGCCCTTTGGAGCTTGTCGCCCGAAAGCGATTCCCGTCGGCCGCCTTGCCCACGCACGCCACCTCTGGCCACCTCTTGCCACACTACCACTCCCTATCCTCTCCTCGACTCGCTAGGGACCCATTTTCCCCCTCGGCCAGTTGACCCGTCGCCTGCCTCGTCGGCCCGCCGCCTGCCTCATCGCCGGCAACCCCATGGCCGCGCGCCTCATCCTCCCTCTATGCTCTGTTGTGAAGCTCTGTGAAGAGCTCTTCACATTTGCTCTTGTCTCTATGACACAAGGGGCCAGCACGCCATTGGCTCTCCTGTTTCTCTATCTCGCTTGCTTTCTCTTCTAGGTGGGCCCCCTTGGTCAGCTAATGTGTGTATGTCAGCAAAAATCAGACAACATATTCAATGGAATATTATATTCCCTTTTTAAATTTTATCATTTCATGTGATTTTTGAACTTCTGAATGCTCGTTCTCATTCATACGAAGTTCGATTACGTCGATTCTTGTTCCTAAATTCATCTAAAGGCGGTATCTTTTTTTTGGTACTAATTGTATTATTTTTAGATTTGCTATATTTATTTGGCTTGTTTCGCGTATAGATTACGACGACTTTGGAGAACCGGATTTCGACGCTTCTCCACATTTCAACGCCGTTTAAGAACAACAACTAAATAAGCAAGGCAAGTTACATCTTTGATCATATTTGAATCACAGTATTTTAAATTATTTAAATTCTGTTTTAAAATTACTATTGCATGCTATTTAAATTCAAGTAATTTAAATTCCTATTTTAAGCTTTATAGTTTGTAACATCCCTATTTTCTGGGCTTTTTGAAAATTTTGAAAACTTTTAAAAAATTAACCATTTGGTTTTATTAATTCGCTAAAGCTTAATTTGTAATTTAGAATTTTAAGAGCAATTTAATTTGAATTAATTAAACTTCAATTAATTCAAGTTGGTTTAATTGAGTTTTCTGGATCTAATTGGATTTAAAAAATCAAAAGTATTATTTTAAGCCCTTTTCTTGGTTTTGTTGGATTTTAAAATTGGTTTTTCCTTTTGCCCTAAGTTGAAAATAATTATTTGCAAAAACTAAAAGCAAGAGTTAAGCTGAAAATATTTTTATTAAGTCCCAAATAATTCAAGAGATTTCTGTGTATTGTTTTAAAATTTTGGACGGCTTTAGCTATTTTCTAAAAAGGTTTTTGCTTTTCTGGTATTTTCTTTAATAAAAAATCCTTTAAAATTCCCCTTTTACTGTTTGGGCCGAATCTCTTCGGCTCATCTTCCTTCCTCATGCTGACCCATTGTCTGCCTCGTCTGTCACCAGCGCGCCTCCATCGGACACCGTCCGATCTTGATCGGACGGCCGCTAACTCCGCCCCCTCTCTCTCCTTTCGCTCATTGCCGGTGGGGCCTCCTGTCGACAAGCCTCGACCCTTCGTCCTCCTCCTCCTGCTGGTAGGCGCACATGGCGCTGCACAGCATTACACCGGCGCCACTGACCTCCCAACAGATCCCCGCTGCCTGTCGCGGTCACTGGCCTAGCATTCAATGCGGCGATGACCTCCGCGCCCGCTGCCACCACCTGCTCTCGCTTCCGTGTCTCGTCCCATCCTCGCGCCTGCTCCCGTCCGCGTCGTCCTCGCCGCCGCGGAGCACGCCACCTCCCATCCCTCCCTCCAAGCCTCCCCGCGCCTATTTAAGGGGAGCACCGAGCGCCCCTCAACCCCCTCTTCCCCCTCCCACCACTCACTCTTCCTCTCTCGCCTCCTTGCCATCAGATTTGAGGATCTTGCCACGTGAGCTCTGCCATTTTTGTGCCACCACCAAGTCTTCTCCGTGCTGTCGATCGCACCACGCAGATCGCAGGTCAAGGGCCACCTTGCGCGACCTTCCTTCACTGAGACTCATGGGACCTCCACCGCCTTCAACCACCACCGCTGCCGCTTTTCCTCCTCACCACCGACCACCGCCTTTTGCTCAGTCCTCGAGATCACAAGCACCTAACTCCCGTGAGCCCTCTTGGCGTTGGTGTCCTCGCCACGGCCATGGTGCCGCTAATCGCGGCGAGCCTTAGGGCCCCGAAACCCATGCTCGATCTTGACGTGGCACCACCACCGTGGCGCCTAGTCGTGACCACGCCGACCTATGACCAAATCGAACTTGGAATGGGTTGGATGGATCTGAGTAGTTGTTGGTTGATGGTTGGGAAGTGAACCTGGTGTTCACTATGTGGTTTCAAAGAAACTTGATTAATTATGCATTAATATTTTAAATTATGTTTTTCAATCTAATTACTGTATTTACTGTCAATACTGTTTTCTGCAAAATAACCATAAAGCTATCCTTATCAAGCCTCGCATAAATATTATTTGCATACATTTCCCTATGACCTGCTGAGTACATTCAAAGTACTCACGGCTTTATGCCCTCTGGTTGATCAGTCGCTGAATAAGACCCAGGGAGCTCCGAGCTCTAAGATGAGGAATACTTTGAAGGCCATGTGAACTAGGATGCGCTCTCCACTCGATTGCCTGTGGGCATGTTAGATGGCTTCCACGAGCTTGTTTATTTTTCGCTGCAAGTTTACCCTGTTATCTTTAGCCCTGCGTGGCAACCTTTGTAAAACTTGACCATAAGGTCCTTTTTGCTATTAAATATTAATTTGTCTGCTTCATCTATAGTTTGGTGTACGGTTTTGAGTACACTAATGTTGCAACTGTGTGCACTAACTACTGATCTAGGGAATAGTGCAGATATATACAGAGGGTCCTGGATCCGGAGATCCGGGGTCCCGACATAGTTATTCCCAATTCCAATGTATAGCCATTTATTGTCGAGATAGACAGTATAGAGAATCTTTTTGAATGTGATGTATTTAAGGGTTAGAAATTGAAAGGATTGGATTATAAGAACACATTACTGTTGGATGTTTGATTATAAGAAAAACCTTATTGTTGGATTATAGCAATATACGATGGATGGAAGTTGGATTGTAGGTATACACGATTCTTAGATATTGATTATAGAATTATACAATTGTTGATTGTTGGATTATAGGTTTGAATAATTGTTGGAGACTGAATCGTAGAAATGCAACATTGACGGATGTGGATTATAGAAATGAATGATTGATGGATGTTGGATTTTAGGAATAAATCTTGTGGGATTATAAAAATAAATCTTGTTGGGTCATAGAAATATATCTTGGATGGATTATAGAAATATATCTTGGTTAGGCTATACATGTATATTTTGCGGGACTAATAGAATATATCATTATTAAGATCGAATTAGTGATATCGGATTATAGAAATGGATTATGATTGGATGCTGGATTTTTAGAGATATATGATCGTGTGATATTAGATTGTAGAAATACATTATTAGTGGATTATTGGAATATGTCTTGTTGGATATCGGAGTATACCTTGTTGGATTATAGGGATACATGATCGATGATTGTTGGATTATAGAAGTATGACTTAGATGGATGATATAATGGATTATTGTTGGATATTAGATTAAAGAAGTGGACTATTGTTGGAAATTCAAACATAGGATCCCCTATTTATGACTTTGATTTTGGTGAATTAGGTTGAACCGAGAAGTGTGGAATTAATTGAGTATTTTGGTCATATTGGATTTGTTGGGTGTAATTGAATAGAGAAGCTGGATTTAGAATAAATCTTTGTTGGATTATAGAAGTATATATTTGCTGGATTATTAGAGTATACCATTTTTGGATTTATGGACGGTGAATTATTAGAAATAGATTATTATTGAAGAGTGGATTATTGGAGATTGGGTTATAGAATTAATTGCCGGATATTGGATTATATGATTATTTGTTGGAGATGGGATTATTGGACTAATTGATATTAGAGTATAGGATTAAATAATTGTTGGAGATTGTATTATGATTCTAATATGGATGGTTGAATTACTGATCTCGTAATTGACAATTCTTAGATATTGAATCCCTCATGCCTTGTCGCCCTAGATAAAACACTGGTTAATACAATAGTATTAACACAATGCTTTTGTTTAAAAGACTTTATGCTTAGACAAAGCTTAGACAAAAATATTGAATTTAGGGAAATTTAGCCAAAAGTTCAACTATGATTTAAAATGATACTATGGTATTGTCTTTACCATAGAAGTTTGTAAAATGGTTTGACTTGTTAAATAAAGTAAAGATTGGTTTGGACTTGGGCGAAATGAATGTTTGGATGGTGCACGTTGGTGCACGGGATCGAGTCATTTCTATGATCGATCGATGCCCATGGGTTTTATGGAAAGTCGCCCAAGTCAATTAAGGACCAGTCTTCAAGCGCATTTTGCTAAGCCCTATCTTACTACCACATATCTCTAATGGGAGAGACCTGGCTAACTAATTTGCAACATTCCATTGTGGTCGTGCCATCCGGTTGCGTGGGTGTCTTTATGACATACTTTTATGTATTCCCACCTAGCGCAAGAGGGGGCTTGAACTCGACGGGTTTCTATCCAAAGGGGGCGAAACCTTAGCGAGGCGGGACTGCGGTGGAATGATGCTTTGTAAATGCATTGTCACGTGCTCTAGACTGCTTACCTAAGGTAGTGAGCGGTGGTATCGACGGATGCCAAATAAACTAGAGAAGTCGTGTCGTGTGGGTAAAGTTGTACACCTCTGCCGAGTATAAAACTATTTGAATAGCTGTGTCCACAGTCATGGACATGCTAGCAAAGCCACTCCAAGTTAGATTTTGGTTTTGATTTCAAAAGACTTTATCAAATGGTTTTGGATTTTTATCCAAATGGGAATTGGGCGGTAGCCTTGTGATAGGAGGGTACCCTTTACTACTCGTTGATGAATGTTATCTGACTATAAAACTTGAGAATTTTGAAAATAAAATTTTAGTTATAGAATATCTGCTTTGGAACTTAGTACAAGTAATTGGAAAGAAACATTGCTTTATGCAAAACAACCATATAGGCCTTCTTTTGATATATCTCTATATGCATTATAATACTGTTATTGGGTGTAACTTGCGAATTAAGTACATTCATTTGTGCTCACTCTTGCTTAATAAAATGTTGTTCATAGGAGAAGGACTTTGCACCTGCTGAAGATCTCGACGACTAGACCGCTACCCCAATCGATTGCATGTGGCAGATTAGTTGGGCTCTACTGCTTCTTGTTTCGTTTTTTGCTGTGTTCTGTATTATTGGCTCGTAAGCCTTTCTGGTAATCAACTCTGATATTTATTATTAAACTTTCTTCATGGTATTCCTTCTTACCTTGTTCTCTCTTCACCATTTTATGATGTCAAAGGGATCCCTTTCTCCTTGAAACTTTCTATAGATGGTCAACCCGTTTTACCATTACGTTGAAGACCACAAGACATGAAGCCATCAAGGAAGTATCATCATCTCCACCATCAAAGGGCAACGGACAGGGTTAATCGAAGACCGTTTTGTCAACCAAGCCATATAGCTTAAGGTTGCCCAGACTTATTCTGTGTATTGAGCCGCTTCACCAGCTTATTAGTATCAATCGAGTAGAACGTTGTATTGTTTCTTAACTTTTATAAGATATTTTCTTTTGGTACGTCATACATAGATCGTTTGATCTTATGTGCAACGTTTTCTTAAGGGGGGTAGACTTCTCTCCTCATAGCTTTTCTTCTCATCCTTTGTTTGTTCCTTTTCACTATCAATCGATTGGACAACTCCAACCTGTCAACGCACAAAGGACTTGAAGGATGAACCGACACTTCAAAACTTCAAACAGCTCAAGACCCGAGGACATAAAGCCGACTCGAAAATGAACTCTTCTTATATCCTTCTGGCCTCCCAATACAGTCATCCTATACATGTCTTTCTCTCTAGCCTCTCCGAATCTCGGGGACGAGATTCCTTTTAATGGGGGTAGTTTGTAACATCCCAAAGTTCTATTACCAAACTAAAATTAATAATATATTATTTTATTGGATTTTCTGAAATTTAAAAGAGTTTTATTGTTTTTCCTAAAATTCCTTTAATATAAAAAGTCAAAAATAAAGTTTATTAAGTTTCTGAGATTTTCTTGGATTTAAAGTTAAAAAGGAAAACTTAATTAATTCCTTAAATCTTCTGGTATTATTTTTTTTAAAAAAGGTTTCCTTTATTCCAAGTTCTTGACTTCAATATCATCAAAACATGATGATTTTCTTTACGTGCCCTATATTAACACATGATAGGTCTTCTCTTGACTTGATGATCATCAACTCATGATCATCTTTTCTTCGAGATCTTGATATACATCAACACATGATGCATCCTCTTCTTGAACCTTGACTTGATGACGATCAACTCATGATGCCATCCAAAGTCTCTATCATCATGAAACATAGTATATTCATCCAACTCATAGAAAATGTTAGTCTACATGACGATTATCATTAATTACCAAAATACTTCATTGACTCATAATGACGGGTCTAGATTCTTCACACCGTCGCACGACCTTCCATCCTTGGACGTGTTGATACCGTAAAGACGCTGTTGCGGTTGTTGCTGCGCTGATAAAGAAAAATCTTGTGACGTATGTGAGGAATGCGAGGAGTTGCTGCAGGAAACGTTCGGCGGTCAAGGACGATCGATTATTTCCACTACATCAATGTGTGCTGCGTTGGACTAGATTGCTCCAACTCTTTTTCCGCTGCACTGCGCATTTAGTGGTAGCGATATATGATATCTTACTCGTATGATTTACTGGTTTACGTTGTATAAAATTATAATTACGCTAGTGTAATTTATCTGTATCCCAACATTTAGAGCTTACATCTTTTGAATTGGAAATTACCGATCATAAGTGGTACTAGTTGAGTCGTGGGGGTCTTCTTAACCTTGCCACCTTGGAATTTGGATTGGAAGCAAGAATCTATAGTCTTCTGACCATCCAAGATCTTGGCGCGTTTCTTCTTTTCTTTTTATGCCTTGCTGTGCATGCTAGCTAGCTGGAGTAGTAGCAGGCTTTTGATTCTTGCCTTGCTTAAACCAGACAGACAGGGCACGACAGGATCCCCAGCTGTACGCGGCCTTGCACGCAGAACTGCAGATCGATGCAGCGTCCATCTCTTCCTTCTACCAGCACTACCTTTTCGTGCTTTCCACGTGGGCGCATCATCGATCGATGGATCTGTTGCAGTTGCAGATGCAGATGTATGTCCAGTGAAGTAGCATGCACAGACAGAGCTGTAGGCACTAGGCAGAAGTGACCCCACCCCCCAATCATATAACAAGTTTTAGATGAAACAGTAAAAATAGTCACAAAAATAAAATGACAAACACAACACTCAAAGCGGGCAGGTTACTGACCAGCGGCAGATGGTCTGCTGCGTACTTAGATCACGCCAGACCATCCTACCGCTAACCCAATCCACGACAGGCCGTCTGCGCATTTCGTTTTTAAGGACTATTTTTGCTATTTGGTTTTAAAAATAGGCTAAATAAGGCAAAAACTAAACTGAAGTGGGCAACAAGTTTTTTTTGTATTCGTGCGTGCACCGAGGAGGGAAGCTCTAGGTCATCTCGTGTTCACGAGGGCATTGGCATTAGGAATCGCACGGCAAAGGCAGTATCCATCCATTCGTTGGCCTGCGACCGTGAATGTTAAGGACATCTCCAATAATGTATTTATTGTCGCCCCTTAGCTATACTACGTTAACAAAATCCTACTTGAAGGAGAGAGGAGAGGAGAGAGAGTACAAGTCGTCTCTTCCTAAAGAGATGCATTTTGGACTAGTTGATTACCAATGCCGAATCCACGTCGACGCCATCCCGTCGTCACCATGAGCGATCCCTACTTGGCGCCGACGAGGCAATGGGTAGCGGTGCAAGTAGGGCGGGTTGCGGATAGCCCACGCCCACCCACGAAAGATGCTGAGCCGTTTGCGGCTACCTTTAGCCCACAAATGCAACCCACGATACTAATGTGGGCTTGGCTGCTGCCCGCAGAGCGCCCACAAAGCGCCAGCCACAACAGCCCATCCTCACTCCCCACCAAAGTTCTACAGTACTACAGAACGTGTTCATAGCGAGCCGAAAGCACAACAACCAGAGCAGATAAAATGCCCATCTTGAGCAGAGAATATAGTTGCTACCATATTAACCACCACGGCTGTCATCACAACAAGCTGAAACATTTTTTTGGTTCAATAACATACAGAGACAACAAAACAACAGCAAAAAGTCTGATACGACGATTTAACCCGTCCACGAAACTGGCAAGTGATGCTCTAGTTCTTGATCTTCTTCTTGGGCCTCAGCTGAAAGGAAGAGGTCGGAATTTTGATAAGCATGCATAGTGTAATTCATCCCGCAATGAAACAACAGCCGCAAATGAGAGCTACGCGGGAATGGTTACAAGCTGGAAACCACAAATCTACAGGAAAGCTCATGGATATGACCAACATTTGTACACCAAGAATCTTTATCTTGACGAATCTGAATGCAAATCTGATGGATAATTTTAGAATAGAAAGAGGTTCGAAAGCATTTGGCGAAGCAACAAATTTCCCCAACATTATCACGTTATGAGGCTAGCAACCAACAATGCGGGCAGAACAGTTCGAATCAGATCTAAGAACACCCAAACAGCGACATCTACACGAGCGAAGAAACCAGATCGAGGCACCACCGAGACGAATCATCCCCAACACGAGTAATACCGGCCAATATCCGGGACACGTACCTCGGCCATGAGGTACTCGAGACACCGCGAGGTAGATTTGAGCCCCCGACACGCCGACGTGCTTAGGCCTTAAGGAACCTCGCGATCTCGCCTACGGGAATCAGAGTCCTTGGAGCTCGCTTGACGCTCGCTTTCTTGGCTGGCGCTTAATCGCCTTCCCACAACCCGCTATCTCACCAACCAACCGACGACGAGAACACGCTACAGGAAACCGGTTGCGTGAGGAGGCGGAGGCGAAGGGAACGAGAGAGAGAGAGGCAAATGAGGCCTCGGGCGCGGTTTAGAGAGAGAAATGAGGGGAGGGGTTTAGACTAGAGAGAGAGAGCATGTGTGCATGGAACGACGATGATGTGAGAGACTGAGAGCTGGTCATTCAGCATGTGTGAGAGCTACGCGGTGCTGACGGGCTAGGCGGGCTTTGTGGGCTGGGCTGCTTTGAACCGCTAGAATTAAGTGGGTTTTTGTAGATAGATATGTAGACTGTTTTTACGGGGCGGGTTAGCGGTATAGCGAACAAACCCGCCTGACTTGCATGCCTAGCGGTGGGTAAAAGAAGAAGAAAAAGGGTGGGTAAAAGAAGAAGAATGAAAAGAGAGAGATTTCGCGCGCGCGGAGCCCGAGGCGGCAAGTAAAAGTGTAAAACCGGCGGTCGCTCTCGTGCAGAGCGTGCGGGAAGCGGAAAGCGATTCGATCTCTTTTCTTCCGACTACTCGAATCGAAAGCGAAAGCAAAGCAAGATGCGCCAGCGGATTTTAATTGGGTTACACGGCGGCGGAGGGGGGGACAGCCCGGCACATCCACATGCAAGATGTCCCCTCACCCGTACGCATTCCCCTCCGGTTTTACGCCTTTTACCGGGTCGGAGTCAGCGTCCGTTGACGGTGCCCCTGCTGTCGGATGTGGATCGGGCGGTCCGGGTGAGGCGAGAGCGCGGGTGGATGGTGGCGAGCGGTAGGGTGGCCAACCGGCAGCCCGGGCCCACTCATAAGAAGGACCGGCACGCACGTTAATGATACAACCCACCCGACAGCTGCGTATGGATGGATGGATGGGGGGCAGGACGATAACTCGTTTTCCTTGGCTTTATTTTTCCTTCTTGCGTTTGGAGAAATCCAGAGGGTTCCAATTTATGCACGGGACCTCGCCTTCGGCCAATATTTACTGGCACACGAGTTGCAAATCGCAATACGTCTCACTCCGTTCGAGCTGGTGCCATTTTGTCCAACGGCTAATTCGCCGATTTTTTTTTGAAATAATACATTTTTTAAACAAATTACAAAACTAGGTTATCATCTTAAATAATAGTGTAATTGTTTGTGTAATTTGTTCAGAATTTTATATGCTCTGAAATTGTCTCTAAAATTCTGAATTTAGGTTTCCGATACAGTGTACTCAATTGCATACCCTTAATTGTTGAGATAATTTCATAGCATATAAAATTCTGAAAAAATTACACAAACAAATTCACTATGTAAGGAGCAACCATAAAAAATTTCATAATGGTTGGACCTCATTTGGTATATTTAAAAATTCTAAAAATAGTATACTTAAATGAATTTTAGAGACCGTCATGTGTCACCACGGCACCACCCCACTGGCGGCACCCGAGGATTAAACCCCGACGGCCGGTAGAACGGTGACCGCACCCGCCATATATCCTCCTCCTCTCACCGCCCCACCTCGCAGAGAGAGAGAGAGAGAGAGAGAGAGACGCAGCAGCCGCCGCCAGCGACCGGAGCCAAAGTGCAAACCATACCCACCGCGCCAACTCCTCCTCCTCCGCATCAGCAGCCGCTGGCCATGTCGGTGGAGACGGAACGGAGCTCCACGGAGTCCTCCGCCGCCTCGGGCCTCGACTTCGAGGACACCGCCCTCACCCTCGGCCTCCCCGGATCCACCTCCTCCTCCGACCCTGACCGCAAGCGCGCCTCCACCTCCGACACCGACCGCCGCTCCCCCCGCGCCGCCGCCTCGGACTCTCCTCCCTCCCCCAAGTACGCATCACCCACCCCTTCAGACATCGGCAGAGGTTTGGGATTTGGCACGATTTGAGCTGACGTGGTCTTGCGGTGCAGGGCCCGGGTGGTAGGGTGGCCGCCGGTGCGGTCGTTCCGGAAGAACGCGCTGTCGGCGGCGGCGGCGTCCAAGGCCAAATTCGTCAAGGTGGCCGTCGACGGCGCGCCTTACCTGCGCAAGGTGGACCTGGAGGCGTACGCGGGCTACGACCAGCTCCTCGCCGCGCTCCAGGACAAGTTCTTCTCCCACTTCACCGTCCGTGAGTACACCGCCGCGACTTGCTTGTGCTACGTGTGGCTGTTTCTGATGGTTTTCTGACAGTCTGATGGGTGGATGGCCGCAGGCAAGGTTGGGAACGACGAGATGGAGCTCGTGGACGCGGTGAGCGGGACGGAGTACGTGCCGACGTACGAGGACAAGGACGGGGACTGGATGCTCGTCGGAGACGTCCCCTGGAAGTGAGTTTTGTGTGCCTTCTTCTGTGTTGTTTATGAACTATTAAATCCGCATGCAGCTGCAGCACATGTTGTTCTTTAGCAACAGTTGATGTTGTTTAAGTTCATACGGAGAGTGCTTAATTAGGTTCATGGACGGGTTCGCTGTTGAATTTGGGTTCAATAGCATGTGTGATTTGAAAATCTAGAGCTTTTGGTACCCTTCCGTGTTTAATTCCAGTTTTTCTTTGATTGAGAAATGGTTAGTCTGAGTTCAGTTAATGATAGATCTGGTTGTAACATGTAGGAAATGGGGATCTCTTGGTTATTGTAGTACAAGACAGTTTTTCTTTCCTACATGAGACTAAGGAATCATGAGTTTGCTTGTGTTCTCTGCTATTATGAGATGTATCTGTTGGTTTATCAACTAGGTATTATTTGCTAGCCTGGGATTCATGAGAGTTTTTCTTGTATGGGTTATGGATCTTGCTAGTTTCTTTTAATAGTTGTTTATCACCAAGCTAACCTGAGAGATTTAGGGGATGAAATAATTAGCAGCGAATGATGCTGATAGATTTCATTCCATGTGAGTGTATTGAACCGTTCCATTTCTTGGACCTGGGGATTTTTAATAGCATAATTGGAAAGATAGGGGTGGAAACCAGTGAAGGCACTGATATTGGTAAACTGGGACTACTTACCATCCTTTCATGTGGAAGTGAATTTAATTAACTTAGAAAAGGTGGACAGATAATGAGGGATTGTGCCTACCGGCCCAAATTTTTGGCTTATGCTTCCCTTCAGAAATATCTGTTTAGTAGTCTGTAGCTCAATCATAGGAGTTCCCTCTTCGATTCATTTTGCACTATGCACTCTTCTTATCTTAGTAGGTTCAACAGACTTCCTTTTTATTAAGAAACTGACAGGTTGAACAACTTTGATGTATTTGTCTCTCCACAATTAGATAAACTTGGGCCTCTATAAAAGAATCAAGTTGGTTTTGATAGGCTGCTTAGGATAAGGTTGCATTGCTTGCTTGTTCTTGGCTCCACCTTTGTGTAACATCTTTCACAAAAGTTAAATTCCTGTGACACTATTACTCGCATAGGCTTGTAGGGGCCTAGGGGTAGGGGGTCTGATTCCTATATAGGAATTTAGCTGAGCTCTCACTACCTGTTATTTTCATCGTAGCTTCTTTTTGAAGTTAGATTGGCAGTTGAGCTTCACATGAACATTGAATTAACTTAAAGAAGATGGTTCTGAGTTCTGACCTCCTAATATCTGCCTACAGAATGTTTGTGGAGACTTGCCAGCGTCTTCGTCTCATGAAAAGCTCTGAGGCTGTTAACTTTGGTATATACTCCTCTCAGTCCTCTGAGCGTTGTTTTGCAGAGTTGTGGCAGTAACTTTCTGTATGGTTCAACTCAGTATTTTTCTGCATGAATCTAATTTTCCCTTCTCCCTGCAGCACCAAGAGCTGCTCGCTGAGGCACCACCCCTGCTCCTTTTTCTACATACTGCTTGAGAGGAAGACACATCTTTGCTTGCTGAGGTTCTTCCATGCGTTTGAGAGAAACGTGTACAGCTATCGACTTCTACTTTTGGTTCCAGCGTGCTATTGAGTTCAGAAAAGTTTGCAGTTTGTAGTTTCATTACCAGTCAGTAGTATCTACATATAGGTGAGCGCGGCCGTTTTGCCTTAAAAATACACCTACAGTTTGTCTCTTGGTAAATAAAGATCAGGCATGCAGAGGCTCCGTCCTTTCGAGTTGCTTGCTAGTATGCTTGATTATTTGATGTGGGTGCGGGTGAAGCCTCCCGTGCAAGAGTCATAAAACTTGTCATGTTGAGTAACGATTTTGTTAAGTTTGTGTTGACTGCATGGTATTATATACGATATGTTTACTGTTCTTGCCTCTGCTTCTGCATATGCCGCTTGTTTTTGGCTCTTGGTGGATATTGTTCGTACTAACACTGCCAGAAGCCACATATTGTGTTGGATATTGAGTGCAATCTGTACTGTGATGTTTTGCACCTAGAATTCAAAAGTACTATTTCTTAACAGAGTGAAGCAGTAGTGGAATTAAAGCTTTCCATTGAATATCACGAGTCGAAAGAAAGCAACAGAAATCTGTACCTTGCAATGGTTGCTCAAACGAGAGCGTTTGTTGTTATACTGCTATGCATATCATTGAATTAGTATGCAGGTGTAGCGTGTGCTTTCTGACTGCCTTTGCGTGTAGGATGTTTGCAGTGAGCGCCAAGGCAGGCAGGCTGAGCCTTTTGCCGTCTGCTTATTATGTTGGCAGGTTGGTTGCATCGACTCTGCTCTTTCATCTGCATGTCATTCATGAGTCTTCTCGTTAACTAATTGTGGCAGAGCTTTGCTATTGATTCCACGCTTCTGGATTCCGGATGTCAATTGTCAATGGCTTCATCTAGGCTTCAACGCTGATGTTTTTACCTGGTCCCTTTTGCTATTTCGCATTGGGCAATCCTAAGAGCTAAGAATTAGTTATTTACATACTGTTTCCCTCTTTAGCCCATTGGGTATTCGTGTTATGGTAATGGCTTGATCATTGAATCAAATGTTTTGCTGCTCCATAAGCATTTTTGCAAAGGTTCAGAATTCAGAACATGTTCTTTCGGTAATGCTTTTGATCCATGCATAAGCAAAAGCATCAAAGGAAAAGTCCCTTTCTTTTTCTTCGCAAGTGGATGATGCCCTGAAACATATTCTGATGTGATCTAATCAACTTAGCCAAGCAGTTGGCCTTCTAAATTTATTCTGTGCCTGTAAGCCTGTTCATGATGGCTTTAAGAGCAAGATACGCCTAGTAGATAGATGGATGGATAGATATTTCCTGGCGTCTGACGCAGGGAACAGGAATGATGTTGGGCCAACACATCGACCTGCTTATTCGATCCTTTTCCTCTTTTTTTTTTTCTCTCTCGTTTTATGCGTGACCTGTCTAAACTCTAAATTGGTTGTCACTGCTTTGTTAAATGGGAGTGTGGCAGCGATGGATCAACTGCAATTCAATGGTGTTTCCTTCTCCCTCTCTCTTGATAAGAAAAGGACCTATCTACTGTAGCCATGTCTGCCTTGGCCCATGATGGCCTGTAGTTTTTTTGAAGAAAAAAAAACTTGTAGTCGTTGGTAGTAGAGATAGCCGGCTGAAATGATGGGGCTGTTGCGCGGCTAGGTTGAGATTTCGCTCATCTAGGATCTTTTCGAAACAAAATAGTAAAAATAGCCTCTCACGGTTTACGCATGTTTCTGCCGCGGACTGGAAACATGACAGTGTGGCACGTCGCTTGCCGCAGTCTAAGAGTGTCAGTTTTGTCACTTGGACACGCAAGGGGCATAGTGTCATTTCAGCCCAAGTCTTGAGTTAATGCAACTTCACAGTTAAAATGATAAAGACTAATCTAGATGAGCATACACATATTCGTTACTTTTGAATACCTTGCACATTCTTCGTCGAGACTTTTCAGGAAATGCTAGGTTACAGGATAGACGAGAGGAGAACATGAACAGATGCATACATATTAAGAATTTGGGAGGAGCTACAAAGTAAGTATGAATATCGCAGGGCTAACAATTCAAGACGATGCATCAAGAACCGCAACAAATTAATTAAGGTGGTAATGAGAAAGAAAGTGGTCGTGCTCGTCCATCTATATTGCAATGTTCCTTAGGCTTTGCTCCATATTTATGTTTTGCGGATCGAAAATGCTATCGATCAGATGTCTAATCTATCGAGAATATTGAACACATTTTCCCTAATTATGAAAATATCGAAACACTTGCCGAATCTCTGCGTTCAGAATGCTGCAAAATATTTTAATGAGCTATATATAACAACGTGACGAAGCTAGTTATTAAACAAAATGCTGGTGCTTGTTGCGGCAGCTGATTCAAAATGATGCCATCTACCTATCGCAACATTCTTGACAAACTACGGCAACGACAAAGTCCAGACATCCATCCATAAATCCATCCTACCATACTAATTAATCATCACAAAATGAGTCGTACGGATGCTTCTCTTCAAAAAAAGGGACCAAACACACTTATCAACCATAAGTCATTGTCCCACAACTTTCGTCTATGACATTAGAAAATAAAAGAGATAATCCTTTAAACACGTAAACCTAAGCATGAACTTGAAGAAAAAAAAACACCCATTATCACTCATCTTCTGTTGTCTTGCAGTCGGTTACCTTCAACATTTCTCGCTCTAAAACACCACTACCGCCCAGTGGCTATAAACACTTTACATTATCACGGTCTTCCCTATCATATACTAGTTTATGCATACACTCATGTTAGACATGTCTGATTTTCCTGATTACGTAGGGATTATCCAACAAGTGATCTATCTGTTGTGCATTTAGCCATTCAACGTACACTTTCCGCGATACGCAAGCAATGCATTTTCTACTGAAAAAACTCCAATTTCACATCAAAACACTTCGGAAAACACAATAAACCTCAAAACGTTCCAACGGCTGATACATCCCAATCCACCAAAACCGACGGCCGAGATGAGTCGAGCCACCCGTTCCTCTTCCGGTGGCCCTCGACCCACGTAAACAGCTGTAACTCGAGCTCTCCCCTCCTCGCTCCCACCGCGAATCCGCCCAAAACTCCAAAAGCTCTGCGCTTTTTGCCTGCCCCCTCTCGTCGTCCTCCCCACGAGATCCCATCCATGGCGGCCTCGGCGCCTCGCCTCCGGATCTGAGCCCACCCGGCCATTGCGGGATCTGGCACTGGCGCCCCGACCGCCGCACGGTTTTCTTGCGGCGACCCCGGTGTTCTTTGCCGTGCAAGATTTGCCTCGCTGCTCCGTTTCTTGGGTGGGTGGTGTGTACTTCTCCCTGGCCCATCCATGGTTTCTTGAAATGGGAGCCTGACACGAGCGGTTGGCGCCACGCAGTGTTGCTGCCCCGCCATGTGGAAGCAGTTTCTTGGCAAGCTCTCGTGGAAGTCGCCGAAATCCGGCGGGGGCGCGCTGCCGGGGAAGTTCCCGCCGTCATACGGCGCCCATGGGCGGGAGGCGGAGCTGCTGAGCGCGTCGCCTCCGCCGCTGGCGTCGCCCGCGGTTGCCGCTGGAGCGGAGGGGGAGACCAGGGAGGACGTGTTCCTCCGGAAGCTGAACGTCTGCTGTGTGGTGTTCGACTTCTCCGCCGAGCGGGGCAGGGACTCGCCGGACAGGGAGAGGAAGCGGCAGGTGCTCATGTCCCTTGTCGACTGCGTCGGCGCGGCGGAGGAGCCCCTCACGGAGGCGATGGTCTCGGCCTGCGTGCGCATGTTCGCCATCAACCTCTTCAGGGTTTTCCCGCCCAAGGTCCGGTCGGGAGCCGCGGGGGCGGCGGAGGCCGAGGAGAACGAGCCGTTCTTTGACCCTTCATGGTACCACCTGCAGGTCGTGTACGAGCTGCTCCTCCGGTTCGTCACGTCTCCGGTCGTCGATGTGAAAGTTGCTCGGAGGTACATGGACAATTCGTTCATCTCGAGGCTGCTCGACTTGTTCGATTCCGATGATCCTAGAGAAAGGGACTGCTTGAAGACAATCTTGCATAGGATATATGGCAAATTCATGGGCAATCGGCCGTTCATCCGCAAGGTCGTGAGCAATATCTTCTATAGATTTGTGTTCGAGACCGATCGTCACAATGGGATTGCCGAGCTCTTGGAGGTGTTTGGGAGCGTGATTACTGGGTTCGCGAAGCCATTGAAGGAAGAGCATAAGTTATTTCTGTGGAAGGCATTGATTCCTCTTCACAAACCAAAGACGGTGGGCTTGTATCTGCCGCAGTTGACATACTGCATTACGCAGTTTATTGAGAAGGAACCGAAACTTGCAGGGACTGTGATCAGAGGCCTGTTGAAGTACTGGCCAGTGACGAACAGTCAGAAGGAGATGATGTTCTTGGGGGAGTTGGAGGAGGTGCTGGAGTTGACAGAAATGCCTGAGTTCCAGAAGTGCATGGTTCCATTGTTTCGTAGGATTGCACTGTGTCTGAATAGCTCTCATTTTCAGGTAAAATTTCTTCCTGGGAATTCAATTTGAACTAGTCCATTGGTCAGTGCTTGTTTTTGTGTTTAAGTATATTTAATGTATCTTGTTATGAAGTATTACCACAACAAGTGCTAGTTTTAGGCATAAAAAAACTGAGACCTGGAGGTTGTCGATTCATAGTTTTTTAGTTCAGCAAGTTATGTTAATTGCGGATCTCTCGATCCATTTCATTTTTCTGTGGCATCACTATTTCCAAACCAGCACCACATTTTACTGCCATTTCACTGTTGCTTCAATTTTCAAATTGTAGTGTGCGCAAAGAGCTCCCTTTGGGGATCCTTCACATGGTCATGTGTTTTTTTGTTGGAAGGCCAGAAATAACCTACTTCTTGATTCTAAACAACAGTTTGGCTTCTAGTTTTTCCCTTCTCTATGTGTGGGGTGTGGACTACAGAAGTTGCACGTTATCTTGCTGATAAGCAACAAACAGGTCACATGGTTGTACTTGAATGATTAAAAGCTCTTCAGAGTTAATGCAGCACCACATAGTGAGGAAATTTTACATAATTAAGTCATTTTAAGCCATGAACCCTAAATGTTTGGCCCATTATATCCGTAAAACTTCAAGTTGGATCCATTTTTTTTGCTGCAGTAACATAGGGTACCAAACAAAACCACTAGTGGCTGAGATTTGTGTGGAAAAAGCGCCTGACTATATACACTCCCATATTGGAAATACTAGACTAGAGAAAATGACGAAGAATACTATAATATGCATCAGCAAGATAAATTTGGCCTGTTTTTGCTTTATAATTGTTTGCTAGAGGGGAGAAGCAAGAAAACATTAACTGGAAATTAAAGCATGATTCTGTCATGAATATTGTGTATATATTCAAGAGGGCTCAATGGACAATATATATAGGGATGTACAAAGAGAGTTTTCATATACAGATAAGGAAATACAAAAGAGTCCTATTCTAACACCCCTCTTAAACTCATGGTGGATCACACACACTGAGTTTGGAGAGAAAATACAAATGTTGTGCCATAGTCTGTGACTTCGTGAAAGAGGCAGCAACCTGTAACTTTGATGACACAAACTGTAAAGCAAGTATTCCCTCCTGCACCTGTGAGCGAGTGTATGAAGCATTCACACCAATGTGTTTGGTGAGCTCATGCTTTACTGGGAGTACCTGTACTGTCAGACAAAAGAGTCGTAAGTCTCATCACAGGCACTCCAAAATGTGCAAGTAGCCACCTCAACCAAGTAACCTCTGCTGTCACATGCCATAGCTCTCAACTCAGCCTCTGCACTCGAACGGAAAACTGCAGTCTGCTTCTTAGTTTTCCAGGCAATCAGGGAGGAGCCAAGAAAAACACAATAAGCAGAAAGAGAACGACGATCAGAAGAATCACTAGCCCAGGTCGCATCAGAGTACGCCTGAAGCTGTAGTGAGGTAGAGCTAGGGAAAAACAAACGACAGGAGATGGTCCCACGCAAGTAGCGAAGAACACAAAAAAGATGACTGTAGTGAAGACGGGTAGGACGAGCCATGAACTGACTCAAGATATGAACATCATAAGCAATATCAGGACGAGTGCTCATAAGGTACACCAAACTCCCAACAAGATGACGATATCGAGTAGGATTCTTAAGAAGATCACCATCAGTGACACAAAGCTGTAGGGAGAACTCCATGGGAGTCTCAGCGGTGCGAGTGTCAGTCAGACCAGACTGATCAAGAAGATCTTGGACATACTTCTGCTGGGAGAGGTAGTAGCCCTTAGGCATAGAGGAGACCTCAATCCCAAGGAAGTACGTAAGAGAACCAAGATCAGTCATCAAAAACTGCTCACTGAGATACTTCTTCACATGCGTGATGAATGAGGAATCATCACCGGTGATGAGCATATCATCAACATACAGAAGAAGCAGTGTCCTACCCGAAGATGAGATATGAACAAAAAGAGCAGGATCATGAGATCTGACAGTGAAACCGACAGCAGTAATCACTGAGGTAAAACGAGCAAACTAGGCACGAGGAGCCTGTTTGAGGCCATAAAGAGCACGACGAAGACGACAGGCGTGCCCATCAGGAACATAATACCCAGGTGGTGGCTACATATAGACCTCCTCATGCAAAACACCATTAAGAAAAGCATTCTTAACATCCAGCTGAGAGATAGACCATCAAGCGAATGTAGCAACCACAACAAGAGCGCGAATAAAGGGTCATATGGGCGTTAGGGCAAAAGTCTCATCGTAGTCACGATCGTACTCCTGCTAAAAGCCACGAGCCACAAGACGAGCCTTGTAGCGCTTGATAATGCCATCAGACCGGGTCTTAATCTTGTACACCCACTTGCACGTGATCGGACGAGCATGCACATGTGTCGGTACAATATCCCAAGTCTTCGTACGTCGAAGAGCATCAAGCTCCTCTGCCATAGCAAGCTGCCACTCAGAATGAGGAGCAGCCTTATGATAAGAACTAGGCTCAGTGACAGAGAGAACATGAGCTATCGAAGCAAATCCAAGACGATCAGGAGGTCGAAGGGATGTCCGGTCATGAAGGATGTAACGAGGAGCATCATCAGGAGGATCAGATGTGGGTGTCGGCAAGATATCAGGAGAGAAGGCTGGTGAAGGATGAGGACGCCTAGAGTAGTAAATACCAGAGAAACGAGATGATGGTGCTGCAGGAACAAGAGGTGGTGCTACAAGAGGCAGCACCGGAGGCAGAGGTATAGAAGGAATTACTGGAGACAGACTAGGGGAAGACTGTGAAAGTGGAGAAATGGGTGAAGAGTCAGAAAGAGACAACCATGAAATCGACTCAACGGCGGAAACAGGAGAAGGAGCCGAATCTTAATAGAAGAAAGGTCGAGATTCGTTAAAGATAACGTCTCGTGAAATCTTGATCCGTCGAGCAGAAGGATCATAGCAACGATAACCCTTATGCTCAGAGCTATAACCAAAAACACGCATTCAACTGATTGGGCCGATAGTTTAGTGTGCTCACGAGGCTGCAGCAGAACAAAACAAGTACAGCCAAAAATACGAAGATGAGTGTACTGGAGGGCTCGAGAGTAGATACACTATAGGATTGACACCCTTAAGAGTAGTGGAAGGCTGCATATTGATAAGATATGCACCAGAGAAACAACATCGACCAGTAATGGTGGAATGTGAGAGGCAAGGAGAAGAGCGCGGCGCCTCAAGCAGATGATTTATGTTTGCGCCAAGAACCCATTTTGAGTATGGGCACCAGACAAGAAGATCGTAAAGAGTGCCTCGCCGTAAAGAAACTGTTTAAAAGCGCCGTAACAAGATTTCGCCAAGAGAATCACAACGAAAAGTACAGATGGGAGAATCAAACTGAATACGAACCATCGTTGCAAAGCTACGATAGATCGTAAGAAACTGACCACGATTGGACATAGGGAATATCCAGGTAAAACGGGAATAATCATTAATGAAGATCACATAAAGTTTATGCCCACCTTTAGAGATAATAGGTGCAGTTCCCCATACATCTGAATGAACTAAGTCAAAAGGACGAGAAGACAATGACTCACTAGAATGATAAGGAGTCAGAGTCGCTGCGACTTACCATAACTCCGACAAAACATGGTTGTGTCAACAGTAACACGTCCAAGAACACCCTAACAAACTAGTGAAGAAAGACGGGACCAACACAAGTGACATAAACGGTGATGCCACTGTGCAAAAACGCCAGAGGTGGTGGCACAGTGGTGATGGAAGTAGACGTAGAGGCGACAGGACCAACTGAAGTGGACGGAAGGTGGAGGCGATCAAGGATGTAGAGACCCTGACGATCCCTACGGCGGCCAGCCCCAAGTATCGCCCTCGCTCACGATCTGGATGAAACAGTGTGAGAGTCAAAACAACCCTACAACCAATTTCGGTGAGCTGTCCCACTGAGAGAAGCTGCATGATATGCTGGGGAACATGGGAAACAGCTGGAACAGAAAAGACAATGGACAAAAGAGTGCCTCGACAGTTGATGACAGAGGAGTACTCCGATCGTCTCAACAGAGATAGGAAAACAGAGGTCCTCATCAAGCGAGAGACGTGGAGTTCGTGTCATGTGGAAAGAGGCACCGTAATCCGTAACCCAAAAAGTACCGGAGGAGATGTTCGAGCTAGACTAGCGTAACTCGCCGAGCCGTGAGAGAGCCTTGCCAAGTAAAGCATGGCGTAATCTACGAACAGAGTCACCTCGCTGAGAAGGTCTCGACGATTAGTCTGCTCCTCCCGTGGAGAAGGGCCTCTCGCTTCTTGGATTGTCCATTCCCACGCACTTTGTTCTCGCTTTTGCACATCGCACAACACCGATAGTGGTGCCCGTTCTGCAATAATTGCATCAACCCCGCTTGGTGCAAAAACAGAGCGTAAATGACACGAGAGGATGGATCAGAGTCAAAGTAGGAACCGCCGATGTAGTCGAAGAAGAAGGGTAGCAAGCATACCGAACAAATCGTCCGCTAACTCATGGCGAAGCTCTCAAAGACGAAGCATCGACAAAGCCTTGGTATCGCTTCGTGGCGAAGCAGACGAGAGTTGAGCCCGATAGCTCGAACTCGGGCAAAGACGGCAGACGAAGTCATAAAGGCGAAAGCGATCACGATCCGCCGCGACTTTATGATACTCCTAACAGAGGAGAGGCTACCGTTTTGCATGCGCCAGATCGCTAGGGCTTGAAGAAGTCATCGACGGAGGAGTCCTCTCGGCGGCGCCTCTCAACTCACGCTAGCGAAAAAATCGATCATCGCCGCTCATTGGTATCGCTCGCGTAAGTACTCTTAGATCTGACGAGTAGCACGCAGACCAACAATGTCTGGCTGGATGGAGTCGTTGACGCTGACCACCAGAATGGTTCGAACACGGGTCTCATCAGCACACCCGCACTCAAAAGCATCTATGGCATACTGAAAGGCCTCATCAGCAGCAGCAGCGACCTCTGCCTCCTTGGCGGCCTCATCTTCTGCAGGAGATGCAGAAGTAGGCTGTCTGGGAGGAAGCTGAACCGGCGATGGCGGACAAGGTCGGGCACCAGTGACATATCCCCAAAGGCGGAGACCATCGAGCGTGATCTCCATGAGTGAAGACCACAACCTGTAGCTTGTCCCATTAACATGGTATCAAAGCTAGGGCACTAACCCTAGTTTTTCCTCACCTGCCTCGTTGCCGCAGCCGCCGCCCTCCTTGGGTCGTCGCTGCTCTACGCCCTCCTTAGGTCTTGTTGCCGCCACCGCAGCCAGCCCATGGCCGAGCCATCGCTCTGCGCCCTCCTTGGGTCTTGTTGCCGCCGCCCTCCTTGCGTCGCCGCCGCCCTTCTTGGGTTGCTCGCCCGTTTGCTACCTCTGGCCGCCACTGAAGTCCGCCACACGCCGGAGCCACCGCTGATCCTCCGCGGCCTCTACCTACAAATTGGTTCCTCCCCGACCACCGCCTGCCGCCGCTTGGGACTTCCCAGCCATGGCTCGTCAGATCCATCGGTCGCCATCGCGTGCCGCCAAGAGGGAACCCTAGCCCTCGCATGTGTATACGCCTCTTGCGTTGGGCGATTTTAGTCGTGAGTCGCCGTAAAAAACAAAAAACAAAGACGTTGATCTAACCACCGCGATCGCCCAAATCGCCGTTAGACTTCGTTGTCTTGGTCGCCATCGCCCAAAAAGACCGCCACCGATGGCTTTGCTCCATCACCGCGATCCCATTCTCGGGAACAAAGCTTAATGGGACGAACTACAGGTTGTGGTCTTTACTCATGGAGATCACGCTTTGTAGTTCGTCCCATTAAGCTCTGATACCATGTTATGAATATTGTGTGTATATTCAAGAGGGCCCAATGGGCAATATAAATAGGGATGTACAAGGGGGTTTCCATATACAGATAAAAAAATACAAAAGAGTCATATTCTAACAGATTCAACATGTCAGCTGAGCATTACAGTTCTTACTGTTTAAATTTGTTGATGACCATTGCCCAGGTTCAGGAACTGATCTTTCTCATTTCCTAGCAAGAAAATTTTAGTACTTAGTTTGCAACAACCACGCAATGGATGTAGCCACAAGGCATTGGTTACAAAGGCATGCTAATCGTTCCAAATGAAATATCCAATAAAACATGTATACAATCCGACTAGAACACAACTTTTGACTTGCACACGACTTGGGCTCTTATTAAACTCTAATACTAACTCTGCAACACTCCCTCTCAAGATGGGCATGAGATAACAATCATGATCATCTTGTTACATATTACAATACTATTACTAGACTTTACCAAACCTACCATCAACTCCATAGCCAATACCATCACAAAGACAAAAAAATTACTCACTACCAATACTACCATGGACGTCACCAAATCCATCTACCAGCTGCCCCGGACCTCAACCTCCTTCTCTACCCACATGCCCCCAGTCACCCTTGGCCTCCACCACCTCTGCCCACACGCACCTAGCCTTGGCCTCCACCTGATACCAACCTGTCTCTGGACCTCTCCAGCAACATCATCTATAACACCCATATCATCACCACCTCATGATACCAATACCATTACCATAGCCTCCACTTGAGCTACCACGAACTCCTACTTCGTCATCACCATCGTCGAACTCATCACTGCCATCGAACACACCACCATCATCCAACACTTACCACCACAAACACTTCTCTTACCAGTACAAAACACCAATTCCAACAACACCACCTTCGAGACCGCCACCAATTCCACCATTAGCACAATCACCTTTTCTCTTATCTCTCTCTCTCTCTCTCGATCTACACAACCCGAACACCAAACTATGCTACACGTCTTTCCCACGATCACGACAGCACCTCAATCATCAACAAACAGTAACCCAACAAACAACAGTTCTTTCCTTCCTCCCTTCTCTCTTCCCGTCCAAATCCTAGACCTTGAAGCACCTCTGGTACACATCCGTGTGCACTTAACCAAGCAAAACACCTCACACACCCCTTTGTTTTTCCTTCCTTTTCTTTCCTCCGTCCGTTGCTTCCTTCTTTTCTTCTCTTGCTTCTCTCTTTCCTCTCACCAAGCGGCTTATACTTGTCTTATCCTTCGTCTTCATCTCCTCCCTGACCTGCCTTCCTCTCTCTCCCCTCACCGAGCGCCGCCTCCTCGCCTTCATCTTCTCCCCGACCAGCACCTCCTCGACAACTCCGCCTCTGGCCGAGCTGCCTCCTCGCCTTCATCTCCTCCCCGACCTGCCCTCCTCGCTCTCCCCTCATCACGCGCCACCTCCTCCTCATCTTCATCTTCTCCTCCTCATCTTCATCTTCTTCCCGACCAGCACCTCCTCGGCAACTCCACCTCTAGCGTCCCCATCGCCGGATCTCCTCCCTCTGTCCCAGATCCGCCGTAGGTGCAGCCTTCGCTGCCAGATCCACCCTCGCTGGCGCCCCCCACCGCCGGTCCGCCCTAGGCTGTCGCATCACTGGCCGCCGTCCTAGGTCGTCCGTCGGGCCGTGCCAACTCACGTCGCCGCCGCGGCTTGCCTACATGCAATCTGGCCGGCCGTGGTCCGTTCCCATGCGACGCGGTCGTGGAGGACCATATGCAACGAGACAACATTAGCCAGCGGATTGACTGAGAAGTGATTGTGGCGGCGTTTTTGAGGTAAGGGTTTTGCTCGGGTTAGGGTTTGGGATAGATTGATTCTGTTACCATGTTGAAGTTTGGGGAATAATTATGTGTCCCTTAGGACCCCTACATCATTTATTTATAGTGCCTAAGATTACAATCCGACTCTAACACAACTCTTGACTTGCACATGGCTTGGACTCTTTTTAAAACTCTAATACTAACTCTCCAACAATTATTTTCTTTCTCCTTAATTTTTCTGTTCATTGGAGAAGCTTTTCTTTCGTATGCCTATATGCGGCTATAGATAACCCAGCACTTGCATTCACCATGCAACAGAGTCGCAAGAGATGAATGCAGGATCCTGGTGTTGTCCGCCACATGCATTTTTCTATAATTTGTACACTAGTCTAGAAACTCATGAATATTCTTTCTTCCTTGTTAATAGGTTGCTGAAAGGGCCTTATTCCTGTGGAACAACGAACACTTGTTCGATTTGATCTCCTCAAATCGCCAAGTTATCCTGCCAATTATATATCCAGCTCTGGAAAGGAATGTCCGTTGGCACTGGAACCAATCAGTTCTGAATGTTACAATGAACGTCAGGAAAATGTTCCTCAACATGGATGAAAGATTGCTTTTGGCGTGTCAGAGCAATTTCCAAGAGGAGGAAGAGAAGCGTGCCACATCTGAGGAACGTAGAAGGCTTATATGGGAGCGCCTCGAGAGGAATGCCTCATTCCATCCAGTAACTGGAGATATCAGCTTTGCTGTTCTTCCTACATCTGCTCCTCTGGTAGCTCCCACTAGGACATAATATGACGTTTACAAATGTACTTAATTCCACCCCATTGTTAGCTAGCTATGGGTGCTGCGCAGGGCATTTTGTTAACTTTGGAAGCCCCTTGTGCCAAAGTCTGTAATTAATAGTTGCTGGTTTGAGGACGAACGCTTGATTCTTGCATGGTGTACTCTCAAGTGATGGACATTTCTTTGCTTGACAGGATAATGTCCAATTCTACTCGACTGTTCAATTTACAAGTGCAGCTGGTGTCATGTAGATGTCAGTATTTTTCTATTTTTCAGATTCTGATTGATCTATACACATGCCAGATTTGATGGATCGATACAATGAGGTAAGTCCTTAGTCCTTTTCATGATTTGATAACTCAACTGCATTATTTCCTTGTCTGCTTAACAAGACGAAAAACATAGGAAATTTGGATTTCACGCCAAGCTTGAGTGGATGTTTGTGGTATTGTGCATATTGCCAATTCATGACAAGAACAGCACTGCATAATTGATATTGCCTGCTTCAACACTTTTCCACGGGCTCTTAACCCTAGTGCTATCTATTTATTACTCCCTTTGTTCAAGAATATATGACGCTTTGAATATTGACACAGTCTCCAACATGCAACTTTGACGAATTTTTGGACAAAATAACCACTTTTCACTTAGTATTTGCAGAAATAGCACGTCGCAATTTTATTTTTGTTTTGCAAAAATAGCCCCCTGCCGCAGGGCCTCCCTAGCCGCTACATCGCCCGCTGTCGCACGACCGCCGTGCGGTTAGGTTTTTTAGGTTTAAGAAATTAGGGCTTCATGATTTCATGTGATTTGGAATGTGTGAAG
The DNA here is from genome assembly GCA_036346405.1 of Phyllostachys edulis. NCBI lineage: Eukaryota > Viridiplantae > Streptophyta > Magnoliopsida > Poales > Poaceae > Phyllostachys > Phyllostachys edulis. The sequence goes on from CM070561.1 coordinate 75,077,461, forward strand.
TTTAGTACCACATGGACCACTACTTACAGCAGTAAGATTGTTATAGCAGTAGTGATAGAATTTGAATTTCCAATGTCTTTAGCAAACATTCCAGCCTGTTTCGAATCTGTACTACAGCAACACCGTAAGATGTAGCAGGACAAGCACTAGAAGTGGGAACGTGGATGTCAATATCTTCATGCTCGATTCTATTCTCTATGGCACATCTTGTGAAACAGTTAGTAATATTAGTCGTGTACTATTACAACGATGTTAAAAGAGTGGTCCATGTGGTATTAAACTTTACACATTCCAAGTCACATGAAATCATGAAGCCATAATTTCCGAAACCTAAAACCCTAATTTTCGAAACCTAAACCCTTAATTTTTGACACATTTTCAGAACATATGAAATTCTGAAAAACATTACACAATCAAGTCTATTGTGTAAGGAGCCTTTTAAAAAAAATCATAATGTTTGGACTTCATTTTCTATATTAAAAAATTCCTACAAATAGTATACTTAAATGAATTTCCGAGAAAAATTTAGAATACATAAAATTTTGAAAAAATTATACAAGCAAGTACATTGTGTCAGGAGGTTGCACAAAAAATTCATAATTTTTAGAGCTCATTTGCTATATTTAAAATTTCATACAAAAAGTATATTTAAATGATTTTTTCAAAAAAAAAACAAAAAAGGGAAAAAAAAATGCTACAAATCTTCTAAAGATAAAGTCTAAAAGATCACATCATATTCTTTTTATTAAGACGCAGCGATCGTCGACAAGTATTTTTTTTAAAAAAAAGATAAACCTAACCAAGATCGCCATCGTATGGCGAATGGCGACGTATACGGTGGGAGGCCTCGCCACATGGCCACAAGGTCAGTAGAGGGCTATTTTTGCAAAAAAAAATTGCGGCTTGCTATTTCTGCAAATACGAAGTGAAAAGTGGCCATTTCGGTTTGACAATTAATTTTTATATGAATATGCTCATAAAATAATATAAAATTATTATATTATGAAAATATTTTTCATGACTAATCTAATGATATCATTTTCATATGACCAATACAAATGTTTTTTTTATATATTAGTGGTCAAAGTTAAGAAAGTTGGACTGCTCACTTTATAAAATGTCATATATTTCTGAACGAAGAGAGTAGGTACTATGCATCAACTAAGGATGATTGACCTTTGACATGATAAATCTCAAGCTCTTGGTCTTATTTATAACTATGCGTGCTTGTGTTTGTTTCTTCCACAATCTATTCTACGAGGGAAATTTTTTCCGTATAGTTTAACCTCTAGGGTTGATATTGTAACACCCCGGCTCAACACTGAGCCCTGAATGCCACTAAACTACACTAATTATCAATTTTAACATCAATTAACAGTAAATTACAGCAAGCATATCAATGATAAAATTCGCCAATCTGTCACCACACTCAGGATCAAAGAACCGCACGAGCAAAATCCCGCTTGGAGCCCTAAGAATTTTATAGGCGAGAATCAAAATCACTATGAAAACCGAGAAAATTCGCAAACCGAAATTTGAACCCTGGTTTTTGAAAACCGATAACCAGTCCGGTTACCGCCGGTAACCGGAAAAAACGGTTAGAAAAACCGGAAAAATCGGTCAGAATTTTGAATTGATAAATTTTGAATTAGAAAGAGTTTAATGAAGTGCATATTTAGCTCATACAATACGTAATCTAGCATATTTAGCTCATACAATATGTAATCTAACATATTTAGTTCATATGAAGTGCAAACCGGCCAAAAACAATAATTCAAGCATATTTAGCTCATACAATAGGTAATCTAGCACAAAATAGGTCCAAACCAACTTAGGAAGTGATGAGAGAAGTTAAAAATTCAAATTTGAATTTTTCTGGCCTGTTACTGTTCACCCAGTCGGCACAGAGAAATCCGGTAACCGGCCAAGTTTTTTTCCCTGGCCACAGTAATACAAACATAACGATATGACAATCATAGATGATTAATTCCTAAGAAGCATGGCAAAATAATAAATCAAGATCAAAGCAAAACCAATTAAATCAAGTCTATTGAATGAATAATCAATTCCAACTTATCAACTAAGGCTAAGCAATAATATCAAGCCCTAATTTTAAATCATCATGCTAATAAAGTATCTCATGGCCAATGTTTGAAGTATTTAAATGTATGACATGGTTCCAAGTGCGCTAGTCCTTCCCATGTGCAACGTCACCAACGATCACCTAAAAGCAACAATAGAGCAAGAGTAAGTTCACGACTCAGTAAGCACAATAATAAACAATGAACAATGATTAATCAACTGTAAACGATACCATCATCAACATCAACCGTTTTCTTTTCTTTATTCTCATACTCAACCATCAAATTCTCTTTTCATTAAATGCAAGGTATCCATACACTATATGTCCACATGCAACTCTTTTCGCGTATGCCGGTATAGCGTGAGTGAATACTCGCGACAATGTTCACTCTCAAGCCCGTCCTCCAAAAGGATCGGGGACCTCCTCTACTCCCGTGGAGTCTCCACCAACAAGATAGATATGTGATCACCATGATCACCTTCTCTTCATGTAATGATGCTTATGAATGCTCAATTTAACATAAGTTCATCATTAATACCATCATACAACATTCTTGAATTCATCAATACAATTAATATCAAGACCACTCATATTGTTTGCAATTAAATAATATGAAAGCAAAAACAATATAATGGTAATAAGTGATAAAGAATACAACAATCTACCATCAATCACTGTCTACCATACACTTGCCTCTTTATCCCCTTGGAACTGGATAGCGAAGCGGCGGCAAGGCACTAGAGGCCATACTTCCTGGACAAACATTGCAAGACACAACTCAAAATCACAACATCAAAGCACTCCCACTTTACACTTATCGTCATCGCACGTCTACACCAAACCAACCCTTTTAACCCAAAACCACTTGACGCATTACCTGCTGTCCCAGTAGTAAAAACTCTCTAACTTATTTATAGGAACTCCAAATCTCGACATCCACTACTTTATGGAATCCTCATGAAAAAGCCTACAACTTCCTAGTTATGACGAACTTCTGATTCTACCGTTCTCTGTTCCGTTTCCTTCCCCAAAGACCGTCCCAGAATCTGTCAGGACAGTCCACTTCATAATTTTATATTTTTAATTCTAAAACTTGAAAATATATAAACGATACCAGTTTTGAAAACTACACAAAATTTTCTAACTTATTCAAGTTATCACCACATTTTAATTTTGCCATCTACTACATGAAACTGACCCATCTTCACAACATTTGCCAGCTACGTCCAAATTTTGGACTGCGACCTTCCTGAGGCCGTAACTTTTCGCTCGCTACTCCGATTCTAATGATCTAGACCTTCCCAAAAAGTTAACGAGATTATCTAACTTTTCTCTAATTGAACCAACCTCTGAATCCGAGCATAAATACCACGAATCACCCCCCGCAATGTTCTGCAGCTAACCTCGACGAACTAGGGCATGCTGAAAGTTAAACCTTGCCTAGGCAAAACGATCTACGACCTTGAAGATCACGACGGGTTACGGAAACCCCGCAATTTTCCTCACTTCCTCTTCTTTCTTCCTTCTTTCTCTTCTTCTCCTTCCTTCCTTCTTTCTTCTTGCTGGTCGACCTGGCTTTCTCCCTTCTTGCTAGCAGCAGGGCTGCAAGGGGGAGGTCAGCAGGGGCACCGGCGCCAGAGGCGTAGGCAGCATGGCACGACAAGGGAGGGTAGGGGGCGGCGCCTAGGGTCAAGGGCGATGATAGGGGTGGCGGCTAGGGTTCAGGGAGCACAGGGGGCACCCCTAGGGTCCTATTTAAGGACAAGGGCTGGAGGATCGTGGCTTGAACGTGGTAGAGTTGGAAATAACCGGCATTGAATTTGATTCGGAGTGCACTTCAAATTCGAGTCGGTTTTCCACTTCCCTTCTGTGCAGCGAACCTTTCGGAGATCACAACTTTCTCTCCCAAACTCGGAATTGAGTGATTCTTTTTTTTCTGTTTAGCTAACTCATAGTACTTCAACTTTCTATTTGTGGAGCTTTTCTGAAAACGTCGTCTTTATTGCAAAATTTGCTTTGGAAGTTGACTCAGTTGCGGATCCTGATTCTCTGTGCAGCCTGCCTTGCGGGCCCCATATCTGACACGTCGGAACTCAAAATTAGGTCAACAAGGGCTCTAAATTGTACTATGGAAAGAGATGTACAACTTTGTAGTTACGAGGTTTTCCATTCAAAGCCATTCCAGTCGCGAAAATGATATTCCAAGATGATTACAGATTCTGTCCAATTTCTTGGCGAGGCACATGAGGAATATATCAATCTCCTTATATTCTCTTTAAAGAAACGGAATATTACAGATATTCTCAGTTCAATGTATGAAATTCTACCTGTCAAAGCTATCTTGTAATATTACACAAATCAGGATTAATCACAAAGTATATGATAGGAATATCTTTTTCTTAAATACCTCTCTTTCCCCTCCTTGTCTGCACGAGTTTCATGCCTTACTGTAATCATGGATCAATGGATGTTGCCATTCATGAATGACAGCTGGACCTTGTTGATAAAATCAAGTATGGTCCCTGGTGCAACCATCATGTACCAATGAATGCAAGAGGAACCTAATTTCACCTAAATATTCAATGTTAAATCATTTGCATCCAGCTAAGCCCAGTACACATTTTCAGTCAGATGGATACTCATAAGAAAGAGATCTGCCTCATGGCATCACCATGGATTTGATTCCATCCAATCTGATGTGACCTGTCTTAGTTATCCAAAGAAAAGATCCAATTCTACAGGTTTTGGAATGATAAGCTTGATAGTTACTATAGTACTTAGTACTAGTAATTAAATTGACTTCAGTACTGATTCCAAGGATCTGAATATGTACATATACTGGTAAAATGGACAAATTTGCTATGCTTCTTAGGATGTTCTTTTAACAAGTATTTTCCATAGATTATTCATTATTTATTGAACAAAATTGTCCTATATCTATTACACTGACAAATAACACATCAATTGCCACAATTATTCTTCCCCTGGTCAAGTCCTTGTTGTTTCCACTGGTGCTCGGACCGACACAATGCAAGCTTGAGTTGAACTCTATAAAAGAGGCCTTCACATCCACTCATATAGCTACTAGCCACTCTATATATCTCCTTGCTTTGTTCATAGTCCTTTTTCTTCTCTTTCGGTATACTGGTGATACTTGTACAGGGAGATACAAGAAGATGTATAACCCTCCGAGTGCACAGGACATGTCCTACTACAATCATGTTCAGAGGCGCCATGAGGAGAAAGGCTGCTTATATGCATGGTAACCCATCTGTTATGTTCTTCTTCTCGATTACTCTTATTACTCCCTTTTATAGTTTTGTATGCTTTCTAGTGGAGTTTTTATTGAGATATTTGCAACGATATCCATGAGAAATCCCTCGGAATTCTGAAGTTTGTCTTGAGGTATAGAAGGCCACCTGAGTAAATTTTCAGAATAGTGCATGTTCTGAAGTTGGTTGGGTGAACAACGTGGATATGAATTCAAGGTTCTTTTGAAAACAAGTATATGGATTTAACCACTTGTCACTAATTAGTTCGAAGCAACATAGACAAGATCATTCTAACATGCAAGAAGACTAAATTAGGTAGTTGGTATACAGATTACATAGTGTAACTTTTGATATTTGCCGAGTCTCATCTTGTGGTTAAATCTAGAGTAGAGTTAGCCACAAATCGTCCAATATGATTTAGGAAACGCCATAAATGTGATTCAAAAGCTTTTTAAGTTTGCGATATAAATTTTCTTTCTTCCGTGGTTTTAGCCTTTTAGGATTCAGAACATGAGTAAAGTGATTTGGGTAAAAATCCCTATAAAAGATTAGGATGAAGGGAAGATATGGCTTTCTTAACAATAGTCCTTAAAAAGGCTTCCTTTTAGTCACCAATCATGTGCAATACTTCCCCTTTGATATGTTAACTTTCCTCTTCTGTAAAACTTTATTTCGACAAAGTTGATTCCTCCTTTTTGTGAGCATCTGAGCTAGCCTACCAAGATTTCAGAACAACAAAAGTTTCCAGCACCTATCATCATCAAGGCCCCTGTTGGGTTAGAGATTGCTATCAAGAGATGTAACAAGCATTATGGCGTCTGCTTTACTGATAGAGATATCCACCACAAAGTCACCCAATAGTGTTACCTTTGGCTCATCTGATCAATTGGGAAATGGAATCCTATGGGCAATGAGGTAGTTACCGGTCATTTTCATGTAACATTGCCTAGAACTATCCATAGGATGTCCTTCAGACAATCACACTCCAGTACTGAGATCAATAACCTGCCGCAGTCCAAAATGGAAGTAGTTTCCAAATAGTTCTATAAGGATTATTGCAGTAAATCTCAATTCAATTTATGAATTAGTTATTTGCTACCTAGTTTTTTTACATTGGTTTTGGTTAAAAATTTGTTGGTTTTACATTGGAAGCTTGTTCTTTGCAGCCTATTCACACTGTGCTGCTGCTTCTGCTGCTACGAGACATGCGAGCACTGCTTGGAGTGCATCTGCTGCTGCGGCTGATTAAGTTTGATGACGTCATCATGCAGGTGTGGCCTATTGGGACACTCATAGCTGTCCTATAGGCCATATCATTTAATCTCAGTAAACAGGCAGTGCTGCTTGTTGGAATAAAAACTGTATTTATGCCTATACGTGTGTGTATCATGTTACTCATGTATGGTGTTGGTCTGTGTAATCTTTGACAATGTTCATGGTCTGTGAAATACTGTAAATTTGGTGTTTCTATATCAAATGAATGCATTGTTATGATCCAATAATCCAGCCTCATAATCTTTCTCAGGCTTGTGTTTGAGATTACCTCGGGTGTTTGGTTTGAAGCACATGTATGGTTGCCAAAGTTTGGGTAACCAAAATTTGGTAACTTTGACCAGATTTGGCCTCTATTTGGTTTGTAACCAAAATTTGATAAGATTCCTTTTTGTTGGCTCTATAGTTTATTTTCTTGCCAAAACTTAGGTCAGATCGTAGACAACCTATTTGACAAACAAAATTTTGGTAACGTGAAATTTTCACAGACTGGTAGGGCAATTTTCAACCAAACACGCCCTATATTTTGAGTCTCCAAGTCAGGGCCAACAGAGCTAGACCATATAACACTCTCAGGCTGTCCACACTTGAGCATACGAGTGAATAGGCTCACTTGATGACACGATTAACCTATCTCATTCATGCGACATTTTCTTTGTGGAGTTGTGTGTGTTTGTTTGGGTTGCAGTTTGCATGAATAGGATAGGCCCAGTGATGCAAAGGGGGAATTGTTGAGCCAGGCTTGCAGGGAAGTTTGAATTGAGCATACTAGTGAGTCAGGCTCGTTTGATGATATCACTGGGTAGGTTATTAACATGTATTAACTTTGATTAAGGTATACCAAGGATTTTAAGGTAGAACAATGGTTACTAAAGAGAGAATAATACATATTACTAGGTTCATGGTTTTTTTTTTGGTCACACATGCTGCTTGCATAATCCGTAGAACTAAGCAGACAACATCTTTGGGCATCTTTAGCCAGGGCCATCAAATGCACCCTTGCCTGTTTGTGTTTGGTTGCGTGATATGAGATTCTGACTATCAGGTCCACGGCATGCAAAGATTCCTTTCGGCCAGTCCGAAGAAAACATAGATGACTTTCGTTTTTCTTTAGGCTAACTAGGGGCAAACTAGGCTCCAGCGCGGTAGAGCCCACTGATTACTCCACTTAGGCCCATGTCGATTGCTAATGTGCACACGCGTCAGTAGTGTACGAGTTTTGATGATGAACATGCCAAGACCGCAGGCTTTGATAGTTGCTAGTAAAGATTGATATTAAAAACCTTCATATGAGAAAAATTCAAAAAAACTCACCAAGAAAAAGAGTATAACATTTAATCTTTGGGATCCAATCTTTAAGATTTTGGATAAATCCTCAGGATTTGAATAGGGTTATGATCTAGGGATTTACTCCACCTGGACCCTGCAACTCTCTAAATCGTCTCATTCCAATGCCACGAACACATCTTTGGAAACTAGATGCAGGCAGCGATTTAGTGAATAAATCGGCTAGATTTTCATAAGACTTTATTTGCAGGATTTTCATCTCACCATTATTCTAGAGTTCATGAGGATAGAAAAATTTAGAAGCAATGTGCTTCGTGATGTTGCTCATGACATAACTCGTTTGTGTTTGTGTAATGCAAACAACATTATCTTCATAGATAAGTGAGGGGGTATTGATGGTATTAATACCACAAGACTTCTGGATGGGTTAATCACACGTCTAAGCCAAACACATTCACGTGAGGCTTCATATAGTGCTATAATCTCTGAGTGGATCGCTGAGTGGTTGGTAGAAGTGGCCACTAAGGTCTGCTAGATAACCGCCAAGAGATGGCTGCACCACCACAAAGAAATACAAATCTAGTATAGGATTTTGCACTATAGGGATTTGATAGATAGCCAGCATATCTCTAGGATTTAGTAATGATCATTAGGATCTATGCATGATCTTTGCATTATCGACCAACTAGATCTAAATTGTTAAGTGGTTAAACCTTCAAGGTAAATTTAAGTAATAATCGTCGTATTAACACCTTCTAGACTGAACTAAAATTAAGATTTTTAAAATCTCAAGTATGATAATCAATGTTTAGCATATGCTCCCCCTGAAGACAACTTCCGTTGAAGTCTTGTTGCTCTAATGTCTTTCGTATATTTTTCGAAAATGAATATAGGCAAGGATATTGTGATCAAATCAACTAGATTATCACAATGCAGAGTTTTATAGACAAATATCCTATTACTCATCTGAATATTTTTAGGATAAAACTATTGGGGAGTAACATGCTTAACTTATCAAATCCCACTGTTTGATTATGCAACACAAGTAAACTGTCCTTGCAGTGGATATGTGGTAATATTAGTTACAAAGTTTTATGCCTCTTGGATACGACTTATCGAAACCTTTTAGGGTCTTAATATTCTACAACCATCTCTGGGTGGTTAAAGTTACACCAATGGTCTGTTCTGTAGATCTATAAAGTATGGTTGTAACACTATAGAATAAAATATAACCAGTCTTAGTTTTGTCGTTTAGGGGATTAGTTGTCACTATCACCAATGTATGTCGTACCTTCACGGTACTAGAGGAAAACACCATTCCACTAAATCTGGTTGAAGATGCACTTTATAAGTGTTTATGTGGCACAATTCTAGTCTTTATGTTCTTCATTACATTCTTTCAAGTCTTGATGGGTCCTTGTCCATTTGTATGGATCATATGATTATTGGTGTGATTACGAGGTCGACTGGTAAGATAATCTTTAGGGAGATGCACTTTCTTCCAGTAAGAGACTATTGGGAGTGGGTTTTATATATTGCGATTTTGTTTCCTTTCTTACTACGAATTTTGAGTCCTTTGATGATCTTGTCAAGGATTTTCATAACCCATTTACTACATATTTTATTTATTCATTCATGCCATATCCCACAATTATTATGCAACAAACCATTATTTCATTCATATTGCGATAGTAACAGTCTCTACGAGGACCTTTGAACCATAGCTTTCACCACCTCATTATATTGGATTAATTCCTTATTTGTCACTGGAAGTTGGCCGCATCCCTAAAATACCATCGCGAAACTGCTCCTCCCTTCATTGCCATATAGGACCTCAACTTTCACCCTTTTTTTGCCACTCCCGTTAGCTCTCGGTGAGTTGGTTGTTAAGTGCTGCACAAAAAGAATATATTGCCCTTCTTCTTTCTCTTTCTATTCCATCTTCTTCCTCCTCTTCCCTCTCTCCCTATTCTCTCTCATGGACTCCCCACCGACACCCCTTCCCCTCCCTCAGCGCCCTTTTCCTCCCCTCCCTCGGCCCTATGCCGCCTCTTGGCCACAGAGCGCACAAGCCGCCATTCTTTCTCCCCTCCTATCCTCACTGCCGCCTCCCGATCTGGCTATCCCTGATCCCACCACCATCGGATCCAGCCGACTAGCGTCACACGGGTATGATGGAGGGTAGGTGGTGGAACGCTCGTTGTGGCCATGCACGGTCGGGGACAAGCTCCTCCTAATAGCAACAACCGGTGAGGAGGATGTAGTCACCACCATCGTTACCGGAGTTTGGGGGAAGGTCGCCTTGCTCGACAGCGGCTCCACGGTGCTGCTCAACACTCGATCGATGGATCCACGATGGAGACGGAACTGGAGTCACCGGAGACATGGTGGGGACGATGGCCAGTGGTAGTGAAATCCAGGCGGTGACCGTGGCCAGCGTTTGCACGTCTGACAAGCCACGCCGTCTTGCACACAGGGGCCAACTCACCTCCGTACTCTTGCTCCTTAAACGACGGTCACGGCGCGTGTGGTGTGGGCGGAGGCCGGAGGTGGCGCGACACATGTGGTAGGGGCAGATGCTGGGGGCAGCAGCAGATGTTGGGGACGAAGGTGAGGCCAAAGGTGGCATGGGAGGTGGGGATGGAGGAGAGGCGAGAGGCGGCGCGGATGGTGTGGCGAGGGCAAAGGCGCCGCCTTGGCGCCCGACGTGCTACGTCCTGCTCGCTCGAGGCGTGCGCGCCCGACACGCCGCCTCTGTGTGCGGCGTGAGGAAGGAGCCGAGCGGCTAGAGTTTTTAACACTAGCCATCGGTTTTGGGCCGATGTGGGCCGAACTGATATGAGGCCCAAATCAGGATTTGGAGATTTTGCGAAAGGCAATCGAAATTACTGAAAATTACGGTGAAAACTTGCGGTATAAAGAATGTTGCGGCAAAGCCCCTGAAGTTTACTTAAATTGCATTGGTAATGTGTGGCTTAAGGAAGTTTGTGTTTTGAACCCTGTAGTTTATTTAATTACTTGAAGTAATTAAAAAAGTTATTTTGAAATTTTTATATTTAATCCTAGAAACTGAATTCCTAAAGTATATTAGTTTCCATAAATTGTGAAACCTTAGACCTAGTATACCTTGGAAGCATCATATTTTTATGGTTTATTTTTCTTGGTATTGTGAGTTTTGGAAAATTAATTAATGGGTTTTGTAATTCTAAAAATTGCTTCAAGAGCTTAAAATTATTAGAAAAATCCCAGAAATACTAGGTAAATTCTAGGAAATTTATAAATTGTCTACTAAAAATATAACATTAATCTTTACTATTTTGCACTCATTTCATGCATTTAAATTTATTTACCGGCTGTAAACAAATAGAAAATTGCATGAATAATGTAGGATATGTTAGACACCACTAAGAGCAAATTTGCTTGTCCTGGATGGCCACAATAATAAGCCCACGCTATGTTCTATGGAGACCTATAACAATCTCCTAGTTACCCCTTAGCTTTGTAAAGATGTCGCTTTCCAGCACGGGTCGCATTAGTAGTATAGATTCAGGTCCTGTCGAGCTTGGTCCTGCTCATGATATGCATCTCTTATCTTTTGCTTCAGGCTAAAAACTTAAGCATTAGACTGCTATTTTCCAGATGCCATAAATAAAATAATGGTCAAAGTTGTTCCATTAAAGCCTTATCTAGACATGGCCAGATGGGCCGTGCCTCTTAGGCCGGCCCGAAGCATGGGACTGTTGGCCTGACCTGGGCACAACACTGCCCACACCGTAGTTGGGCTAGGCCGACACGGCCCGACGAGCCGTGTCGTGCTTAAGTCACCACCCCGGCACGAATAGTGTCGGGCCCGACCCGGCATGGCTCATTAGGCTCATTCATATATATGTATATGTACATATATGTATATATATATATATGTGTGTATATATATATATATATATATATGTGTGTGTGTGTGTGTATGATTTTATTTTCATTTTATAATGCTTATATGGTTTTATTTGGTTGTTTTTTAATTATATATAGCTCATTTTATAAGTATATATAAAATTATTTTGTTTGTGTGTGTGTGTGTATTCTAGGATTTTTTACATTTGTTTTTCAATTTTTCATGTCATATGGGCTAGCACTGGCCCGACGGGCTAACTGTGCTCAGCCGACTGGCACACTCTTTTGGCGTGCCATGCCTAGGCTAGCGGTCGAGCCCACGAGCCGGCACAACATGACCCACTTGCCTAGCCGGACCGAGCTGAGTCATGTCGCCCATTTGGACACATCTAACCTTATCCCTTGCTGATGGTTGATTAAATCTGTTTAATAGAACATTTTGCTAGTAGCATATATTACCTGTAGTAGAATAATTAATCTTGCATAGAATAAAAATCTGTAAACCGTATGCCTAAAAATTGAAAATACTTTATCATGTCATCCTAACAAAATATTGGATATGTGTTCTTCATATCTACTAAGCCTCAATTCACAAGCTTGTAGTGCACAGATGCCCAAATGGCAAAAGCGAAACGATTTTTCTAGTGGCACCAGAACAAAACTAGTCATATGCTGATTTCTGATGGATTAATTGGGCTAGAAAACACCATAATCCTTAAATAAGTACATAATAACTTACGCCCTAAGACTTGGAGTCTATATAATACTTCCTCCATCATACTGATTTCTTAATTAAAGAACTTTGTAAGCAGAATGTTATAGAGTATATATTGTTTTCACGCTAATAAAATTGTACTCCCGTTGAAATATGATTGCAAATTTTTGCTAAAACTCCGAGTTGGTTTCAAGCAAATGCTTGATGCACACGCTATCACTCGGTATTTTTATAGTTGGCGTGAAAAGGGGGAGAAAATTAGGCATGTGTGGGATATTAGAACTTGAGAGGCATAGAAAAAATATTCAAAACAAGAGTCATGTTAGGCGCAGTGGCATATCCTAGGTCATAGCCCTAAGCAATAAGTTAAGCTAGTTTATTTTGGGAGATAATTAAAGTAAATTGCATGGTTATTATCCATATCTAGTTGATATGGAAAATGCCATTTACGACATTGTCGATACCCATGCCGCTGGCAACCACAATCATTGCCGCCCATGAAGGGAAATTAATTTGTGCCTTTAGAAATATGTTAGTTGCCAGCACGCAGGAATGCACACGACAAACCGAATGATCTAATTTTTGCCATGTTAATTCTGGCATTAAAAATTAAAATCAGTCATACAATTTATCACCCTTAATTAAACATGGTGTTCACGTTGAATAATAGATATTTCCATCGAATAATTATTCCATTTGGGTGATTAAAATATAATTAAGTTCCTGTAGAAAATATATTATTCCATGCAAATTAATCCTCGGTCAATGTTTTATGTTCTAGCTTTATATATTTATGTTCTTGAAGAGCATAATGTAGATTTATATTATGCTATTAGGACATACTACTTAGACAATATGTTGCATAATTATAAACTTAAAATTTAATGATCCAAATTAGTTGATACATGGTATGAGTAATTGTATCAAAACCTTGGGCCATAATAAAAAAAGGCTAGACTATATAAAAACTCTGCCAACCATTGGACCCTTGTTCGAGTTCCTTGTCGCACATTAATAGCCTACAAGTTGTACAGTTATGCACTTTTTCTTGCCACTGCAAAAATACGAATCTAGTTTACTGCGTATAATTATCTCACCCCTTGTTGAAATAAGTGCGTGTTAGAGGAAGCAAACATGTTTCACATGTTATCACTACTGTAGCATACACTTTTGGGCCACCACAAGTTGTTGGAGATCACGATGGATCCGAAATTCAATCAATTTTGTAACCATGATAGGGGAATTTTGTAGTATGCTATTTAATAACGATCAAATCTCAGCATTAGGGGGAGAGAAATGCTCAAAAGTTTGAATGTCGTGATATTTTCCTGAAGGAAAAGGTCTATAGTACTAAGATACACGCACTAGCCAAGCTAAATTTAAGGTTTAGTTTATGCTCATGTATGCTAGAAGCGGGGAGTCTGCCAGATACTTTTCAATTATGGAGGAGTTACCATGGTGTTTACTTGTAGTAAATATGTCACTAAGAGTGGAATACCCTGGATTATATAGTATATCCACCTATGCGAAATTGACTTATTGGTCGTAGATCTAAAATTTGTGAGGTCATTTGCGGGTTTGAGGTCTAATGACACTAGTAAAAACAATTATTAATCACTCCTTAAAATACTATTGAAAAGAAGTCAGCTCAAAGGTGAAATACCTCGTGAAGATGAAAACCCCAGCTACTTGATGCGCACATATTATAATGTTGGGAATGCAGGATGACCAAGAATCTTTTGTTGGGGAATGGACAAAGATCTGGTTAACACTGAGATACCCTCAATCATGAGGATAAGGGAGAAAAGTTGTCGACAACCATTTTGCCTTTACAATTGCTAAAGTGTCTTGACAAGGATTAAATTTCTCAATATTAAATAAAAGCCACATAGCTTATGTGGTCATAGACCTCGTGGCCAATAACCCCTGCGGTCGTTAGGATCCCTAAGGTCACCCGATAGGCAACCTGATCGGAGGGAGGTCCTGTACCCATTGCACGACCAGATGACTGCTCGTAGAAGATTTGAACTGGCACTTAGATTCAGTTCCAAGTTTGTCCCCCTCAGTGTGACAAATGAAACATGTGTCTTAATTGTTCCATTCCATACGATGTTTTCGGCCCAAAATAACTCACAATAACCACTATATGATTTTGTCTCCCATTGACATCAACAGCTGGTCAGTTGATGTTTTACCAACTACCATCATTTCTCCAACCGGACGCGACACATATAAAGGGCATCTCTTCTAGGAGTAACTATCATCACTTCGTCAGTTATTTAAAGGAGAATACAAATGGCAGGAGAAGAGACGAAGGGATCAAGCCCAGGGCAATCTGAAGACAACCAGGAGAGATCAACCACAACACATTTGATCCTTTAGAAGCAATACACTCAGTGTAATTAGGGATAGTCCAGCACCTTATTTGAGGCACCCCCTGTAAAGATCCAGTTCGTTGCAATAAAGAGCAATCATATTCTCATCCAAGAACTCTTAGTCATTTTTCTCTTTCCATTTCGTAAGATCGACGACTCGATCGTCGACAGCTGGAGGCGCCATCCATGGGGAGGAAGGCGTTGAGTTCTTGAAGATTTCTTCGCTCAACAATCCTCATTCTCCTACTCTTCCGTTGTCGCTCATGTGATCATGGCAGGAACATGAGATGAGAAGAACTGGTTTGACTTGGCGGACTAATCCAACCTTGACATGGACGCATGCATCCGCACCATGCAACATGACGCAATGTCGTCATCATCCTCTTCCATTGCAGGCTCGCCACTCGCCACCATCGGTGGCACTCCCAGAGGAGTCGGTCATTCCGACCAGTTCAGAATGTCCGAACGCCTCTACAAGCCCGGTTCTTCCGACCAGCAAGAACGGCGACAAAAGCCCAACGCTGCAGTCAGAGGGTCAATATACTCTCGATACAATTATGGGTGACCAGTATTCACCAATGGCTCCTATGTATCTGGGGGCCAAGTGACACCTGGTAACGGTGTCGATGAGGTTGCCACCATTAGAAGGCTAAGTAGGTATGGTAAAACTCAGCATACGGTCGAGAATCCTCCGGATCAGGCTGAGTCCACCACAAAGCCCACCGGAGGTGGTAATCTCTGACCGCTCCCCATCGTAGAGGCTCCTTGCCAAAACATTGAAAGACTCTCCCTTAGCTACGACAGGAGCTCGTCGGAAGACTACTATTGGAGGCATGAGGTTAACACAATCAGTAATACCAATGAAGGTATCGTGCACAATCCTCGACAGCTTAACCCGCCACTACCCATTGGTGGAGATAGTACGAACACTCAAGTACCAACCCGCAACGGTGGAGGTAATCGAACCGATGGACATCGATCAATTAATTCGCCTGTTTCTACCCCACAGCGCATGATGGGATGGATAGGAAAAACCAGAAGGTTGGAGGGGAATTCGACTCATCGAACACCTTCTACTAGTGGAAATCCTACGATACCTTCGGTAACAATTCAAAACCTGCAACGAGTTCGTGACATTTCAAATAACCTAGATCCTGCTCTGGCAGAGACCCCGGGTTATTTTCAACATCAACTAAATCAAGCAGGTGGACAAATGCGTTACACCAACGTCCACGACCAGATTGGGACACTAGATACTCGGTATGCTAATCCGAGGAATTGGTCCCCAACCAACTACAAATCGGCTCCTTTCCAAAGAAGGCGCACGACTCTATTACAGGCTGTCGAGCATTCTCAGCGGGGCTCCAAGCTATACGCTGGCCGAATAAATTCCGACCAGCAAATATGGAGAAGTTCAATGGGACTCAAAACCCGTTGGAATTTCTCCAGATCTACACTACCACCATCAAAGCTGCTGGTGGTAACAACAACGTGATGGCAAACTACTTGCCAACAGTCCTTGAAGGATCTGCCCGGTCTTGGTTGCTCAACCTACCGGTCGGATCAATTTACACTTGAGAGCAGCTCTGCGACGTATTAATCGCCAACTTTCAAGGGACATACGACTATCCCGGAAAGGAGGATGATCTTCATCGGATGAGGCAGGAACCTAACAAAACTCTTCGCCAATACATTAAGGGAATAATTGATTATTTGCCACAGCAAAAGAGTGAATTTTATGATTTCCCACTGCATGTGAGTATGACATATGGGTCCCAGGACCACATGTTATACTCACATCAGTGGCAAATAATCAATTACGCATGTTTGGTAGTGGCAAATAATTGAACCTCCCTTAATTAAGAGGTTCAGTCAGGTCCATAACTCTATTCCTATGGTCGCAAACTCATCCGTTATCCAGGATTTTAAAGCAGGATTAAGAAATCGAATGTTTACAGAGGACATTGCAATAAATCCTCCTCGAACAACCATCGAACTTTTCAAAATGGCTGATAGGTATTCAGCCGCTAGTGAGGCGGTTGAGTGGAGCAAAGCCATCGAGCGAAAATAGAAAATCCGTCAACCCGACCTGGATAAACTAGAGAAAAAGCACAAAAAGGCTCTCAAGGGTAAAAAGAATCGCAAGCCCTATAATAAGAAGGTCCTTACAATTCCCTAAAAGTTTAGCAAGGGCAAAAAAGATTTTTCTGATCGAAACAAGACAAAAGCCCCGACCGATGAATAAAAAAGAAAAAGTAGTGGTGTCCACTTCACCAAGAGGCAAGGCATGATCTGCGCACTTGCCAAACCTAGCAAAAGAAGCTAGAGGATTGTTATTCAGGTAAAGATCTCTTTCCTTCCATACAAGAGCATGGAGAGCCAAGCTCCAAGAAGGACAAAGATGGTGACGAAAAAATAGAGTACCAGGAGCCGCAGCACACACTTGATATGATCTTTGGCGGATCCTCCTCGTACAAATCAAGGCACCATCTAAAAGCCGTGGAGTAGGAAGTGAACCTAGCCGAATCTCCGGTCACCGTCAAGCCATCCAGGTGGTCAGAGAAAGTCATCTCCTTCAGCAAAGAAGACTGCCTCATCCCTTCAACTCGACCAGGTAGGTTCTCTATCATTGTTGAACCTACTATTAATAATTGCAAAGTTAATTGAGTTCTGATAGATAGTGATAGTTCGTTAAATATCTTGTT
This sequence comes from Phyllostachys edulis, assembly GCA_036346405.1. Taxonomy (NCBI): domain Eukaryota; kingdom Viridiplantae; phylum Streptophyta; class Magnoliopsida; order Poales; family Poaceae; genus Phyllostachys; species Phyllostachys edulis. The sequence goes on from CM070561.1 coordinate 75,095,061, forward strand.
TACAGGAGCATTGGAAGAAATGCAAATTCCCAGGTTGAAAGTAAAGCCTGTAAAATATGTTTTTCATGGCATAGTTCCAAGATCTACTTCTAAACCGATAGGGCAACTTTTCCTACCGGTTATGTTCGGAAGACCTGATAACTTTCGAATAGAAAATATTCTATTTGATTGAGTAGATTTTGAAACTGCATACAATGGAATCCTTGGTCGTCCGGTATTGGCAAAATTCCTGATAGCTACGCATTACAGCTATCAGAGTTTAAAGATGCTAGGACCAAAAGGGGTCATCACGATTCGAGTCAATAAAAAGATGGTATATACGCATGATCGAAAATCCCTAGAACAGGTCGACAAACTTCCGACCATAGATACTAATCCACCTTCCACACAGGTCAGGCACTCGAGACCAAAGATGGAGAACAAATCAAGAAGGTTCTGCTCGGCAAAGACACTTCTCCAGAAAGCATCAAAATGTCGTCTGGGTCCGGAAATGCTAATGCATCTTCCCCAAAGGTACTGATCGGGGCAGGACTCAATCCTAAATAGGAAGAGTCACTCGTCTCCTGACTCCGATCCAATTCAGATGTATTCATCTGGCAGACATCCGACATGCTCGGAGTCCCCAGGGAGGTGAACGAGCACAGGCTAGCTCGCTGGCCTGACAAGAAATCGGTCAAGCAAAAGCTAAGACGCTTTGCACCAGATCAGAAGGAAGCAATCTAGTCGGAGATCGATAAACTTCTTAAGGCTAGATTTATTCGTGAAGTCGACCACCTAGAGTGGCTCGCCAATCCTGTAATGGTTAGAAAAAGCAACAGAAAATGACGAATATGTATTGACTTCACAGATTTTAATAAAACTTGTTCGAAGGATGACTTTCCCCTTCCACGCATTGATCAACTTGTAGATAAACTTCTGGGTGTGAGTTGTTATGTTTTTTGGATGCATATTCAGGGTACCACCAGATTAATACGAGTAAAGATGATGAAAATAAAACTTTTGTCATCACCCCATACGGCACTTACTGTTATGTCAAGATGTCATTTGGTCTCAAAAATGCTGGTGCTACTTTTCAGAGGCTAATGCACAAAAAAAAACCTTTAATCCTCAAATAGGTCGAAATCTAGAAGCCTACGTTGATGACTTGATTGTGAAAAGCGTCAATGCTGGTGATCATATTTCTGTCCTACACGAAACATTCAATAACTTAAGAAGGCATAACCTTAAGTTAAATCTGGAAAATGTGTGTTTAGAGTTTCCTCTAGAAAACTTCTTGGGTTCCTAGTTTTGGCTAGAGGCATTGAAGCAAACCTAGTAAAAATATCGGTCATCAACCAGATGCGCCCTCTGACCACAAAAAAAGAAGTCCAAAAACTAACCGGCTAAATGGCAGTGCTAAGTTGTTTCATAGCACAATTAGGGGGGAAATGATTGCCTTTCTTTAAGCTTCTTCGGAAACACGGAAGTTTCGAGTGGACTACAGATGCAAACGATGCCTTTAAAGTGCTCAAAAGGTACCTTACAAATACCCCGATCTTAGTATTTGCAAGATCGGGAGAAACATTGTTGATATATGTGGATGTAACACCACAAGCGGTCAGTACTGTACTGGTCGTTGAGCGTGACAATATCCAGCGACCATTATATTACGTGAGCGAATTCTTACATAGACCAAAAGAACGATACCTACAGGTACGAAAGTTGCTATACGGTCTCCTTATAGCTTCAAGGAAACTAAGACATTACTTTCAGGCCTACAAAGTGGTTGTACTAACTGGATATTCCCTTGGTCAAGTTCTCAGAAACATAATTGATTATTAGGTCACAGACTGGTGAAACACCATTTTTTCTAGTTTATAAGAACACGGATCTGAAACCAAAGTCCATAGCAGAACGCTTGAAGTGTTCATATCTAGTCACATAAAAAAGCATCAAAGGCTGAACCATAATTGATAAATAAAAGTCTTGGAGCCAACTAGTTCAGACTTGGTGGTGAAAGCTATGTTTCAAACATCCTTATGGAGACTTGTTGACGATCGAGTCGCCGATCTTACGAAATAAACAGAGGAAAATAGCAAAGAGTTCTTGGGAGAGAATAAGACTGTTCTTTATTGCTATGAACTGGCTATTACAGGGGTGCCCTCGATGAGGCAGTGGACTATTTCTAATTACACTGAGCGTAATGCTTGTTATGCTGCTGATAGTGGTGGAACTGAATGGAATGACCCGGTGTCACAGGACACCGGGTCAAAAAATAATTTAGCAGTGATTAGTCCATATAAACTACGTGTGCACCCCCCTGGTCAAAAAGTTGTGCACCCCGGTTCAGCCCAATCTCCGGTCGGATGATGTATTTTGCCAATGTTTGCCGCATAAATTATTATTTAGTACATTGTTACTTCAAAATTATATATGTTGTTATATGTATGGTGAAGTGTTGAACCCCGATCATTTTCGTTCTAGTTCCGCCCCTGCCTGCTGAATCAGACTTGAAATATGAATCTAATGCCGATTGTCATGCTTCAATCTGATGCACTCTGATCTCCTCGTTCCTCCGTGCTCCATCTTTAAATAACCGTCGAAGAGGTGACAATTGTTCCTAGAGAAGGTGTCTGTTGGAAGTGACGTGACTGGTCGGAGCGAGGCGTTGGTTGATGAAGTATCAACCGTTCGGCGGTTGAGTGTCTGTGAGACACTCCAACCATATGGTGGGTGTTGTCAGTATCTTAGGACCATGAAACGTTGCGTGGTATGGAGCAAGTATAACACGTGTTCCATTCATCACACGGTAAGGAATATACTTGGAGTTAGATCCGGATGCCAGTTCATTGCTTCTACGAGCAGTCATATGGTCAGGGACTGGGTATAGGACCTCATTCGACCAGGATACCTATTATGTAACCTCTGAAATCCTTACGACCACAGGGGTCGTTAGCCTTAGGGGTTACGACCATAAAGACATATGATCTTGTATTATGTATTAAAGTAATACATAGAGATTTTTAATCCTCGTCAAGACCATTACTCTGCCCATTATGAATGAAATAATGTTCTGTTGCATAATAATTCAGGCATATGCCATGAATGAATAAATAAAATATGCAGTAAATGGGTTCTGAAAATCCTTGACGAGATCCTCGAATGATTCAAAATTCCTATCAAGAAAGTAAACAAAATCACATATATATATATATATATATATATATATATATATATATATATATATATATACTCATACCCAATAGTCTCTTACTCAGAGAAAGAGCATCTCTCGGAAGAAATAGCATCTTTTTGAAGGAAATTATCTTACTAGTCGACATCTTACTCACACCAATGATAATATGATCCATAGAAGTGGGCAAGAAACCATCAAGACCCGAAAGAATGTAATGAGGAATATAAAGACCAGAAGTGTGTCACATAACCACTTATAAAGTGCATCTTCCACCAGAAGTTAGTGGAATGGTGGTTTCCTCTAGTACCTTGAAGGTACAACATGCATTGGCGATATTAGCAATTAATCCCCTAAACGCCCAAAGTTTTATCCTAATATGTTTAGATGAGTAATAGGATATTTGTCTATAATACTATGCATTGTGATAATCCAGTTGATTTGATCACAATATCCTTGCCTATATTAATTTTTGAAAGATGTATAAAAGGCATTAGAGCAATAAGACTTCAACGAAAGCTGTCTTCAAGGGGGGAGCATATGCTAAACACTGATCATCATACTTGAGATTTTGAATAACTTTATTTTATTTCAGCCTAGAAGGTGTTGATACGATGATTACTGCTAAATTTACCTTGAATTTTTTAACACTTAACAATTTAGATGTACTTGGTCAACAATGCAAAGATCATGATGATCATTACTAAATCCCAAAGATATGCTCGCTATCTGTTAGATCCCAATAGTGCAAAATCTCATACTGAAATTGTATAACTTTGTAGTGGTGCAGTCATCTCGTGATAGTCATCTAAGCAGACCTTGGTGGTTACTTCTACCAACCACTCAGAGATTACAGGGGGTGCCCTCGATGAGGCAGTGGACTATTTCTAATTACACTGAGCGTAATGCTTGCTATGCTGCTGATAGTGGTGGAACTGAATGGAATGACCCGGTATCACAGGACACCGGGTCAAAAAATAATTTAGCAGTTGATTAGTCCATATAAACTACGTGCACCCCCGTCAAAAAGTTGTGCACCTTGCTCAAATTTCAATCTCCTATTTGATGATGTATTTTGCCAATGTTTGCCGCATAAATTATTATTTAGTACATTGTTACTTCAAAATTATATATGATGTTATATGTATGGTGAAGTGGTGAACCCCGATCATTTTCGTTCTAGTTCTCGCTTCGTCACGAATCGACTTGAAATATGAATCTAATGCCGATTGTCATGCTTCAATCTGATGCACTCTGATCTCCTCGTTCCTCCGTGCTCCATCTTTAAATAACCGTCGAAGAGGTGACAATTGTTCCTAGAGAAGGTGCCTCTGTGATTAGATCACTACTACAGAAAGGCTAATACTGGACGCCTCATCACGCATTTGCTGACCAAAACCGCTTCAGATAGATTCAATCACGACGGTTTTGGCTTAGAGACCGCTCAAGCATCGGGTCGCGCTTAAAAACCGCTCGTGAAGAGGCAATATCACGCATTTGCTCATTTTGAAAACCGTCAGGAGTATCACGACGGTTGCTCAACACGAACCGCTCGTGATATTATCAAGATCACGACGGTTTTAAACACAACCGTCAGGAAGTATCACGCACGGTTCTCAACAAGAACCGCTCGTGATATTAATTAGTATCACGCACGGTTCTTAACAATAACCGCTCGTGATAATATCGCATGCCCACGGCCGCCGCCATCGCTTCGCCCCCGACGCGCTCTTCATCGCCGATGCGGCGTTTGTTCGCCGCCAATCCGCTTCGGCCTCGATGCGCTCTTCGCCTCACGCCCGAATTTATTCCTTGTTTGATATAAAAGGATCATCCGCCATCCAAGATGATCATCCCCACATACTTATAAAATTAAAAACGTAAATGGTCGCTTCTTCCTCGTCGCCGCAGATCGATGGCCTTCCTAGCCTCACTGCACGAGCACCTCTCTGTAGGTTGAACTGTCTTTGCGAAGAACACCGCTTGATCAACAAGGTCTTCACCTCCGCCGGCGGAGAATTTGCCGGAGCAGTGACGCCACCTTCCGCCGCCTTGACATCCTCCTCCGCCGTGTCTTCCGGTGATCTCCCACTTTCGGCTATAGCCATTATCGACGAAGTCCTCCAAAACGACGCTGCACGCCTCAGAGGCTTGCCGCCACTTGACTGTGAAATCGAGGTGGCAAAGCATCGACACGACCAGCCGATACCCTCAAGTAAGGGAAGAGAGCCTATGGGCTCAATTCTTCTTGGTTCAACACCGAGGGTCTTCGAGACACTTGAACGAGCGCGTCGTGAGTGGACGATTTTAGGCTTCATTCACGATGATCGTGAACTGCCCAATGCCGACGCCGCCTATGAAGTATTGAAGACGAGATAGCACTTACCTCCGCCACTAGAAAAACTTTGTTTTATTTATAGGTTTTACTTTTTAAATCTTTTTAGTTTAATCGCCACGCTGCTTGGCCATATATATGAAAATTCCAAAATGAAAAAAAGTTTGGAGGTGAAGTTACTATATTTAATTATATGTTGAATTATTGCGCTCTCTCTCTCTCTATATATATATATATATATATCGAGACGGTTTTGTGGAAAACAAAATCTAGTTTGGAGGTGAAGTTACAATTAATATTAATTATATCGTAACGAGCGCCATTAACGGGCCGGTGGACGATTTCGTGCTTCGTCACGATCAGAACCGTCCGATGCCGACACCGCCGCCTATGAAGTATTGCGATGGAGATAGCAAATTTACCTTCGCCACTAGAAAACCTTGTTTAATTATATGTTTCGCTTTTTAATATAAACATGTAATTTCTTCACATGTCATGTAAGTGTATATACTTGAGAAAAAAATATTTCACCTGACGGTTCCATAATGGAACCGCTCGTGATATGTCCTATATCACGACGGTTCCATTATGGAACCGCTCGTGATGATATCACCAACGGTTCCATAATAGAACCGCTCGATAAGTCTTTATAAGTAGGAGCTAGCATAGCTTGCCGCTAGGGTTTGCGCCTAACTCGCCACCTCGCCAGCCTTTACTCGCCCTCTCTCCTCGCCGCCGCCGACGCCGCTTATTCTTCCTGTTGCCGACGGTTAGGTAGATACGGTGACACCGCAAAAGACACTCAGACGATAAGAGTGTCTTTTGCAACACAATCAAGCAGCCACAACCACGGTGACGCCCAAACTCGTCACTCCTCACCCGGCCGCTAGGGTTTGCGCCCGCCTCTAACTCCGCTCCTCCCCACCTCGACGCCGCCGACTGCTGCCGTCGCCGCCCGACCCCTTTGCGCCCGCTAGGGCCCCGGCCGGCTTTGCTTTCCCATCCTCCTCTATTCTCCTCTAGATCTGTTAGCTTAATGTCTTTTGTTGAGTTTGATTTTTATGCATGAGCCTTAAGTTGTGTCCTCGATGTTTGTGTGATTTATGCAAGGTAAAGGAAATGGATGAGGGTTGTGCCGGTGGTGGGTCGCCACCGTGGTTGCGCTGCACTAAGGTCCCTCTCTGCCTCTACCCTCCTTGCTCAGTGATGAAAATGGCTAGCTAGTGCTCATGATGGATGCCGAGGGCTACTATCGGTGTGGTGGGTTTGGACACCCTTGGTCTTGTTCTCTTGTCGATGAACCGCTCAATGATGTTAATAGTCTTATGCTGAAATTGAATTGATAATTAGTTCATATTAATAGTCCCTTGCTCGTGATGTAATGATGTAAATAGTCCTATGCTGAAATTGAATTGATAATTAGTTCATATTAATAGTCCCTTGCTCGTGATGTAATGATGTAAATAGTCCTATGCTGAAATTGAATTGATAATTAGTTCATATTAATAGTCCTCTTGTCGTGTGATGTAATGATGTCAATAGTCTTATGCTGAAATTGAATTGATAATTAGTTCATATTAATAGTCCCTTGCTCGTGATGTAATGGTGTCAATAGTCTTATGCTGAAATTGAATTGATAATTAGTTCATATTAATAGTCCCCTTGTTCATGCCTGGTTCTCCTACCTCTCTGCACGCCCTACCATTCCATTCATATCTCTTGCTATAGTCCCCACCATTCCATTAAATCATATCATATATATATATATCATATCCTCACCACTCATTCATGTTGATTCTCGAATTGTTTTAATTGCCAACAAGAACACCAAGCAACAAGTTGAGAATTCTTTGAAATATGAGAATGGTTGCTTGGTGTTCTTGTTGGGTTTAAAGACGATTACATGCTCAAGAATGGTTAGTTGCTAATATATGATGCCACTTCCCACCGGAGTACTCACAAGATCAACGATATTTTTCAACATAGCGACGCCCAATCTGTAATTGGATGTCCGACCGCCTCTTTGCATCCATATTTTTATATTTGCATGGGCTCAATGAGGTTGCCCGTGGCTACCGCCTCATCCTTCTCATGTCATGTGGACGATCCTCCCAAAGTGGCCGAGAGACTACAAACAATATATATGTAATATATATATGATGCCGATTTAATGGTACAAGCAACCAACGCTGGGCCTTTATAGAGAAATATCACAGATGAAGCAACCACAAACCGTCAGGATATCACATATCACGCACGGTTTTAGCCACAAACCGCTCAGGATATATGATTATCATGCACGGTTTGTGGCTAAAACCGCTCGTGATATGTGATTATCATGCACGGTTTGTGTCAAACCGCTCGGGATATGATTATCACAGACGGTTTGTGGATGAAACCGCTCGTGATATATGTTATCGCAGACGGTTTGAACCACAAACCGCTCGTGAAAGTATACATCACGACGGTTCAAAACCGCTCGTGATGACCTCATGTCATCATCGACCTGATAAACTCGCATTTCACGAAACCGCTCGTGATAACGCTTTTGAACCGTCTGTGAAAGCCTTTTCTGTAGTAGTGGATTGAGATTTTCTACCGACGAATTCTATTGTTTAACACAAACAAATGTCACTCTTTGTCCTTTGCATGCCACGTGTACTGCATGCTAACGTGGTAGAAAAGTTGCTCACGTATAAGCCTATGTGCATGCTGGCACACTTGTCACTTGCCCTCAATGTTGCTTGTCACTTGCCCTGTGTGCTTATCTGAATTTATCACCTCCTCCCGCAGCACATCAACTTGTGCGATCGATCACTAGAACTAAGCAACCATGCCGTCGTCGACCTCGTCGCCCGTCGAGAATGCCGCCGCCTACTTCGACTTCCGCGCAGCGGAGCGCGTGCCGGAGTCGCACGCGTGGAAGGGGAAGCACGACCACCCGGTGGCGGCGGAGGCGGCTGCAGGCCCCGACGCCGTGCCGGTGGTGGACATGCGCGACGTAACGGGCGCCACCGCTGCGGTGGCACGAGCGGCGGAGGAGTGGGGCGGGTTCCTGCTCGTCGGCCACGACGTGTCGGAGGAGCTCCTGGCGCTCATGGAGGAGCAGGTCGCGCGCCTGTTTGCGCTCCCGGCGTCGGACAAGGCGCGCGCCGCGCGCCGCCCCGGCGACGCCAACGGCTACGGTGTGCCTCCCTACTCGCTGTTCTTCCCTAAGCTCATGTGGTCCGAGGGCTACACCTTCCGCGCCGCCTCCATCCGCTCCGAGTTCCGCCGCATCTGGCCCGACGGCGGCGACGACTACCTACGCTTCTGGTACAGGGCCTACAGGCATATTCCGTGGATCAAACACAGGCATGTGTAGAAACTACCACTAATTAACGTTTGTGTTTGCATGCGCCCAGCGACGTGATGGAGGAGTATCACAAGGAGACGAGGGCTCTCGGTGACAAGGTGCTGGCCATGTTCTTCAAGGCACTCGGGCTCACCGACGACCAGATCGCCGCCGGTGAGGCGGAACGAAATATCCGCGACACGATGACGGCGACCATGCACTTGAACATGTACTACGATGTCTAGCTATCAGGAGCGGAGCTTCTCTAGGGCCAAAGGGTGCCACGGCATCCTCTGTACTTTTCCTCCAAACTCCGCCACTGATAGCTACGACCAACTTAATTTTCTATTTTCAATTACACAGTCCGGCATTGACACGTAGTACTCATTTTGATGTGTGTGCGTGGCTGTGTGTGTATGTAGGTACCCCAAGTGTCCGGACCCGGAGCGCGCGATTGGGCTGACGGCGCACACGGACTCAGGCTTCTTCACCGTCATCCTGCAGAGCCTTGTACCGGGGCTGCAGCTGCTCCGGCGCGGGCCCGACCGGTGGGTGACGGTGCCAGCCGTGCCGGGGGCTCTGGCCGTCGTCATCGGCGACCTCTTCCACGTCCTCTCCAACGGCCGCTTTCACAACGTGCTCCACCGGGCCGTCGTGAACCGGGAGCGCGAGAGGATCTCCGTGCCCTACTTCCTCGGGCCACCGGGTGACATGAAGGTGGCGCCGCTCACGTCCGCGGTGCCGCCAGGGAGGAGGGCCGCGTTCAGGGCCGTGACGTGGCCGGAGTACATGGTCATCAGGGAGAAGACGTTCCACACGGGCGTGTCGGCGCTGACGATGCTGAAGGTGGCGGAGAAAGGAGGAGGAGAGACTCCGACGTCGGAATATGAAGAGATGACCTGATAATACCGGTCAGTGTTTAAAGGTTGCTTGAAATATGGATGAAATAAAACACCACCAAAAAATAAAACCGTGGGGAGAAATGTTGAAGTACAAGCGGTGAAAAAAGAGGGAAAATTGCTTCTATATATATACAACTATGATTTTACCAGTTTATCAAAATAACACTCATATCTCTCAGGTTGCCAAAATACTATTCAGATTTCAGTGGTGGACGCGAGACAAATTTCTTTTCTTTTTATGAAATACGCGAGACAAATTTCGAGTCTCGTCACGCTGTAATACGGCTAATATGCCACAAATCTCTTGCTCCACTGTCTCACTTTGTAGTCTCGAGGAGGAAAAAAAGAATTGTGTTATATCCTTTACGTAAGTGATGAGGATCCTTACTCGATCAACATTTTCGGTCAAGAGAAGTCAAAATAAAATCTTATTTAAGTCCACTTAGTCAAGACCCACCTAGTACCTTAGATAGGACCTAGATAGTAGTAGAAAACCGAAAGCGGAGTGCCGGACGACCGCTCCGCTGGAGACTCTCCAAAGCGATGCGAGGACGGCCGTAGGCAAGGGCTATGGAGATGGCCAGATGGGGATTTTTTTGCAACTGGACTCAGGGATGCAAGGGCCGCAACTAGGGTTTTGTTTCCTTTGGCAATTTTATTTCCTTTGGCGCTAGCGAAAACTGAGCTAACATTTTGAAAGTTCGCCAAATTTTTCCATCCCCAAAAATTTTAGAGAGGCCGCCAAAACTTTCGGTGATGAATGATATTCTTATCGTCATACATAGTTACATATTTAATGACGTCATAGGTTGTCATATTTTTTATGACGAAATTGTACCAGCGTCATAAACATAACTGCCCAGCCTGCCATACCTCGGTTTAATGGCGGGATCACTAGGATTGTCACTAATTATTCACTACACATGACATTTTCCTTTTTATCATAAAGGTTTTCGTCATAGAAAATCAAATCTGTTGGGTTATGTTTCCGACCATAGAGAGAAAAAACATATTTTATTTCTTTATTTAATATAAATGGTTGATGACCAGTTACATCTATTAACAACCAGCTAGGGGTAATAACCAACTTCCTCAACCAGTAGCTATACGCTCCTCAGAACAGAGTATAATTAGTTGGAGCCACGACGGTTTACCACGTGAATATTTAATTAAACATGTGAGAGTAGTTAATAGCCGTTGTAGCAAGGGACGCAACGGTTCAAGACAATGAAGACTAGATATGTTCAAACCCTGGGCAGGTCTGGCTTGGAAAAGCCTGGTCTTGAATGTGCAGGCTCGAGCTCGGGCCAAAACCTGTGTTTTTCCATAAAATATTATTATCTTAATTCTTTTTGAATAAATATTAATATTTAATTCATTTCGAGAATAAAAAATATATGTTTTTATTTTTTTATTGTCATTGTTGTGATTTTCCGGGCTTCGGTCCAGGCCTTTGGGCTGAAAATCAAGATCCGAGCCCGAAAAAATCAGGCTAGGCTCGGGCCAGGTCACCGGGCCGAGCCACCCATGATCAAGTTTAATGAAGACACAAGCATTATTCACTTAGGCGCTAGGGAGGCGACAGACCAACGCCTAGCGCTTAATCACAGCCTAGGCGGGCTAGGCAGCGGCCTTTTAGAACAGTGGAGACAGGCGTGAAGGCAAGAGACGCCTATTACAGCATTTAAGTGCCACCTCTTAGATAGATATAAATTAGAGGGTCTGCGCGCCTCCAAACATATAGTGATTTCGTTCGCACTACTTGTAAAGTCTCTGTCCATGATAATAAAGTCTTTAGATGTGTTATTATTCCCTGTATTATTATTTTTCGTAAGTTCGATAGAGGGCCTTGAGTCCTGTGCATCGACAGTAAGGATAGTCAAAGACTATTGAATTACAATGGTTGTAATATACTTGAAAAGTTGGAAATCGCACTAGATTTTGAACTAAAAGAAATCCTGACGACCTCATTTCTGGAAAAAAAAAATCCTTATTTCCAAAAATCAGCAATCCAGAAGTGCCTAAGTCCAATGACAAGAATCAATACCTTCAAGTGGGAATCTGATTCTCTGACATGTACAACACACTACTACTGACTAGTGAGGTTCAGAGATCAGACTTCAGAGCAAATGATCAATTTGTAATGCATAATTTACGAATTAGCCTACAAATGTCTCTCAAATCGACACAATGCAATTCACAAACACTAGAATGCCACAAGCACAAAGCGAACCTTCTGGTCCTCCCTTATCTTGGTCTGTGCCCTAGCGCCACCGCCCTCGGACGGTGCCTCCAGTCTCGCTCCGTCGCTCACCGACGCCGCTTAACGTTTCGCTCGTGTAGTCAGGCGTCGCGTCGTAGAGATGGCCGATGGGTCGATGGGACTAAATTGTGGCAGGGTCACGCTGTGGACTGGGCCAGGCAGCCGCACGGGCTAGCAGCCTAGCACACGATGGACTCTAGTTAGGGATGCAAGTGGGCTGGGTAGGGCTGACCTATTGACCCATTCTAGTTATTTAGTTTCGCTATAATCCAAAGGGTCGCGTTCACAAATTAAATCACCGATAAAGTGGAAGAGTCATGTTATACACACAAATTTTTTTATTTTAATCCTTTTTTTATTTTATTTTAAAGTTAACCCCTCGCGAACTTTATTTCCAATTCTAACCCTTTTGGTCACGCCACCTCCGATGGCGTGAGAAAAGAACACTCTGGGTGCCGTGGCCAAAGCTGCCACGAAAGCCCTCGGCCGTGCGCCGTGCCAACGTGGAGCTTGCGTGGTATGTGTGGCGTGACAAGTCTCCCTTGTCACGCCTTTGTATTTGGCGTGACAGAGCCCGATGCGGAGGAGACGTTCGGACCGTCCGATTCCAATCGGACGGTCCAAACAGACGGAGACGATCGGACGGTCCGAACGTACCCTTTGTCATGCCATTACGAACGACGTGACAGTAGTGCTGTGTCACGCCAGCTAGATTGGCGTGACAGTTATTCCATTTGGATTTATAGATTTGGAAGTAGTCAGGTGTCGCGTCGTAGAGATGGCCGATGGGTCGATGGGACTAAATTGTGGCTGGGTCATGCTGTGGACTGGGCCAGGCAGTCGCACGGGCTAGCAGCCTAGCACACGATGGACTCTAGTTAGGGATGCAAGTGGGCTGGGTAGGGCTGACCTATTGACCCATTCTAGTTATTTAGTTTCGCTATAATCCAAAGGGTCGCGTGCACAAATTAAATCACCGATAAAGTGGAAGAGTCATGTTATACACACAAATTTTTTTATTTTAATCCTTTTTGAATTTTATTTTAAAGTTAACCCCTCGCGAACTTTATTTCCAATTCTAACCCCTTTGGTCATGCCACCTCCGATGGCGTGAGAAAAGAACACTCTGGGTGCCGTGGCCAAAGCTGTCACGAAAGCCCTTGGCCGTGCGCCGTGCCAGCGTGGAGCTTGCGTGGTATGTGTAGCGTGACAAGTCTCCCTTGTCACGCCTTTGTATTTGGCGTGACAGAGCCCGATGCGGAGGAGACGTTCGGACCGTCCGATTCCAATCGGACGGTCCAAACAGACGGTCCGAACGTACCCTTTGTCATGCCATTACGAACGACGTGACAGTAGTGCTGTGTCACGCCAGCTAGATTGGCGTGACAGTTATTCCATTTGGATTTATAGATTTGGAACCTGTGGTAAGATGATAACAAAGGGACTTCCTTTTGAAAGATCAAAAACAATTGAAGATACAACGGTGCATAACACCATGTACATGTAACATTTAACAATCCACAACTTGAAAATAGAGACCTCTGTACGTAACCAAATATAACACCATCCTTTTAACTGAGAGTAAATACATATGTGGACCGGTAATATTTTTGTGCTTTGAAAACTTTTGACACTTCACAATATTTCCAGGGCGTGTCCTAGAAGTAATACATAATGCATCCTGGAGAAAAATAACTAATATGTGGATTGTGTGGTATAATATGAGGCACAATTATGAAAGATGCGTAGACATCCTAGTAGAATGATAGGTGGTGCTCTTCATAACCTTGTGAAAGTAAATATAATATGGTATAGGTCCAATTATATTTTCTAAAAAAGCAGGCAGATGCTGGAGACCACATCCTATGATTGTGTCCTTGTTCGTGCAAGAGAGTGACTACCAGAAGGACACATATAAGATGCACTAGTTCTATAACTTGAGCAATACTTTCTTATATAAATATTTCCAGTCTAAGAGGAAAAGCATGCATAGACATTAGCCACACATCAGAGCCAGGAACAAAGATTAAGAAAGATAAATTCACAATAGAGGTCCAAACTACACTCTGCACAACAGATAACAGAAATCCCGGCAAGGGAAAACAAATAGAACATAGCATAGTGGGTGCATCAAACAATGACATTCCGAGTAACTAGTACAGACTATACTTATTGCTCCTACTGTCCTACAGTAAGCAAACGCCAAACAATTGTTGATTGTGGTCCTTTGTGGTATACAAATTGAATCCTAATATGACTGTATATCCTGGCTTGCATAGTCATATTTGCCAACACAGTTGATGTTGAGAAAGAATAAGCATGCAACTTTGATTGAAATAAACAGCAAGATGTAAACAACTGGAGCAGAAGTAACTTCAAAGCAAAGGTTTGCTTATTTGGTTTTCTGTTGACCTTGTGAAAATAAAGATAATATGTTGCAATGTTGCACCTAATCTATCATTAAGACTAGTTACTCATAGACAATTGAACACCTAATAATGACAAATGTACCCAAGAGTAGACACAACCCCATGAAATACAATGATTTCTTCACATTGATAACAAGCAATCGTCTAGCAGTAATTCTCTAATATAAATGATTTCTTCACATTGATATCAAGCAATCTTCACATTGGAAGTACCTCAATTGAGGTGGCGGTGGAGGACGTGGGAGGAGCCGTGGCCGTGGCCGAGTCATCATGGGGGGGAGGGGGCCAGCAGGAGGGCCGGTCCGCCTCCACCGTCACGGTCGAAGGAGAGGCTTGCAGGGTGGATACCGGCGCAAGGAGGAGGACGGCACGGGGGAGGACGCCATCTTGGGTCGAGATCCGCAGACGGACCGGCGGAACTCGAGGACGGCGCGGCGAGGATGGATTTGGGGAGGAGAGAAGTCGGAACGGCGGGGACGAGCTGGGGAAAAATGTGAAGAACTGGAGCGTCGGCCGCACTTAAGTCACCCACTGTCACGCCAAATCTCGGGGCGTGACAAGAAGCCTTGTCACACCATGGGATATGACGTGACAGATGCCACGCAAGCCCTCTAAGCTGGCACGGCGCGCGGCCGAGGGCTTGCGTGGCAGCTTTGGCCACGCCGCTATGGGTGGCGTGACCAAAGGGGTCAGAATTGGAAATAAAGTTCACAAGGGGTTAACTTTAAAATATTAATAAAAAAAAGGATTAAATAAAAAAAATTATGTACACACAACGCTTTATCATCGTGCGCGCATATGATGCACGTGGTAGAGGGGCCCGCTGGAGCCAGCGAGGGGTGCGCCGCCGCACCCGAGGTGGTGGTGTGGTGTCGCAAGACCGGGGGGCGGCTGAGGTCCGCCGCCTGGCTGGGGAGGCGAGGGGCTGACGAGGGTCTGGAGCCGACACCAAGGGCGAGGCAAGGCCGGTGAGGCACCCGACGGTTTAGGGGGCTGGGGGGTGGGGGGGTTGTCGGCGAAGAGGGCCCGACGCGGCGCCGAAGGGCGAGACAAGGCCAGCGAGGTGGAGGCCGGAGGATGGGTCAGGTGAAGGCGTGGGCGGGCGGCCGTTTCGTCGTAGCGCGAATGTGGTAAGCGAAGCATTTCTCAAAGTGGAAAGTGAACCACCAATTGAGAGGGATGGCTTTCTGGGCTACCACTCCACATGAAGGTGGCACCGCTCATGGTTGTGACGCCATCAAGATAGTAGGTGGCGGAGGAAGGAGACGGAGGAACTCGGAACTAGTTGAAGGGATGAACTGAAAATGGTTATTCATGCAGCATATATTAGTATTTAAAGGTTATGTGAGATATGGATGAATTAAAAAAATAATGGGGAGGAATGTTAAGAGTATGAGTAGAAATAATTAGTGAGACTCCGAACCATGTCTTTACACGGCCGGTACCACATCGGTTGGACTAGCCGTCGGTTATCAAAAATCAAATTCCCTCGTGATTCAAATCTGCCGGTCGCGGACTTGTGCGCGCTCCCCGGACGCTGCCCGGAGCTCGCGCGGCCGGCGGGACGCCTGCTGCTACGGCCGCCGCCCACCATCTCGTCGTGCTTAGCCAAGCGCATGTGGTCGGACGGATGTGGTACAAGCTAATTAATCCCCGCGGTTGCTGCTACAACTTGCTGCATGTCGATGGACCGAGTGCTGCCGCTCGGCTAGATGCTCTCAGTTTGTATTACTGCGCATCGGTCAGTTCGGCAGTTCCGGAATTTTTACAGCCTATTGGCTCATTGACTAAAACTTCATACATTGTCATGTTTGCCACGCCTAGAGTACGTAATATAAGTCTCACTTCGCCGTAGATACTTAACGGCCAGCTTTGACGAGCCACTTTATTGCATTGATTCGTGAACGGAATAATTTGGTTTCCCCAAACTTCACTAATCAACCAGAGACGGCAGAGAGAGAGAGAGAGTCAAAAAAAAGGAGTTGCCATGAGCAGAAAGATTGCTTCTCGTGCACTCACTAGTCAGTACTCAGTAGTCACTAAGCACCGATCGATCGATCTCATACTTTCGTTACAGCTAGAAAGAGAAATCAACAATAGCTGGTACGGTTAGATGCCAAACCAAACAAAACGATCGAGACACTTCAAACGCAATGCACAAACCAAATAACCGGCACGTGGACATTTGCCCCATCGATCGAGTTCCATGCATTCAGGAGTGCGACCTGCGCCACCTCGCCACCGTCGGCGTGCCCGTCGCCGGCGTCGACCCCGCCGCGGCGCGTGCCTTCTTCGTCCCGCTGAGCGGTGTCCTCTCCATGCCGCTGTCGGAGTCGTCGACCCTCGCCGCGTCCGCGCCCATGCCGCCGCCGCCGCCGCCGAACAGGAACGCG
This sequence comes from Phyllostachys edulis, assembly GCA_036346405.1. NCBI lineage: Eukaryota > Viridiplantae > Streptophyta > Magnoliopsida > Poales > Poaceae > Phyllostachys > Phyllostachys edulis. The sequence continues at coordinate 75,111,889 of CM070561.1, forward strand.
CCCCACTTGAACAGACCCCGCCGCCGCCTCTCCGAGCTCAGCCGGTCCACCTGCGCCTGCAGCGCGTGGCACTGCACCTGAGTGCACGCACGCACGTACGCAGCCATTAATTAATCCATGCATCAATAAGCTGTGAGCTTTAGGTATACCAGTCATAGTGGTGTTTTTTTTTTCGTTTTTAAAGTCTGAAAGATTATTATAAGTCAGTAGAAATAGTGTTTTCATTGCCCTACTTTGATATTCACTTTTTTTTGCGGAATTGTTTCTTTTATAAAGTGTAATGTTTATATAGCGGAGTGTTGAGAGTACGTAAAGATTGGGTCTGCTTGAAGCGCAGTAACAAAAAAAAATGTATAGAACAGGGAAAACAAAAGGAACACATGTGTAAAATAGAATATTGGAAAACATAGAAATTCTAATTTACCGTTAATTTGGAACTGTAGTATATTTATATATGAAACTTGAGACATCGTAGACAACTTTGAAAGTTTTCTATATTTAATTTAAGATTTCAGTGAAGAATTTGGCTTTGTTTCTGTATTTATTCCAACATTAATTTATACTCCGAATTTTGATATACATATATTCCAAATTTATTATTAAATTTCTTGCATATTCGACTTCAATTCAAGCTTCCACTTTAAAAATGATACGTTGACTCTAGATTCTAACTTGTATCAAACCTATACTTAGATCAGCTATATACGGCAACACATTAGGTGCAACTACCTTAGGGCTTGTTTGGATAGGAAGGGATCGGATTAGTACCAATCCCTTCGGATTGAAAGGGATTTTAGTCCAAATTCCGAGTCAATCCGAAAGAATTGAGTCCGATCATAATGCATCCAAACAAGCCCTTAGGGTGTAATCATAAAACCGGCTTAGCTAGGTTGAGGCACCAAATCAATTGAATCGAACTCACTTTTTGATTGCATGACACTGAGTAGATAGAGACAATCCAAGCCAAGTTACATCAGTCAGAGAGATTGGATTTCAATATTTTTTTTCTTTTTACCACTAATGCTGAAATTTCTAGCTACTTACATATTTGTTCTGAATTAATGGAAACCGTGAATCTGCAAATGGGGGCTCCGTACGTGACACAATGCAAGCCTCCAATTATCATAGAATTTCGAATTGGGTTTCTTTGAATATTTTTTTATTGTTTTAAGTAAATCTGGAAGGCAAATATACGTGTGAAGCATGGCCTATCATTGGGGGTTTCCTATTCTGATTAGGTCACCGTTTAAGTTTGGGATAAGGACAAGAGCTTATGGTTTCCGTTTCCATCACAAATTCACAACTGGATCGATCAGGAAGAGGGCATACGCACTATCTTGTGACTCTAGGCCATAAGATAGATGAATACGATTTTGTTTTTCTCTTATTAGGCTGTGGGGTTGGCATGCAAGATTTGCTTTTTAATTTGATTTGGACTCGGCAGATCTCAATTTATATGCACGTTCAAACCAAACTCATTGTTTCCATTGGATGACACAAGTAGATGTAATCCAAGACGTAGATTACACCAATAAAAAAAATCTTCCTTTTTATCTGATCAGCGTAGGAATTTTTAGTTTTTTTTACCTTATAAGATTAATACAGGCCTTCCTCCCAAAGGAGCCTCCAATTAGTACAGAAAATATAAGAAATAAATGTAGACTTCATTGAAATTTCTAGCCTTTTACCCTATAGAATTTATAGGAGGCTTTCTGGAGGAGCCTTCAATTAGTGAATTTTTATTATTAATTAATATTTTTTTAATTATATTTAAAAGTTAACCTCCGACACACTTTATTTCCAATTTTGGCCTTTTTTGTCACGTCATCACCCGTGGCGTAACAAAACAATGCTGTCACGCCAGTCCGTATCTAGGGCAATCTTTTGTCACGCCACCACTAGTGGCGTAACCGAAAATGCTATTTGGCAGACTTATCATAATAGCGTCACAGCGTTTTTTTTTGTCACACCACAGGTGGTGGTATGATCAAAGGGGTCAGAATTGGAAATAAAATGCACAAGGGTTAACTTTAAAATAATAATTTAAAAAGGGTTAAATAATTAAAAAAGTTCTCAATTAGTATACTAATACAAAGGTATGGTTGTACGTACGGACCTGGAGCCTGGCGACGTCCTCGCGGAGGCGACGCAGTTCGTGTTGCTGCGTGAGGACCTCGCGCTTGGAGGGGCACCGTGCTGGGGTGGCGGCTGCGGAGGGGAGGTCGAGGGCGGCGGCGGGGCTCCTGGTCTGCAGGGAGCGGAAGGAGCCGCTCCACTCGGCGAGGCGGTTGAGCTTGCTGCCGTGCTCCGAGAAGAGCACCTGCACCACGCAGCGCACCGGCAGCCGGTCGTTCTGCACGGCGTGCGCCGCCGCCTCCGCGGACAGTTTGCGGGCGTCGATCAGCCGGCACAGCGACCGCCGCTCCTCCTTGCTCGCGTGCGGGTGCACCTGCACGTACATAATACGTGTATCACTAGCATTAATGATCAGGTGTACGAATCTCAACGATCAAAATCAATAGCGAATACAAAGTTATAGAACTTGCATAGGAAACAGTTCAATTTCCACAATAATCGTGAACAATTCCCGGATTTCAAACAGGGCTAACCAAGTACACCTCGTCCTTCATTTCATGGCGACCGGAGACGCACAGTAACTGTAACACATGCTAGTTGGCCCAAGCTAGGAGAAGAAAAGCGTAGGTCGGAAGTAGAAAAAATCACAAGGAGACGAAGGAGTCAGGCGCTTGATACCCGTCAACACCAACATATACAGGCTCGTCTCCATGTGCAAGGACAGGTGATTCTTTCTTTTGTTGTGTAGCAGTTGCAGATTGAGCTAGCTAGCTCACGTGATTAATTTGTTTTTTTTAGAATTGCGTGTAGCTGGTACTAGCACTAAACGTAGCCATTGCGACTTGCGAGGCCAAAAACAAACCTCCTCCTGCTTTCTGACGTGACTGGACTGTACGTGCTTGGAATGCTACAAACTGGTTGGTGTAGATTTGAGATGGTGATGAACATTAATCTCCTCGTACAAAAGACAAATACAGAGAAGGATTCTACTGACCAAAAAAAAGGGTCGAGGCTGGTCTTTTATTTCATTTTACTTGCTTAGACCAGGGTTCGCCAATCACGTTTCGAATCCATCTTTTGTAATTAACACCTTTTCCTGGGCCTTGTTTGAAACACACGAATTCTATACAAATTACATTGTTTTTTATAAATTTCGTGCATCCTACAGCATGCTCAAACATATTGATGCCGATTTTCCTTTTTTTATTATTTCAGAAGTCTAAGTCACATAAAATAAAATAAAAAACACTCATGTGCAAATGTCTGATCAGGGCGACGGTCCAACCTGGAGCTACTGTGGTCAAACACACTGAAACACGTGTGTACTTGGCTCTCTTACTTCCATGGCTTTTACCTCGAGCATAGCATACCCAACGGACGCCTCCTCTCCTCTGCATGGAACTACGTGCGCCCTCTGCCTCTGGCATTTCACATCAGCCAACAAAGCCATTGGGAAAAAGGGAATCACACACTTACACGTACGTCATATGATTTCAATATGCTCCTCCACGTCTGGAGTATTTTCGAGTGATCAGATCTTGTCGTTTTTTTAATGAATTTTGACCAGTCTAATAATCATTTTTTAATAAATTTTGACCAGTCATATCATATATATATATATATATATTTTGACGATACAATTTTCATCTGGCCAATCCGACACTACTACTTTAGTGTGCACTATAGGATTTGGCGGCAAATACGAGAAACATTACTTCTCTAATAGATAAAGATAATTTTGTCTTAACATATGTTACATTGTTTTTAGAGACAATATCTTCAGTAGATATTCTCTAATATTTTTTAATATTAATATTTTATAATTTTTTTAAAACGGACCTATATATCAACTCAACTAGAGTAGATTAATGTATCATATCTTGTTTCGCGTGCACGACAGTCTTTTTAAGAAGAGACGACATGTGCTTTCAATGGACAGTATCTTAGTGCAGTTTCTCTGGTGCATAAAGAGTGTTAGGATACTATCTTTCCAATGCATTGTTTCTTATGGTGTAGTATTTTAGACTGTTTTATTTAATTAATCTTTACTAGTATTTGAGCATTTTGGCCTATTTGTGATATGTACTAAAGCAATACATATTTGTTGACACACACAAATATAAATACACGGAATCAATCACAATAAATTTTATGCGTTGGATTTCGAGACTGAACCGATATTCAGATTAGATACTAGAGTACTATTTCTCTTCATTAACTATGATATCACATTATCATTTTACCTATATAACAGACTTAAGATACCAACTAAGGTGAAACACTGAGAGCAGCCTAAGAGCAAGTTGCGTGGTTGCTTATTTTTCGTTCTGTGACTATATTCTTATAGTCCGTGAGGTCTTTTAGTGCGTATGATCATTTCGACCAAACGCTTCCAGAGAGTGTTTCACAGAAAACAAAAAATCTGGAAAGATTCTCTTGTTTGGCATTACTGCCATGATGATGTAGGGCGAGATTAATTAACCAAAAAGAGAGCGTTAATAAACATCATTAACCGAAGAGAGATGGAGATAATTATCATTGGCCCCATAGCGCGCGAATGCGACGCACTCACCTTGAGGTAGGTGTCGACGGCGCGGTACAGCCCGTCGTCCGCGGCGCGTGAGTGCGCCGGCACGGCGCGCGCGAGCTCCTCGAACTCCGCCGGCCGCAGCCCAGTCTCCAGCGCCGCCTCAGCGAGGTACGCGTCCACCAGCCTCGCCACCCTGGCGGCCGCCGCGCCGCCGCCGCCAGCCTTGGCGCCCTCCGCAGGAAGCCCCGCACGAGGCGGAGCACGAGAGGCACGTCCAGCAGCGTCGCGCACGGGCGCGCCGGGCGGTCGTGGGCGGCGGCGGCGCCGTGCCCAAGCCCGAACGCCGGGATCATCACGGCGCCGAGCGACGCCTGGTCCAACCGCCGCGCCGCGCGGGACTCGAGGTCCCCGAGCAGCGCGGCGTCGGCGCCCACCATGCTCCCCGCGCGGAGCAGCCGGAGCAGGAATTCGCACGTGATGCCGTCGTCCCTGTCGTCGGCGGCGTCGGGCGGGAGCGCGGCGACGAGTGACTCGAGGAGGAGGCGCTTCTTGAGCCACGTGGCGGTGGGGCTCTCCGGGGGAAGCAGGAAGCGGCCGGATGGGGACGACGCCACGTCCGGGAGCCACCTGGCCGCGTAGTGGGAGAGCACGGAGGCGAGGTGGTCGGGGCCGGAACCGCCGGAGGAGCAGGCGGACGAGGCGGCGGGCTTGGACCGGATGGCGGCGATGGTGCGCGCGAAGGCGTCGACGTCGCTGACGACGCACGCGTCGTCGCTGGCGCGCGGGGGCGTGCCGGCGGCTGAGGACAGCCGTGGGTCCGGCGAGGCATAATGGACGCCGGCGGCGCGTGGGGACGGGGAGCTGGGGCTCTGGGATGGCGACGGCGGCTTCATGGCTGGCGCGGGTGTGTGTGTGCGCGTCGAGCTGATGCTGATCTTGAGCTCTATGTTAGTTGGAACTTGGAAGTGCCTGTGTGCCAATGTGAATATGTGATGTGCTGCCATAATGCTTCTTGTAGTAGCAGCATGATGTGGTACATGGAGCTTCGGAGTTGAGTACTAGTGTGAGGGAGTGAGTGAGGGCCCCATGGGTGTTGTGAGGCAACCGAATGGTCCTCCGATTCTTTCCACGTTTAACGCCTGCCATGTATAGTGTAATGAGGCCATTATGGTTATGATTGATTGGGTTTGTTTTCCATGTATATCTTGTGTAAATCAACTACATAAATGAGATAACAGGAAGGTCACAACCTGTGTGGCCTCTTTCCCAAACTCACATTGTATCAGCCTGCGATTCTCCCCAATAGTCGCATCGCTTCCGCACCTTCCTCCTGGCAAGTTTGGCCATGGCTAAAGGGGATGCTCCTCGCCCTGCGGCCATAGCTGAAGGGGATGCTCCTCTTCCCAATCCCCTCGCCGTCCTTTGGGCTCAAGCAACTACCATCCAAAGCGTCAAGGCCCTAGTTCCTGTCACCCTCGACTTCAAAGCTTCGAACTATTCGAAGTGGCACACCCTCTTTCGTGTCGCCATCAGCAAGTACGCCCTCTCCGATCACCTCATGACGGAGATCCCTCCCGCCAACGATGACGAGTGGCTTCGTCTCGACTCCACCGTTCTTCACTGGCTCTATGGCTCCATCACCTTCGAGATCCTCGACATGGTGATGGAGGACCCGACCTCGGCGTTCTAGGTCTGGTCCCGCATCGAGGCTCTCTTCCGCGACAACCAGAAAGCCCGCGCCATGTACCTCGGGCAGGAGTTCCGCAACCTCAAACAAGGCGACCGATCCATCACCTAATACTGCCACAAGCAGAAGACGATCGCTGACGTGCTCGCTGACATAGGCGCCTCGGTCACCGACGAGGCCCTTGTCTACAACACCCTCAAGGGTCTCAACGCCAAGTTCGAAAACATCGCCGACCTCATGCCGTTACCGACACCCTTCCCCTCCTTCCTCCAACTCCGCAACATGCTCCTCCTCCACGACTTGAAACCCCACGACGGTGGTGGGGTGCCATCGGCCTCCGCCTTCTACGCTACGGCCCCAACACCAACGGCGGCGCCCCCCAACATGATCCTCGCCCTACGACCGCCAGGTACGGCGGCAACGCCGGTTACGCCGGCAAGGGCAAATGCAAAAAGAAGAAAGGGAACAGCGGCGGCGGTGGCATCCCCATGTGGACCGGTGGTAGTGGCAGCGGTCAGCCCTGGCCCACCGCGTACAACCCTTGGACGGGCACCACCCACATGTGGCCCATGCAAGGCTCCGGCACCCTTGCCGGCATCCTTGGGCCACGTCCCGACGCTTCCACACCGCGCCCCCCAGCACACGGCTACATGGTGACTCCCTATTCACCCACGTACTAGCACGCGGGCGTCCCCAGCTTCTTCCCCAACATGGCGTCATACGTCTACAACAACACCGCGTCCCCGCCCGTAACTCCCTCGACACCAACTTGGGACCCGTCGGCTCTCGTCAACCACTTCAACACTATGAGCCTTCAGGCCCCCTCGACAGATTGGTACATGGACATGGGTGCCACAACGCACATGTCCGCCGATGCCGGTACACTTCACCATTTTTCTCCCCATCCTACCTTTCGGCAAGTCATTATTGGTGATGGTTCCTTTCTACCTGTCACCGCATCCGGCCACGCCTCCCTCCCCTCTCGTTTTCTGAGTCGTCCCCTTCATTTACGTCATGTCTTGGTTACACCTCGCATCATTAAAAATTTAATTTTCGTTCGACAGTTCACTACTGACAACAATTGTTCCGTCGAATTTGACCCTCATGGTTTTTCTGTGAAGGATCTTCCAACCAAGAGCGAGATTCTCAGGTGCAATACACGGACGACCTCTACCCGTTCTCCTCCGCCGTGCCTCCCAAACACGCTCTTGTCACCTCCACCGACGACTCAGACACCCCGGTCATGATTCTCTCTGTCGCCTCGCGTCATCCTCCATGCTCCCATGCAATAAGACAATAAAGGGCCCTAGTCTATGTCATGCTTGTCAACTTGGGCGCCATGTGCGGTTGCCCTTTTCTACTTCTTTTAGTCGTACTCGTCGTCCCTTTGAACTTGTGCATTGTGATCTTTGGACCTCTCCCACTGAGAGCATTTCAGGTTATAAATATTTTCTCATCATTCTTGATGATTTTACCCATTATCTATGGACATCCCCCCTACGATTCAAATCTGAAATGTTCAGTAAACTATCCTCTTTTCGTGCCCATGTCACTACACAATTTGCGTTCTCCCTTCAAACAATTCAATGCGACAACGGCCGTGAATTTGATAATCATTTACTCCATGAACTTGCATCCACTCATGGCATTCACATCCGTTTTTCCTGTCCTTACACTTCCCAACAAAATGGTAAAGCCGAACGTATTATTCGCACCATCAACGACATTGTTCGTACCCTCTTGTTCCAAACAAGCATGCCGCCCAAGTTTTGGGTAGAAGCTCTCCATGCCGCCACCAACCTCCTCAATAGACTCCCTACAAAAACTATTTCGGCCCCTTGCCCTTTCTTCTCTCTCTTTCATGTCGTTCCTTTCTACACCCATTTGCGCATCTTTGGTTGTCTTTACTACCCCAACATGGCATCCACTATGCCATATAAACTTTCTCCTCGTTCCGTCCCCTGCATCTTCCTTGGATACACCTCCAATCATAAAGGGTGTCGTTGCATGGACATCACATCTCGTCGTATAATCATATCTCGGCATGTGGTTTTTGATGAGACTAAATTCCCGTTTGCCCAAACGGAATCAGTTCCTGTTTCTTTTTATGATTTCCTACAGGGTCTACCTCCTTCGGCAACAACCACCGCACCCTTACCTGCGGCACCACCCCGTCCCTGCCGAGCCGGACGTCGATTGCGCCTGCCCCCTGCCCATGCATGCTGGGCCACGTCTGCCACTAGGCCTCGAGTGCCCGGTCTAGCCTATCCCGCTCCTCCCGCGCCTGCTCCTGCGCCGACGCCGCCTACGCCCAAACCACCCGCACCGGCTCCCCTCGAGCCTGAGCTACCTCCCCCGGAGCAGTCCTCTCTTGCGCCCACACCTGGCTCCTTCGCTCTCGATGCTAGGTCGACTTAGGAGGTCCCGGCCCACCAGATGGTCACCAGGCAGCGTGCGGGCAAGCACATCGTGCTACCTGACAGCCTCAACCTCCACGCGTGTCGCCCTCGGCGTGTACTCGCCTATTCCCAAGTCAGTACGGGGTGCTCTCAAAGATCCAAACTGGCTTGAGGCCATGACGACGGAGTACAACGTGCTCATCATCGACAACACATGGGATCTCGTGTGTCCCCCCTCCCACGCCAACATTATCTCCAGGAAATGGATCTTCCGCCACAAACTGAAACCGGACGGCACCCTTGATCGGTACAAGGCCAGATGGGTTCTTCGTGGTTTCTCTCAAGAACAAGGCGTTGACTTCGACGAAACATTTAGTCCTGTCGTTAAACCGGCAACGATCCGCGTCATCCTCTCCATCGCGCGCTCTCTCTCTCGACTGGAAGATTCGTCAACTCGATATCAAGAACGCCTTCTTGCACGGCACGCTGTCCGAGGTGGTCTTTTGCCGACAACCTACGGGTTTTGTCGACTCCTCCCGCCCAGATCATGTCTGCCACCTCAACCGCTCCCTCTACGGTCTGAAGCAAGCTCGGCGGGCGTGGTACCACCGCTTTGCCACCTACATTGCGACTATCGGCTTCACTTGCTCCAAGTCTGACACCTCGTTGTTTGTTCTACATGGCAAGTTGGGCACAGCTTTCCTTCTACTATACGTCGATGACATCATCCTCACGGCATCTTCGACTCTTCTACTTGAGCGTGTCATCACCGCTCTTAGCTCTGAGTTTGGCATGAAGGATATGGGGAACCTGCGCTACTTTCTCGGCATTGCCGTTACCCATGACTCAGCTGGGATGTTCCTCTCCCAGGCCAAGTACGCCGCCGAGATCTTGGAGCGCGCGGGTATGACGTCCTGCAAGCCTTCACCAACTCCCGTGGATACTTCTCTGAAACTGGCTGCCATCGCCGGTTCTCCCGTCGCCGACCCGACTACATAACGCAGCTTCGCTGGTGCCCTGCAGTACTTGACATTCACGCGCTCGGACATCGCTTATGCTGTGCAACAGATCTGCTTACACATGCACGATCCGAGCGACCAACATCTTTCGTTGATCAAACGCGTATTGCGTTACATCAAGGGCGCTCTACATCACGGTCTCCAACTTGTTCCCTCCGCCGCGAGCACCCTCATCGCCTACACTGATGCCGACTGGGCCAGCTGCCCCGACACTCGACGTTCCACCTCTGGCTACTGCGTCTTTCTCGGCGAGAATCTCGTGTCTTAGTCCTCCAAACGCCAACACACCGTTTCTCGTTCTAGTGCCGAGGCCGAGTATCACGCCGTCGCCGAGTCCAGCTGGATACGTCAGCTTCTCTTGGAGCTTCGGCGCCCCCTACCTCAGGCTACAGTCGTGTTCTGCGACAACGTCAGTGCCGTCTACATGTCGACGAACAGCATCAGCGCACCAAGCACATTGAGATTGATTTGCATTTCATCCAGGATCGTGTCGCCATGGGACACGTGTGGGTGCTTCATGTGCCTTCGTCTCGACAGTTCGCCGACATCTTCACCAAGGGACTGCCGTCTCTGCTGTTCTTGGACTTTCGAGCCAGCCTCAACGTCCGAGAATCTCCCGTTGTGACTGCGGGGGAGTGTTAGGCAACCGAATGTCACGCCCATTCGGTTGGTCCTCCAATTCTTTCCATGTTTAGCACCTGCCATGTATAGCGCAATCAGGCCATTATGGTTAGAATTGATTGGATTTGTTTTCCATGTATATCTTGTGTAAATCAACTACATACATGAGATAACATGAAGGTCACAACCTGTGTGGCCTCTTTCCCAAACTCACAGGTGTGACAGGAACGAGTATGGTGCAAAAGTTGAGTGTATATCGACCAAGTATGGGGGTGGAAATGGAAATTAGCTACTTACTCTAGAAAGAAAGAAGAAGAAAAAGGAGAGATAAATGGCCCATCAGCAGCACTACAAAAATCACTTAAGTTGGGAAACGTCATTGCTTGGCACTGACACGTGTCCCGATACCGCACTTGTCAGTCTCACGTTGAATGTTGTTTTTAATTTATACATTTTTGCATGGTCACCAAGCTAATTTTCCAAGGGGAAAAACGTCGCTCCATAAATAACAACTTAATGTTTATATAGGTTGGACCAGGAGGAGGGGCCAGGATCCATGTTCAATATGCATAGACATATTTCCTAATGTTTGTGACCTAGCTTTGTAAACTCGTACGATCAACAACTTTTTTTCAATAGCAAAAGATGGTAATATGGGGATTTGCCACTCTTTTTATTTGGCATTTCAGGATTTGTTAGATTACTTCTTACGAGTCATCTGGGATGCCTCTCCATCACTCCATGCCTGCATGCTCAGAGATGATGTTCACCAGCGCATGCACCGATCAAGTGGTCATCACCATGTCCATGTGTACAGTAGCAGCAGCAGCAGCACACAAAGTCGTTGCTGGTACTTGCCTACTTGGTACTGGTCACTGCTCCGGTGTTCCCACATGTTCTTCTTCCTCATACCGCGATCGATTAAAGGTGTCGCTTGTCCTCTGGCTTGTTCATTCACACTACTGATCGACTGCCTCTTATTAATTAGGCTTTAGTTGATGCGATACAGGCTAAACATCTGCTTCATATATGTACGTTACGAATTGAATGAGCCATGCCTGCGTTTCCTATTTATTCATATTATTAAGCGTAAGTACAACGTATACAGTACCAGGGGAAACAATTTCGTTTTTAAAAAATGGAGGGGAACGAATCGAACGAAATTACTGAAAATTTCAGTTCAAAACTTCGGTGGATTTTCAAACTAGACTAAATTTGACCCAATTATGTCCTAAATCAAATTTAAGATATAATTTGTCTAAATTCAAATATTTCTAAATTTTTTGAATGAATTGTAAAAATTTCGGAGGGGACGAAATTAATTTCGCTGAGCTTGAGAGAGAATGGGCCGCAAATTAATCCCGTGCGATTGCTCGGCTACATATACAGTACATGCAATTAGGTTGGTGTATGTGAGATGATGCATGCATAGCTTGACTGCTTCAGCTAGAGAGAATGACCATACAATCCATACTTTTGTTTTTTAGAATACAGATATTGTTTATACAACTATAATTCGTGTAACTGAAATTAGTGTACATGTTGCCAAAGTATGTAAAAATCTAGCACCTACGTCCGATCAATATGTACTATTATAATTTGAGCTGGCCATCCGTTGCATAGTCCAACAATGTGGCACCTACTATTGTAACTCGTAAGTGTGGATTTTCTAGCATCATTTTCCGGAATTTGAAACAGTGGCATGCGCATTGTGAGCCCTAGAATGATCACACTGCTCACTTGTCTCGTCCTCTAAAAAAAGTATTTGTGTCTTTCTTTTTTTCCCCGATTAAGGTAAGAATGGTTACCTATTAACAGTACGGCTCCTGTTAACACTATTTTAATTAGTTGTATGTAAAGAAGAAGGCCAAGGCAAGTTGGGCACAACATTTATTCACAGCATGTACTTGGAATCTACGGAGAAATTAATAGCAGGTGAGGATCTGATCTGGACTTATGCAACAAATTGCACTACAAAAATCGTGTTGCTCGTACAGTTTGTGCTCAGAAAAAGCAATACATTATGGGAGAGAATAAAACGAGCAAAGCAAGATGCATGCAAGATCGATTGGTGACAAAACAAAATCATTAGCAGGTGATGTGACAATTTGAGCGATACAAAAATGAAAAATGTCATGTTTAAATAACGCTTATGTAGTACCCCATTTTCACATGCATTTTCATACAAAGTGTAGAGCCAAAATTGAATCATGGGTTTGTTGTAGATAATTTTGGGTGTGTATGCATACATGGCAGATCGATTGGCAGTGTTCCCTCTGGCCCTCTACTTGGGCCCTCTTTTTATTTCCCTGTGCGTTGCCAAAAAGGCACTGACAGACAGAAACGATGAAGAAAGGGACCAAAAGTAGATCAACTTTTGGGTAAAATCTGGTCAGCTACCCCCCAAGATTTTGGCTCTTGTTGGCTCGTTGCTTCTTTACTTTTTTACAGCAGATGCTGCAATTTGATCATGAATAGAGAAATGCTAGACTCCGATTCCACCGGCCCTTGATTGGAATGTGGATGATGTGTGACTATATCTCTGATTAAACCCAATGTTGCTAACCATTAGATAGCCCAACGAGCGTGGCATATCGGCTCTCCGACTGACGACTAAGTCCGATTCTTACGAAACCAGGTTGGTGATGTGAGTACGTGGCCTATGCATTATGGATCCGGATCCACTGCAGTACTACTGCAGAGGATCACTATTTAAACATCGATCCCAGGCTACGCGAACAGTACTTGGCAGCAATAGCGGTAGACACAGCTAAATATGCACCGTAACAGAATAAGCAGTAGCAGCTTACTATTTTCTTATATACTGTAGCGCTTGATATAGCCGTTTGTTTCGGATCGGACGATGGAGAGAAGGATCTGACACTGCATTAGCCTATCCATGGATAGTGTGCACCTAAGGATGACTATACTAGCTAGTTAGTTATCCCCCACTTTGAAAAAAGAGATCAAACCCGATGATTGGCCATCAAATGGCATACCAAATGGTTGGTAATTCTGCTTAGCGTTAATTACTAGTGGTTTTGCTTCAGATAAAGTGCATCTCGATCGGTTTCTCATGCGCACCGGAAGCAGCTCGAGCACATGATCTGTGTTGTCTGTCGTATGATTGGGTGGCCCTTGCTCATCGTAGTCCCCTCGACAAGGTCGTCTCACAAACTGTAGCGAATCTTTCTTTCTCCATAGACGCCGCGTACTAATTGCAACCAAATTTACACGGGCCATGCTGCAAAAGCACCTAACCACACAATTATTCAGAGAATATCTTACTTTTGCTTGCCTAAGGAACAGCAGAAATTATAAAGGACAAAACAACTATATTCTTACAGAGTAAAAATAGTGTAAAGACGTGTTTCTGGACATGAACTGAACAATCAAACCATGGCTGCTCTGATCTGACCTGATCATGGTCACATTGCTGGCTGCTGACATTTTCTCCCATTGACATGCAGAGTTCAGCACTGAGACGCAGCAGTTCAGCCACAGCTGAAAACCAAGTGAGCAACACCATGGAAAGCAAGCAGTGGGTGAGCCGGTCAGGTCCCCAGCCGCCCCCTGCAACTCAAAAGGCTGCACCCCCTGTAGCAACCTGCATACAGTGTAAGCCTGTGTGTGTATCAGCGTATGCAACATATATATGTGTACGTATATATTTGTGTGGTCCTTTCTTCATGCACTCTATCTATCTATCTATCACACCACACCAATATCGCCTATGTGACCATCTCCCTTGCCGACCTGTCGCTGCTTGCAGGGCTGAATGGTTGCAGCTGCAGTCGCACCCACCATTGCTGCTGCTGCTGCCCCCCAAGATACTCCAAAGATCGCGTCCGGGGAAATCGAGCAATCATTGGTAACGTAACTGGGCGCTGTAAAAACTTCCTGGCTGGTCTCCTTGTTGCAAAGTTGCAAGGACGTTAGTTAGCTAGGTTGGTGCGGTGTGCCATCCATGTGCCCGCGACCTGTTCGACAGAATTCCCCACCGGGACGGGGGCCCTCGCGCCGGCCGGGACACGGCCATGGCTGCCTGACCTTTACGGTGCAGCGCGTGGGGGAATGCAGCTTGCGTCCGCGCTAAGCGTCTGGGCGGGGGCGCGACAGAGCGGTTTGCAGGATTCATGTTAATATGGAGAGAGGTGAATTGGTGGAGAGCGACTTATTGAACTGGATTAAGAGGATAGGGTGGCTATCTTACATCCTTTTGTTCCAGTATACGCGCAAAGGTAACACATGGATCTGTCAAGCTGCTGGGACATGTTAAAGAGTATATGTATGTATGGCAATATTATAAGAGACATAATAGAATCAAACTAGGATGATTTGTATAATGGTATCCGATATAGTTTCTTCCATATCTCTAGTAGATTAACTTGATCTCCAAGTCACATGTACTTTATATATATATATATATATATATATATGCCTCTAAGGCCCAAGCAATATAACCATCTCAATTATTTTGGCTATTCCATCTTTCTTCATAGTATAAGTGCGGATTCGCATCTAGACCTGTTCCTAACCACCACCAAATTCCGCTGCACACCGTCCCCAGGAGAGGCGATGTAATCTCCTGGGGGCTGCACATTGTAGATAGATGGCATCCCTTCTTCCTCTTCGATCAAATATATCGGTTTCTTTTTGCCGATCAATAGATCAATTTTTTTTAGCTTCTTCTCTGCTGCCGACCATGCCTGCCAACTATGATTGACTACCGCTTCGTCGTCTTTCCCTCTGTCTCCCCGGCTACCGTGTGAGGACAATACTTCTAGATGTGGTTAGTCACACGTCTGAGCCAAACACATCAAGTGATGCTTCATATAGTGCTATAATCTCTGAGTGGTCGGTACAAAAAGCTATCAAGGTCTGCTTAGATGACCGTTAAGAGATGGCTGCATGCCTGCACCACCACAAAAGTAAAATAAATCCATTTTGGGATTTTGCGCTATAGAGATTTGTCAGATATCTTCAGGATTTAGTAACGATCATCAGGATTGTCGGTGTTTTAAAACCGATCTTACGTAATGATTGTTTGATTCAAGGGGGTCTCCAAGACTCAAATCACGCAGAGCATGACACAAGGATTTTTATACAGGTTCAGGCCTTCTCCGGAAAGAATAACAATCCTATTCTTGTATGGATCTATTGAGTATGCTTGTTATAAATCAAGAGAAAGACTCGAGTGTAATGTCTTGTGTTCCTGATTGCCCTTCTTCCATCTTCTCCTGATGATTCCGCCTTTTTATATGGTACTCGAAGTGGGTTGTCGTTTCTTCGGTCCAAAGGGCGTCTTAACACTTCAGATGATGGAGCCGTTACTAGAGATTATTATGGGAGAAATAATGTTCCCACATCGTCAGACAGTTATCACCAGGACAGAGAGTTAAATCATGCCATTATTCTAGAGAATAATAGTGTAATTAATTGCTCATATCTTTAGATATGGTGTAGAAGATTCCCTGATCGACTAGGCCCGCATGTCTGTAAGCCCCATCAACTAGGGACTGGTCGTAGAAGAGCTTACGATCAGGTGGTGGTCGTAGTAAAGCTTACGACCATAGACTGATCGTAGGAGGACTTACGATCAAGGGATAGTCGTAGAAAAACTTACGACTATAGGGTGGTCGTAGAAGAACTTACGACCTCCAGCTTCTCTCTTATGAATATTAAGTGGTATACTCAAGAACCATATGACGGTATTATTATCCATAATAAGAATTACAGATAAATAATTAAATGAGGATTATTAGATCCTCATCAAGGATCTATGCATGATTCCCATGATCTTTGCATTGTCGACCAACTGAATCTAAACTGTTAAGTGGTAAAATCTTCAAGGTGAATTTAATCAATAATCATCCTATCAACACCTTCTAGGTTTGACTAAGATTTTCAAAATCTCAAGTATGACGATCAGTGTTTGGCATATGCTCCTCCTGAAGACAACTTACGCTGAAGTCGTGTTGCTCCAATGTCTTTCATACATTTTTCGAAAATGAACATAGACAAGAATAATGTAATCAAATCTACTGGATTATCACGACGTGGAGTCTTACATACAAATATCCTATTACTCATATGGATGTTTATGATAAACACTATTCGAGAGTAATATGTTTAACTTATCAAATGTCACTATTTAATTACGCAACACAAGTAGATTGTCCTTGCAGGGGATATATGGCAATACTAGTTGCAAAGTCGTATACCTTTCGGATACGATTTATCAAAACCTTTCAGGGTCTTAATATTCTATAATTATCTCTAGGTGGTTAAAGTTACAACGAATAGTCTATTCTGTAGAACTATAAAGTATAGTTTTACCACTCTAGAGTAAAATATAATGAGTCTTAGTTTTGGCATTTAGGTGATTAATGGTCAAATATCAGCAATGTACGTCGCACCTTTATGGCACTAGAGGAAACCATCATTCCACTAACTTCTGGTGGAAGATGCACTTTCTAAGTGCTTGTGTGGCGCACTTCTGGTCTTTAGGTTCCTCATTTCTTTCTGGTCTTGATGGGTCCTTGTCCACTTCTAGGGATCATATAATCATTGGTGTGATTAAGAGATCGACTGGTAAGATGATTTTCCTTCCGGGAGATGTTCTCTCTTTCGAGAGATGCGCTCTTTTCTGGGAGATGCTCTTACTACAGGTAAGAGACTACTGGGTATGAGTTTTATATATATATTGCGATTTTGTTTCCTTTCTTACTAGGAATTTTCAGTCCTTCGAGGATCTCATCAAGGATTTTCAGAACCCATTGACTGCATATTTTGTTCATGCTATTTGCCAGAATTATTATGCAATAGAACAATATATCATTCATAATAGGAGAAATAACAATATCTACAGGTCATTTGAACCATAGCTTTCACTACTTAATTATATTCATAATGACCCATCAAATCTGAACTACCTGGTTCCAAGACTTTTATTTAGCAATTTTGGTTCAGCCTCATATGTTTTCATTATGTGACCCGATATGAACGTTTCAAGCGCTCGACCATGGACTTTGGTTCCGGATCTGTATTCTTATAAAAGAAACTTTATCAATTGTAGAGGAAAAGCGATTGTCGATAACTTTTCTCCCCATATCCTCCAAATTAATGGTATCTCAGTGTTTACCAGATCTTTGTTATTTCCCAAACAAAAGATTCTTGATCGTTCCGCATTTCCAGTATTGTAGTATGTGCACACCAAATTGCTAGGGCTTTAATCTTCATGAGGTATTTCACCTTCAAGGTGAGTTCTCTTTAGGAGAGTTAAATGAGTGATTAATAATTATTTTGACTAGTGTCATTAGATCTCAGACCCGCAGGCGTCCCCACATATTTTAGATCAAGAACCAATAAGTCAATTTCGCAGAGGTGGATATACTATTCAACATGGGGTATTCCACTCTTAGCGACATATTTATTACAAGTAAACACTGTGGTAACTCCTCCATAATTGGAAAGTATGTGGCAGGCTCCTCGCTTCTGGCACACAGAGTATAAACTAAACATTAAGTTTAGCTTGACTAGTGTGTGTATCTTCGTACTAAATATCTTTTCCTTCTCGAATATACGACGACATTCAGACTTTTGGGCATTTCTCTCCCCCAAATGTCGAGATTCGATCTTTATTAATAGCATATCACAAAATTCCCCTGTCATGGGCACATGATTGATTGAATTTCATATCCAACATGATCTTCAACAACTGGTGGTGGCCCAAAGGTGTATGCTACAGTGGTGATAATATGTGAAAAATATTTGATTCCTCCAACACACACTTATTTCAATAAGGGGCTTGATTATTATATGCAGTAAGCTAGACTTTTATCAGTGCAGTGGCAAGAAAACTGCATGATCCTAATATTTTGTAAGATATTTCAACTTCTGGTTGGTTATTAATCTATGACGAAGGTCCCATACGTGGGTCCGAGAGTTAGTAGACTTATTCTATAAACTAGCTTGTTTATTATTTGCCAAGGTTTTGATCCAATTACTCATATCATATTTTAAATAATTTGGATCATTAAACTTCAAGTTTATAATTACGCAACATATTTTCTTATGGCCATAAGCAGTGTATTCTAACATCATAAAATTGTAGGGTGCTCTTCAGGAACATAAATATAATGCTGGAACATAAAATATTTGACCATAGTTAATCTGTACGAAAATACCAGATTTTCTTCTGGACTTCAAATCTTAGTTGAATCACCCAAATAGTATAATTATTCAACAGTAATATTTATTATTCAACAGGAACATCGTATTTAATTAAGGGTGATAAATTGTATGCTTATTTTAATTTGTAATGCCAGAATCGTCATAGCCAAATTTAGATTGTTCAGGATCAACAAAGTTCAACAGGTCATCTTTCTTTTGGGAGCTATGTTTGCTACAAGCAAGTGATATGGCTTCTGGTGGTGATGCAATTGCAGACTGCACTTTCCAATTTATGCATGTGTCATTTTCGATGTGCCGAACATGACATATGTGCGACTGCATCAAGCGGCCGTCGATTTATCGTGTGCAATCTCGCATGCTGGCGGTTAACATAATGCTGAAGACACAAATCAATTGCCCTTCGTGGAAAGCAATGACTGTGGTTGCCAACAGCATGGGTATCGACAATGGCGTAAATGTCATTTTCCATATCGTCTGGATAAGGATAATAATCATGCAATTTATTTAAATTATCTCCCAAAATAAACTACATTAATTTATTGCTTCGGGTTAATTTACTTCTTGCTTTGACCTAGGATATGTCACTGTGCCTACCATGATTCTTATTTTGAATATTTTTCTATGCGTCTTAGGTTCCAATATCCCACACATGCCTAATTTCCTCCCCCTTTTCACGCCAACTATATAAAAAAACCCAAGTGATAGCTTGTGCATCAGGCATTTGCTTGAAATCAACTCGGTGTTAAAGATTTGCAATCATACTTCAATAGGAGTACAATTTTGTTAGCGTGAAACCAATATATACTATGTAATATTCTGCTTACAAAGTTCTTTAATTAAGAAATCAGTGTGGTGGGGGATAGCGCTATATAGACTACAAGTCTTAGTGCTTAAATTATTCTGTACTTATTTGTGAAATATGGTGTTTTCCTAGCCAAAGTGATCCATTAGAGATGAATATATAACTAGGCTTGGTCCGGTGCCACTGAGAAAAATAGTTTCCCTTTTATCATCTGGGCATCCGTGCACTACAAGCTAGTGAATTGAGACTTATTAGATAACAAGATCACATGTACAACATTTTGTTAGCAAGGCATGACAACATATTTTCAATTTTCAAGCATATTGCTTACAAATTTATTCCATTCAAGATTAGCTTACTACATGTAAGGTATGTTACTGGCAATATGTTTTATTAAGTAGATTTAATCAACTATTCAGCAGTAAAGAAGACTTTAATAGAATAACTTGGACCATTATTTTATTTAGGACATTTGGCAAGAAACAATCTAATACATAAGGTTTCAGCCTAAAGTAAAAGATAAGAGATACTCTTCATGACTAGGAGTTGAATCTATACTTCTAATGCGACTCGTGCAGGAAAGTGATATCTTTACAAAGTTAATGGATAACTAGGAGATTGCTACAGGTCTCCATAGAGCATAATATAGGCTTATCATTGCTGTCATCCGGGACAAACAAATATCCACTTAGCGTGTCAAACATGTCCCACTCAATTTATGCAATTTTCTATATGTTTACAGCTGGTAAAACATTTTAAATGTATGAAGCGAGTGCAAAATAATAAAGATTATTTTTTAATCTATTCAGTAGATAATTTTATACATTTCCCAATATTTTCCTGGTGTTTTTGGGATTTTTCTGATAATTTTAAGGTCTAGAAGCAATTTTCACAATTACTAAACCCATTAATTAATTTTCCAAACACACAATACCAGAGGCAAAAAATAAACCATAAAAATATGATACTTCCAAGGTGCACTAGGTCTAAGGTTTCATAATTTATGGAAGCTCATATACCTTAAAAATTCAGTTTCTAGGATTAATTTAAGGTTATTGCACAAAAATAATAGTATGAAAGCAAATAATCATATGACAGGGTCTAGATTAAAAAAAATAATCATGAAACATATTAATCGACCGCAAAAACCAGATTCCCGATGGGTTATTATGCAAGAATATATAATATCTAAAATTTGCTGTAAATTTCCCAAACTCCAGGGGTTTCTGCAAAATTTCCTTATTCGCGAAAGTTTCTCGTAATTTTCAGAATTCTAAGGGTTTATTTGCAAATTTTTGATATTTCCTTTATTCCTCAAAAAAAAATTCCGATTTTTTACTTGGGTCGGGCCCAATCAGCCCATTCTTACTCATCGTCGAAACTTCATTACCAAAGACTAGGGTTTCTAGCGTTTCCCTAATCTTTGGTTTCCTAGCGCCATTTGGGTGGTGGCGGCACATTATGCGGCATCACCGGCACCAGCATCGTCGCCTCCCCCGGTGCATCCAGGAGGTTTTGTCTACGTCCCAACGCCGTCGCTGTTCCATCCGACTCAAGAAGAGGGGGAATGCGACAGATCTGAAGGTATGCACTGAATCACACTAAAACATTTTAATATGTGCAGTAAATAGACACATTATACGTAGTAAACAAGAACAAACACAATAAATGGATAAAGCGAGCACAACAGAGCGAGTAAGGTGCATGTAGTAATTGTGTTTTCTCAATACAATAATCATTAAAGCAACACACAATAATTACTGATTAAGTGTACATGTTCTTGTTCAGCGAACTGCCCACTCGGGTTTGAATATCGAACTCGCGTGCCTCACAAATAATTTTCCTTGGGAGTGGTTTCCGGGTAGGAATAGTACACACACGTGGGTGCGTTCGGTGATCAAAGCGCATGCCAGTGCTCCGTGAAGTGTAGGCATTCACTCTAAGGACACATCCATGTGTGTGCGTGTCTGCGTATACTTAAAAAAACATATATTGATTTTTAGAGTTTTCTATGTTTTTCCTATGTTTTGCATTCATGTGTTTTGCACTTACATTCATATCTACTTCATGTGCTTTTCTAATTCATGTATTGTTCATTTCCTGCATGTGTTCCAAACCTGCACTGTAATTCGGAGTTCGTCGTATCCTAACGTACGGGTTTCCATATATCTCCGCTGGGATCGGACTATTTTTCTTACGTGAAACTCCAGCGTTCCAAACACGTGCTTTACTTATCTCACTCAGATCCAAACTAATGCGTGAAATCCATATCCACCGTTGGCGTCGAAAATCCTACAGCTCCTAGGCACACACGCACAAAGGCCTACTCTCAAGTGTTACTGTGTAACCACCGTGACTTTCATTTCGGTAGCAGAGTACCGTACTACTATTACCAGAGGTCAGAGGAGGAGGTTAGGTGTTGCAGTGCATGGTGGTGGCGGTGACACAAGTTACTCCGTTTAAGTGCCTCTCCTAATCAAGGGAACAGGAAGAAAATGGAGCTCGAGCTTGCCTAAGCTGGTGCGTGAACGGACGTGGTCAGAGAAAGGTTGGCGACAGCGGTCTACCCGGACAACTTTATGTTGGATTCGGATCATCTGCTGTAATGCAGAGAATCTCTACATAAACAGTAATTTTAGACTGCACGAATGGAGGTCAGCAGTAGTATTTTATGTTGGAGGACGAAAACAATAATTTAATACGTGTCACTATGTATCTCCACGGTAGTCTTACAATATGCCTCCTACTTTCTCTCGCGTTTACCACCGCTACGAGGTGAGTCCTACTGGACTACACTACTCCCCGACTCCCCGTCTCTTGACTCAAAGACCCGGCGGCCCCACGCGCAGGGACTGGCACAGACGCGCTCTCTGGTCTCTGAGCCCCACACGGATGGGTCGAAGCGAAGCACCCAGGAAATCAGGGCACGCGGGATCATCCAACGATCGACTCGAACGGACGGCCACGATGCGCCTGGGTTCAGAAAGCGTGCGCCGGGATTCAGTCCGGGCCGGAACCTGAGTTTAGAACCAATCCCGCCCCGCCACGTGTATGCTGCAACTCCAGCAACAGAGCCTGGCACTTGGACCCGGTACCCTCCCGGCCCCACTACGACCAGTTTTACCGGCCCCACGAGAGAGAGAGAGAGAGAGGCGGCCATCGGAGAGGGAGAGCAGAGGCCACCGGCTCGCCACCACCCCTCCTCGCCTCCGCCCACCGACGCCGACGCCTAGGGTTTCGCGTCGCGCGCGGTGGCGGCTGCACTGCCGTTGCCGTCGCACAACCGCGCGCCTCCGACTCCAAGCTCCGCCTCCCCTCACCACCAACTGCGCCTGCGCCTCAACCAGTGGTACGCCTCCATTCGCTAGCTTAATAATCCCGTAATCTGACAAGTTATTCTACGTTCGATGTTCCTGCTCGCCGTTGCGTGGTTTCGATTCGGGATTTGTTTAGTAAATTCAATCATCCGATGTGTTTTGAGGAAATGTAGATTCGTTGCAATGCAATGCTATTCCTAGCGTTAATACGCTCAATCATTGAGCAGTATGCCACTATGCTTCTCTGATCTCCGTACGCCACGAAATGCTGAAGAATCGAAGGGGTACATCAATAAATTGGTGTTCTGGTTTAATTTTCTGCAGGTGGCTTACCCCACGTGCAATTGCTCACCAATTCGTTAATTTGCAGCAGCAAGGAGCCTGTAGGGTGAATTGTGCTTGCCTATATTAGTTTTTTTTTTCATAGATGGTATTTCTATCCTCATTTCCCGCTTCATGGGCTAAAGCTTTGTCAGATGCATGCGATCCCATGCAAAATTATATTACCATTTTAAATTATGCTTTTGCGCATTGTTACATGGTCCGGAACATAAATGTTATCCCCTAAAAGGAACGTGAATGCTGGATAGAAATTCCCACGTTCCAAATAGGGCCTAATTATAATTTTGCGATCACGTTCGTAACATGCAGAACTTATGTATGGTTATTTACTTTAACCACAGCACATCGATAGCATAGGCTATGTTTTTTCCAAGCCAAAGACGTGTCCAAATCCTTAATTCCTTATTATATTCATCCATGTAGGACACTTCAGTGCCAGTTTCCCCTGGTCGCTGACTTCTTGGGTGGTTCTATGCACTAAACAGTTGATAATATCAGTGCATTTACGAAATTTGACATGCCAAACTTTCTGTCATCATACTCATGAAAAATGTGATGATACTATGCATGGAATTGTAAAGCTAAAGATAGCATCAGGTTAAAAAGAGAAAATCGAGGGAACCAAATGCTATCATGCTATGGTTGGAAGACCGGTAAAAAAATTGGCCCCTCCAATGTGCCACATATAGCATAACAAACAGGAACAAACCAAATTGGACCAACCTTCCTATTCCTTTTAGCTGCTGCTTCATGTGCTAGTTATGTCCTAATTCTTTCAGAGACGAAATCTAAAATTGCGAAGCAACATTTTATGCGTTAATGCAGCCCGATCCATTCTTTTCATGTTAGTTCAATAGGCTAATTATTGTTATACACGCACATGCTATCATTGTTAGCAACATACATTCTGCTTCGGTACTCCAAAATAATTAGCAGCACAACGGGAACAAAGCACAAGGATATGAGACAAATGATGAGCTGCAGCCGTAGGGAGTCAGGAAAAGAAGGATCTCCAACCATTATTGGCGCCATGAGGGCGTAGGCGCATAGCCGCTGCGCCGTAGTCCCCGCGCGGCCGAGCTGCGTTGGGCGTTGGCCATGGGCGGAGAAGTGCCGAGTGCAAGCTGCAGCCGACCCAGTTGCAGCCCAAGCCAAATCCCTAATGAAATGCAGATGCACTAGTAACCATTCCCCATTCCTCCACCTCCAGGCTCCAGTTCCAGCGTCCGCGGTGTGAGGGCTACGGCGCGGGCGAGGGTGGGTGCTGCGACGCGGCGCAACCACGATCCGTAGCCTGCAGCGCGGGCGTGGGCAAGCACTGAGGCGCAGGGACGGTGAGGCACCGACTAGTCGACTACCGAGGCTCGGCGCAGGGGCTGCAGTGCGGGAGAGCACTGAGGCACGGTGCGGGTGGAGGCTGAGGCACGGCGCGGGCAGGGGTTGAGACTCGGCGCGGAGCGGTGAGCCACCGAGCCAACACAGCATGTCAGCCCTCGCCCGGGTCTTCAAAATTCCTGGTTCCGCCACTGCTTGTTAGCAAACGTATATGACTCATGTACATGTTTGTAAACCCCACGCATGCCTTTGTGAGCAGGAAATCTGATATTTTTTAGCTTCCTTTTCAGATGATGGAACCTAAGAAAGTCCCATTTAAGGGAGTGGTTGACGATTTCAGAGGAAGAGCAGCATGACAAACAAGATTGGCATGATGGGTTCCGTTCTAGGTTCAGGTCCGCTTAACCTCACATCGTCAATGCTCGTTTAATTGTACATTTCTTTTTAAATTTTCAAGTTGTGTTGACTATGTTACATGCAATCCATTGTCAGGATATTGGCCCCTACACTGTACATCTTCTTTGCATCTGCACTTCCTGTTATCGCCTTTGGGGAGCAATTGAGTAAAGATACAGGTTGGCTGTTCCTCCTTGCACTGTCAGGATCAGTAGCATTTTACCCATTTGCAGTTACTGTCATGATGTGCTACATTCTTTCCTTTTAACTCACCATGCTGCTTGATTTTTAAAAAAGGAAAATATATTAGCCATTTACCTGCATATTAGTTTTCGTTTCAGACATGGGAATAAAATAAAATAGCAGTAACAACTTGCTCTATTTCTCGGGCTTCACATTATAGAAGAGAATAACCAAGCAGATAATTCTGGATCCTTTTTCTTAGCCACAGTTGTTGACAAATAATTTTGGCATGTTTCAGATGGTGCACTGACCACGGTTGAGACTTTAGCATCTACTGCCATATGTGTCATCATACATTCTATACTGGGCGGACAGCCACTGCTGATTGTGGGAGTTGCAGAACCAACTATTATCATGTACACTTATCTCTATCGCTTTGCCAAAAAAACAGCCGAACCTTGGAGAACGATTATTTCTGCCGTGGGCCAGATGGTAAGGGATAATAAATTGAATAAATCCTGCCCCTGCTTGCCTTTCAGTTACACTAAATGCTACATATATTTCTTCTTTTTTGTCATTGCCAGGGTTTGCATTTGGACTGCCGTCATGCTGTTCCTCATGACAATGCTTAATGCTGCAGTTGTTATAAATAGATTTACAAGGTTTGCAGGGGAACTATTCGGAATGTTGATTACAATTCTGTTCATGCAAGAAGCTATCAAGGTATACAATTTGCTATTTGTTAAATCTAAGTTGTGTACTAATTTAGTAGATAGTTACTCACTACATGGCCTGTGTTCTGCAGGGGATGTTGAGTGAATTCAGTGTGCCTGAGGGTAAAGACCACAGCCTACCGATATACCAGTTCGAATGGGTATATGGTATGTCCCAGGGACCGCAGGGGGTAACGATGCCCAGGAGCCGTATTGCCGGATGCAGTCGACAAGCCAAGATAGGGAATAGAGAATCAGGATTGGGAAATAGACTTTTCTTTATTGCTTGCCAATACAATGAGTAAGGCTCCCCTTTTATAGTGAATAACTACCTAGTCCGATTCTAATACTTATCTCCCCTTTCCTAATTGTAAGTAAACAGATAACAAGAAACAGTTTAGATTACGATTCGTAATTGATTCGGACTCTGTCTGGCAATTGCTTTTGCCTTCTTGCATTGTGGCGTGTATATGGAATTCCCCACAACATCTCTCCCGGCCTCGACAAACAGCTCGTCCTCGAGCTGAAACGAAGGATAAGCCCTCTTGAAATCATCCACCACTTCCCATGTAGCATCAGCAGGAGGTAGACCAACCCATTGTACAAGAACATGCCAAACGCCCCGGCGAAGGCTAGCCTTTAAGATCTTTGCGGGAGTCGGAATGGCACGACCATTATCCATAGGAGGTAATACTGGTATGTCTGTTGGTGGCGTTCCTGAGAATTTCTTGAGAAGACCTACATGGAACACATTGTGAAGCCGCGAGCCTTCCGGTAGTTGGAGCCGATATGCTACCGTTCCAATTTTAGCCAACACTTGATATGGCCCATAATATCTTGGTCCTAACTTGTCTGTTCTTCGACCTGGCAGTGAAGCCGCTTGACGATGAAGCAATCGCAACCACACCCATTCACCTACTTCATATGAAATCTCCCGATGATGTTTATCATAGTATTGTTTGGCATAGTGTTGGGCCTGCATGAGACGATCACGCACTTCTTGCAAAAAAGCATCACGGTTTTGAAGTTGAACTTCTGCCGCAGCGACTTTTGCCGTCCCTTCATCGTATGTTTGCAATGTCGGAGGTGAACGCCCATATACAATTTTGAAGGGAGTGTCGCGTAGAGCCGTATGATATGATGTATTGTAACAATACTCGGCCCACGGAAGCCATTGTACCCACGCCCGCGGTCGGTCCCCTGTGAGACAACGTAGATACATTGCAATGACTTTATTAACTGCCTCCGTCTGGCCATCGGACTGTGGATGAAACGCGGAACTCATATGAAGATGAGTACCCATTAATCTGAATAAATCCTTCCAAAAAGCACTAGTAAAAACCGGATCACGATCGCTCACAATCGAATGTGGAATGCCATGTAGTCGTACAATTTCGTGAAAGAACACACGGGCAACTGTGGTAGTCTGTATATGGATGTCCGATTGGAATGAAATGAGCATATTTAGAAAAACGATCGATGACTGACAGAATTACTGATTTCCCGTGTACGCAAGGCAATCCTTCAATGAAATCCATTGAAATATCTGTCCATACTGTCGTTGGTATTTCTAGTGGTTGTAAGAGACCTGCGGGGTGTAGATGTTCAGTCTTATTCCGTTGGCATGTGACGCATGCTCTAACAAAATTCTGGACTTCCCGTCTTGCATGCGGAACATAAAAATCTGACCGCAACCGATGAAGCGTTTTCTGGAATCCTTCCTGTGTTGCATGAGCTGCGGATAAAACTGCTTGTAGAGATGGTGATACCGCTGAAACATATACCTTTCCTCCATACAAAATGAGTCCATCTGTAAAGGACCACGGTCCTCCCAATTCACCGCATCAATCGAGAGCAAATAGTTTGGAGCTCGGTGATAGAACCACCTCTGCCAAGGTCCTCGAGAGAAAAGCATGGTCGAGAGATAGCAAAAGCCGACCGGTGTGTCTCCTTCTCTCGGAGAGTGCATCCGCCACCATGTTCAACGTCTGGGCGGTATTCTACCGTAAAACTATACCCAAATAACTTGCTCACCCATTGGTGTTGTGGGATGGTAGAGAGACGTTGATCCAACAAGAATTTCAAGCTGTAATGATCTGTACGGACGATGAAAGAGCGACCCCAAAGGTACGGTCGCCAGTGTCGTATTGCATGCACCAAACCGATGAGTTCCCGTTCATATGCAGCAAGTTTCGCATGACGTACAGCGACTGGTTTCTTGAGAAAGCCACCGGTCCCATACCTTGGTGCAAAACGGCGCCGAAACCAGTACCCGAAGCATCACACTCGACGATAAAATCCGCTGAGAAGTCTGGCAAATGAAGAACCGGAGCCATGGAGAGAGCTTTTTTAAGTATGGTAAAAGCCTGATCGGCAGCCTCGGACCACTGAAAAGTTTCCTTTTTGAGTAATTTGGTGAGGGGGGCTGCTATCGTGCCAAAATCTCGTATAAATTTGCGGTAATAGCCTGCGAGACCAAGGAACCCACGTAGCCCACGTGTTGGCAGTGGTTGTGGCCATGTTTGTACTGCCCGTACTTTATCTTCATCCATGACCACCCCCTTCGCTGAGATGACATGGCCAAGGTATGTTACGGATGTTGTACCAAAATTGCATTTGGAGCGCTTCAGGTATAAGCAATGGACACGTATGACTTGGAGAACCGCCCGTAGGTGTTGTAAATGTTCAGACCATGATGAGCTGTAGATTAAAATATCATCAAAAAAAACAAGCACAAAACGGCGAAGAAAGGGTCGCAAAACCTCATTCATTAGTGCCTAGTGTTAGTCGCTGGACTCTTGCACTTGGTGATAGCAAGATCCTTACTCTCATCGGGAGGATGACACTTGGAGATGGGGGCAATTTTCTTTGTTTATTTCTCACACAATGCCATGCCAACTCGAGGGTTGGGGATACAAATTTATAGGTCGCTAACCGACCAAGCATATGCTAAGATGCCGCCTAAGATCTTTGTCCTAAAAGCGCCTAAGATCTTGTCCTAAAAGCGCCTAAGATGTTGTCCTAAAAGCGAAGATCTAAGATCGATCTAAGATGTCCTCTAAGATCTTTGTCCTTGAAGGGCGAAGAAAAGCAAACACACAAGACTTATCCAACAAGTACAGAGACTTATTCATCATTCTCCCCTAAGTCTTGTCGTCGTCTTGTGGGAGAGTTGAACCATCCGATCCCGAGCAGAGCTCGAGAATTTGACCCTCCCAAGAGGCTTGGTGGCGGTGTCCATAAGTCGATCCGTGGTGTTGATGTAGCTCGCCTTGATCTTGCCTTCATCCAACAACCTCGGATGAAGTGGTACTTCACCCGGATGTGCTTGCTCCGTTCATGGAAAACGGGTTCTTTGCGAGCAGAGCGGACTTCTTTGTCCACCCCAGGCGCCACCGCTTGATGTCTCTGCCGAGGAGATCACCAAGCGAACGAGCCAGCAGGCGCTGAGTCGAAGCGGTGGAGGCCGCTATGTACTCGGCCTCACAACCGACAGGCCACCACCGCCGCTTGATCGATCGCTAGCTAACGAGGCACTTGCCGAGAAGAAGAGAATCCGCTTGTGCTCTTCTTTGGTGTCGATGTCGCTGCGTGGTCGCTGTCATTGCATGCAGATGAAGTCTTGCCGCCACGACACCTCGGGTAGTGCAAGCCGTGGTCGGAGGTGCCCGCAGCGTAGCGGAGGATCCTCTTCATGGCTCGCCGATGCTCCGTCGTCGATCCGTGCATGAACCGACCGACGAGCCGACGGCGAACGCCAAGTCCGGCCGCGTGTGGACAAGGTAGCGGCGGTCGCCCTACAACGCTACGTCTTTGCGTCGCGTCCACCTCCTCCGCCGTCTTTGTCGCGGCTCGACTTGACCTCTCCTCCATAGGAGTGTGGGGTGGGTTGCGATCGGCGAGCCCGCCCGACTCAATGATGCGCTTGGCGTGGCGGTCTGGCGAAGGAGATCTGGGCTGTCTGGTGGACCTCGATCCCGGTAGAAGGAGAGGAGCCCCAAATCGCTCATCCGAAGGCGGTCTTCATCTCCGCCTTGAACGCCGACCTCGGCCTCCTTGGAGCCGGTGATCACTGAAGTCGTCGACGAGACGCCACCGCCAGGCGTTGCCGCCCTTGCCCGCCGATGAGACCGACCTGCGTGTGCGCTCTGCTGGAACCCCATTGCATAAGGGTGGAGTCGGCTTAGCGTTCGGGCTCGTGGTGCTCGCCGCAGTGAGAGGGCCTTGCGTAGGCGGAGGACCTTGCCCTCCTTGCCGGGGATGACGAATCCCGGCGGCTGACGGACGTAGACCTCCTCCTTCAAGTCGCCGTTGAGGAAGGCGGACTTGACGTCCATGTGATGGACGTGCCAACCCTCCTGGGCTGCAAGTGCGAGGAGAAGACGAACGGACTCCATGCGCGCGACGGGTGCGAAAGCGTCGTCGAAGTCGATCCCCTCCTGCTGCATGAAGCCTCGTGCCACCAAGCGAGCCTTGTGCTTGACGATGGCGCCGGCTTCATCCCGCTTCAGCTTGAACACCCACTTAAGAGAGATGGCGTGGTGGCCGGCTGGAAGATCGGCCAGCTCCCACGTCTTGTTTCGCTCGACGGCGTCCATCTCTTGCTTCATCGCGACCGCCACGCGCGCTCCTCCTCCGCCTCGGCAAAGGCGGGGCTCGCCGTCGTCGCCGCCAAGTCTGCCTCGCCTCGAAGTCGTCTTTGCTCGATCGAGGGCGGCGGCTCGCCGAGGATGTTATCCATGGTGCGGTAGCGCAGAGGCTTGCCGTCGTGGTAGCGTCGACGCGATCTCGTCGTGGGGCGGTGAGTAGCGAACTCCACCGTCTTGCCGCTTGCCGTGGACCGGTTGTTGGGGCGATCCGGTGGTGTGGCTGCCGGTGCAGGAGAGTGGTGAGCCGGTGCGGGAGTGGCCGGTGGTGAAGAGTGGGGCGTAGCTGGTGCCGAAGGTGGTGGAGCACTCGCCGGAGCTGGTGGCGAGCGAGATGTCGAGCTCGGTGAAGACGAGCTGCTAGCTCCCCCGGCTCTCTCGAAATGGACGTAGTCGACAACGAAGTCCCTGGGAATCGAAGTCGAATCGTCGTCCACCGCCTTGTCCCATGTCGGCCTCGCCGCCGTCGAACACAACGCCACGCGAGATCTTGCTGCGTGTGTCGTGGTCGAGGATGCGGTAGGCCTTGAGCCCTCCGTGGCCGATGAACACTCCCGGAGTGCTCTGTCTGTCGAGCTTGCCGTGGCCAAGCTCCTTGGCGAACGCGAGGAGCCAAGACCCGCAAGTGAGAAACCGCCGGCTTGCACCCATGCCAAACCTCGTCGGCGTCCCGCCGAGTGCCTTGGTAGGCGGCGGTTGAGGATGTAGACGGCCGTCACCACCGCCTCTCCCGAAGACGTACCGGCATCCCCTCTCTTAGGAGGGCCCGAGCCATCCCCACAACCGTCTGCGTTGCGCTCGGCGACGCCGCTTCTGCTGCGCGGTCAGACGTAGCGGAGTAGTGGAATACGCTAATCGGCCTGATCAAGACAAGATGACGCGAATTCACCGCCGTGAATTCGCCGCCGTTCAAATCTGTGTCAAAGACGCTGTAGACTTCGGCCAAGCTCTGCCTCGCGGCGACTGCGTCGCGCTTGATGGCGTCCGCAGCCTCTCCCTTGCTGCCGAGGACCATCACCCACATGTAGCGGGAGAGGTCGTCGACGAGCAGCAGGAAGTAGCGTCGTCCTCCCGGTGTGGCCGGTGTCACCGGGCCACACAAGTCCCCGTGCACGAGCTCGAGCCTCTCCTTGGCTCTAAACTTCTTCTTTGGGGAAAGAGCCGCCTCTGCCAACACAACAGACGTCGCAGAAGCGCTCCACATGGTCAAGGGGCCAGCAGGCCTCGCACCATCTCCGTGGCAGGCGAGCCGCCAGTGGCCTCGGTGAAAGGTGCCCAAAGCGCTCGTGCCCTTTGCCACGCCTCGTCGTCCCGACGGCGGCGAAACAGAGGGTTGTGCCACTGCGTGAAGGATGTAGAGTCTATTTGCGCCTCTGGTTACCTTGGCAAGAAGGCGGCGGCGAAGATCCCAAATCCGCAGCACCCCGTGCTCGATCTCGACACGCGAGCCGTTCTCATCCAGCTGTCCCAAGCTGATGATGGAGTTCTGCAGATCGGGGATGTAGTAGACGCCGGTGAGCAGCCTGTGCTCGCCAGACACGGCGGTGAAGATGACGGAGCCGACGCCCTTGATTTTCACGCCGGGGCGTCCCCAAACAGACGGAGCCTCGAGCGTTTGAGTCGAGCTCGGAGAAGAACTCCGTCGCCGGTCATGTGGTGGGTGGCGCCGGTGTCGAGCACCACCCCGTCGGTCTTGTCGTTCTTTTAACTGTCGCCGAGGGCATGTGCTTTTGGCTCGTCAAGGTGGAGGAAGGCAGCTGCGGCCGGTGCGGTGGAGGTAGTTCGATGCTCGCATGAGTAATGAACGAGCCGGCTCCTCCTCCTCCGCCTTCACGACGTGGGCTCGGCAGCGTCGTGGTATCCGACAATCCTTGGCCCAATGACCAAGCTTGCGCGCTTGTGGCAAGAGTCGTCTCGTCTTGCCGCTTTTGCTTGCCGGCGGCGCCATACTGGCGCCTCACGGTCATCACCTCGTGGTCGCCGACAATCCTTGGCCCAATGACCGGGCTTGCCGCAGCTTGTAGCAAGAGTTGTCTCGTCGCGGCTTTGCTTGCCACGCTTGCGTCGCTGTCGTGGAAGAAGGCTCCCTTCTTCTGTCACCTTGGCCGCAGACCACCGCTCCCGAGTGAGGAGGAGCTTCCGCCAATGGTGACGGGTCCCGAGAGACGCCAGGGCTCATCGCCATCAACGACCTTGAGGCGACCGCGCCTCCTCGATCGTCATCGTGGAGAGGTCTAGCAGAGACTCGATCGAGCGAGCCATCTGCTTGTACTTCTCAGGGACGCAGCGGAAGAGCTTCTCCACAGCTCTCTCCTCGCCGTAGGTGTCGTCGCCGAACTGCACCAACTTCTGCAACAGAGTGTTGAGACGGAGAGCAAAGTCATCAACGTCCTCACCTGGCTTGAAGGCCAGGTTCTCCCACTCCTTGCGTAGTGCCTGCAATGTAGACTTGCGGTAGCGGCCGCCGCCGTCGTCTTTGCGGCGATGGCGTCCCAAGCCTCTTTAGCGATCCGCTTGTTGGTAAGCGAAGCGCATCTCGGGCGGGGCTGCGGCGATGAGAGCATCCAAATACCCGTCGATCTGATGCGTGTCGGCGTCTCCGTCACGGGCGCATCCCACATATGCCGCGACTGAGCTTTACCCTCATCACCGCAGACCCGCTCGGCGTAGTTGGTCTTGGTGAGGTAGGCCACCGCCACGGGCCGACGTCCCTCGACGACACTGGTACTCGTGGTGACCACGGATGCAACCGGGAGAAAGCGCGTCGCTGTGAAGGCCGCGCTCTCCGTCGACCCGTCTGCCGCCCGCCGTCTGCGTCTCCTCGAGAGCGCCCGCCGCGCGTCCGCTGCTTCTGGCCGCCGCCCGCTCGTGGCGTCTTGCGGTTGCCCATCGCGCCACTCGCCGCTCATGTTGCCTCCTTCTCCAGCTCAAGGTCGCGTCGGCCATTGCATCAGCGAGAGATGGGCTGCTTTATTCTTCCAGCCAAACCTCGACCTCATTGCTGCCGCCTTACTGCATCTGCCGCCGCCGCCGCTTCCGCCTCGCTCTGGTTGCCGCCGGCTCATTCTTTGCCGACCTCGGCTTTTTCTTTCGCGCCGCGGCGGCTCAGTCTGCCGCTTCATCGCGTTCTCTGCCCGCAATAATTAAGCTTCTTGCCGCCTTGGCGTCTTTCGAGGCGATCGAAGGCCGAGATCGCCTCTGCGGACATGGCGCGCCACCGGGAAGCGCTACGTGGAGAGAGAGCTTACATCTTGGTTGAAATTTCTGCTGGGCCGAAGCGAGGCTGAGAAGGGATTGAGCAGAGATGCTCAAAGTTGCGAGGATAATCTGGCTCGATACCACTTGTTAGTCATTTGGACTCTTGCACTTGGTGATAGCAAGATCCTTACTCTCATCGGAGGATGACACTTGGAGATGGGGGTAATTTTCTTTGTTTATTTCTCACACAATGCCATGCCAACTTTGAGGGGTTGGGGATACAAATTATAGGTTGCTAACCACCAAGCATATGCTAAGATGCCGGTCTAAGATCTTTGTCCTAAAAGCGCCTAAGATGATGTCCTAAAAGCGCCTAAGATCTTTGTCCTCTAAGATCTTGTCCTCTAAGATCTTTGTCCTTGAAGGGCAGCAAAAGCAAACACACAAGACTTATCCAACAAGTACAGAGACTTATTCATCACCTAGAACGTAGATGGTGCATTGGTTAGGCCGAACGGCATCACCAAAAACTCGAAGTGACCATGGTGAGTTCTGAATGCGGTCTTCTCCACATCATCAGGGTGCATGCGTACTTGATGATACCCGGAACGGAGGTCGAGTTTGGTGAAGAAGCAAGCACCCTTCAATTCATCAAGGAGCTCATCGACGACCGGAATAGGAAATTTGTCGCGGACCGTCAGTTCATTAAGTGCGCGGTAATCAATACAAAAGCGCCAAGAATTGTCAGCCTTCTTGACTAGGAGCACTGGGGAGGAAAATGCTGAGGTACTTGGTCTGATTGTGCCAAGTTGGAGCATAGCTTCGCATTGGCGTTCGAGTTCATCTTTTTGCAACTGAGGATATCTGTATGGACGTCTTGCCACGAGTTACAGACCGTCGAAGACGAATACGATGATCGAACGAGCGTGTAGGAGGTAATCCTGTTGGTTCGGCAAAACGCTCCTCAAACTCGGTCAAGAGTGCTTTGTGAGGAGGTCCTCCTTGGATCCTGTGACCGCATGAACCGCTGCTGGTGGCGCTACAATGCCTTCCCAAGAGATGTGCCGTCCCTCCCGCCAAAAGGAAATCGTAAGTTGTTGAAATCGAGAGGATAGGTCCAAGATCATGAAGCCATTGAGCGCCTAGAACAATGTCAAATCCTCCTGGGAATAGCGAGGGCATCCATTGTAGCGTCTCTCCGTGACTTGGAAGTGTATATGTCGTGCTATGCCCCCACTAGATACCTTGTCTCCATTGGCCACCTCCACGCGAAGACCGTGCCGAGCTTCAAGCTGCACCCCATGTGTGGAACAAGATCGGCATTGAGGAAGTTATCGTTGAACTGTGTCCAAGAGTGCGAGGAACGCTTTGTGCCCACTGTGACTTTGATCTCGCATCGTTTCATTGGCTCGGATGCTCCACGAGCCGTCAATGCATGGAGAGATCTTGTGGGAGCTATTTCTGGTGAGCGGTGCCTCGTCCAAAGTGGTTTCATCATCCTCGTCATTACTTCCACATAGAAAAGCGGCGCGGCAATATGACCGCGCATAAAATTGCTCGTCACGCTTAAAACATAGTCCTTGCTTGCGTCGTTCGGCCATCTCCGTTGGATTGAGGCGCGAGTGGGCGGCAAAACCGGGCTGTGCAGTGGTGGTTGAGTTAGTTGGCGGTGCACTGCTGGTGCTGATGGTCATGGGATTGCGGGTATGAGTGTAGATGGACGCTGCCCTCCTGGTGGCCTAGAGAACGTCTGTTCTTTGCCGCCGGTCTTGGGTGATGGGCCATTTGGTTGTGGCGCCAGTATGCTCGTCTTGGCCGATGGCCATCTGGAGGTCCGGTGGGTTTTGGAGCTCGACATCCACACGTAATTGCTCTGGGAGACCTGCTGTGAAGAGTTGCGTCTGATGAATTGGGTGCAACGCCTCTGTTCGGCATAAGAGCTCCAGGAATCGATCAATGTACTCTTGAACTGAGCCGGGGAACGGAAGGCGAGCCAGGGCGCCGAGCGGATTGCTTCGGAGAGGTGGTCCAAACCGCATGTTGCACAACTCCTTAAGATGAGGCCATGTCGGTTGCCCATAATCACGTTCCAACTGGAAGTACCAATATTGGGCAATCCCCGTGAGATGATCTGGCTAGCCGGACCTTGTCGGCCGTCAAATCCTTTGCCCCTAAAAATTGCTCACACCTGTTTATCCATACAAGAGGGTCATCCTTGCCATCATATATGGGAAATTCCAACTTATGGTATCGTGGAACCCCCGAGGAAAAATTGCCTGTGGTCGGTTGATGCCCATCGTTTCGTTCATGCATTTGGTAGGGCGATGGGATTGGCTGGTATGGTAGTGTAGAGGTTGCGGTTGTAGTCGTACCATATGGGAACTGCATTGGGTGGTGGCTTGAGGAAGGTGCGAGGATGGGTCCGTCTGTGTGGGCCGTGCCCTGTGTGTTTGCTGAATCGGCGGAAGCGAGCCAGCGCGGGCGTGGAGGCCGAGCAATTCAGACGCGGGTTGTTTTTCCACAGCCGTGAGGCGGGAGACGACATCACCCATCTGCTGATTCATGCCGTCGAGTCGCACTGTGATCATCTGGAGAGATTGGAAGAGTTGTGCCATGGTTACTTCCTCCGCTTCTTGGATCTGGGCATTGTATCCACTGTGGATCGCTCGATACAGTTGGTATGTCGAGGGACCGCAGGGGTAACGATGCCGAGGAGTATTGGGATCATGCAATGACAAGCCAAGACAGGAATAGAGAATCGAGATTGGGAAATAGTCTTTTCTTTATTGCTTGCCAATACAATGAGTAAGGCTCCCCTTTTATAGTGAATAACTACCTAGTCCGATTCTAATACTTATCTCCCCTTTCCTAATTGTAAGTAAACAGATAACAAGAAACAGTTTAGATTACGTATTCGTAATTGATTCGGACTCCTGTGCTGGCAGCTGCTTTTGCCTTCTTGCATTGTGACGTGTATATGGAATTCCCCACACAACAGTATATGTTAACGGTCTGCTTGGAATTATCTTCTCAATGGGCCTGCTCTATATTGCAATACGGAGCAGGAGTGCAAGGTCATCACTATACGGCACTGGTTTGTTATATTTATCTATATACTTTTGATCCCACAGTAGTCTCCAACTCCATATACCAACTATTAATGGTCCAGCTAATAACCTGCAGGGTGGCAAAGGAGCTTAATTGCTGACTATGGCGTTCCACTCATGGTCGTACTGTGGACAGCATTGTCATACTCATTGCCAAGCAAGATCCCTTCAGGGGTTCCTAGGAGGCTCTTCACCCCGCTTCCTTGGGAACCCAAGTCACTGCAGCATTGGACATTAGCGAAGGTAACAAAGCAGTTTACTTTGATTCCAGGATCTAATTGTAGATATGTGTGATCTCAGAATTTTGATACACTTTTCATTAATTAACTTGCAGGATTTGTTTTCTGTTTCTCCAGCATACATATTCCTGGCTGCTGTGCCTGCTGCGATGGGGCTCTATTTCTTTGATCATAGTGTAGCTTCACAGATGGCTCAGCAGGAGTTTAATTTGAAGAACCCATCGGCCTACCATTATGACATTTTGGTCCTGAGCTTTATGGTATGATGTATTGATCCGTCATTTGTAGTTGGCTCTTTAACATAATTTCTTTTTTTTAGATTAAGGATGTCAGTCCTATTAGAATTTTGACTGGTTTATCTGCAAATTCCTACTGCTTATGGTAACTAGAAAAATATAACAAATTCGACGATAGGCGGAAAATTGTTGTTAAAAAATGTATATAGGATAGCAGACTATTACTATCGACTATCGTGTTTCCTCCTTTCCTCATAGTATAGAAATGCCATGTAGGTCTTGATTTGTGGTCTTCTTGGCATTTCTCCATCTAATGGAGTACTTCCCCAGTCCCCCATGCACACAAGAAGCCTTGCTGTCCTCAATAGGCAGGTTAGTGATTTTGACAGGTCTATGCCCGTCATTTTGCTATTCAGTTTAATTTTGCTCGTCTGTCGTCTCTCTTTCATTCAAATTAGTTGCTTTGCAAAAAGATGGTCCAAACCGCCAAGGAGGGCATGATGAACAATGCTAGTAGTTCAGAAGTTTATGACAAGATACAAGAAGTTTTCATCAAAATGGATGATAAAAGCAGTGTGAGTAGTTATCCACTAAAACATGTATCATGTTACTCTATGCTTTCCTCTCTACACTAGTAATCGCTTCGCGCTTCATACTGCTTGCTGCCTCTTTTCCACCTTTGTTTTTTTGGAGAGGGCCTTTTCACCTTTCTTGTGAATTTTGTAATATATTCACTAATCACTACTATTAAGCATATGGAAGCATATGCGAGAAAAGTGTCCTACTTAATAGTGTCTCTATTAGCCTTTACGAAGTTGTTCCAATAAATCATATGATCTTCAGTTTTGTTCTGTATGTAAGACAAAAAAAATCATCAGCTTGCTCCATGCAGTAAAAATATCTCTACTACATCCTGCAGGCTGATTTTGTTCACAAAGAGCTGAAGGACTTGAAGGATACGATTATTCCAGAGGGAAATGGAGCAGGGAGAGTGCCTGAAGTATTTGATCCTGAAAAGCATCTAGACGCTTACTTGCCTGTCCGGGTGAATGAGCAGAGAGTAAGCAATCTGCTGCAGTCCCTGTTGGTTGCTGGTTGTGTTGGAGTTATGCCGATCATTCAGAAGATACCGACATCAGTCCTTTGGGGTTACTTTGCTTATATGTCCATTGACAGCCTTCCGGGGAACCAGTTCTAGGAGAGGATACAACTTCTGTTCATCGTACCTCAACGGTGCTACAAGTAAGCCTCTGTTAGCTGCATCCTGCATTTATTAATTTCTTTTAAGCATGTGTAAATCTAATAAGAAGGTTATGTGTGTTTCATTCAGGCTTAAGCCAGTTTTTCATTCAGGAAACAGGAACTTGTAGTAATTATTAATTTGTTATAATTTGGACAGGGTTCTTGAAGGTGCCCATGCATCCTTCTTGGAATCAGTGCCATTCAACAAAATATCTGCCTTCACGCTTTTCCAGCTGATTTATCTCTTGATCGTCTTTGGGATGACATGGATACCAGTAGCAGGAATCCTCTTCCCGCTTTTGTTCTTCTCCCTCATTGTCATTAGGCAGCATTTACTCCCGAATTTTTTTGATCCACGCCACCTGTGGGAATTGGATGCAGCTGAGTATGAAGAACTTGAGGGGGTGCGCCGTGATCAATCAGTGGTATGAATTCTTCTCACTCCCGATTCTATTTACTGCCCATTCAAATTCCTGGAGCAAATACAGGCAACTTGAGCTCTAGTTCATATGTTTGATGAATACATTTGTCCTTAAACAATATAACATATACCCTACTGAATCTGATCAACTGAAATTTAGCAATGTCTCTAGGGCTGCGAGGTTCTTTGCGTATCTTTCTAGTACTATCCTAGACTGTTTACTGAGTATACTTAATATTGGACACTTAGCGTTTTACTTTTCTTCGGATCAAATTGAGCATTTCTAGTTTATGTAGTCGAGTAATTAAAATCTTTCGAACAATACAGCCTTATTTTTATGTGCAGGTTAGCAATGTACCTTGTGGCCTTCTAGTGTCTGTATATATTTTACATTTCCATCATCTGAGATGATCTGAATCATTTCATTTGGCTCTTTTAAGCAGGAGGAAGACGAATCTATTTCACGCTGCAGTGATGCCCACCCTGAATATGCTTCTGAGATATTGGATGAATTCACGACTCATCGTGGAGAGTTGAAGCGCAGGGCCATGAGTTTCCGCAACGAGAGGCTGATGCAGGTACTGACTCGGATCCCAGGCATGGGTGATTTCTAACAATGCTAGTAGCAAAATCATATATACACTGATCCTTCTCCAAAGTTGCCCATTAATTTTCCATCAAGCTTCATAACATAACCCGAGTTGAAACTTAATATTACGTATTTTGGTTTGACAGCTTAATTCGGTCAAGATGACAAGAGAGTTTTCTCGGATTCCTACTTTTACTCCTCCACGACCCTAAGTATGGAAGTAGATGGGAAGACTAGCCGTACCTGAGAATTTAGGGGCCATATGCCAAATTTAAAATTAGGCACCACAGTTTAGAGAATTCAATTACTAAAAAAAGTTTAGAATTAGGCCCTAAAAATTAGCTCTTCGGTTTCCTTTTTTGTCTCATGCTTTTCATAACAAGATTCACACCTCCTGATTTTATAAGAGACGGATGAAAGCTAGAACAACACCTAGATACACAAATACAAGAAATGACAATAATAATAGGTCTTAAAAACTTAGTAACAAAACTAAATGTGACAACCCGAACAATTAATTTAAGCTAAGCGTCGATAAACAATGCTAAACAACATTACCCAGTAATTAAGCTTGTCAGCATAGTAATTACCAATGCATTAAACACATAACAAAATAAAATAAAAAGGTAATACAACACCAAGAGCAACTCCGGAGTTCATCAACATAGATTGCAATATGAGTTATTAAGTCGAGCATATAACATCGAGGATAACTCAGAATCAATTATGAAAATCCATTGCAATCAAAGGTGAAACATTAAAGATAAACTCAGAATTAAATAGCAATAATTCTCTACATTGAATTGACATACAAGTTTTCGTTGTAAACGAAAGTAAAATATCACAACTGAGGTTTATTTACCAAAAAATTCGTTACAAGCAGAAATAAAACAATAATGCAATCAATGAATTAATTACATCCTCAAGAATATACAACTAGACATCCAAATCGGCATACATCACCTTTATAACATTCAAAGTCAATTACAATAATCCGTTAAAGCCGAAGGTAAAACATTAAATTCGAGCCTAGAGTTAATTACAAGAATGTATTACATCAGAACGACGTAATAAATATTACAGCTGTGAGAATATTACCAAATAAGAATTACAACAAATGATTAAAATTACATAATAAATGTTGCATGCATTCCGCCGAAGCCTTCCTTGTATCCTTATCCATATACCGCTAGCCCATCGAACCTTTGTGCTGTCCCAGTCATCCGAAACCTGCACGCACACCATTTTCCACCATTACCAATAGGCAGTAGCAAGCATGGTATCATTAAAGTAAGGATTGGGAGAAGGAGAAGGTTGCCGTCAGATTCTTTGTGAAGGTCATTGAGGCTTCCCGGCCACCCTAGGGTAGTGGCGCCATCTTGCCTTCTATGGGCCTCATCACCCGACAATATTAGAACCAATACTCACATTTTACGGACCTATCTCAGCCAAATATTCGAAAACCGACCCAAAGCCCACTTTTGGACCAAAGGTCCTTAAGCCCACAATAGTAGAAGTATCCTTTGGACTGGAGGTCCATCAGCATATCACAAATCAGCAATAGCGCACAGGGCCAAAGGGATAAGAGCCAAGCCAGCCGAAATATCAAGCATAGGGAGACCAAGACAGCCGCCCTCCCAACCAAAGACCCCAACGCCCATCCCAAGTTAATTCCCCGATCGGACCAAGCGGTGACCTTAGAAGTTCAAATTTCCTCGGGTCATCACATCCACACAAGCCCCAGTTCACCATTGGCCGACCAAAGCAACCCAAGCCAAGACCACCACAAGCAGCCGGCGGTAGAAGAAGAGCAGAGAAAGTAAGGAGGATAGGAGGAAGCAAGGCGGCACCCACGGCAGGCTTCGACCGACATCGACGGCGACGTTTGACCAAAACCGACAGCAAAGAGACTGTCGCCATCAACCCACCACTCCGACATTATCAAATCGAAACCGACAAACAGGTAACCCACGGCCGTAGCCACTCCCCTCTTCTTGGTCAAGACCAAACCCCCTCGGACATAGCAGTAGTTTGAGCATCACAAAGCAAGGGGGGAAGGTAGAGAGGAGTAGATAGCAGAGAACCTCGTTGCAACAGACGCATGCACCGATTGCCCAACTCACTGTAGCCATGCCGTTCCGGACAACCATGCCCTCAATCACCCCCAAACCGAGGCTTAGAGCATCATCATAGCCCCCCATTCCCCAAATTTCTTCATGCATAATCCATCGGTAGCATCATCAGTAAAGAAGAAATTATTGCACTATCAAGTAATCAAATTAATGAGAGAGAGAG
Organism: Phyllostachys edulis; assembly: GCA_036346405.1. Lineage (NCBI taxonomy): Eukaryota > Viridiplantae > Streptophyta > Magnoliopsida > Poales > Poaceae > Phyllostachys > Phyllostachys edulis. The sequence continues at coordinate 75,153,478 of CM070561.1, forward strand.
AGGAAGGGGAAGTGGCAGTATAGGGAGTGGCCGAGCGGCGAGGCCGGGCCGAATCGAAGGTGGGGAAGGACCAAGGGCGCGTTGGCCACTAGGCCGCATCGGGGAATCTAGGAGGGGGGGCGCCGGAGAGGGAGCGGCGCCAGAGGCGGCGAGGTGGCGCCGTGGGGTCAGGCCATGCCCGAGAGGGCCGGCGGCACGCAAGGGAGTCCGAGGCGCGCGTGGGTGGACCGCAGCACCAAGGGAGGCGTGTAGAGAGAGAGAGAGAGAGAGAGAGAGAGAGACGCGCAGGCGAGGACGCGCCGGCGGGTGAGCCTAGGGGGAGCAGTAGCGGTGCATGGAGGCGGTGAAGCCAGAAGTGTGATAGGTTCTGAATATTCAGAGAACCCGTCAAGGCAGTTTGGGGAGGAAAAATCGCCAAAGAACACGAAAGGGGAAAGTAAACTAGGGTTCTAAAGCTAGCGACTAAAGTAAACGAATATACTGAAGTTCGATGCCTTCTCCGTTCGCTGGCTGTTGGTTATAACCCAGTTCTTTACAGCAAGCTTTTACAGTTCTGAAACTGAAAGTAAAAGAGTTCGAAAGGAAACGACAACAGTGAAGACAGCACAGTAAATATTGTAAGCGTCTTGAGCCCTTGGATCCTTCCTCAGCGCCCAGCCGCAGATCATAGCCCTCCTTTCCAGCTTAAGTGGAGTCACTGAACTGGTACGTTGGTTGCCGATTTCCTTCACTGCTCTTCGTCTCGACAAAACTTCAGAAGTCTGAACATTCCGGGACCTGACAATTCCCTCCCTCTTGAGTTCATCCTTGTCCTCAAGGAGCAAAATTGGGAAAGGTGGTCTGAATGAATGTAGTATCCTCCCATGTAGCATCCTCTGGTCCCGGTTTAGCCATTGGATTAGCCATTGCACAATTGGTTCGTTTCGGCAGGGCACCACTCTTCTGTCCAAGATTGCAATCGGCTCGGTTTTGATCTTGCCGTTCTCCCCTACCAATGGTAATCCATGAATTGGTATAGCGTGACCCCAAATGTTTCTTCAACTGACTCACATGAAACACCAGATGAATCATAGTCTGCTCGGGCAATTGTAATCTGTATGCGACAGCTCAACTCTCTCTAGAACTCGGAACGGTCCATAAAACTTCGACCGGAGCTTCAATGAACCTCGTATGCCAAATGCTGATTGTCTATAGGGTTGCATCTTGAGGTATACCATGTCTCCCACTTGTAATTCTCTCTCAGATCTGGATTTATCAGCAAAATGCTTCATCCTTTCTTGTGCCTTGTGCAGATTCTCTTTGAGCTACTCCACCATTCTCTCTTTCTACTCTAATGTCACTCTGGCCTCTTCGGACACAGTACAAGGAATGCTGAGCTCACCCACTTGTGGAGAGGGGTAACCATATAAAGCCTGAAAGAGGGTAATCTTCAATGATGTATGATACGATGTGTTATACCACAATTCGGCCAAAGTTAACCCATTCATCCACTCTCTCGGTTCCTGAAATGTCATACTTCTCAAGTAGGATTCTAAACATTGATTCACCCTCTCCGTTTGCTCGTCCGTTTGTGGATGATATGCACTACTCAATCTTAAAGAGACTCTCATCAAACTGAAAATCTCTTGGAACAAGTAGCTAGTAAATATTCTGTCTCGATCTGTCACAATTACAATCGGCATCTCATGCAGTTTAAAGATGTTATCCATAAAAATTTGAACTACTTGTTGCACAGAATATGGATGAGACAATGATAGGAAGTGAGCATACTTTGTGAATTTATCCACTACTACCAAGATTACCTCTTTTCCCTTGGATTTAGGTAGGCCTTCTATGAAATCCATGCTGATGTGTGACCAAGCCATATCGGGTACCTCCAGTGGGTTCAACAATCATGGAATGTGTATGTGTTCAGATTTTGTAATCTGACAAACCGGGCATTCGGCAACTAGCAATTCGACCTCCTTTTTGAGCTTAGGCCAATAGAATAACCTTTTGAGCCTATGATACGTAGCCCTCATTCCCGAATGTCCTCCCAAAGATGACGAATGAAAGGAATCTATAATCTTTTTCCTACTATCATTCCCAACTCCCACATATATTCTTCTTTTATACTTTACCAATCCTGATTCTAAGGTGTAGTTGCTATCCAAACCAGCTTGAAGCTGATTATTAATGATTATCTTCTCATATTGTGGATCACTAACATAGCTGTTTTTTTTACATCTTCCACCCATTCAGGTATAATTGTAACAATAGCTTGGCAATTCCCTTCACCTTCCAGTGCACTACTATCCCTTCTAGACAGTGCGTCAGCTGCAACATTTTCTTTCTCTTTCTTATACTCCACCAAGTAATCAAACTCTAATAGCTTGAGGAGTAATTTGTGTTGCATTCCTTCCACTAACCTGTGTGCTGTTATGTATTTTAAACTCTTCTGATCAGTCTTGATCACCATCTGATTGCCCAAAAGATAGTGTCTCCATTTTTTTTAATGCTTCAAGGATAGACATGGCTTCCTTCTCATATACTGACTGTGCTGCTGCTCTTGTTCCCAATGTCTTGCTATAGAATGCAATTGGTTTGCCCTCTTGCATCAAGACTGCTCCCAGTCCAGTACCACAAGCATCAGTTTCTAATATGAATGGTTTAGAAAAGTCAGGCAATGCTAACACTGGGCATGTGGTTATAACCTTTTTTTAGTGTATCAAAGGCTATAGATTGTGCTTCTCCCCAATTAAACGAATCTTTCTTCAAAATCTCAAAAAGTGGTTTGCAAATCTTCCCATAACCTCTCACAAACCTTCTATAATAACCAGTTAGACCCAGAAATCCTTTCAACTTGGCTACAGTATTGGGTGTAGGCCAATTCAACAGATCGGCTATCTTTCTAGGATCTGTAGCCACTCCGGATCCATTGATAACATGACCTAGGTATCCAATTTCAGCCATGGCAAAACAACATTTACTTCTTCTTGCCTTGAGTTGATTCTGTCTCAGTATTTGCAAAACCTGCTTCAAATGCTCTACATGTTCTGTTAGGTTCTTGCTATGCACCAAGATATCATCAAAGAACACAAGTATGAACTTCCTTAGTTGATTACAGAAGATTTGGTTCATGAGTGACTGGAAAGTAGCTGGTGCATTAGTTAGCCCAAATGGCATGACAGTATACTCATAATTACCCAAGTGAGTTCTAAAGGCCGTCTTAGGGATGTCCTTCTCTACCATCCTGATTTGGTGATAACCTGACCTGAGGTCCAGTTTGGAAAAGATGGTAGCACCATATAATTCATCAAGTAAATCCTCTATGATAGGCATGGAAAATTTGTTCTTAACTGTCATTGAATTTAGTTGCCGATAATCTGCACACAACCTCCAAGAGCCATCCTTCTTTCTAACCATTATCGCTGGAGAGGAGTATGGGCTCACACTGGCTCGGATCTCTTTAGATTCTAGGAGCTGCTGGATGATGTCCTCCATGGCATCCCTTTGGTGGTGCGGGGTTCTATATGGCCTAATACTTGGAGGATCTTCATTGCCTTTTAATGGTATAGAGTGATCACACTCTCTCTTAGGCGGTAGGCCCTTTGGCTCATCGAATACCTCAGCATATAGCTGTAACAGTCCCTGCACCTCTTTTGGTAATTCATTAGACTCTAGAGATTCAGATTCTTGAACCCAGTTAACTTGGATCATGCAGCCACACACTTCTGTCCTCAAAAGTTTTTTCAACTTAGAGGCACCCATTAGATGATGTTTCTCTAAAATGGTATTATCTTTGAAGATCTCAGTCTTACCCTCTTTATATATAGACAATTCTCTAGTCTTTAAATTCATCCCAATTGGGCTATGTTCATAGATCCAGTCTGCTCCAAGAATAACATCATAACTTCCAAGGTTCAATAGCTAAAATGAAGTAACAAAAGTGCATCCTTGCACCCTGTAAGTCACCTTCTCAGTTCTAACATCTGTGGATAATTCGCCACCTCCAGCCACTGTTACCTTCTTGGATGGTTGATATATTAACTTACAGTCACTCCTGATTGCAAACTCGTAATCCATAAAAGAATTGGTACTACCACTATCCACTAACATCATGGCTGGTTTTCCCCCAAATGTTGTCCTCAATGAAAAGGTAGCAGGTCCAACTAACCCACTCATAGCATTGCTAGAAATCACCAATAATTGTTCATTCTCCTGTTTTTCTTCAGCTTCATCTGGGCTTCCAGGGGCTGTAACAAATCATGGTTCCTTAGCCAACTCAGACTCCCCATGACTTTCAGTTTCCTCTTCTTCTCCTTGCATCATAATAGTATGCAGTGCCTTCTTGACTTTGCATTTCAGATTATGCCCAGGAACCCACGGCTCATTACAATGCCAACAAGTCCTTTTGTTACTCTCTTGTATCTGATTTTTGCCCCTCTCATTTCCTTCAACAATCATTCCTCTAACTGGTCCAGTTCTGAAAGTTGTGGTGTTTGTTTTACTCCTGTTAATTACTCCCGATTGACTAGTTCTTTTTGCATGTACTGCCTTTTCTTCCAATTTCGCAAACCAATATGCTTCTAACAATCCTTTCGGTTGGTGCATGCAAACCCCATACTTAATTTCTTCCTTCAACCCTCCAATGAAGCATCTCAATAAAAAGGCCTCTTGCAAGTATGGATGATCCCTTCTCACTAATTCCACACACTTCTCATAATAATCAATATACTTGCTAACACTGCCCATGTGCTTCATGGTTTGTAATCTCTCAACTGCCTCATGAGCATTAGCTTCTGAGAATCGGTCTGCCAACATAGCTCCCAACTGCTGCCAGTTCAGAACTTGCCAAGATATGCCTATTCCTTTAAACCAGGTGTGCGCCTTCCCTGTGAAATGTCCGGTAGCTAAGTTCACCCACTGATCCTTGGGAGTTCCAGCCATCTCAAAAAAACGTTCGCACTACTCCAGCCACCCATTTGGTTCCTCTCCTGAAAACACAGGCAGTTCAAGTTTTGGCCCTCTTATAATTGCATCAGCATATTGATGACCACCAGTGTTGTGATTCCTGTTCGTTCCTCCATTCAGGCCAACCAAGTTCACTCCAGGAAAGTTCGAGGTATAGATCTCTCCATGGCCAGGAACGAGTGTATCATTGTTTGGATTAGCATTCATCGATGGGTGATAATACATCTGAGCAGCTGAAACATTAGTTTGCCAATTCCAGGGTGGTACAGCAGGTATTCTAGGTCCTTGTTGAAGTCCTGAACTACTCATCATGGGTGCTGCTACAGACGGCAATAATGTTCTCTCGTGAACTTCACCTGCCCTTTCACCTAGGTCTACTTGTGATGTGGTTCTAATTGCTGAAGAGTAAACTAGTGGTGAGTTCGGTATTATCGTATTTGGCTCGACAAAGAAGGTTGTGTGCACTCCGGTCCTTTTGTTCTGCTCAGGATTCCAGGCGATGCCCATTCCCAGATCTGATTGTCTCGGCCCTTCTTCTCTGGACACCATCGCCCGAACGTCAACATCCGCCCTCGACGATTGAGAAAACTAAGCCAATAACAAGTTCTTGATCTCCGCCACATCAGACTTCAAAGAGTCTAGTTCCAACAGCTTCTCTTGAATCTTGATGATCTCCGCCCGATTCTCCATCTCAAGCACTGCTTCCTCAACCGAGCCATGTGATCTCGTCTTCGCCACCGTTCAAATCGCGGATCTGACTAAGCCCAGGAATTTTACGGACGCAAATCGACCGATCGCTCCAACCCACGCTAGTGCAGATCTCTTGGCCAAGGATTGGTGTAAAGCTCTGATACCAAATGACAGGTTCTGAATATCCAGAGAACCCGTCAAGGCAGTTTGGGGAGGAAAAATCGCCAAAGAATGCGAAAGGGGAAAGTAAACTAGGGTTCTAAAGCTAGCGACTAAAGTAAACAAATATGCTGAAGTTCGATGCCTTCTCCATTCGCTGGCCGCTGGTTATAACCCAGTTCTTTACAGCAAGCTTTTACAGTTCTAAAATTGAAAGTAAAAGAGTTTGAAAGGAAATGACAACAGTGAAGACAGCACAGTAAATATTGTAAGCATCTTGAGCCCTTGGATCCTTCCTCAGCGCCCAGCCGCAGATCATAGCCCTCCTTTCCAGCTTAAGTGGAGTCGCTGAACCGATACGTTGGTCGCTGATTTCCTTCACTGCTCTTCGTCTCGACAAAACTTCAGAAATCTGAACATTCCGAGACCTGACAAAGTGGCGGCCGAAGAAGAGGGCCGGAACGCGGGCCAAGCCAGGCGCAAGGGGCTGGCGGTGCCGGTGGCACCCGAGGAAGGAGGCGCCGGGTTGGGGTTGGAGCCGGAGTAGCAGGGCGCCATAGGAGAGGAGCTCCCTGAGAAGGGGAGAGTAGAGATTAGGGGTCTGTTTGCTTGCGAGCCTGGGGAAGACTTGCCTGCCGGCACAACACCCTGGAACGTGCCCCTCCGGTGTTTGCTCACCTGCCTGGGAGCCAGGCGTAGAAAATGTGCGCCTGGCTCCCAGGCCTCCCAGGCAGCTTAGATATGTGTTGTTTGTTTGATCTAACGTTCTATTTTTTATTCACCAACTCCAAGCACATGCTTCCAACCAAACAACTCATCTTTAGGTTTGCCTGGCCAGGCAAAAACCATCTATTTATCAGGCTACCTCCAGGCACCACTTTTTCACAGGCATGGAATCCAGGGCACCAACCAAACAAGCCGAGAAAGGGGGAGGGGGTGGCTTGGGTGTGTTATGGCCGGGAAGATGAGGGAGAGAAAAGAAATTAGGTGGAATTAGGGTTAGGGTTAGGAAATTAGGGATATAGGAAAAAAAGAGGTAAATTGTATAATTTCTAGTGAATGTTAATAAGTGATATATATGTAACAATAGAGGTTAGCGGTAAAATCAATAAGTGCTAGCATTGTGTAATTATTTGACCAAACAAGTTTAATTAGGTCACATAGGGTTAAGCAGTCATAAAATCAGTCTGTTGCATAATAAATTGAAATAAGATATAATATCATAAAAGTTGTTAGTAAAAAGCGAGTATGCGTGCGTAACAAACCTGTAATTCGTTGGCAAATAGTCGGGCAGGTTGAATTATGTTAATTGTGTTAAATTAATCAAATTAAAGCAACCCCGAGTTTAATTAGAGAAGGAATGGGAGACATACCTGCTCGGATAAAACCAAATAACTTAGTGGCATGCAAGCGCGTGTAGTAGTTCATTTCGTGCATTAAAACGCGTATTTCGGCAACCTCGATCCCAGAGCCATTAGACCATAGAACCACCGCAGTTGGGGAGTGCTAACATATCGGGGATCCACAAAATATTATTAACTTAAAATTTGCTAACTAAAAGTATCAACTGACCCATATACTTACACTAGTACCAAAAATAACTAAGTATTTATCTGCGTCTGCCGTATAATTGTAAAGGCCGATTCGACACAGGCAGGATTACTTGATTCAGTAACCATCGACGACAATCTCTTCTACAATTCCAAAGGCAAACTTATCTCTTAAACATAAATATAGTTATCTTAAATGTAAACTGTATATTGCTGTATCATATATGTACATGCATCAAAACTATGTCTCAAAATTAAATCGGATTAAGATGAAAATGAGAAGATAAGAAATGAGAATGAGTTGATGAAAGAGCATTACTAGGCTGGTAAAGGGGACCCGGGTAGGGGAATGCGACGACAACGACGATGATGAGGTAAGAGGTGGGACCCCTTTACATATGGTTAATATATAATGACCAACAAAACTCTTACTCGGTCAGAGACCGTATCTAAGTACCAACCATTTTTCCGTTTCGGCAAGCAGAAAATGCTACCTTGTTACGTAATTATGTTTTCCACAATGGGTCACGTTGGAGTGTTGGGAGCAGAAAGTGAGCCGCACCAAGGTGGAGTGTTGGGCGCAGGGGCAGAGAGCCGCACCAACCAACATTACTGGAACTCGGTGGATGACTGGGTCAGCACCATGACAAGGTCAGTACCGACGAAAAGTAATGGATGGAGACTTAATCACGTAACCTAGAAAACGTTATGTATTCTGAACTCGAAATCACATCAAAGGAAATGCAGTGGACCTAGCTCAGAGAGAGCTTAGAATAGCTATGGGCAAAGTGGTACAAGCCTGCGCAGTGCTATATCAAATCATGAATTCATGTCAGTCTCCTGGATTGGAGTCTACGGGAACCGCTAGGAGTCTATCTTCTCTCCGAGTGACAAGTAGTCTTTTTTGAATTAAAACTTGCCATCTAAAATTTTGACGAGTTGTTTATTTTCAGAAAAAGAGATGAATTAGAAAATATAACAACAACAGAGATAAGTCATCCAGTGCATGTTTGCTATTAATGATTGCTGGGTACGTTTGTACTCAACCTTGCTAGTATTCTCCTTTGTTAGATCCTAGTCCAGCCGGAAATTATCCCGAGTGGGATGAAGGACACACAGATACCGTGGAAACCGCAGGAGGCGAGGGAGTTGACTACGAGGACTAAGGCGAGACGGACGCCTTATTCGGCGGATGTGACGAGTAGACGATCGATGGATCAAGGCAGGCAAGCGAGGGTAATTCTTTTCCCATTGTAATTAAATAGTTGTATTAAAGACCATAGCCTTGCGTGGCTAGCTGTGTAATATAGAACAATTTCTATCTTATTGTTCTGCTGCGTAACTCTGGTAAAGGCTTACTATTCGTTAGAGCGGTGTTCTACCGGGTAGACGAATAGTAATCCGTATACTTAAGCGTGATTATCCTCCGGGGTAATGACACGGGGCGTCACACTAAAGTTCTAGGCTACAATGATATATGACTAAACAAATTAATTGATATGGTGTATATGGCTCTTATAGGACACGATGTAGCATGAAAGGCCGGCTTCGCCGACCAAGCAATGTAGCACAAGAGCCCAGTTGATGGACGAAGATCGGGAGAATGAGACGAGGACATAAATTATGTGTTTGAGTCCGCAAAGAATACCACAATAAATAGATGAGAATGGAGTGGATTGATCCATAGTCACCAATGGAATTATTTTAGGGAAATCATGAGTTAGTTAGGAGGAGAATTAGGAGAGGAGGGGTTAGTTTTCACAGGCAAATAAGAGATCAAAATACTAGTTGTGCGAAAGCAAAGGGGAAATAAAGAGAGCAATAGAGAGGTAGGGAAAGTTTTCAGTAAGAATGCAATAAAAATGTTTGAATAATTCTTTATCTTACACAAGAGAGACTATAGTACAATAACATTTTTTTCTTGAGATATTAACAAGTAGTAATTAAAAATTAAATCAAAATTAGGAACCCCTAACTTTTGGAGGCCCGTGCAGTTGAGACTCTGCTCCTGCCTTTGATACGGGCCTATATATGCTCTGTTTACGTTTCCATACACGACGTTATCACTGACCTTCTCTACCTTACACAGGATACCATGGACAAAGTGAAGCTTTCATCCAAGCTTACGTTTGTTGAGATGCTGAAAAAGCTTGGGCTTGAAGAGCCTGCGTACGACCATGCAGTTTCTATTGGTGCTAGGTATCTAGGCTGGGTCCTATTTTCTCCACGTTTGCCACAAGGAGAGTAACCATGCGATGTGAAGCTCACTGGACCTGCAGCACCAACGCGGATGCCACCATAAGAAAATGCAGCACTCGAGGGCATGCGTTTCATGGAAGAAGAAATGAACATCGAGCTAGAGGACTACAACTATTTCAGGAACAAAAGCACAACACACGAGAACCTTCGTCTCCAATGCTTACACCTTAAGTAGGTCATAAGCTGGGCTACACGTGCTGAGTCAGTGTTAGCGCATATTATTTCTTTCTGTACAAGTTACTTAGAGATAACAATCTCCTCTTTCCTTTTTTGTAAAGATTTGGTTGTTGTAACCTCCTACGTAATCGGCTTGAATTACTGCTTCCTATCCGGCACATATCCGGCAATATAAATGAATCCCACCCTGGCTTGATTGCGGTGCGGTGTGCTTCTCCAAACTCTTTCATGGTATCAACCTAAAACCGATCTACTACCAACTTCAGCATCATGATGACCCCAGTGTTGAGTCCTCCACCAGGAGCGCCATCGTCAACTCTTCTGCACCAGCCGCAACGGTTGCCATCGCCTCTATCATGGCGTCGGCATTGCAAGCCATCAACGTGGCCAGCATCTGCACTCACATTCCTATGAGTCTTGATCACCAGGCTTCGAATTACACCGAATGATGAACCTTCTTCCTCGCTATGGTTGGTAAATTTGGCCTCCTTTCCCACGTTGATGGCACACGTGCGAGGCCCGATGATTAAGATTGGGTACAATAGGACTTCGCCATCCTCAATTGGTTGTACGGTTCCATCTCCGACGAAATCCTCAATGTCTCCATGGAACCCAATCAAACTGCTCGTGACTTGTGGGTTCGAGCCGAAGCTCTCTTCTGTGACAACCAGGAGACACGCAGCATCTACCTCGAAGGCGAATTCTCCAACCTCGTCTAGGGTGACCTCTCTGTCACGGCCTACTGTCAACGTCTGAAAATGGTGGCCGACACGCTGCGTGATGTTGGCCAGCCCGTTTTAGACCATCGCCTCGTCCTCAACATGTCGCGCGGTTTGAACGAACGCCTCTCCACCACCGCCACCATCGTCGCCATGTGTGTTCCCTTCCCCGACTTTATCACTGCCTGTTCCCTGCTTCTCCTCTAGGAGATGCATGCCACCAACGAGAGCAAACTTGCTGCCGCCGAAGCGCTCCTGTCTATGTCACCAAGTTCTGCCTCCGGTCACTCCTCCTACCGTGATCCATCTAAAGGGATACGGGTAGACTACACTGGTAATTCAAAAATTGTACCACGTAAATTAGGAACTCGTGCAAGAAAGAGATCATAGATCGTTACTACTAGATGCACAGTGTAGCGGAAGAAGAGTTGGAGCAGCCTGATCCACCGTCGAGCGCGTTGATGTAGTGGTCGTAATCGATCGTCCAGCGTCCTCGATGCCGACCCTCTCTTCCAGCAACCAATCGCGTTCCTTGTGAAGATCGTGGATCGTCCTCGTTCAGCACAGCAACAATCGCAGCAGTGCCTCTACGATATCCACATATCTAGTGATGGAACACTGTACACTGGTGCGCTAGCACCAACTCGCATGGTAGGGCCCTCGAGAAGATGTCGGCTAGGGTTTCAGTGATGCAATTCACATCGTCTGTCTCAACAACCTCATGCATCCCCTTATAAAGAGCCTATGACGGATCGTATTCGAACTCATTTGTTCCAACCCGTTAAGTGTGTGACCCTGTAAGTTCATACGTAATTGGTTGTGACTCGAAAACTCTTTTCCGACCACGAGTCGTTAGCGGTTTCTAACAGGACATAACGATTCCCGAATACACATAAATTATATCGGACGAATCTTAATGCAATATGATCTACGACTAGGTCCTTATCACTTACGACCAGCTTGTACCTCTATACGATCAGTTCATATTTGGTGATGACCAGCTCGTAACTCCTTACGACCAATTTACAACCAGTTAATGATTATGTTTGACCAGTCTATGACCAGCTCATATCTCTAAACGACCAGTCCGTATCTGGTCGAATTGAACGACCTACTTGTGTGTTCTCCCTTTGCCTCACGATATCTGGTTGAACTCCAGGTGAGATATTTATTATCCATGGTGTAACACCCTGATTTTCAGAGCCTTTTTGAAAATTTTCAAAATAAAAAGAACCATTTTGTTTTGATGATAATTCAAAGCTTAACTTGAGAATTTCAGAATTTGAAGAGTTTAAAATGACTAAACTAAACTTCAACTAATCCAAAACTTAGTTCTTTTGGTGTTGCTCTAGCTCTCTGGAGCTACCTTTCCTTCTCTTGATAATATTTCCTTCCCTCTATCCTATTTGGACAATCATTTATGCCTGCAGGACCTTCCCTCTCTCGGCTATCTCTGAAGCCATATCCCCTTTATGTCTGGAACTCTTTTGTGAGTCTAGACCTCCTTGGTATCTAGACTGTCTTGGTACTTAGGCATCTTCTTTGTTGGCCTGAATATCTTTATGGTTCAAACCTTTTCCCCTCTTTGTTCATTTGAACCTCCTCGGGTTCATTCCAAAGCCCCTTGGTGCTCACTTGAGCCCTTCAAGCTCCAATGGACTTTCCTTGGATCCTCTGTGTGTGTTCTTTTGGACCTCATTGTGTTCAATTGATCTCTCCTTGTTCAATGGAACCTTTTCTGTGTTCTCTTGAACCTTCCAGTGTCCCGCTGGGTGTCCTTTGCATTCAACTGAACTACCCTTGTGCTCAATTGAATCTCCTAGTGTCCAATTAGGATTCCCTTTAATCTCATGTATATGTCCAGACCTCCCTCTGTTTGGATTCGGCCATCCAGGCCTTCCTGAGGTCTAGACCTCCCTTCAGTCTAAGACCTCCTCGTATAGCCCAGCCTCCCCGCGTTTGTATCTGGCTATCGTTTACCTCCCCTCTGGAGATCTTAGCCATCCAGACCTCCTCCTTTTGATCTTGAGCGTCAAGACCTCCTTCTGAAGATCTTGACCGGTAGATGTCCTCGTCTGGACTTCGCCCTTTGAATCTCCTCCGTTCAAACCTCCCTTGTGTGTGGATCTGAACCACTAAAACCTCCTCCTGGTTAGTCTGAACCATTCGGGATCTCTTCGTTCTAGTCTTAACCAACAGGACCTCCCCTTTCCCTTAATCTTGATCTTCGGACCTCCCGTGTGCAGGTCTTTTGGACCTCCTGTCCATAAGACCTCCCCAATGTTGAGTCTTTTGGGTCTCCTTGCCGCAAGACCTCCTCCCAATCTCTTTGCAAGGATCTCCCTTGCAGTTGAGGCCACCTTGTGGTCAGGACCTCCGGTCCTGTGCTTGGACCTTCTTCCCCGTGGGTGAGGACCTTCCTTGAGTTCGCAGGACCTCCTCCTGCCTTCCAGGACCTCCTCCCGAGCCCTTTGGGTCCTCCCCCTTGAGATCTTGACCGTCCAGGATCTCCTTTTGAGATCTGAGCGTCAGGACCTCCTCGGATGCCCTCACTCCTCATGGTTTGGACCTCTTTTAGGTTCAGACCTTCTTTATTGTTTTTTGGACCTCCTCACAAGACCTCTATTGAGCTCGTAGGACTTCCTCTGAAGAGATCCTAACAGTCAGGACCTCCTCTTGTTGATCCTAACCGTCATGACCACCTCATGTCCGGACCTCCTTTGTGTGGAATAGGACCTCCTTTGGAAATCTAACCGTCAGAGCCTTCCCTGGCTTTTGATCTTGACCAAAGGACCCCCCTGTCCAGGACCTCCTTATAAGTTCCTGGACCTCCTTGTCCTTTGGGCTTAGGACTTCCTAAGCCGGCAGGACCTCCTAAGTCTTTCAAACCTCCTCAAAGACCTCTCTTGCGGGTCAAGACCTCCCTCTTTGACCCGACTGTTTCTAAGTTGTCCGGCCCCACTTGCCAGACTTTGCCATCCTCATCTTCCTTTGCCACCTTTGTACTTTGTGCTTTTAATACAAGTCTTGTCGCATTAAATGCAGCTACATACGTGGCTGGTTACTTTGATTGTGGTCACTAAGTGGCACCATTGCTATCTTTCCTTGTCTCCACCCCTAACAGCATACATTGTCCTCTCCTTTTGTCCTTCACCATTTTGGTGGTGGCACCTGCCCTGTCACTCACCTACCTTTGACCCATTTGTCATGTCATCCTGGACACGTATACATCTAATAATTCCTTCACCACTTTGGCTATATTTAGCCAGCTATATTTAGCCAGGGAGCCTCTTCTCCTCAACTTTTACGCATTGGGCTCATCTGGCTCTTGCTCAGTGGCTTTGTGGTGAAGCTCCACTGCCAAGACCTCCGCCAAGGGCCTCTTTTGCCGAAGTTTTCACCGTTGAAAACTTCATTGGAGCTTGGGCGCCAGCCTCAGCTGCCTCTGGTTCCACGACCTCCCCTTCAATTGTTATCTTTTGCTCATCCCTGGTAAGTTTCTTTGGATACTGCTCTGTTCTTGCTCTTGTCGCCACAATAATTGGTTGTGCCCTTTCCAGGACCTCCTCTCTTGGATTTCTTTCGGATCTCTGTGGCTTTTATGTGAGGAACTCCTCTCTGATCTCTGCATAGAGAACATCTCCTGGACCTTCTCGACCATGTGCAAGGATCACCTTCCAGGGCCTCTCTGTTCTTTTGTCCAAAATCACTCTTTTTGGGGTCTTTTGCTAAGGACCCTCTCCTCCCTGTAAGCTTGGACTTCTCCCTAGGAGTCTAATCTTAATATAAGTACTCTTCCGTTAGTTGGTTTTGGGGTTCCTCTGGGGTTCTTTTGGTTCTTTGCTTGGATCTCTGTTGGTTCTTTATTTGGAGCTTGGTTTGAATATGTTCTTTTGACCGTGTAGATCTTGACGTTTCCAGAGAGCCAGAACTGTGAGAGAGAGTAGATTCTTAAGCTGTCAAGCAAGAGGCAAGTTACACTTTTGATCATATTGCACCCAATATTTCAAATTATTTATGTTCTGTTTTAATGTATAATGCATGCTTATTTCGTCCAAGTTATTTCAATACATGTCTTTAAACACATAGTTATGCCTATTTCCTTTATATGGCCAACTTTGACATTGAACTAAATTTGTTGTCACCTTAGAAAAAATCTGGTTGATACAATAGTGTGAACCAAGACCACTTGAAAAACATATGCTTAGTCATGCTTAGACCAAAAGTATTGTTTTGGGGAAATCTTTACCATCATGACCAATTACTGTTTTAAATGTTTTCACCATGACATTGGGTTGTCATGGGAGGATAAAAATGTTGCTGGGAAAGCAAAGAAAAGGAAAATGGAATGGGACTGGGGCGGACTGGTTGATTGGATGGTGCATGTGTATGCACGGGACCATGCCATTTCTATGGCCGGTGCCCAGGGTTTGTGAAAGCCACCCTAGTCATTTGAGGACCGGTCTTTGAGCGACCAATGCCATGCCTATAATGGGCTATGCTACAATCGTGCAACCACATATCTCCAGAATGGGGCGTGGGACCTGGCTGAATAATTTACAAAGTTCTACCACAAGTTGTTCCATTGGAGGTGTGGGAGGTCTTTTATGGCCAATGGTCTATTATAACCTACTGTTCCCACTGGTGCAAGAGAGGGCTTTCCGCCGGGTTTCTATTCATAGGAAAGTGAAACCTTAGTAAGGACGAGCTGTGGTGGAACAATACATTGTAAAGGCCTTGTCATGAACTCTAGATCTCTTATCTTCGGCAGTGAGAGGTGGCATTGACGGATGCCGGACAAACTAGAGGACTCATGTGGTGTGGGTAAAGTGCACAACCTCTGCAGAGTGTAAATCTATTCGAATAGCCGTGTCCGCGGTCATGGACGTGCTGGCAAAGGCTACTCAGAGTTAGATGTTGGTTTTGGGGTTTCCAGAAATGTTTATCAAACTGATTTTGGGATTTCTATCCTAGGGGTTATGGGTAGGGAGCCTTGTGACAGGAGGGTATCCTTCACCACTTGTGATGAATGAATATCCAACTGAAAACAGATTTACTAAATGAATTTTATTTATTGTATGATGCTTTGGAACTTAATATTGGTATTTGGAAATAACCATGGCTTTACGCAAATCAACCATATTAAGCTTTCCTTTGAGATACCCATTTATGCATGTCATTTTGTTATCTAACGGGTGTAACTTGCGAGCACGGTTGTTGTGCTCACTCTTGCTTGCTGCTGTCTTTTAGCAGGGAATGGAAGCTTTATGGTGATCTGTTCTGTGGACCAAGTGGTCTTGATCGACTAGGATTGCGCCCTCCAGCCGATTGCCTGTGGTGTATCGGGTGGCTCATGTGTTTATCTTTTATTATGTTTTGCCTGCTGGCTTGCAAGCTCTCTTGTAATCAACTCCTTTGATATTAATGAAGCTTGTGTTGTTGCAATGTTACCACTGCTGTTGCTGTGAAGAGCTAGCCATGATCCTTGGGACTAGCTCAATTCACATAGAGGACCTTGGAGAGATCCCAGACCTCCCCGACCACCCTCAGGTGTGTGCGTGTGTAGTTCTGGGGTGGTCTCAGTCCTCCACGACCTCCTCTGGTGGGTCGCAGGTGGTCCTGAGATGACCTCAAACCTCCACGCCTTCCCCTGGTCTGGCCGTGGGAGATCTTTGGGGGTGCTCCCTGGCTCCACGACCACCTCGGGCTTGTTCTCCTGGACTTCCAGGAGGTCCTGCTGGACCTCCTGGGAGGTCTTGGTGGACTGACCGAGAGATCCTTTTAGGACCTCCCGGAAGGTCCTGGTGGACCTTCTTGGAGCTCTTAGAGGACCTCTCGGGTGCCCTAGGGTTGGGTCGCTACACATGGACTGTTCAATACTTTCTCGATCAAGTGACGGACAAGTTCATGTGGTTGACTCTTCGACCACTAGTGGCATGGCCATACACTTTCTTTATCCGACCACATCGAGGGGCCCAGAGATATCTCTCCTATTATGTTAGGAGTGACAAATCTCATATCTGACCAGTCACATCACTCTGCATGTTTTATAGCATACTCGAAAGCTACGTTTGTAACTACCTAGTTACAGAGTAGCATTTGACAACCCCTAAATGTACTATTACACATGTAGGAAATCATGTTGATATCAGGTCTAAGGATTATACATCATCATTGCTTGAGACCAACTTATGACACATAAAATCGTAACAATCTCAATAGTGTCTCAAGGTGGGTCAATCCAACACCATGTTCTCTAACATGTGTTCACATTATTGATTTGATATCCCTATATCCATGACCGATCAAACATGGTCATCAATCAAATACACGTGCTGGTCGATAAGTCACTAGTGTTTCGACCAGTGACATCCGACCAGAGATACATTAAGAATGACACCATATAAGTTAAAGAGCTACACCAACAAGTCACATGTTAATCTTTATAACTGATAATTCATTTAATGAACACAATAATATTTATTCTATAACTCATAAATATAGACGTAATACAATCATATCTATGATTGCCTCTAGGGCATATCACCAACACCATTGTGCCGTGGTGAACATGGTGGTCGCGTCGATAACTCCTCCCATGGCCGTCCCAATGGTCATAAGAAGCAGAAGAGCAAAGGGAAGAATGGTGGTGACCCACTCCAGTCCAGTTGATGGGTCTGTTTCAACTCATGGGCTAGCCCAGGGCAGGCCTGGCCCTCCGCATGGCGTTCGCCCGGTGGTGCTGGTCTTCTCAGCGCTCCTCCTCGACCACTGCCGCAAGCTTACAACACCATGTTCCACTACTACAAAAATATTAATACTAGACGCCTCATCACAGACGGTTGACCAAAATCGTCTGTATTACATGTAATCACATACGGTTTTGGTTTAGAGACCGTATGTGTTACTGGCTGCGTTAAAAACTGTTTGTGAAGAGGTAATATCATAGATGGTTCAGGTTAAAGACCGTCTATGAAGTATCACAGATTGTTCATGTTGAAGACCGTCTGTGAAGTATCATGGACGGTTCTGAACAAGAACCATCTGTGATACTACTAAATTCACAGACGATTATTTATTGGAACCATATGTAATTAGAAACAACTGATTAGCCAATTCCGACCACTCCTGATCGGGCCGAATTGATCTTTTAAAGTGGTCGAATTGAAGTTGATTTCCCCAACAGAAGAAAGCAGAAGATATGTAATCCAGAATGCACCTTGTTCCGTATCATGTGTAACTTCACTATCTTGACGTGTAACTTCCGATCAACAGAAGAATGTAGAAGTACTTCACGTGATTGATCGATCGGAAGTTACACATCATAGACATTGAAGTGCTCACCTGATCGTAGGGATATGATCTTCTACACATTTCTTGAAGACTTCAAATCCATAGACCAAATTGACTTTCCAACTACCTAAATTAAAGTAGTCATCCATGGATTTTGTTCTTTCCATGCACGGTGGTCGAAAAGTCAAATTGTTCCGTGAATTTTGTCTTACTAGAAGGGTATGGAGAAGAGAACTTTAAGAAGAAATGGAAATAAGAAAAGATGGGAAGTTTGTGAGTGATTTTTTCTTAGTTCTGCCCTTCTGATGGTTATTTATAGTCTTAACAACTTGCCAAGATTAAATTAACTAATAAAGACGGAAGTCCGACGGATAGGATTTATTAGAATCTGCTCCTAATAAATTGTTGGTAACCAAAGCATCTCCGTCTTTTCGGGAATTGTTTTTCATAAATACGGTTGACACTCCTTTTCCTATTTTTACAACTGAAGTTGGAGGGCTCATCACAGACAGTTTTAAATAGGAACCGTCTGTGATAATTCAATCTTTCGGCTCCCGCGTGATGCGTCTCTTCGTCTCGCACGCCGATATTACGATGCATCTCTTCGATGTTTTATAAGAATGATCATCACGCGTCATGGTGAGCACGCATGGTATTGAATACGTATGCCGTGGTGAGCACGCGGAGCATGACGGCAAGGAGCAAGGCGAGGAGGTCGGCGATCGCTATCGCTTTTCCTTACGATGTCGTCGTCCATATCGTCGGCCTCGTGGCCGCAAGTTCTCTTCAGACCATGGCTGACCTCTGCAGCCTTCGAGCCACGCACGTATTCTGTTCTTTTAATTTTGGTAGGTCTAAAATGAGTCAGTATTATGTTCTGTTTTTTTTCAGAGCCAGATTCTGAAGATGACTGTAGCGTATTATATCCTAGTTGTCGGAAAGCTTTAGGCGTTCGTTTCGGTTTTAGGTTCTGATAGATAACCTAATTGTAATTCCTTTGAAAATCTATAAAAATGAGAAAAACTGAAAAGTCGTATCAGTTGATACGGCACAAAATAATATCGTGTTGATTTCGTTTGGAGTAGTATTAAGATTCTGTCGTCTTGAATTTTAGTTACAAGGCCATGTACAAGGTGTCCAAGAAGCGCGCCATGGGGAGACGTGTGGTGCTTGAGCGGGAGGAGGCGATGAAGTGGTAGGACAACGATCGCTACCTTGCCGTCGTCAACTACCTGGCCAGCACCAGCAACCCAGAGGCCTGCTTCATCGTCGGCCTCGCCCTTGTCTTCGCGCCCCAAGACATGCACCGCGGCCTCATGTTCCTTGAACGGGCGGCCGTCGCCGGCCACAAGGCCGCGGCCTACATGCTCGGCCTCCTCCTTTACACGGCCGGCACCGTATCTTGTCACACCACCACCAGTAGCGTGATAGTGTTGTTTGGTCACGTCACCACCAGTGACGTGACAAAAAGTGTTATTTAGTTAAACTTATCCTATGACGTGACAATATTGTTTTGTCACGTCACAGATGGTGGTGTGACCAGTAGATCAGAATTAGAAATAGAGTTTGCGAGGGGTTAACAACAAAAATAAATTAAAAATGAGTTAATTAATAAAAAAATTATAGCTAGGCTGGACTGTCTATACACGGTGAATTACATCAACTACAAGTCTGCAACTAATTTAAATATATTCAGATAAAGCTTCTGACAATGGGCCGAACTACTCAACCCGAATCTCAGAAAAGCAGGCTGAGTTGACGAAGTGTGGTTGAGTGTGACTATCATGCATGCCGATATATCCACTAAGGCTTTTATTTTCTTTTCTTTATAATAAGATAAAGATTTGCTTCAGGCTCCGTTGGGAGCGCCTTTTGATGTTATTGTATTTGGCAGGAGCGGAGCCTGTACAAACTTCAGGCTAGCCAGCTATTTTTGGGATGAATTTGAATGTTTGATAAATTTTTTTTAACACTGACAAGATTTCTAGATCTAGCCCGAGACCTGGAAACACCTCTGGTGTTTGGCTAGCTACCTGCTTTATTATGCTTTCTGAAAACCTCGTTGCAAACCGGGACTATTGTTTTCCCAAACAGCAGAGATCGCGGGAGAACAATACAGTTTGTTATATTTTAATCTGAATTAGTACCAGATAGGCAGATACCAAACAGCTGACAAAACAAAGGAACAACCTTTCTCGAGGGGAAAAAAGAAAGCAGAGCGATCCCCTGTCAGAAGGGGGAAAACAAGAAATGCAGAGCTGAATAGCGAATAGGCATGGGGAGGCAACGAGACATTGGGCAAGCAACGGACGGCACGGGTGCCCGTGTGCGCGTACGTGCCGGTGAGTCAGCGTGTCGCCGTGCGAGCCGGCAACCGCGCAGAAGCGACCGATGACGGCCACGCGACCGGATCCCGTGTTTTCTCTCTCTTTCGGTTGATTTTGTCTTGACAACGAGATCCCGTGTGTTCGGTTGTTTACTAGTTGTACGACCGGGCCAGACCGGGATTCGGTCCGGTTCGCCATCAGGATAAGCCTGACGCGTCAGTCAGCCAGGCTCAGATCGCACTGAGTCACATCCGAGTCAGCCACCCAATGGACCCAAAGGGCCAGGCACAGCCGCACAGCGGCACAAGCATAGCATGTTTACCATTTTGTCCCTCTTCCTTGGACCTTGGGGGCCCACCCTCCTCTGGAAGGCTATTGGGTTTTTCTTTTTCTTTTCACGTGCTGGAGTTACACATGTGATGTGGTAAGTTATTGGACAAGCACTAGGAGTTACACATGTTTTCTCTCTCCTGCATCCAGATTTCAACACAATCTTACTCAGATGGACAAGCACTAGAAGGATATCCGCAAAAATCCAAAGAGAGTAGGCGGCCTAGGAGGAACAAAGAGAGCGTGCCAGGAGGCCACCTCCCTGCAATGACGCCGCCCCCTGTAGCAGCAACCCCTACCACAACATCCCAACCGAGCATTCGCCGCAACATCCACTCGAGGGGGAGACGCCGCCCCTCTGTTGCTGCAGGGATATATGCAAGTTCTTCAAATCTAAGCATCGGCTAAGCCTGGGCGTGCGTTACTAGGGTTGCGGGAACTACTCCTGCGACTATCCTGACTGCCGTAGGGACATGAGCCGCTATCGGTAGCCGTTAAGGACAGGTTATAGTATTTTTTCCCTACCATTTCTCTTTCAAAGTATGCACTAACAACCTCTCCTGTCTATCCGTGGTCCCCGGATCTGCTATGTGGCTACCGCAAGTGGATCGACTAAGATATCCACCCATTACGACCAGGTGGACTCTCATTGCGAGTGGGATGCCAACAGAGACAATGAGAGGAGGGAGGAATACAGACCAAGAGCACAACGAAGCGTATCCGTGGAGACGCAAGCCTGCCTCGAGGCGTGCAAGGCGAGAGAAGCACGGCTCGTGAGAGGAAGCCTTGAAAAAAAGGGAAATGGCGCCGAGGCCGAGTCGGCGAGGTACAACACCGAAGTTCGCAAGGAAGAGCAAATGGCCTCGGTCCTCACAGTAGTCCGACCCTCTTTGTCCATATGTCACATATATTTCTAATTCTCTAAAGTCATGCGTGTACCGTCCTTGGTTCGTTAGCATACGTGCCATGTAACCCCCTTGTCAGATCAACTGTTGTGTTGTTATCGTTGCGCCATTTCTCCAAAACTGTCGTGTATATTACCGTGTATGAATTTCCTAGCGCATCGCAATATCACCTACCTTCGTACTTACGAATCATTGTTCTACCTTGTTGTTATTGCGAGTCTAACAGAAAGTTTTCTAAAAGTAGGGAAAAGTATAGCATATTTGGAATATCCCACAACCTCCTCTAGACCGCTAATATACCTTGCTGTCAACACATGTATTTTACCAAAATGTAATCCAGGATGTTTACATACAAGCAGCCCTTCTTTGAAACATCAGCAAATCTCAAATACATTCCAAGTCACATGAAATCATGAAACCCTATTTCGATAATAACAAAAGAAGGGAAAAACGGAAAAGAAAGGAGGCCCTAGTGGCCAAGCCAGGACCCTATCGTAGCTCTCAAGCATTAAATGGCTCACTCGTGTATTTCTCCAGCGAGATGGATCGGGAATACGTGGAATCGTACGATCCGCTGCTCCTTCGTGGCGGTGAATCGAGCTTTGCGCCGAACAAAGGAAAAAAGTGTGTCGACGATAGTCCAGATAAGGTCGTGCGAGAGGGGGAGAGCAGGGATGGTGGGAGGGGGGTATGCATGCGGGAGGGGGAAGGGTTGACACGTGCTGGGATAAAATCAATACACTTAACTGAAATTGCGAGGTAAAATCAGAACGAGTAAAATTATGAAAAAAATTACACAAGAAAGTACACCGTGTTACAATCATTCACATAAAATTTCATAATTTTTTGAACTGATCATATGTCTTTGTGGTCGTAACCCTTAAGCTCACGACCTCTGTGATCGTAAGGATTCGAGAGGTTATTTTGAGGATACCACATTGGGACGAGGTTCAGATCCAGATCCCGACCAAGTATCGCTTCGTAGAAGCAATGAATAGGCATCCGGATCTGACTCCGGGTATATTCCATACCATGTGATGAATGGAACACATGTCATGTTTGGTCCATACCACGCGATGTTTCATAATCTAAAGACACTAACAACAACCACCATACGGTTGTGTGTCTCATAGATGCACAACCGCCAAACGGTTGATAGTTTGTCAACCACTGCCTCCCTCCGACCGAACGTGTCACTTCCCAATAGGCGCCACTTCCAGGAGTAACTGCCGCCACTTCGTCAAC
Source organism: Phyllostachys edulis (assembly GCA_036346405.1). Classification (NCBI taxonomy): domain Eukaryota; kingdom Viridiplantae; phylum Streptophyta; class Magnoliopsida; order Poales; family Poaceae; genus Phyllostachys; species Phyllostachys edulis. The sequence continues at coordinate 75,176,085 of CM070561.1, forward strand.
TACTTAAAGAAGAACGCAAGTTTATGAAGGGAGATCGAATCCAATTCGTAAGATCAATGCATTTATTGGATTTTAAATGGCATAGCAAGCATTACGCTCAGTGTAATTAGGATTAGTCCACCGTCTTATCAAATGCACCCCCTGTAATAGCCAGTTCATAGTAATAAAGAGCAATATCATTCTCTCCCAAGAACTCTCTATCATTTTCCTCTTTTCATTTCGTAAGATCGGCGACTCGATCGTCGACAATAATAGAATAGATCAATCCTGTGTGTTTTCCTTTTTTACACACTTTCATTTTCAAGATTGAGTCCCAACTTAAAAAATTCAACCTTCTTTGACCACCTAAATTAATTCCTTTTTTTATCAACTAACCCTTGGAGGTCTATAAAGCCGAGGATGATGGATGGGTAAGACTGAAAGTAGTGGTAAATAGCTACTTGCCATGAAGTATGATAATATAAAAATTATACGACCATAACAAATGAGTTTCTTCTTTAAAAAAATAACAATGTTTGTTGTTTTTCCAAAAGCTTTAAAATGTAGTAGGACTTTCTATGTACGGATTGAGCTTACTAAAGAATAAAATCAGCAGAACCACATTTGAGACGGCTTAAACAAACATGGCACGAATCAATTTTATTGTTAAAACCTTCTTGAACATATAATTGAAAACCTTCATTCTCTTTTCCTAACAAAAAGAAAAGGAGAGAGAGAAAGAAGGTATATCACTGAGTATCACCTGCCTAAATTCCCTATCAAAATATTGTTCATCGGCACAACCTTCCGACTCCAATTGTTAATTAATTTCACCCCAAAACCTCGTGCACATCGCATCAACACACTCTTGCGTTCTAGAAGGCCCAAAACCACTTTAAAACAAGAGAGAGAAAACCACACACCTCCCATCTCTTCCTTTCCACAAAATGATTTTATTGATAACCTCTAGATGGCTTGGCTTCTCCTGTATTTGCGGTAAGGGGGTGACTTAACACATAAATCTCAAACGAGAAATTTATTAGAATGTTGTAAAATGTCTGACTAGATCATCTAGTAGAGAGTGACAGTTATGAGAAATACAACAGGTCATCTAAGTAGAAAGTGACAATGATGTGAAATAAAACAAATCAATAGTCCATGTTTATCTAAATTTGTTATTTGCGTACTTTTACTCCTAAGTTGAATTTGACTTAAAATCTTTGAGTGAATTTCTCAAAACTACACTAACTCAGTTAAATCTATCATAAAACCATACTTTTAAGAAACTTTTTTTTTCACAAAACCACACTATTGACATAACATTGCAGAAAACTACACTTTCGCCCTTTCAAGTGGATTTGACGGGCAGGTCCCACATGGCGGAATCACATGGCGACTCTATTCTCGTTTGCATATTATCAATTTGTCATCAAAATTCATTAAGTATCGATCTCTAGATGGTCTGATTTGGTCCATGTTTTGTCTTGTGCAACCCGACATCAATTTTAGACTTGGCCATGCATGCCGTTGTTTTTCAAATCAAACCATCTGAGTCCACGTCAACAACGGGAATAGGGCCACCTTGTGACTCCGCCATGTGGGACTGGCTTGTCAGATCCACAGGGAAGGATGAAAGTGTAGTTTGCTGCACCGTTATGTCAAAAAAAAGTGTCGTTATGAAAATGTTTATTAAAAGTGTGGTTTTGTGATAGTTTTAATTGAGTTAGTGTAGTTTTGAGAGATTTACTCTAAAATTTTCTATCCCTCAAGGCTCAAACTAATTCCTTCTGAACCCATGGGAATATCTAAAGGGAAGGATAAAAGATGGACTAAGATTAAAACAAGGGCTCCATGGCTACTTTAAACCGAAAATCATACAATTATAAGCAAACAATTTTCTTTTCTTTTCTTTTTATTTAAAAAAAGCATGCTTGTTGTATTATAGAAAAAAATCACGTTTGTTTAAGAAAAGCTTTAAAATGCAGTAAATTTTTATAGGTGCTAATGAACATGGTTTAAACTTTCTTATGAAACAAAACCAGTAATCCATGCATATTTGAGATTTATTTCGGTTACACAACCTTGCGATTTCTCCTCTTAACAAATGTTACGCTAGACTCATGAAACATCTGCAAAATTCAAATTTTCAAAAATCAATTTGAGTTTTGGATTTGAATTTCGTTTTCGTTCAAATCTTAGCAAAATTCAACAAAAATCACCAAAATCTCGCTTTCCCTTTTTCCCTCCCGCTTTCCCCTCCCCGAAAGCGGCTTCGCCCAAGCCGCCACCACCCCGTCCTCCCCGCGCGTCATCGCCCTCGTCATTGCCCGACGCCATGGCCGACTCGTCCGCTGCCGTCACAGGGCCACCTCGCCAGGACACCTCCCGTGCCACCACATCACCTCCCGCATCTTCTACCACCCATGCCGCCTCCCTCTCTCGCGGCCGCCCAAACACGCACAACTGCACACGTCGCCGCTCGCCTTCAATGCGGCACCTGTCGCCAGTGCCACCTCGTTCCACCCATGCCGCCACCTCGCCACTCACTCGCGCGGTCACCCATGCCACGCCCTGCTCCTACCGCCTCCACGGGGCTATAAAAGCCGCCCCGCTCGGCCTTCATCTCCCGCACCAAGCCCTTCCTCCCTCTCCCCACCCTCCTTTGTCCCCAAGACTGGCCAAGAGTCGCTGCCGCCACCACAACCCCACCCAAAAGCCCCAACTGCAAAACCCTAAGGTAATGGGACTTACCCGGTGGAGTTTCCCCACGCCGCCCTTCCTTGCGCCACCAGTCGCCGCCAGCCACCATAGCGCGGAAGCACCGCTAGCCTCTTCGCCTCTCTCCTCACTTTCAGCTTGTGCAGAGGCGCTTAGTTTTGCCAAGGCCGCTCGGCCTCTTAAGGTCTTATCGAACGGGCCGTGGGCGATAAAGAACGCCGCTTTTCATCGTTTCATCCGATGATGACCAAATACTGCTCATCGCACAAGATTTTCTTTTCTGCTCATCCAAAACCTACCACATCGTTCATCCATACAAGATTTTTTTTACTGTTCAAACTGAAACCCTAATTACTGTTCTTAACACAGTAATTTAGCTAATGTTCATAGTCATTACTATTTATAGTAATTACTATTCATCTGTCGAAACAGTAAACCCTAAATACAGTTCATTTCTCAGCTCCGCTCAGCTATACCAAGCTCCAAATAAATCTTTCCACCCTTCTATAAGATTTCTTTATCTTTTTTTATATTTTTGTTGTACTTGGATCCGAATCTCAAACTCCGTTCAGTCCAATCAAACACCAAATAATACCCACCATCCCACACCACCTTCCTTTATGTTTCTTTTTCCGGTTTTATTTACTTGCATGTTGTTCCCAGCTCACTCCTTGTCGAGCTAGTTTTTACTTGGTTTATCTTTTTATTGCATTGCTTCTCGTTAGGTCACGATCTTGACGACCAGACTCCAGAAGACGCCGGACAAGACCAGTATCTACAGGACTTTGTGCAAGAAGGCAAGTTGCATTCCTTGAACATTTTGAACCCACATTTCATATATTTATTATTACCTTCATTATTGTATTTGAGCCAATTACTTTAACTATTCAAATAATACTTTTGAATGCCATGATAATTAGATAAATCATATTACCCCACATACAAATTCACCCAACACTTGTAGGCCATATTCACCTTGACAAGTTCACATAAAATATTAGCTATACAAGTAACTTGTCACACAAATGTGTTTATCAATCAAAAGCAGTGTTGGCAGTTCGCCAATAGTTTTGGTGGAGAGTTGAGGGTTGTGTCTAAGAGATTGGACAACCCAATAGACTGGTGTTAAAAATGAGTCATCAGTGAGATCTAGAGGTGGACAGCCACGAGTTGGTGTTGGGCCATCGCCTCACTAGGTGACAAGTAAGGACAAGAACCTTGTGCCAAGTGACCGACACAGACAATCGCTCAACCACAAGCGTGGTTATTACTCCCTGGCTTAGTACACTACTTTTCTGATTGAATATCTACAGTGTCAAGAATGAGACAGGGGTGGGCCTGGAGGGACACTCACTGGTCTTCACAACGATATGGTCCCGTCAACATCGAGGCACAAGATTCACTAGGGCCGGTGGAGTCTCCCGAGGGCTGTATGGAGTAAGGGCCTACCGGGTAGAAGCTAGAAAGGTTGAGCAGTGAAAAGGCTTTGTTATCCCAAACTCAACGACGCTAATCAAGTTGTGTGTCTATGATCCGACAAAGATGAGTTTGGGATATCTTGTGGGTAAAGTTGGGCAACTCTGCAAAGTGTATAAAAAGGTATTCGAATACGCAGTGCTTCCGGTTAATGAAGCTGTGTTATGGGTGATTCCAGTACATGAGGCATAAGTAGAGATTTGGAGATGGTAAGTTGGTAATTTTGGTTTGATGAGAAACCCCTGATGTTATTATTTATTATTATTTTACTGTTTTAAATATAAACTGCTTTAACTGCAAATTGCATTCACATATGCCTGTTAAGGTAAACCCTAACCATCCATTGAACTCCTTGCATGTAATTATTTAGCTTTTCATGTGGCTTGTTGAGTACGGTAGTTGTACTCATTATTGCATAATCTACAAACAATCTATAGAAGAAACCTAGGAAAATGCAGAGGATCTGGTTGAACAGGTCGGATTTTGGTGGACCCACGGATGGCAACGGCTACTGTTATTAGGTCTCAGCCGCGCTCAAATGTGCTTGTGGTTTGAAGTTCTTTTGTCTTGTATTATTTTAACTTTGGGCTTGGATGCCCGTGTCAGTGTTAAAACTGGCTGTTAAGCCTTATCCTTGTGTAATAAAATGTTGGATTTTATTGTAATCGAAAGCTTACTTGAGACACTGCTTACTTCACAACTGCACATCCTAAACAATTGTGAAGAGTTTAACGTTCCAGAATTTAGGGGCCTTACAACTCATATATCATTGCTACCTAGCTTTGTTTCAACAAGGATCGTTCACTCCTGGCTCTCTAGAAGACTTAGTACACCTCTGTGGAAAAACAAAGGAAAACAAAGATCACACAAACTCATGAAACAAACTGCCCACCAAGCCACCTCTCATCCCACGCCACGAGGAGAGTCTCGTCCGCATCCCATCCCATCCCAAATATGCCATCCAGCCAGGTGCGGGTACCGGTAACACAACTGCCTCCCGGACACGACACCGTCACCGTAGCGGCAATAAAAGCACCACCACCCACGGCCCCACGCGCTGTTCGCCAAAAAAAGTAAACCCAACGGTACGATAAGAAAGAGAAAGTAATAATAACCGTCACTCTCCAAGTTCACCCCGTAACGCGTAACGGAAAAGCGTGCCTTCCTACCGGGTGCCCGCCACGTGTCCACGCGGCGGTCTTATCCACTCGTGACTCGTCCTCCCCTCTCCCCGCTCGGCTTCGGCTCGTTATAAATTTCACCACCGCCCTGGCCCTACAACTCCATCTCACAATTCGCAAGCATCCTCATTTCTCAGCAACCCAAGCCGCAATCAAAGCAACCCAAGGAGAAGCTTACGAGAGAAGCATCCACCAAACCCAAGCCGCAAAGCAAATGGCGATGGCACCGTCCGCATCCGCCGTCTCCTTCTCCGCCCGCCCATCGGCGGCGGTCCGGCCGCGCGCCGCCTCCGCCTCCGCGGGCGCCGGGCGGGTCCGTGGGGTGGCCGCCGAGGGAGGCAAGTGGTGGGCGCCGCTGCTGGGGTGGTCGGGGCGGGCCGACTACATCGAGGCCGCGGCGCCGGTGACGACGACGGAGGAGACGGAGAAGGCGGCGAGGAGGAGGCCGTCGTCGTCGTCGTTCGTGGGGGCGCTCACGGAGGAGAAGGCGCGGGAGCTGCGGGCGCGGATGGTGGAGACGGAGAGCTACCACGACGCAATGTACCACTCCGCCATCGCCTCCCGCCTCGCCCGCTCCGCCTAGGCCGCCGCCGGAGACGAGACCAACAACTCGCCGACATCAAACCTGTGCGTTGTGTGCGTGTACATAATTGTTGCCTTGCCCCTTCTCTATGGATTTGGGGATCATCTCGCTGCTGCTGATGCTGCGGAGGAGAGACGAGAGGGGAAGGGATCTGGTTTTTAGGGTTGCTCCCTTCCCTCCATCTCCATAGAGCGGGTGTTTGGGTTCACTCCCCCTCTTTGCTGGAACATTCGGGATCTGCAATTCATGCGGCAGATCTGAAAGGCATTTCTCCGAGCTGTTGATCGATCCGTTCTTTACCGCGATGCGTGTTTGCTTGTACCTTTGGTGTCTTGGATTTGATCTGATGCGCGTCAATTGGGGATCCCCAAGGTGTTGTCGTTTCGATTCGAATCGATTGTTAGGTTTCGCGTTTGTTGCCTGATCTAGTCCAAGTGATGATTAATTCTCGGGAGGTTCAATTATTTGCCACTGTACTTTCAGTGGTAATTTAGGATTTGTCACTATTGTGTGTGTGACATGTGGGTCCGGGACCCAGATATCATACACACATGCAGTGACAAATCCTAAAATGCACTTGATTGCAGTGGCAAATACTAAATTTTCTCTTAATTCTCTATACAAATCGCTACGCCACGCGTTGCCGACGTTCTCCCCGTGGAATGGAAGTGTAGTATGGTTAATTAACATGCTTTCCAAGTGACAAGCGCAAGTTAATCAAAACCACGCCAAGAGCCTGATTTTCTGACCCAGTACCGCGTTTCCACTAATCATGCTGCTTCGAGATCTTCTACTACAATTTAGTTTTAGACGCGGGATCCTTGGTACTCCTACCAACCTACACGACTACATGAACAGTTCGAACCTTGCTGTGAATGAAACCTCGCATCTCCGGGCCGGCGGGATCCTCCAACTAATCAATCGACCGGCCAATTACTTAAAATCTCTGACCCAGTGTAATTTATGCAATTCTAACGCCTGCCTGCCGCGTGAAACGTTCGACAGCTCTCCGGGCCTGCCTCAACGTGTCCAATACTGTAGCAGCTAATCTGAGTCCTTCCCGTGACCAATACTCCTCCTTTCCGTTATCAGAATGTTACGGTAGTATGGTCCACAAGCCAATCCAATAGAGACGATTTTGCTTGTCCGTGTGTTTCTTCTTTCCTGCGAGGCATCCTAAAAAGCTCAGGCAGGAGTAAGAAGAAGAAAAACTTTGCCAGCAGGCAGCAGCTGTAGTTTTGGAACTTGGCACTTGGCAGTTGGCAGGGCTTATTATGGGTAGCATAGTGAGAGCTCGACCATTTCTTGGCCAGCTACTACTCAACATTCATCCAATTTCTTGGGATCTCATGTTGGTAGTGGGATCGGATGGCCGGATCATGGTAGACTAGTACATCGAAAATTTCTAAATATTGCAAGCTCTGAAGTATTGTTATATAATTATGATCATACTTAGGATCATGATCAGAATGTTCTGACATAATTATAAGATACTCTCCCTAGTCATAAGAGTGACGAATTAGAATACATGTAATCGACTTTTTAAAGTTTAGCTATCAATATCTTTATAAATCTGTAGATTGAACACACGATAATGATATGTATATAGTCGTTACGAAAAATACTTTTTAAAATATTATAACTTTATTAGGTTTTATAAATGTATTATAGTAGAAATTGGCTGTTGAATTTGTATTATGAGGAACATGTCAATATCCAAAAAGGATTGTATTTTGAGGAACATGTCAAAATCAAAAAGGCCACTTTCGCGATCGATCCTTGACAACCTTTCCGGTAATAATTCGTCTCGCCAGGACCAAGGAGTAATTAAGGGCCTGGAAGTTTCGCCTTAGCCGGCACAATAAAATCATATAGCTGGACAATAGACAGATGCCAATGACCAGCTAGAACGGATTGGGTTAAGGTGATAACAACATCATGGATGATGCATCCTGAGACGAACAAGCAAGAAGAGGAACTAGATAAGACAAGACAGATTTTTTGGCTCAAAACTAAAGATATGATAGACCAGAGGTTTAGTGAGTGACACTGATCTCATCTACATAAAACAGGTGCTTAATGCTTTGGCCTTCAAGACCTTTTCTCGCAAAGCATTACAAATGGTTTTTTTTCCCTAGTCTCCTTTTGTTGAAGAAAGAAAGAAACGTCTACACATGAACATCAAATACACCAACAACTTACAGAACAAGGGGAAATATAAAATTGCAGTAATGGAAAACAGCTGCCGGACGTATTGCTCAGAATTATTTTGTGTGCTCAAGCGTTCTATCATTATAGCAAACATAAAAACTGAATGGAATTAAGAAAAATAGGTACAGAGCAAACTTGTCAATCTGAAAAACCAGTCAGCTCTCATTCACTGTAGATTTATAATCAAGTCAAAATTTGCTGCCAGAAAACTCATAACTGGATCTTTGGAGGGATGTGAATCACTTGCTCTCCACGTCATCTAGCTCTGATCTAAAAGAACATCAAAAGATAACAACATAAGCACGTCCAGTTCATATCTCTGTGTATTACGCTAACATAGACCCTTATTACTATTAAGATAAGACATCAGGAATGACATATCCATTGAAAGCGGCCACCAAACCCATAATGATATATTTGGAAACTATAGTGGTTCAGCGATCAAAACACTAGAAGACATCAAGAGTTGGATACGTGCACGATCAAATGATCCAGTACAGCGGAGGTAATTACAACCAGCAGCAATGCAAAGCAGTTTGCACAAGCAAGAAGCACAAGAAGGCTTGGGGCGCCTTTTTCAAACAGGAACATGTCCAAGATTGTTTTTTTAGAACCATGTCCAAAATTGTAGCTTATGCCAATATTCCTTTGTTTCATATGTATTGTGTAGCAAGGACTCTCACCCCAAAATTAGCACATGTAAATATCTAACTTCGCACAGGATGTGACACAAACATACATTTCAAGTACTATGAGGACGGTGCTGAGGGGAGCAGCGAGCAGCATCAGCAACGGCGGCTTCCACTGCTGCTGCTGCTGCGGCGGCGGCGGGCGCCTCGGCGCCGGATCGCTGCTTCGAGACGACACGGATACATGAGAGATCGGTGGGCAGAGCAAAGTGGTGGTCGAGAGATCGGGAAGGGAGGCTTACTCGAATTGGGACGAGGAGGAGGAGGACGCCATGGAGAAGAAACGAATCCAAACAGTAGCGAGCTTGAGCAAAATGTAGGGGGGGCAGAAGATCAAATCGAATTCAGAAATATACTTCACTCTCTCTGGCCGTTAGACCACGGAATAGGCGTGACTAACCAAATTGAACAGACTGTAGACTACATATATGCTATTATTTTTCTTCTTCTGAAATATTGAGAGAGCATGGCGCAGGTTGGCCGAGGCAAAGCTCCGTCCTGAATCGAAGGTAAAGAGGTTTTGTTCCTCTGTTTGGCGCTGTTGCCTGCTGGTTTTGGAGTTTCGTGTGACCAGTGGCCGAAAAGCGTCATAGCAGTATTGATTACGGAAAACTAGAATTCCGCGTTCGTTGTCGGGTTACGTACCTCGAGGGAAGGCCCTCGTGTAGCTGTTACCGGTTAGGTGGGCCTATCGAAATGTAGGTGTCTTGCTGGGCTGGGCTTGCAGTAACCACTCTTCTTCAATCTAACTAGCTGAATACCCCCCCTCACGTTGTTGCGAAATATTAGAGAATCATTCCAATTATATAGCAAAAGAAGCGCATAGATTATATATTGATATACCAAAGCTTCAAAAACATGTTGGTTGCACTAGAGTTACTGATTGTGCATCACATCAAAAACATGAAGCCTGCCTGCCGCCGCAGTCTCTGCCTTGATATTTCATCCAAGGTTCAAAAGGATTCACTCGAGTGCATGTCATCTTAAAGTGAGGATTAGATTCATGGATTGCCCGTATGCATTGCTGTTCCGGCTAAAGCATAACAAATTGTGGATTAGATGTGCAGAGACCAGTCCAATCTTTTTCTTCGTTGGTTTGTCCTCAATTTCCCCTTTCTGAAACACAAAATAACTCTCTTTATCTTGAGGATTAAGGGCATCAGCAAGACGGCAAGAATGCACGAAAGGTATTCAGACGATGCACTGCCAGAGCCATCAGAAGCTGGTGATCCTGACGACGGATACCTGCCTGAGGAAGGTGCCATCATCGAGATCCATCCCTCGTCAATCTTCCACGTGTCCTCTTGGGTGAATCATGTGTTGGTATTATCACTGGCTAGCTAGGTTGGTTGCTTTCATTATCAATGGCATCAGCACGCAGTACTACTGCACGCCTGCTCTTAATTAGCCTGGGCCATTAATTATTTCATTCATCGTAGCTGGCCAGAGGATTCTATTAATTACTCCCTCAGTTTATTTTTGTAAAGTGTGGTTTGGCTGGGCACAGGTCTCAAAATTAAAAACTTGACCGTTAATTACAATAACTACAAAATCGTGATCATTTGAACGTACTTTTAATTACTAATCTGGTGTCTGCATCACTAAACTTAGACTTCCAATATACTATGTTTTGGACATTGATACGGTCTTCAATATACAACTTTGACTATTACTTTTTATATAGATATGTTCATAAAATAATATAATAATATTATTTTCACACGACCAGTATAAATAGATTTTTATACATTAGTTATCAAAGTTAGGAAAGTTTAACCGCGTGATTTCTAATACTTCAAATATTTCTGAACGGAGAGAGTGGAGTACTTACCGGTCAAAGCTTAGATCATGGAACACGTGGGCGCGCGCCTTATAAAGACCAGCAGAGGGGGAGCAATTAGCCAACCCACTTGTGTTCGTAAACTTGCTTTTCACATGCACGCATGCATGTATGTCTCCCAACTTCCCGAGTCCTGTCTCCTCTGTCTTGCTGGCCCATCTGCCCATCTCATCGATCACGCCTGGCCCCTCTTCCTGATCGCTTTCCTCCGTCTCCTCATGCGAAGCGCAGGATCGATCCCTGCCGCTAATAATGGCTTTGCTTTACAGATCGCATGTGGGCAGGACGAGACGAGTGATCGACGATCCAGGCGCACGAAACCCGTACGGAAAGGGATCTCACGCGAGTTGTTCTTGCTGCCCACACTCGTTTCGTCGTCCTCACGCGTACTGTAAATGGAGGCCCACCGGCTCAGCCGTGCGAGCCGCGAAGCCCCGTCGTCAACGTGCAGAACGCCAGAACCTCGCTGGCGCCCATCGCTCGGAGGCCCCAGTGGTAACCGCTGCGTGGCCTCTCACCGCCTGTTGCGAAGGTCGTCGTTGCGATGATGGGCTTCGTGACGGACGGCGGCGCTAAAGACAGATGAGATGCACTTCACAAAGTGCCGGAGCCAGCCGGTGGCGTGGGTGACGAACTGCCTCCATCGAGCGGCGTCCTAGCTAGATGACTAATCAACTGTAGCACGTTGATGCAACACCGCCCCACAGATCAATTTGGTTCTCCCCAAAATCGATAGTCTGTAGGTGAACACCCCACCACTCAGATTAAACCCTCTTCGGCTCGAATTTAGGTATCTATTTTCTTCTTAATTTTTAAAAAATACCTAGTTCCTCCTAAGTATTTGTTTTTGTTTTAGGCCAAATACTAATATACAAGTGCAATTATAAGCTTACAGGAACCCAGTCAAATTTCCCTTTACCAAACAAATGGGATTTGAGAACCTGAATGAGTTTTGCATTCGCGATAGCAGAAGCACGGGGCGAAGAAAAGTCGTGGACCGTGACAAAAAAAAGAAGAAGAAAGGAACAAGCCTCGAGAGTTTACAGAGCTATTAAAAGAGACGAGGAATCCATAGCAAACCCACAATGAACTGCAAAAGGTGCCGAAGAAGCTAGCCGAGTTATCCGCCCATGGCTGGCCAAAGAATTGCTCGTGCATGGAGAATGTGATAAGAAACGTGGGTTTGTTGATGGAGGAGAAATCTAAAAATCTTAGTGTTTCATTTTCTACTGGATCTACAGGCTCTTGCTATGGCCTTGGGTAGGTGCTGGCATTCTGGCCTTAAGAGTCCCTTGATAGGGAGGAAGACGGAGAACGGAGTGTGTGTGTCGCTGTGGCCTTAGAATGTCAGGTAAGTCACGTTAGGTGAGAATCTTCGTACGCCCTGCGCCCTTGGTATAGATTTCTTCGATCGTGTGCATAGCATTTCCCGTGCTGAGACTCACTCGGTGCCCACCCACTAGGACGTGATCACCAGTCCACACGGATAGATGGGTACCACACTACAGTTTTTTTTCCCTTCACTTTTTTGAACCATATTTAGTATGGTCGTCTACATTTTTTTTGTTACAAATGTGGCACTCTGTCGCACGGTAATACGACACTTTTTTGAACCGTATTTACTGGTATGGCCGTCTATATATATATATATATTGCAAATTTGGCACTCTGCCGCACGGCCGCTATTCTACGTCCGTCACGTCACCTCCCACCGCACGGCCGCCATGCGATGGCGTTCTGCCGTCGTCACGTGTCTCCCCTCCCCCGGGATTAGGGTTTGGTCCAGAATTAAGGTTTAAGCCGATTAGGTTTTGGCGTTGTTTGTAGGAATTTTAAAATATAGCAAATGAGTTCAAAAAATTATGAAATTTTATGTGAATGCTCATAACGTGGTGTATTTTCTTGTGTATTTTTTCATGATTTTACTCGTTCTGGTTTTATCTCACAATTTCATTTAAGTTTGCAATGAAGTTGCAATATCCGTTTTCATACAGATAATTATCGACATTTCACGTGTTACATGAAACACACGCTGGTTTATTGCAATCGAGATGAAGGAGGACGGGGTATTATCACATGTAACCCGATCAAATAGGGCACTCTTTGTTACTTTATCAATGTACTGTGAATGATATTCTTTAATATTGTATTGTACCACAGTCTAGATAAACTTGTGCATGAACCAACTGAGCTAAACACGTGGCATGCATATCATATAACGATATACCGCAACCTCCGACTTGTGTGCGTTTCGAAGGCTACGGTATATCGTTATATGATCTGCACGCCACGCATTTCCCTCAGTTGATTCATGCACAATCTTACAGCCACTAAACTAATTATTTACCACTAAACTAATTAACTACAAATAAACTCACTAATTACGACTGATTAATTACTAATAAACTAACTAATTACGACTTATTAATTACCACGAAATAACTTACGAGTAGTTAATTTGCACTAATATAATATGGCGGACTGATAACCACTAAACTAATTACGACTAATTATTTACCACTAAACTAATTGACTACGACTAAACTAACTAATTATCACTAATTAATTACCACTAAACTAACTAATTATAACTTATTAATTACCACTAAATAAATTACGAGTAGTTAATTCGCACTAATTTAATATGCGAGACTGATAACCACTAAACTAATTACAACTATTTATTTATCACTAAACTAACTAACTAATTAATAACCAGTAAACTAACTAATTACGGTGATAACGACAAAAGCATCCAACAAATTACCTGCCCTTCGGGGTAAGCTATCAAAATAAGTCGAGCGACGATTAGTAAGCAAATACTTCATCTAAAAAAATTTAATTATGTTACGTTATCTGAGTTCTCAGCGACGAGCACCAGAACGAGAAGTGAAACACAATTGGGATGGGCGAAGAGCGACTATGATATTTCGGTATTTATAACCAAACGAAGGAGGAGCCGCTGCGTTGGCGTTGAGAATTTCGGATCGTTGTTCACGCACAAAGATCATGGTAAGGGGACACCATGAGAGTCGATGACAAAGGGAGGAGGAAGGATGGACGGTGGGAAAGGTGGGTGGCAATTGTGGGGAGGTCATGTGGGAGGAGAAGGGTGGCGCGTGGGAACAAATCAGTACACTTAAATGAAATCGCGAGATAAAATCAGGACGAGTAAAATTATGGAAAAATTACACAAGAAAGTACACCGCGTTAGGAGCATTCACATAAAATTTCATAATTTTTTGAACTCATTTACTATATTTTAAAATTCCTACAAACAACATCGAAACCTAATCGGCTTAAACCCTAATTCCAGCCTAAACCCTAATCCCGGGGGAGGAGGGACACGTGGCGGCGGCAGGGCGCTACCGCACGGTGGCCGTTTGGCAACATCACTACACGGTGGCCGTGCGGTGGGAGACGATGGAGCGGGCGTGGAATGGCGGCCATACGGTGATCGTGTGGTAGAGTGCCAAATTTGCAAAAAAAGATATATATTTGTAGACGGCTATACCTGTAAATACGGTACAAAAAAGTGCCAATACGGCAAAAAAAAATCCCACACTACATGCGTAGATCACGTACGTAGAGGCGAGTGGTAGACGATGAACCACTAATGAAAACCTTTTGAAAAAGATAATTTTTGCTGATTTTTCAGTCTAACGTACGGGCAAATAAGTGAAGTTTGAGTGTTTGACAGGTAGGATTTTGATTTCATCTTACATTCAACACCTAGCTAGAGTAATTAAAATTCCTGGCTCTACCGCTGGCCATAGTGTTTCTAGGCTCGACACCGATGCATGCACGGACCATTGTATCCTGGATGCATGGTCCATGCATGCCTAGTTAGACACACCGACTGATACACACATACATCGATCATACATGCACGAACAAAATTGGAATGCGGTCACTGTACTCCGCAGTGGGGATATCTGTTCCAAGCAAGCCCATGTAGCCACTAGTGTTACTGTTCCCCTCGTGCCGTCCCCATCTGCATATGCCGCGAGCAGCTGGCTAGCCTGCTACTGCCACTGCCATGCCATGCCGCTCATGAGTTAGTGCCTTCTGGCCTCTACTGGGATGTAGATTCCATCTCACACGGTACCGTTGTATACCAGGGGCATTTTGTAAATTTCCCCGTTATTTGTGGGGCATATATGTGAGAGAGATGATAAGAGTCATGTAATCTTATCCTACCAAGAGAGATTGGAGAAAAGGTCGTGGGGATCGATCCAATCCTCATGCCATGGCTTCACAAGAAGCCCGGACAGTTGTTTTGGCGACGGCGCCTTTGCCCTCCACCTTTTATACTCATTCTTCCTCTTGGGAAAGTGCAGATAGAAGTTCTTTATTCTCCTCTCTGAGATAAAGAATCATCTCAACCCAATTGATTTCTAGGACTTGCCTCACGGTGAGTCTTACACTTGATTCGAAGGCTATTGGGTGGTTGGGTGCTGGTTCGTGTGCTTGCCAGTGCACGATTATTCTGTTTCTTTGTGCGACAATTCCCTAAACTTGATTCCGTGCTTCTGTACACTTGGATTCACGGTGGTGGCATTGTATCTTCGACGACCTCGCCAGGAAAATAGTGGTGTAACGGCGGCAGTAGTTTTTTTTTTGGATCAACGTCCTATTGACGTGCCTTGCCTTCTCGGTAGCTTTGATTGCCGTCGAATCTGTGAGTATCTTTGGTTTTCAATTCATCTATCTTGCATAGTATGTTGTACTAGTGTTCCTGCAATTGTTCCTTTCTGTGATATATTTATACTAGTACAGTGAGACTTGCATGATAGATTTATGGGCTATTTGTGAATGCTCGGTGATGATTTTGGGCTTGTAAATTATTGTGACAATTTGGAATCATAGATTAGGCTTTGAGTTGGAACTAGATTATTATTAAAGAACTAATTAGTTAATCTTGCAGTAATATTGTTGAGGGCTGCAATACTGATTAGTTAATCATGCAGTCATACCATTGAGTACCTACGGTAATAGTATTGATTGCTATGGTACTGTTTTATTGATCTTGCAGTAATATCATTGATTGTTGTGGTACTGACTTGTTAATCTTGCAGTAATATCATTGATTACTGAAGTTCTGATTTGTTAATCTTACAGTGATATCATTGAGTCAATCTCATCTGGTTCAGTGACTCGGTTAATAGTTGATAGCATTTAAACTCAAATTCATAAAACAGATTGTTAGCAGTAGTGTTACTAGCTTGTTCACTTACTGAAAGCCACTTTCTGTTTTCTATCCGAGTTACTTAAATAGTCTTTACTTTGATATCGATAAATAAACAGAGCTCAAAACCTAATCTATTGTCAAGTAATTATCACTCTGTCGGAACCCCGAGTATGCAACCTCAGGACCCTCTGTGTATTCTGAACTAGTCCCATAATCAGTAGCTAGCTCACACAGTTGCAATATTGGTGTAATCATATCCACACAACCAAACTATATGAAGCAGACAAATTAATATTATTTAGCAAAATGACCTTATGGTTAAGTCTTACAAAGTTTGCCACGTAGGGCTTAACAACAAAAGGAAGCTTGCTGCGGAAACCAAACATGCGGTGGAGGTCACCCAATATGCCCACAGGCAATCGAGAAGAGGACGCGACCTAATTTACATAGTCTTCAAAGTAGTCTTCTTTGTAGAACTCGGTGCTTCCTGGTTCTTCTTCAGCGACTGATCAACCAGAGGGCATAAAGCCGTGAGTACTTTGAATGTACTCAGCAAGTCGTAGAGAAATGTATGCAAGTAATATTCATGCAAGGTTTGACAAGGATAGCTTTATGGCTATTTTGCAAAAAGCAATATTTGACATTAAATACAGTGAGTAGATTGTAAGGCACAATTTAAAAGATTAATACATAAGTAAACAATTTTCTTTGAAACAACTAGTGAACACCCGTTCACTTCCCAACCATCAACCATCTACGAGATTTGACCAACTCATTCCAATATTTTTTATAAAGATCTACCCCTTGCGTGAAATCACCAGGCATGTCCATAACCGGGGACACGGCTATTCGAATAGTTTTACACTCTGCAGAGGTTGTACAGCTTGACCCACAAGACATGAATTCTCTAGTTTGTTCGGCATATATCTATGTCACTGCTCACTACCTTAGGTAAGCAGTCTAGAGCACGTGACAAGGCTTTTTACAAAGTTATGTTTTGACTCGGTTCTGCCCGCTAAGGTTTCGCCATTCTGGCTCCCTCTTGCGCCATTCCCAACCAAAACAGGACCGAACCAAAACATTGCTAATTAGTCAGCCAGGTCTATCCCAGTCTAGACATGTGGTTGTATGATATGGCCCAGATCAATGGTTCAAGGTTAAGTCCTTAGTGGTTGCTCAGACGAGACTTTTTGCATCCCAATATGATTCCACACCCACCTTTACCACCGTCCACTCGTCCGAGCATAAACATAAATCATTTTTGTTTAACCCAGCCAAATGACAATCCTTGCCATGGCGCAACATCTTTTATCAATAGTGGCTCCACCACAGTTCCATATTTTCTTTAGTCAAATTCAATCATTCTTGAGTAAGTGATCATGAACCTATCGTATAGCTAAAGCATTGGCTAAGCATAATACAATACCCATGTTGGTAGTACAATAATGTCCAACTAAAATTATCCATCCTAGGGTGTCCAAGGATTTATATCATTCAAGGGTACATGTCATTCACAAATTATCAAGGAGGCATAATGGCAATTAGGTAATTAACTAATTCATGAAACCATTTATTATAAAATTAGCAATGCATGTTTATATCAATCAATATACTTTTATAAATTGGGTTCAATATGATTAAAGGTCTACGACTTGCCTTCGTTGAAGAGTAGAGATGCTTCGGTCGTCGGGTCCACGAAGCCGTCCGAAACACTGGAATCTATACGTGCGAAACAAGCTAAGTAAATAAAACAACTCCAAATAAATACTAATAGGAAGAAAAAATTTTTAGAGGAATTTAGAAATTTGAATCACTCGAATCGGAGTTCGAATGAGGAAGTTATATCCTTCGGAAGTTTGAATTTACATAAAATGATGAAATCAGGGTTTTCTTGATTTTTCTGATTTATTTTTCTAAAGAAAAACCAGGAAAATCCACACGGGCTTCTTGACGAGGCACCACATCGACAAAAGGGTGAGGTGGTCACGACGGGCGCCATGGTAGCGACCACGTTGCACCCGGCCATGGCGCTTTGGCCGATGGTCGCGGTGAACCATGGTCTTGGTGGTCAAGCGAGGGCACCTATGGGAAGAGGGCGGCGCCAGGCAGTGCGTGTGGTCTCGAGAATGCGGCGACAAGGGGAGGCCAACGGTGAAGACGATGGGTGGCGGAATCTGTGGCGGTCCGAGGCTTCCGGTCGGGGAGGCGCGACGGGAGGCCCGTGCTCTGGTGATGCCGGAGGTGAGGTCGCTGGCGTCGGAAAAGGCTCAATGGTGGCGGCGGATGCGGTGGAGTGAAGGTCGGCGGCGGCGGTTGAATCGCGAAATACGGCGAGCTCGGAGGGAGAGAGGGAGCGTGAGTGGGGGGAAGAGCAAGAGGAGGCCGGGGGGCACTTGATGCTCCCCTTAAATAGGCGCGAGGGAGGCCAGAGGGTGAGATGGGCGGTGGCGTGCTAGCAGCGGCGAGGTCTGATGCAGACGATGGCAGGTGAGCGGAGGTGACAGGGCACGGGAGGGGGAACGAGTGGTGGCAGCGGGTGCGGAGGTCGTGCGCGCGACGGGAGCAAGTGCGTCGACGAAGAGTGCGGCGCTGGCGAAGCTCTGCGGCGGCGAAGACTGGCACGGGCGAGAGCAAGCGCGGGGATGGGACGGGACGCGGAAGCGAGGAACGGGCGCGGCGAAGGACGACGCATTGAATGTGCACCTAGGGTGACCGCGACGGTAGGCGCGCGGTTGGCGCAAACGCAGCGCCCTGCAGCGCTAATGCGGCGCGGGAGGGCGATGGCGGCTTGAGGAAGATGACTAGGGCAAGCGGCGAGGCCGACAGGCGGTTCACCCAGGCGAGAGAGGGCGCGGAACGGGGAAACGCGTGGGGATTGGCAGCCGTCTGATTCCAATCAGATGGTGACCGAGGGGAGAAGCGCGGCTGCGCACGAAAACGGGCCGATGAGGAGAAGGGGAGGATGGGCCGAAGAAATTCGGCCCAAACAGTAGAAAGGGGGATTTGAAAGGATTTTTTAATTTAGAAAATGCCAGAAAAGCAAAAACCTTTTTAGAAAATAGCTAAAACCATCCAAAAATTCAAGAAAAATACACCGAAATCTCTTGAATTATTTAGAACTTAATAAAAATATTTTCAGCTTAACTATTGCTTTTAAATTTTGCAATTAATTATTTTTAACTTAGGGACAAAGGGAAAACTTCTTTTAAAAACCAACAAAACCAAGAAAAGGCTTTAAAACAACACGTTTGATTTTTGTAAATCCAATTAAGATCGAGAAAACTCAATTAAACCAACTTGAATTAATTGAAGTTTAATTAATTCAAATTAAATTGCTTTTAAAATTTTAAATTACAATTTAAGCTTTTAGAATTCAATAAAAACCAAATGGTTAATTTTTAAAGTTTTGAAAATTTTCAAAAAGCCCAGAAAATAGGGATGTTACACACTCTAATCATTTTTGATAAATAATCCAATGATGTTGAGAAGGCCTAGCTCATCACTAGAGCAGCCGACATCTGAGAGCAAAGGATTAAATATCAATATGTGCATTTTGTTAATTGATATTGTCCATAGTTTTAAATTAGTGAGCATGTTTTCCTGTTTATATGTTACAAGCAATAATTTTTTGATGTTAAAATACATCTCTATTATTTATGTTATATAAAGCTGGTTGGAATCATGCTTTTATGTCATTATTTATTTCTAAAATTATTCTAAGATATTTGCTAAATCCGCAATTAGTTCAAATGGTACATGCACGAGCACTTTACATACTGCGTTTTACCCACCAAACAGTTCTTTCGATCAAAAAGGCTTAAAGATGTCGTGTAAAGGTGGGCAATATACTCTGCATCAACGGTTAGTGCTAGGGGTGAAAACAGGCTGGATATTGCTCTTTCCGTATCCTAACCCATATTTTTTGTCGGATTCGGAGCCGGATACAGATACAAATTTAGGTTATTCGAGATACAGGCATGGACGGATATGTGCCAGATTCGGGTCGAAAACGGATAAAAATGCACAGATAGTGCGCGCGGATCAAACATCATGAATAAAGCTGGATCTGTGAGTAAATTAATAAGGAGTATGCAATTCTAAGTGTCTGCTATGTGATAGTAATATCTGGAAATAACACTAACTACAATATATAACTTCCTCTTAAGTGTATACCAAGCAAACCAGACAAGATTTTTTTTTAAATAATCTATTTTTTATTAGAAATTACAAAAATATTCTAGCGTTCTTTTTTTTTTTACAGAAATATCCGTCTGTCGCCGAACGATTGGGCGACTGGACCCAGTCGCTTGACTATTAGGCGACTGAAGTGCTATCGTGCAACCATTGGGCATAAGCACTTCAGTCGTCGGACGGTTGGGCGATAGGTTCCTGTCGCCCAACCATAAGGCAACAGGGGGCAACTCCTGTTTTTGTAATTGATTTAGCAAATCTGATTGTATGATGTTATTTATTTTCAAAATAATAGTGTTGTGACGATGTTGGTTGGTATGTTTGTAATTTTCAGAGAATATCAATCTGCACGTAAATTTGTGAGACTCGCAATAACATTTTGTGATCATCGATATTGTTGTAGTGCACAAAATTTGTGTAGAATTTTGGGAGAACGATTGAGATAGTGATGAGTTGTAAGTAGAAAGGTAAGTGATATTATCATGTGCCGTGGATATGATTGAACGGGCCGAGAACGCCACAGATTATGAAGATGCCCTAAAACATAGAGGATTCAACGTCTTGCGTAATGGTTCTTTCTCGGGATTGCACTAGAAGAGGCATACTTGCAATGTAGGCTTGCTTTGATGGCTTAGCGGATACACGTAATCTAAAACTACATTAGAGTCCGCGATGTACATCGCTACACATAGTCACATGGCATGATGGTTCTGCTAATTGCTTTAGTCATGCTCACTACTACTAGGGTACATTGCGACACAAGCATCCTGACCATGTAAGTCTACATGCCTTTAGGGATAGTAAACAATATGGGGGTAGGACGGGGACTACTACGTAATGACCGACCTCTTCGCATGGACCGGGCCATTTTCCTTTCTTGGTAGCTCGGCGTTGAACTCCTCGCCGCCTTCCCTTCCCTTGTCACGGATCGCCCACGCCGGGCCGGTATGTCGAAGTCGTCCATGTCCTGCGATTCCATTATGTAAGTGCATCAGATAGTGAGAATCGTAAGAAGGATGTAAATTCTTCATAACTCACGTCGTGGATACAGATTCGCCGGGCATCGGATACGCCAGGCGGCGGCCGCTCACCGCATGAGCCTTTCCTTGCTCTTGTCGCGGATCGCCCACGCCGGCCGGTATGTCGAAGTCGCCCATGTCCCGCGATTCCATGATGTAAGTGCACCGTATAGTGAGAATCGTAAGAAGGATGTAAATTATTCATAACTCACGTCGTCTATACGGATTACGCCCGGGCAACCGGATACGCCAGGGCGACGGCTCAACCGCATGAGCCTTTCCTTGCCCTTTGTCGCGGACCGCCCACGCCGGCCGGTATCTCAAGTCGCCCATGTCCCGCGATTTCATATGTAAGGGCACCGTATGGTGAAAATCGTAAGAAGGATGTAAATTTTGATAACTCACGCCGTCCATACGGATTACGCCGGCGACGGATACGCTGTGGGGCTCGCTCACCAAGATGAGCCTTTCCTTGCCCTTGTCGCGGATCGCCCACGCCGGCCGGTATGTCGGTCGCCCACGCCCCGCGATTTCATATGTAAGGGCACCGTGTGGTGAAAATCGAAGAAGAATGTAAATTTTGATAACTCACGCCGCCCATACGGATTACGCCCGGCGATCGGATACGCCATGGCGACCGGCTCACCGCATGAGCCTTTCCTTTGCCCTTGTCGTGGGACTGTCCACATCGGGCTGGTATGTCGGTCGCCCATGTCCCGCGATTTCATATGTAAGGGCACCGATAGTGAAAATCGTAAGAAGGATGTAAATTTTTATAACTAACGCTGTGTAGTGCCGGGTTTGGTTCAACCTCCTTTTATAAGCCCCATGGTTGGCATGGTGTGGTTAATTTCATGCGAGTATAGAATCTCGCTCTTTTAATTCAAAAGCCGAGGAGGTAGAGTGTTGTCATGTCGGTCCGAAAGCTCGCAAGGCAAAGTGTTGTCACGTACATTTTGCAAAGGAGAAGTCATGTCTTGCTTTGCGAGTGTTGTCATATCGGACCGAAAAGTCGGGCGAGGCGAGTGTTGTCATGTCTTTCCTCGCGAGTCTTGTCCTGTGGTCTTGTCATCGCGCAAAGCTACCAAATTTCGCCTCGGTCTTGTCACAATAAGAAAGTTGCCAAATTTCGCTCTGGTCTTGTCGAGCGCAAAGTCGCCTGTGTGGTCTTGTCGCCGCGCAAAAATTGTCGACCTCGCTTGGTCTTGTTATCGCGCAAGGTCGCCCCCATTTTGTCTTGTCACTGTGCAAACCTGCCCCGTTTTGTCTTGTCTATGAAATGCTTTGTTAGCCTCCCCCCGCGGGGCTATAAAATGCACACCCCACGCTCCAAAATTTGGACCACTCGACCCTTGAAATCGTAGGAAGAAGAACCTTCTCCGTCTTATAGTAACAAACGATGGCAGACGCCGAGGGACCAGTCCAACCCGGGTCACCGAAGCCAGACCTTCGCGTCGAAAGGAGGGAGGACTTGGCCTAACTACGGTTGATGCCAAGAAGCGTGCTCAACCCAGATGGTCGAAATGCGACACCGGAGGACGCGGTCGTCAGCAGTCATAGACGGTTCTTTCGATGGTGGACGGCGTTTCTTCCGATGCCCATACTCTGGGGTAAATAGTTTTGTTCATGTCACTGCTAATACATCCTCCGTACTAACCGTCCCTTATAGCAGATGACGAAATGCAACTTCACCCGCTGGATCGATCCTCCCAATGAAGGACATGCTGCGAGGTACTTGGATGTATTGTGGATCCGAATCTTGGATTTGGAGGCGCAAATTGACGATCTGAAGGAGTAAAATGATGACCTCCGCCAACAGATGCAGCGTGAGAGGGGTAATGAGGAGGTGGTGAACATAGGAAGTTCCTATGATCCCACATGCTGTTGTGCCAACCCTAGCTGCATATGTGTGTGCCACTACAACGACGGCCAACCACGTCCGAGGCGTCCAACTGGAGAACACTCTATGTGGGTAGGGAGAGGCACCTTCTACAATTAGGCACGGGCGGAGAAGCTTGTACGTCGGTAGTCTCCCCTTACGTACGCACTTATGTTCAATCTCCTAACGCATGTAACTAAATGGTGGACGCGTTATTGCGGTTGCCTTTTATGGAGTTGACATGTTGCATCGATGTGTCGTGTGCTGTAAGTTATATGCATCGAACAAACTCATTCATGGGTAGGTAATGTCACTGGTTTATTCTCATTCATGACGGACTGCGATGCATAAGTAAAGAGTGGACATTACATCTCATTACAAATAAACTTCTACTTGGCAACAATAAGAAATAGTAGCAGAAAGACCACAAAACTAACTAGCTTAACTAATTTCTTAAGCATGTTCTCAACTCTTTCCATCCTTTCATCCAGTCTTTTAAGTCTATTATCTTCGTTCTGCGTTGGTGGCTCCGAGGGTTGAGTAATAGGACGAAATGTAGCAATACCACGAGAGTCATCTTGCAAGGCAGCAATTTGCAGTGCAATATCTTGAAACACTCGACAACCTTCACACCAACGCCAAAACCGACATGTTGTGCTCAAAAATAATTGCGACTTCTAGTGAAAGAAAAAACAACATGTTGTTTGGAATGAAATTGATTGGGGGTGATTAGGCGCAAGTTACCGTAAGATTTGAACACCTCATGAACACTCGAGATGGATTCGTTGGCGTATGTGAGGCAAACACATTCACGGGATCATTGCAGTGAGGGCAAACCAGCTGCTGCCGTAGTGATTGTAATTGTCTGCTCACTCGAAAGTTAGATGATGCCGAAGACATCCTGTCTAACAATGGAAGAAAGGAGAAGAGGAAATGAAGAGAGAGGTGAATGGCAGCCAAAACATCCATATATAGCATGCAGCTGAATTGCAATTGGGTTGAAGGAAATTCGCGTCCGCGAGCTACCGTGCCCGAGGAGGAATCGTGTGGCAGCGTTGAAGGAAATTCGCGTCCGCGAGCTACCGGGCCCGAGGAGGAATCATGTGGCAACGTTGAAGGAAATTCGCGTCCGCGATGTAGTCTCCCTTCAGACGCAATTACGCTCAATATCGTAACGCATGTAAGTAAATGGTGGACGCCAGCATTGCGGTTGTCATTTATCGAGTTGATGTTGCATCGAGGTGTCGTGTGCATTAAGCTATAGGCGTCGATATGCATTGAACAAGCATGTATTATATGAACGAGTACACACAAGAACGCAAAAGTATTACATGCATCATATATTAAGTGCAAAATGTACTGAAGGTGTAGTCGATGCCCCTACTAGCCCCCCAACCGCACCACCAAAGATCCCTCCCGCGTCCCCACTGCCCACTCCACCTCCGTGTCCTCCCCTCCGGGCTCACTTGGGCGCCCTCCTCTGCGTTGGGTGTCGGCGCCTCGGCCCCGAGAGGGAAAGACGGTCAGGAGCCCTGATCTGATGAGGACCGAGAGGCGAAGGGTGGACAACACTGGTGTCTTGTGTGGTATCTTGGCGCATCGAGGAGTGACTTTACGTAACCTCGGCGGGTGTGGGCTGAGGTGCCGGGTCGTCGTCCACCAAGAACTCCTGCGCGTCCACATCACCTGAGTAGGCCCCTCCGTCATAGGGCAATGTACCTGCACAACAAACTATTGTTAGTTCATAAAAGACGTGATGCGTGCTGACAAACAGAGACGTGACGTACCCTCGGCTAGCGCCATGGCGCGTGTGAAGGAGTCCACAGCGAAGTATGGCACGTCGTACGCGCCCTGCGACGCTGTCTGTGTACGGAGTCTGGTCGAGCATCCGGCCTCGTCAGGGCGCGTCGGTGTCGGACGTGGTCTGGTCGAGCATCCGGCCTCGTCAGGGCGCGTCGGTGTCGGACGTGGTCTGGTCGAGCATCCGGCCTCGTTAGGGCGCGTCGGTGTCGGACGTGGTCTAGCTGACCCTCCCGCCGCTGGCCGCCGCTGACGGGCGGGCGGCAGACGGACGACGGACCGTGGAGCCGCCCGAGTGTCTTAACCTCCGTGAGCTCGGTGCACGCATAACAAAGCCGAAAATACGTGTGGCTTGCTGTGCCACACGACGGATAACATGGGCCGTGTCCTCCCGTGTGCCCTCCACACCATCCGTGAACCTCTGAAGCCAGGAGCGGCAGTCCGTCACGATCTCATGAGCCGTGCTCGCCTACATCGAAAATAAAACACGGTGAAAACTGTAAAGGCGTATGCCACAAGCGAAGTTTTCGAAGTCGGATGTAACGTACCACGTGGTGCACGTCCTGCGCTAAATGCACAGGGTACGTGTCGGTCGGTGCCGGGAGACGTGGTGCGGGCTCGTCTGCAGCAAGCACGAGCTCGATGCGTGTCGAGGAGCGCATCAACGAATGTACTCGCCGTGGTCCTGTGGTCGTGGGGGTGTCCTCCGCACATGATCTCAGTAGCGCGCCTCCCACCGCCCTACCCACGAGTCGTCAAAGACAAGCGCCCTGCGGGTCAGCCAGTAGTCTCGGTCTCGCAGGCACAGCGAGGACAGCCCGTGGGGAGCGTGGGCAAGTACCTCGTGAGGCGAGTATGGCTCCCAACGAACGCCATCTGCCGTGAGCGGCCGAATCGCTTCCACGAACGGCCAGACGCCGCGTCACCGTGACGCGCGCGAATCGGACTGTAAGGAACACAACATATTAGATGGAACGATCGGTAATGTGAAGAAATTAGTCGCGGGAAAGAGTACGTACCCGCCGCCGCACCAAAGAGAGCCCATCGTCGGCCATCCACCTCGCTCGTGTTGTACATCTCCACCCGTCGGAGCAATCGTTGCCCATCGGGGCCGCCCGAGGCTAAAGCGCCGAACGACCACAATCGCAGAGAGAGAGGACACCCCGTGAGGATGGAGTTCGGCCTCGACCTGAAGCACGCGTCGCACAAGCCGCGATAGGTGCTCTATCCCGGAGGAGCACGTCGAAATGATGCTCCATATTGCCCATCGTGTACACCGTGTGTGACTGGCCCTTCTCTGTCTTCGCCTACATGTATGCCGTAATCTTCGAGCAGTACGGTGTTTGAGGGTTGGTGGCATGAAGTGCGGCATTTGCATGCCTCTCCCTGAAATATCCGATTGTGCTGTGCAGAACACCTTCCACGATGGCGACGAGGGGCTGACAACGAAGGCCCCTAAGAACCCAGTTGTACACCTCCGCAAGGTTACTAGTCATTATGCCGTACCTTGCCCCGTCCATGTCGTGCAGCAGAGACCACTTGTCCAACGGCTCGGTCTCGATCCAGTGGGAGAAGCACTCGATGTTCCTCGAGGTCCTCCGCCTCGGACCAGTAGGTTCAGAGTCTGCTCCCTGGTTCCTCGTGTCCACATGTTTCTCTTTGGTTCATCCAAAGCGCCATAAGGTGTCAAATTTGCGTTCGCTTCAAGATAGCCACCTCTTGAATAGCTTCACCAAGGGTTGCTTCGGGAACTTCTTGAAGAAGTTGGCTCCCAAGTGGCGAATACACCATCTACTCCTCATATCTAGCCAAGGAAACGCCTCATCCGGGTCTTCCTGAAGTTTTTTTTATGGCCTTCAGCATCCCGGCATGGCGATCATGGATCACGCACACACCAGGACGAGCTCGAACAACTCCCACCCTCAGATGTCGAAGGAACCACAACCAGCTGTCGAAATTCTCACCTTCAACAAATGCGATGGCCAATGGCAGAATTTGATTGTTCCCGTCAACGCCTATGGCGGTAAGGATCTGCTCCTTGTATTTTCCGGTCAAAAGGTCCGCCCATCGAGATCACGGCAGCATATGCCTAAAAGTCTCGATCACGAGGACCAAGGCTCTGAGGCCCTACGCAATATCAAAAACCTCGTGGAATTTTAGATGGCATGTCCTCTACAAGCAGCAGTACGTGTGCGGATTTCTCTCCGCAAAGACCTCAAGCATACGAGGAAGGTTGTCGTCGCGCGCCTCAAAAGATCCAAACCGTCTTTCCAAAGCCTTCGCTTCGCGACGCCACGCCTTTATGTGGCGATCTTGTACTTAAATTTCTTCTCAATAGCCACCATAATGTGCTTGGCCTCCACATCCTTCTTCTCCACTATCTCTCCATACATCAAATTGGCTATGAAGGTCGACGTTAGGTTACGATGTTCCGCACAAAACACTATCGAGCATGCAGAGTGCGGCTCCACCTTCGAGACAATCCAAAGAGTCTCATACTTGGTCTATGTGCGTGCACTCGCCAAGGACAACCGGCTTGCTCGCATTTCACTTGTCTTGCTCTTGGCTAGATTTGACGACCAAACGTCCATTGATAGACATAGCCCATACTTAATGGCATCCTGCAAGGATGTCTTATCGACAAACATTGAGTGCAACCAACCTCGTGGCATGGTACTCCCACGGCGATTCGGGCTCGTCATGCGAGATAGACCTCGGCGTCCAATCTAGGAGCTCCGTCCTCATCGAATTGTCCTCGCTGTCTTCTTGTAAAGTTTCGTCTTCACCAAGGCCATCCGGTCATCGCTTCCATTTGATGCAATATGTAATCCCTATGCTCTCCTTCATCACTGTCTCAGAGGCTCACCATGCGATGACCGATCTTCCTCTCCTCTATCTACCGCGTCGAAATGATCACAAGCAACATTCTCTCAACTCTTCAGAACACAGCCTCCGGGTCCTCTTCTTCACCAACATGTTTGGGCACCGAATCGCCGCACCACCCGGATGATATCTGGCGTGTGGGGCGACAGCTTTTTTGGGCATGGTTGCACAAGTATCACACAAATCATATCCACGGCGCGACATCCTTCTATAAAGGCCTTCCACACCGCCTTGCGCTGCTTCACAACTCCCATCCGATGTTCGTGGAGACCGCTCCAAAGCCCTTGTATGTCGACAACAGACACCTCGGGGTTCAAAGAGAAGTCGTGGGTGAGCCAATGCTTCACATCTTTGATTTGTGCATTCTCGCCGTCCGTGTACAACAAAGGCTTGCTTAAAACCGCTCAAGTCAACACCGCACGGGCCTTCACGAACGATGCCAACACCGTAATGCACTTTCAATGTAGTGGGTACAGGCATGACTTATTGTATGGCTGCAAATATTTCCAACATTGCAACTAGTCAGATCACAACGCACGATATGCAAGTTCGCTACATTGTGATTTACATTTCTAAGGCCCTTCGCTTATCGTCCACAACTACACGACAAAGATGATCATTCATTACCTACTGAGACAGCCACAATGAACGTGTAGTACGATATTTACATTCAACATCAAAACTGAGCTATTCCATAGCAGGCATTGTCCGATTTGGACGCTAACTTGCAATCCGAAATGCTATAGGTGGCGTTCTAGTCTTTTACAGCACTATACATATTACCTAAGTCAATTACTTCATACTAATTAACTTCTACTAATTAGTTTATACAAATAATTCATCCTCCTTATACGCTCGGTCACGCATTATTCACCCAATAATAGTCGGCCACGCATGCAATCACATAACTGCAATACTTCTCACAAACAGCACTAATACTCCCTCACAGACTATTTTTTTCTCTAACTAAAGTTTCTTATCGCGGCTACTTACATACAAATCAACAACATTTCCATTTTCTACTTTTTTTTCTCTAACTAAAATTTCATACGAGTACTACTTACACTACAATTTGTACTAAATAAACTATTTACCTACTACAAAATTTAAAATACAAAATAAAACAAACTTACCTCGCAGATGCTATTTTCCTCTCCTCCCCCTCTATTTTCCTCTCCTCTCCCTCTTTTCTCCTCTCTCCCCATCGCTGCATACCGATGCAAATGTTTCTCTCTCTTCTCGGATCACCATGGGGACGTCTTGTAGGCTTCATTTCTAGGGGGGCAGGCAGATGATCACGGGGCCCATGGAGTTGGTGGGCCCAAGACCATATAGGTAATTAGTACATATAGTTATTGTTGATAATGCAATTGCTTCATTGACTAGTCGATTTGAGCAACTAAAGAAATTTGAGAAAATATTTGGTTTCTTATTCAACTCGAAAATCAAATCCTTGATGATAATGATCTACTGAAAGTGCCGGACTACTTTTGTAGAATCTTTTCTCATGAAAACAAGTCGATGTTGATTTGGATGATTTTTTCTCCGAACTAAAAGTGTTGCGAGCATCTTTGCCGTAAGAATTGATGTCGTGAGTTGAGATTCTTCGATTTGTTAAAGCCGCAGATTGCTATCCAAATGCCTCCGTTGCATATCGAATTCTCTTAACTATTCCAAAGGATGAGCATCACCAAAAGAAGTTTCTCCAAATTGAAACTTTTGAAAAATTATTTGAGGTCAACTATGTCACAGAAAGATTGAATGGCTTAGCTATGTGCACCATTGAGAAGGATATTTTGGACGACATTAATCTCGACATCGTTTCTTGAAGATTTTGCATCAAGAAATGCCCATAGACGGTTTTTACAAGGCAATCAAGCATTACATTTTATTTGAGGTAATTATAATGGTTTCTATTTTTAGTGTTTTATTACACTATAGTTATGTTCCATGAACTAAACGTGTCTCGCAAAGTAATTTGTTATTCGTACTATATATATACTTTAATATTTATATTAAGAACTAGTTCAATCTGCCTTATCTTCTTGCTTGCCCAAGGGCCCTTGAAATTATAGAGCCGCACGACCGATCGTGCGGTTTCTTATATAGGCATATAGTCGCCCAACTGTTGGGCGACTGGAACCGTGGTCGCTCTACGGTTGGACGACTGCAATAATGACGCTAACGGTTCGCTACCGCCTTAAATGCCGAACGGTTGGATAGGTCTCTAGTCGCTTAATGGTGGAGCGACTGGATCGAATCGCCCAACCGTTCGGCGACAGACAGATATTTCTGTAAAAAAAAAGAACGCTGGAATATTTTTGTAATTTCTAATAAAAAAATAGATTATTTTAAAAAAAAATTCACCAGACAACAACAATAATTAGGCAATATTCATCGCATGACACCAACTGACCAATGGTATAATCATTCCAGAACAAGTATAACTAAATGCTCTGGACAAAATGAGTGATTCTGAAGGGAAAAAAACAAGAACAAACATGTTGGCTTCTATCACCATGAATAGAGGTAACTGGAAATCCAAACCAGCACCCCTTTTAGTTTCCACAAAGACAAGCGGGAGAGCTTGTTGCAGCATAAGAGAAATAAAAAAAATGAGCACAACAGTACCAGGGGAAAATCTGCATTAGACATTAGTTATCTAGTGAATGCCCAATTGCGATTTCACAATTAATCATAACATAAGAAAAACTAAACAATAAAAACATAACTAACAAAAGCGGAGGTCAAACATTACCTTTACTTGAGTGCCACTGTCTCTTTGAGCATGGAGCAGATCTATCAGGTGTCCAAATCACAAACATAAACAACCATGTTGACTTAGAACAACTCATACAAACATGATGCAAAATTGATAGATCTCATTATAATAGCATAACGAGATGCAATGGTACTATACCACCAACCAAAATCACCAAAAACAGGATGATCACCTTGTACTTGTAGTCGGGTAGAGGACTAGGAGGATACGGCCACAGAGACAGTCGATTCGAGAAGGTTAGAAGGTTGCAGTGGCGGGGGCAGTTGGGCAGAGGAGGGGGTAGCGGCGGGGGCGGAGGAGGGAGCGGCGGTGGGGGCGGAGACGGTGCGGCGGCAAGGGACTGGAGGACAAGAGGAGGATGGATGTATGTGGTGTGGCGTCGGGCGTGGGGCATTGGTGGCCGAAGCAGTGAGGCGTCAGGGGTTAGGGTTGGACAATGGGCTGGGACGAAAATCAGAATTCAATAGACTTGTTTTCCGAATATTCGGATAGGAAATGTCATGATATCCGAATCCCACCCTATATTTTTCCGGATAGCGCTTGCTCCGAATCCGACCCTAAATCCGGATTAGACTATCCGAATCCTGCCCTCAAATCTGGCGGGAAAATGTCTCTCCAAATCCGGTCCCGGCCAGATCTAGCTCCAGATCGAGCGGAAAAAACCCGTCGCGTTTTCAGCCCTAGCTAGTGCGTACTCACCTTAGCCTGGAAGAAAATTCGTTGGGGAGGAGGAGCCGTTGGATCCCCTCTCTCAACCGAATGAACGACCCTGAGGCCTGCTGTCTTGTCTAGCTCCTCGATCGCCTGCTGTCTTGTCTAGCTCTTTTGTGCCAGCACTGTTGCTCTGTTACATCCTTGTACGTGTGGTCGCCTCGCTCTCGTTCGCTTTCCCCGCCTATACTACTGTTCTCCCAGAGCTTGCAGTTAACTGCACTAGTAGCAGCAACAGCCGGAAGGAGCAGTTATACCACATCTCAAGATTCGCGGCGAGCGGTAACAAGGCGTCGTTCTCGGCGGCGGCCGTTGGGAGGAGATGAGCAGCTACATGAGCGGCTACGGCGGCGGCTCGCTCGCCTCCGGTAATACCTAAACTGTTGCTTCTTGATGCCACTGCGTAAGTTGTGGTGATTTCTTGATGGTTTGGTTTTGTGGATTGGTGCAGGAGGCGTGAGGGCGGCGGAGTTCGGGAGGACGTACGTGGTGAGGCCCAAGGGCGCGCACACGGCCACCGTCGTCTGGCTCCACGGCCTCGGCGACAACGGCAGCAGGTATTAACCAGCACACATGCATATATGGTGGCTTCTTCGCTCCTCTCTTTTTTAAGACACACTCTTGCTGGCTCCTTTCCAATGATTTGCATTTGCTTTGCATCAAGAGATGCTAGACTTGTTTCGCTTGCTGCCGACAATATGTACAAAGTATTTTGTCAATCTCAGCATGCAAGCTAGGGTGGTATACAAGGCTACAAACATGATTCTTTTATATCTGCTCGTACTGAATTTATGCTATCCTATATTATTAATTACCCCATCCGTCATGCAGATGCAGACACCCTTCTCTTGTGTCTATAATTGAGATGTTTGTTATCTCCATCTACTAATGGAAATTGGAACTTATATTTGCAGCTGGTCTCAACTACTGGAAACTCTTCCCCTTCCCAACGTAAGTTATGGCCTGATCCAAACAAAGCCCTTCTCGTTGCATCTTTCTCTAACCTGTTGTTATCACCATCGCTGGATCTGCATTTGCTGCAGATAAAATGGATTTGCCCAACTGCACCAACAAGACCTGTGGCCGTGTTTGGCGGGTTCCCATCCACCGCGTGTAAGTTCTGCGCGTCGCGCGCGTTTTCCTCAATCTAGAAGACACAAGATCTGTTTGAAAAATCTTTCTTTCTGCGACCAGGGGAAAACTTATCGGTGGGGTCTGATAAAATTTCAAACCGGGCAAAAAAATCAGATTTATCTAATTTTCATCAATGTGTAAAGGAAATTCAAATTTCAATTAAAAAATTAGATAAATTTCGTCTTTACATCTAAAATATTCAAATTTCAATTAAAAAACTTTATTCGAAAATTCACCAAAATATCCAGTAACCGTCGGTTACTGGGTCCAATAAAATTTCCAGACCAATAGAGTTTTCCCGATAGATACACGTAACGGTGATCCATATATGTACGGTGTTATCCCTGACTTGGCCTCGTTGTTTCTGGATCTCGATCTAGGGTTCGACGTCGCCGATCTCTCAGAGGATGCTCCTGATGATGTTGAGGGAATGGATGCCTCAGCTGCACATGTTGCAAACTTATTGTCAACTGAGCCTGCTGACAGTATGGTTCTAGAGTTCTTCTTTCCATCTGTTTCTTAGTTCAGTTTTTACATGCCATGATTTTCTCCTTGAGCATTTGGCATTTGTTCAGTTCTGTCATCTGTTAAAAAACAACTAAATATGATAGCAAACATGCTTACTTTATTTCCATTTGTTTTGTTCAGCCAGCATTATATGTTATTTGCATTAGGTATTCTTTAGCTCCTTGCTTTTTTCTTGTAAGACAAGTGCACCAAATTGGCAGGTTTTCTTAAAGCCCACTTTTTTGTGGCTTTTTTACCACTTCTTTTTACCATAGTAGCTTACTTATTTTTTATCCCAGAAAGTTTATATTCCAATAGATAATTTTGGTATTTAGTTTTAGGAACTGTCTAGAAAACTTACGACTGTTTTCTTGAGTCACATTATGAATTTATAACCTCTGGTCATGTTACATTAACCATTGCAGTCAAGCTTGGCGTTGGTGGCTTCAGTATGGGTGCTGCTGCTGCGCTGTACTCAGCGAGCTGCTTTGCTCATGGAAAGTATGGAAATGGCAATCCATATCCTGTGAACCTAAGTGCAATCGTTGGTCTTAGCGGCTGGCTTCCTTGTGCCAGGTCTGTGGTAGAACAATGCTTCGCCGAATCTCGACTAAACCATGTTCGACTTTCGGCTAACGCGCTCCATTTCTTTCCTGGCCATTCCCAGCACTCTGAAGAATAAGCTGGAGAGCTCGCAGGAGGCCGCGCAAAGGGCGTCGTCCTTGCCTCTTCTGCTTTGCCACGGAAAAGGTGCGTATCTATTGTATGGTCATCAAGCAAAGCATCGAGTTTTCTGTCACAGTTCTATGCTCCGAGTTTGTTGCACCCTGCTGCAACTCACATTCAGCATGAAAACACCTGAAATGTTTGGGATATAAGCTCATATGTTTCTCTCTCTTTTCTTCTGAGACTGACAAAAAGGTGCACCTCACAATGCGCCTGGAACCCACTAAGCGCTTGTTTCAAAGTGGTTGTCTGAATCCATACCATCATGTCTGAACTTGTGTGCTACTAGCTAATTCATTTGAGCCTTGTCCAGCTGATGATGTGGTTCTCTACAAGCATGGCGAGAGATCTGCAGACTTCCTCAAGTCATCTGGATTTCCCAACCTCGTGTTCGAATCATACAGCAGGTATATATGGTGCATCATCTCATCTTTCTCCGCTTGTTAATTAGCAAATTTTCGCTTTGGCTGATCTCCCTCTCTCCGCGCGCTTGCTTGCAGGCTTGGGCATTACACCGTCCCAGAGGAGATGGACAGGGTCAGCAAATGGCTCGCTGCAAACTTGGGGATGATCAGCAGTAGCAGCTCCTCCTCCTGAACAATCGCGGAGTTCTTAAATTAGCGAGAAATGAATAAATCGGGGTCGGTATACCGTGTACGGCAGTATTGCAGTTTGTGTGTCTCGAGCTCCTGTAATGACCATGCATGTGGTGTGTTTTTGGTCCATTTTGATGCGGATGCCAGGTTTGTTCTTGTCGTTAAAGCTGGCTGTTTCTCTTCCGGAGAAGAGCGTTGTTGAATTGTTTACTTGGTGTTGCAGTAGGAAAAGATGTTTTGGGTTTCAGATGCATGCGTCAGATGAGGCCCCATTTAGAACACGGGGATTTTCCCAGCGCAGCTGTTCTCTGTGAAATTCCCGTGAAGTTACTATGAAATTCCAATGTTCCAAACGGACCCTAAGTGTCGTGTATTCTTCGTTTCATATGCCTTTAAAAATAAGCATCTAAAAGGTGCTCATATATACTTATATAGTACCTAAATCTGCTGCTGAGAAATCCTCAACTTGTTGAAGCATTAGCAGACACAACATACAATGCAAATGACTAATTTGGCGTAGTTGGGCCTGCCCAGTCAAGCCCAGTGGAGGCCCTTTCGTTTTGGCGGGTCACAAGATTAGCGGGTCGCAGATAGGCCCGGCCTGTTAGTTTTCGAACCTTGACCGCTGACTAGCGGGGACTAGTCGAGTAAAGCGGGCTAGACATGTCGTGCCGCTCCTGACTCGGTTAGATCGGCGGCGGAGGCGCTGCTACGCCTCGCCGGCGCCGGAGGCGTTCCGCTTGCGCGCGCGACGTTCGCCCGTGGCTTCCTGGATCTCCACAAGGTAGGCGCTTCGGCTCCCTCCCTCCCCCTCTGAGCAACTTCAATCGATTAAGGGCTAACTCGCTTGGGTTTTCTCGTGGTGGTGGGGGATGAATGGATGATCAGATGGGGAACAAGGAGGCCATCGAGAAGGAGAAGGCCAGGCTGTAAGCCTCTTCCCCCTCACACCTCGCTTGCTACTACTACTACTACATTGCGCTACTGTATGGATGGAATGCTAATGTATGATGGTTTGTTCTGATTGATTGGTCTAGTGCAGTACGGATGAGATGAGCAGGGGGTACTTTGCGGACATCTCCGAGATCCGCAAGAATGCCGGCAAGGTATATGACACAGTAATCTGGTACTCGTGTGTTAATTGTTGATGCGGTTGGGTGATGAGTGCTCACATTGTTGTAACGGAAATGTTGTAGATTGCGACGGCGAATAAGATCATCATCCCGGAGATCGCTGCCGTGAAGTTCCCTGATCTTGCTGTGGAGTCCCCTAATGGCGGGGCATTGCAACTTCCACTTGTTGCGCCACCTCCGCAAGATGATGATTGTGAGGCTGGTGATATGGTGGTCCCTGATGCGTCACTGGTGTGCCTTTCCTTCCGTGCAAGCTCACAGGTATGAGGAGCAGCACTTTACTTTGTAATTGGTGTAGTAGTACATGTATCTGCTTATGCATTACATATTTACATGGGTAAACATGTAAGGCTGCACTTTTCAGTTAGTCAGTACTTGCTAGATACCCATGATATGGTTATATATATTCAGACCTGGTGAACTTGGATGATGCTTGTCTCTCTGTCTTTGGTTAAGTCAGGAGTTAACAAACCACTGGTCATGTTTTATGATAAATTCTTTTCCTAGAAGCTTTGGTTGGTTGTTACGATAAAAAATTGCATGCAAGAAGCTTCCAGGTTTGGTAGTTTTGTCAATAGAAGCTCTTATCCTGGGGCTTGTGTGTCTTGAATGACTTTGACTTCAGTTTAAACAAAAATAACCCTATTTAACTACTTCATCTGCTTTCCACTTCTTATTGGACTTTTACTATGATTTAGAAGTTAACACCTTCCTAGAGCCGCAGTCAAGCTTCTGAAAAGGGGAAAAAGAGAAAGTCTTATGTAGTAAATGATCCCTCGGACATGCCAAGTGCATAACTGCGTATTTTCATTTTTCACTTGCCAGATGCTAATTGGAATTATAGTTGCTGTTAGGTTAGATGTTATACATCTAGCGTGGTATTTGGATAATAAGAGCAATTGAGTGCTGTCGTTTGTGGCTGCTTGAGTTTTGACAAGGTAGGTTGTGATGTGGAACCCATATGGCGTATAGCCATATAGGTACTCTTAAGAATTTTGAGCTCAACTTATGGTTGACTAGGGCATAGAATTTATTGAGCCAAGCCAGACTTAAGCTATGCCAGAAAAGGTGTAGCTTATTTTGATGTCTTACCTGGCCCACCTGGGATCACTAAACTAGATCAAGCTAAATGGTCGGTCCCTTTTCTATGGGCAGGCTGGTTGTGCTCAATTTGAGTATTCATTGAGGCACATAAGATTCACCGATCCAAAATATGTTATAGATGATATCATCAATCCATATATATCAATTTGCCTTTTGCTTTCTAGGTTTGCAGTTTGCTTATGCAGTATGCACCTTTAAAAACCACAATATTCATTTCTAGGCAACTGTGTAAACCCTACCTTGGGTTCATTCATGGAAAAAAAACCCGGCCGGTTACTGGTTTTCCCGGTGGGGACAGGGTGAACAGTAACCGGCCGAAAAATTTTAAATTTGAATTTGAATTTATGACTGTATAATACACTTCCTAGGTTGGTTTAGGCCTTTTTGTACTATATTACGTATTGAGACATGTTTTTTTCACTAGTTATTTTTCACTTGGTTGTTTTTTCATTCTTTGATAGCACTGGATGCTTGCACAGTTGCTCCTTGGATGCTTGCCTCCCTCTTGCACATGGACTGTCCTGTTACAAGTTAAGCTTATCTCTATTGGATGAATAGTGTAGTATATATATTATAGTACACAACCCTCAGGCTGATGGGCCTCATGGGCCATATATACACATGGGTCATATACACATATACGTAACACCCCCCTTCAAACTCAACATGGGCCAGGAAGATCTGAAACATTGAGTTTGGAGAGATGGAAACGATGTTGCTCTCGAGTTTGAGCCTTGGTAAAGAAATTAGCGACTTGAATCTCAGAGGGCACGTACTGAAGAGCAATAGTCTTCTGTTGACACTGGGAACGCGTGAAAGATGCATCTACACCAATGTGCTTAGTCAGCTTATGCTTCATCGGATCAAGAGTAATCAGATAGCACTAGTCTTTGTCACACGTAAGAGATGCAGAGTACCGCATGACACACTAAGATCGACTAAAAGCCAACGGCCAAACAATCTCTGTAGTAGTAGTGCTAACGCCGAAGCTCGACCAAGACTAGACCGTGAAATCTAGCATCTGCTTCTTGGACTTCGAGGCAATAAGTGAAGACCCAAGAAATGTGCAATAGCCAGAGACAGATCGCCGATCAATAGGATCACTCGCCCAAGTCGAGTCAGAGTAAGCATGAAGCTGAAGCTGATTCGACCGAGAATAAAAGAGACAACGATCAATAGTTCCTCGTAGATAGCACAACACGTAGCAGGTGAGCATAGCGAACAGACGTGGGAGCAGAAACAAACTGACTGAGCACATGAACAGAATAAGCAATATCAGGACGTGTTACTGCAAGATAGACAAGACTCCTAACAATATGACAATAACGAGAAATATCTTCAAGCAAAGTGCCATCTGTAGGACGAAGCTGAAGATGAAGCTCCATAGGAATAGCAATTTGTCATTGATCGGTGAGACCGAGCGAGCAAGCAAATCTCAATATAGCGCCGAGATAGATAGTAACCATCACCGTCTTGAGTAAACTCAATCCCGTAAAATAATGTAGAGGGCGAATCCGACATCAAGAATCGCCATTTGAAGTCGTTGCTTAACAAAAGCAATGCACTCCTTGTCATCTCCGATGTCGGCATGTCATCAACATAGAGTAAAAGCATAGTACGACCACGTGGAGATGTATGAATAAACAATGCAAGATCATGATTACTCGGGAAGAAACCAGCAGCTAACACAACTGAACTGAACCGCTCAAACCAAGCACGAGGAGCCTGTTTGAGGCCATAAAGAGCACGACGAAGGCGACAAACATGACCAGCAGGAGTCACAACACCCTAGGGTGGTGTCATATAAACTTCCTCCTGCAAATCACTATGAAGAAAAGTATTCTTCACATCCATCTGAGAGATAGTCCAAGAGCGAACGGCAGCCGCAACAACAAGAGTGCGAACTGTCACCATATGAGCAACAAGAGCAAATGTCTCATCATAATCATGACCATGTGCCTGCTGAAAACCACGAGCAATGAGTTGAGCCTTGTACCTCTCAACAGAGCCGTCAGATTTTGTTTTAACTTTAAAAACCCACTTGCAAGTAATAGGAACAGCATGAGCAAGTAAAAGAACAAGATCCCATGTACTAATACGATCCAAAGCAGCCAACTCCTCAGCCATAGCTAACTGCTACTCAGGATGAACAACAGCCTCCTGATAAGTGTGAGGCTCGAACACAACAAAGAAGAAAAAAACCATATCTGTCAAGAGCAGCAATAGTAGTATGATCACGAAGCTCATACCGAGATGACGGCGCCGGTGGAGGATCATCAGAAAAAGTATCATCAGTACTAGCCATGCCATCAGAGGAGGAAACAGTAGAAGGCTGAGTATCAAGAGGGACCATAGACCGACGAGTATAGTGAAGAGGAAACGGTGATCTGACTGAGGATGAAAGAGAGGACTCCACAGAAAGAGGTGTATCAGATGAAACAATGGGTGGTAGGTAAAGAAAAGAGAGACTCAGCGGGAGGGGAGGACCGAGTGGTAGAGTAAAAATAGGGACGATCCTCAACAAAAGAAACATCATGAGAAATGCGCATACGCCGAGCAGAGGGATCATAACAACAATAACCCTTATGCTCAAGACTATACCCAAGAAAAACACACTCAATAGACTAAGCTGTTAACTTGATGGGCTCACGAGGCGGTAGCAGAACATAGCAAGTACAACCAAAAACCCAAAGATGGTCATACCGTGGGGGAGTGGAAAACAAGAGCTCTCTAGGACACTTTCCCTGAAGGCGAGAAGATGGCTGCATATTAATGAGATAGACAGACGTAGAAACCGTATTAGCCCAAAAATGTCGTGGAACATGATATGCAAGTAAAAGAGTACAAGCAGTCTCAATAAGATGACGGTGTTTACGTTCAGCAACGCCGTTCTGAGCAGGGGTACCAGGACAAGAAAGCTGAGGAAGAGTTCCCTCAGTATAGAGAAATTGACGAAAGGTATGCGACAAGTACCCCCCTGAATCAGAATGAAAAGTTTGAACATGAGTGGAAAACTGGGCGTGGACCATTCGAGCAAAAGACTGATAAATGGACAAGAGTTGAGAACGATGTTTCATAAAATAAGCCCAAGTATATCGAGAATAATCATCAATAAAAATTACATAATAGATATGACCACCTTTGGAAGCAAAAGGAGCAGGACCCCAAACATTGGAATGAACTAACTCAAAAGGACGACTAGACCGAGATGTGCTGGTAGGATATGGGAGTTGCAGCTGTTTACCAAGATTGCAACCCTTACAATCATAACTAGTGTCGACAATGACATGACCTAGGACACCCTGACGAGCTAATGTAGAAAGACGCGAGCCACACAAATGACCAAGTCGATGATGCCACTGAGGAAAACTAACAGAGGCTGACGCAAAAACTGAAGATGCATGAGCGGAGGAAGATGGAAGACTCAGACGATCAAGGAAGTAGAGACCATGAGAATCTCTAAGGCGATGGCCAGTACCAACAAGAGCTCCTGTCCGACGATCCTGCACATAGCAAGTAGAATCATCAAACCCAACTAAGTGGTGCATATCAACAAGCTGACTAACAGACATAAGGTTCGTAGAAAGCTGAGGTACAAATGACACATCAGGAACAGTAAAATGAGGAGTAGAAAGAGTGCCCTGATGAGTGACTGAACATGAGGTGCCATCAGCTGTCTGTACACAAGAACCATCCATAACAGGTCGATATGACGCAAGATGAGACTTATCCGATGTCATATGAAAAGAAGCTCCAGAGTCCAAAACCCATGGAAGACTAGTACCTGACATGGAAGAGGCAACAGCAAGACTAGCAGATCCACTAGGAGGGGCATCAGATGAAGACCGCTGTTGAACTTGAGTCTGAAGAGCCTGAAGCTGCGATTGAAGCTGACCCAACTGAGTGGCAAGAGCAGTATCCCCAACAGATGCAGGGGTGGTGGTAGCAACCACACCACGACGACGATGATGAGATGCAGGTTGCAGCTCTGGATGGTGTCGGTAGCACCTCTGAACAGGATGACCAGGCTTTTTTGCAGTGAGGGCATAAAGTCTGGTTGGATGTAGCATCAGGGAGTGAACTAGGCTGATAAACCTCCTGACAAGGTGCCACAAGAACAAACTGAGGTAGTGTCGAGCCAAAAGACAGAGAGCGAAGTCGAGTCTCCTCAGCAATCAACGCAGCAAGGGCCTCCTCCATGGTTGGAAGAACAGCACGTCCCAGTAGTTGAGCTCGAATAGACTCAAACTCTGGGCGAAGGCGCATAACAAAGGTGAACATTAAATTCTGCGCATCATGGCCTGCCTTGCCTACACAGCCAGTACATTCAGCACAGGAAAGAGGAACCATGGAGGTCAACTGTCGTGAAATGTGAGTGAAAGAACTGTAGTACTCCTCAATAGACACCTCCTGCTGACGTAAATCATGAAGAGTTTGTAGAAGAGAAAATCGACAGCCGCTGACGCTACGCTTCATAACGCCGCCAAGATACTCCCACATCTTGCGAGAGCTTGGAAGATCAATGAAATCCATCCTGATTGAAATTTCAGCACTGTGACATAAAATACCCATAACACGATCATAAGCACTTCTCCATGCAATAACCTCCTTCACATTAGTCTTCTCAGTCGAAGGCTCCGCCGTAATATACGAGAGAAGACCAATAGACCGAAGAAGCATGCGGACCGATGACGACCACTCACGATAATTTTGTCCATCCAGCTTGATATCTGAGGCCAGAAGAGCACCTCCCATACCAAGAGAATGAGGAGACGCAGAAATACCATGAGCCATTGCACCAACTCTGCAACCACAGTACCTCCGAATCCGAAGCAGTAGTAGTACCAACAGTTGGGCCAAGCCAACTCTGCGACCACAGTTTCTCTGAAGCAGTAGTCGGGTAGGCCGAGCAGAGCAGGAAACAACAGGCGGATAGACGGAGGCGCGGGCAGACGGGGGTGCTCAAGGCACGGTGACGTGAGCCGGGGAATTAAGGCGCGGCGACGGGAAGACAGCGACCGGGCGGAACCTCCAGGCACGAGCGACCGGGCCTCAAGGCACGGCGATGGGGAAGCTCGCGTCGTCGGGGAAGAACCTCCAGGCACGGCGACCAGGGCCTCAAGGCGCGGCAACGGGGAAGACGACGATCGGGGCCTCCAAGCGCGGTAGCGGGGAAGACCCCAATTGCGGGCGAGCAGGAGAGCTGGCGTCGGGACCTCCAAGCGCAGCGACCGGGGCCTCCAAGCGCAAGGCGCGGACGGAAGGCGCGGCGACGACCGGGCGGAACCTCCAGGTGCAAGCAACCGGGCCTCAAGGCGCGGCGACGGAGAAGCTCGCGTCGTCGAGGAAGAAATCTCCAGGCATGGCGACCAGGGCGGAAGGCGCGGCGATGGGGAAGCTCCTCCAGTGAGGGAGAGCCGGTGTCGGGAAGACTCCAGCGAAGGCGAGTGGAGAGGAGCCAAGACCACGCCACCTTACTGCGACGGAGAGGATGCACGAAGGCAAGAGCCCCTCGGTGGAAGGCAGAAGGCGGCGGTAGGCTCTGATACCATGTTACACGTTAAGCTTATCTCTATTGGATGAATAGTGTAGTATATATACTACAGTACACAACCCTAAGACTGATGGGCCTCATGGGCCATATATACACATGGGCCATATACACATATATGTAACATGTCCAACCAAAGACATGGATCGGTCCACCAAAGACTTAGAGTAGCTAACAAAGAACTCCGCTTGCTCTTGCTCTTGCCTCCTCTCTTGCTCTCCTCCCTCTTGCTTCCCTTCCATCCCTCGATTTGCGTGACTAAGAATAGCTAGTAGCGATGGCGACAACGACTAGCGGCAAGCGCGACAACAACGATGGCGGCGGTAAGCAAAGACATCGAGCGAGTAAGACAAGTTCCTTGCTTGTTAATTGGTAGAGCTCAAATAAGGAGCAAGTATAGACAAGTTCCTTGCTTGTTAATTGGTAGAACTCAAATAAGGAGCAAGTATAGACAAGTTCCTCACTTGTTAATTGTTAATTTGGTACTGGTGAAACCATAGGTAATAAGGAGCAACCGAGCAAGTCAAATAAGGAGCAAGATGGTAGACAATGAATGAGCCCACATCATCATTATTATAATATGCCCATGCCATATATCTATTAACATATAAGCAATTATTGTAGGTAATGGTTCCTAAATCTATCGATGTTTGGAAGCATTGAAAGAGACTAGGAGGTGCTGGTTGGAAGTGTAGATATTGTAATCTTACCAAATCAGGCGGAGGTGTCACCTGCAGACCCGTCTAAAAGAACATCTTGCTGGGAAACACGGGGATGTTATTGATTGCAGTGGGGTTCCGACGGAAGTCCAAAGGCTCATGCTGGCAAGTCTTGAAGACGCAAAGGCAAGAAAGAAAGCTATTAAAGATGAACGACTGCGAATGGAGCAAGCTGTAAGAGAGTCTGTAGCTGGACCTCCACCGAAACCCCATTGCAATCAATAACATCCCCGTGTTTCCCAGCAAGATGTTTTTTAGGCGGGTGACACCTCCGTTTGATTTGGTAAGATTACAATATCTACACTTCCAACCAGCACCTCCTAGTCTCTCTCCATGCTCCCAAACATTGATAGATTTAGGAGCTATCACTTACAATAATTGTTTATATGTTAATAGAAATATGGCATGGGCATATTGCAATAATGATGGTGTGGGCTCATTCATTGTCTGCCATCTTGCTCCTCCTTATTTGAGTTGCTCCTTATTACCTATGGTTTCATCAGTACCAAATTAACACGTAAGGAACTTGTCTATACTTGCTCCTTATTTGAGTTCTACCAATTAACAAGCAAGGAAGTTGTCTATACTTGCTCCTTATTTGAGTTCTACCAATTAACAAGCAAGGAACTTGTCTTACTCGCTCTCGCCGCCTGCCTTCGCCACTGCCGTCAGCCGCTTAGTCGTCACGCCGCACTTGCCGCAAATCGAGGGAAGGAAGGGGGGGAGAGCAAGAGGGAGGCTGGCTGCTCTAAGTGCTGGTGGACAGTCCATGTGCAAGAGGGAGGCAAGTATCCAAGGAGCAACTGCGCAAGCATCCAAGGAGCATTATGCAAGCATCCAGTGCTATCAAAGAATAAAAAAACAACCAAGTGAAAAAAAAACATGTTTCAATACGTAATCTAGCACAAAAAGGTCTAAACCAAGCTAGGAAGTGCATTATACAGTCATAAATTCAATTTTAAAATTTCGTCGAGATCGTTTCACGGTCCCTCTGGAAAACCGTAACCGCCGTTTTTTTCCATGAGTACATGCCCCTTGAATTTATGTCTTTCAGGATC
This sequence comes from Phyllostachys edulis, assembly GCA_036346405.1. Taxonomy (NCBI): domain Eukaryota; kingdom Viridiplantae; phylum Streptophyta; class Magnoliopsida; order Poales; family Poaceae; genus Phyllostachys; species Phyllostachys edulis. Next base: position 75,219,746 of record CM070561.1, read on the forward strand.
CCCAAAGGGAAGAATTGGCTATATTAGGATTTTGAAATCTTCCTAACCTCTTGTTTAAAACAATGAAACCAAGTTAGTCATTTCCATTTCCCTATAGTTGCATGGTTTTTCAGTGTTCCAAAAGCAAATTGTACTAATTAAGAAGAGGTCTAGTTTGGTTGGGGTTCTGCATGGGATGATGCAGGTTTAGGGTCCATCCCTGTGTTTGTTTGGGTGCATATGGTATGGATAGATTCAGTATATAGAGATGCAACTTATCTTAGTACTCCTCTTAAGATGCTGAGTGCTGAGATACGGCCCTCTAGATTGCATTGGCTGATGCATGCTAAACTAGTTGTGCATGGTCAGTGGTGAGTAGTGGTAATTACTGATTATTGGAGGTAATTTAATTGGTGGTCAGCGATAATTACAGAATGGGTCCTCATCCTGCATTCTCTCGTGTAGGAACAAGACTATGCACCCACAAAACCCACCCTACCTAATTCAAGCTCAAAAGTTGATAACCTCACATTTATTCTCTGTTATGCGTCTCCATTTCTACCAACCACCTCCTCAAGCCTACAAAATGCTGACAACAACATTTAGTTGCTCCTACTCAAATTCTTGGCAGTTGCATGACATACAACCACAACCCTTCTTCCAATTAGTAGCCAGCAATTCCGCACTTGTGCCCCCCCAAAAGGTTATTAGTAAGCAATATTGGTTTTTGGATCGTTTCATTTATTCCATTTGCATGCCTCATATATGGTATGTTGACCTCCAGGTTTTGTGTTCCTTTCACATTCTTTGTTTATGCTTTTTATTATTTTGTTCCAACAAAATACGAAAAATCCATCGAGTGGTTCAACGGCTAATTACAACTCACACTTGGTATATTGAACTCTAGGTTCCAATTTCTTTTTTTTTACATTGTCATTTACATTACCCTTTTGAATATATCTTTTTGAGGCAAATATGCTAGATAAATCCATTGAATGGCTCAATGGCTAAATGAATATGCTTTTTGCTCAACAGAAAATGGCAGAGTCATGGAGTCTACCTTTTGTTGATGCATTTGGTGCTGCTGGAAAAATTCAAGCTTATGAGGTATTCTTACATAATTATTCTTGGTTTGGTATACAGTGCAAAGTAGCTTTACTGTGTGAAGCCATGCAAACTAACATTGACCTTTTTTTATATAAAAAAAGAGTTAGACTGTGTTTGAGATGTTCGATAACCATACAAAAATCGGTAACCTAATACTTTATAGGTTGAGAGAAACAAAAAGATGCTACATTGCTACATATGCTACATTGTCAATCTCTCTATGTTTAGCGATCCTCTCCATCCTTTCATTTGGAATAGTACTAGTTGCAAATTTGCTCTAGTGTCAATAATGTGCATAACTTCTGTTACATGACTGCCTCTCATGTGATTCAATCTCTGGTGTTTTTTTAGAGGGAAACTTTTGCTCAGGTTCACTTACATTTCTTGCATATCGGTGTCGGCACAAGAAGAATTCTTTTTAGCAGACATTGTTATGACTTGCGATTGGAAAATAATTAGTGGCAGTAGCCAGTAGTTAATCCTTTGGCAACAGTTAACTTAAGAGCTTTTGATAGTGCTGAGAAAAAAATGCCTTACATTATGCCAGGCTGCCAGCTGAAAGGAAAACATATTATGTTCCAGGTCTCATTTATAGATTCATGGCTGTTGTCATCAAGTCCCGTGAGACGTGCATTTCTGAAGGTGATGAGGAAATCTAACAATCCTCAAAGACAGGTTGTTTATGCCATTGGAGACCACTACGATTTTAGGAAGAAGCTTCAAATTCTAAACCTTCTTACTGGGTAATGTTTCTTTCTTTCCCTTTGGCCACTCGATAAGTTGTCCTGGACTCCTGGTCATTGTAAGGTTGTTCAACTCTGGTGCTGCAGGTACATATACCTGGTTGATCGGCTGGGAAGAATAAGATGGCAAGGCTTTGGATCTGCGACGCAGGAAGAGTTGTCGTCCCTCACGGCGTGTACCTCAATTTTGTTGGATGAAAAATGAGATTAGATGGCTACTTAAATATTTTACCATTTGCCCATTTGGGGTGGAAGAAATTTTGTTCCATTGCGGCTTCAAGGCTGTTTTTACCTTTTTACTCCGCATGTTGAGGCAGTTCTTTCTGACAGGTAATAAGTATGGAATGGTTTGTTTTTCTGCCGCCTACTGACATTGTGTAACAGCATGGATTTTCTGGTTTCAAATCACTTGTGTAACAGCATAGGTTGCATGCAACTCTTATCCTGGAACTCAAATACTACCTTTTTGTCATTAAGTGGAGATGCTTTCCGCTGACCTGATTGCTTGGTTGGATATTGCATGCACGACAAGTCTACAACGAACATGTTTGGAGAAGATGGTAAGGTATATTTTGTTCGGCTCTTTTTTTTCACAGGATTATTTTGACTCCAGTTGTACCCACTGGCAGCTACTCGGGCATTATCTGAAGCTCCGAATCTGGATTCGGACCGGATCGAATCGAATACCATTTTCTTGTCCTTTTAAGTATCCAACCCATTGTCACATCTATTTGGACCTTACCTGGCAGTAACATTTTCTTCTACACACCATGGTTTTACTTGTACGGGTAATAACTCTGCGTCGTACCATTACGGAATCAAATGAATGAATGGAAGTGTGCAACTGGCAACATGTAAGAAAGCACTATAATATGTGATGTCAATGTCTCTACGCTAAGTTCTCTCCACATCTTCCAAGTTCTTCAATTAGAGATTGGCTTCTCTGGAAAGTTAGTGAGAAAAGGTTTTTACTTCTGAGTACAAAACGGATGTTAGATTTCCAAAGAAACCGACAGATGGTTCATGGCGTGCGGGTGTGCACCTAGCCCACTAGTGTTCAAGTTCTAGACACGGGACTGATGTTTACTAATTTCATAAGTATACACATGTGTGTGCGACTGTGCGTTCAGTGAAAAAGCTCGTACTCGTGCTCTTGAGGCATTGGGTGTCTTCGATAAATTCTCAGCTTATGTAGAGAATGCACACAGGTATGTGTCTGCATGTTGTGAGTGTTGATTGTGTGTGTCCACACCTTGTACTTTAAAAAAAGAAACAGAAGAAGCCACCCCTGCACACCACAATTAGGCAAATTGTTTACAGTTTCCCAGCTTTAACTTTGTTGGACTATGTTAGCAACTAGTGGAGGTGAATAAGAGCCCATTTTTACCCTTTGAGAATACTATTTTTTTCTTTGCAATAGCTATGCGAAGTTATGAAGATTAATGTCTAAAAATCATAGCAGAAGAAATGAATTGAAAACACAAAGCTCAACCTTCAATTGCCCTCGGCCAGTTTGACCGCCATGTAGGGGGCGGTCTGACCTATCATCAGATAGACAGAAAAATCAGCACAATTTTGGATAACAAAATGATCTAACTTTTGATCTATATATCCAAATCACTTGAAATTTTAGATACAACTCAACAAAAAGGTCGGAGTGCAAGAGGGTTCTGTGAGGACCCGCAAAATTAACCTAAATTAACTAACAGTAATCTGTAATTAGCGATAATTAAAATTCTTTTAATCCAGAATAAATATTAATTTCAGAGTTAATATCAAGTGCAAATCGCTACATCTGGCAACAAGAGGGGTATAAAAATATTTCTCCAACATCATTATCAATCAAGAGTCAATCACAAAAATAAATCCATTGCAGGCATAAATGCATCATTAATACAAACTCAAAAATATTTCCACATCTCAATGCAATCAAAGACAACTTTGCATCTATCCAAATACCAAACAGAAGTAATATATTACAGACCCATTGCTTGCTTCAAAATTAATTATACAACCAATTGCAATGCTTATAACAACAATTAATTAAATGATAATCTGCTTCTTGCATCCTTGTAGCATCAGTTATCCTCGCCACCTTGCACCTTGAACACCAGTCCATCTCTCGATCCGTTCTGCCGCCGTTAGAAAATTAGAAAGCGATTAGTAAGTTAAAGCCATATGGATAATAGAAAATAGAAAGTAGAAGATTAGAAGTGGCCGTCGAATTTCTCAAAACACACTAGGGCTCACTGATCAACTCAAGTTAGCTTGACCCTTTGTTTGGCAAGGTACCTAGACTAACTAGAGTTAACCGGCACCACCTTGCTTTCGTAGGTCTCATCATCCGGCGTTTACCTTAATCCGACACCTACGTATATTAAAGAACTCAGCCACAGAAAATCACACGCATAGTGTTTTCCCAACCACAGACCAAAAAGCCCCCACCGAGAACATTACCATGAGTATATGAGCATGGGCAAAATGGTCTTTGTGTTTGGGCAAGAGGGTACATAACCAAAGCCACCATCATATAAGGAGAACCATTCACAAATGTCACATTGCCTTTCCCCCATTCCATCCATGCACCAGCCGAGAGCCATAAGCCCAAAGCAAGCCAACACTCCCAAGTTCATCACCCCAAACCAGCCCCTCCTCATTCATCTCCCCTTAAGTCTCTTTCCCTAGAAGCCAAGCAACAACCAGAACCATCTACCAGCTCAAGAGAGGCAAGCACGAAGCAAGGGAGCAAGCAGGAAGGGAGCAAGCAGGAAGGTAGCCAGGGGGAGGAGCAAGCTCAGAATCGGCATCATCATCGCTTGCAAGCCGATCGCAGCAAGAGTGAAGAGGAGAGCACCAGCCCAAGGCCGACGCTACCATCCTCCCTCCCCCATCCCAGAACCCAACAGGAGGTAATCCACAGTTACACCTCAGTGTGCACCGCATACATGTTCATCATTCTCAGTAGCATCAGCATATGGCTATCAGCTCATCAGTGGCCACTAGACCTCTCAGTTCATCGCTTATCCATCACAAAGCAAGGGAGGGAATGAGTAGAGAGAGAGAGGAAGAGGGGGGTTAGACCTCAACAACTCACATGGCGAACCTCCATCACCCCAATAATAAGCCACACTCATCACTGTGTGCATACCGAGCAAGCATGAACCCACCTCCGTCACCATGCAATCGCATAAATAAAAATCAAGACATATCAAGATATGAATCAAGCAAACCTTGTTTATGCCTTAGCAAGAGGGGAGTAGAATAGAGGGGAGTCAGGGGAACCAGTAGGCCAGGCTCTACCGAGCTAGAGGAGAACCGGGTGAGGAGAGAGCCTGGGGCGCAGGCCGAGCCATGAGCCAGGGCCACCCAGACCACGGCGGCGTGTGGAGGCCCGAGCGAGGCAGCCTGCCCGGGCCGTGCCCAGAACTAGAGGGAGAGAGGAGGCAGCCATAAGACGGCGCTGGTCTGGCTGGGCGAAGTCGCGTCGACGGACGCAGAGAAGCCGGCCGAGGCGTGGGCGTGGGCAGGGCGGTGAAGCTGCCGGGAGGAGGCGCCAGGTGGAGGCGCCATGGGCGGCATCAACCGTGGGGACGGTCTTGGTCCGTGGCGGCGGCAAAGGCCGGAGTTTGCATGGCGCCGACGGGCGGCTGGGCGGTGCCGAGCCTTGGGAGCCCTCCTTGGTCAGCAAAGAATTTGAGAGGAGGAGAGAGATTGGAGAGTGAGAGAGATAGAGTGGGGAGAGGAAGAAGAAGCAGTGGGTTGGTGTGTGGATGAGTGTGTGTGTGTGTGTGTGTGTGTGTGTGTGTGTGCGTGTGTGTTAGAGGGGGTGTGTGTGTGTGTGTGTGTGTGTGTGTGTGTGTGTGAGAGAGAGAGAGAGAGAGAGATTAAGGAGAGATTAGAAAATTAGTGTTTTTATTAGTGAGAATTGAGGTTTGTGTTGCCTTTAATTATTTGTTGTAGTAATATGTTTATTTGGTAGTTTCTGGTAAACTAATTAATTGTTAGTTGTGTCATCCTTGCGGTTAAATAACTTAATTTGGATCTCGTCTAATTAACCAATCTAAAAGTTACCCGTACGTTAAAATTGCCAGATAAGTCGAATAGTGGTTAATTCTGTTATTAATAAAATAACTAGCTTGGATAGCGAATCTTGTGCGTTGTGAATTACTTAATTTTGTAGTGTATTCAGTTAAGCGTGGACCGCAGGTTGCCGACCTTAGTGCGCGTTTCGGTAGAACGATTAGTCTGTGCAGTGCTAACTTAGTGTAGACCTCGAAAAATGTTTATTTAAATTAAACTGTGCTAACAATTAGGAGTCACTAACTTAGATATTTATTATATCACTCAAAAATCCACTATGTATTTATTTATATTACTATTCGTGCCACCGTTTGCTACAGAGGACGAACCAACACGGGCAGAAGAAATTGATCAGAGATTCGTCGACGCCAATCTTTCCTACCACTCCACAGGCAAGCTATCCTCTTGACCATTAATATAGTTAATTTAAATGTAAACCGTATATTGCACTATATGTTTATTGCATCAAACTTGTTTCCTCAAAACTTAAATAATGATTAAGATAACAATGATTAAGATAAATTTGACTAAGATGAATGTGATTAAGATGAATATGATTGAGATGAAAATGATTAAGATGATGATGAAAGGAATGAGAATGAGAAAGAAAGAATGAATGAGAATTATTATCATGGTTGGTAAAAGGGGGTCCTGGCAGGGGAATGCGACGATAATGCTGATGATGAGGTAAGAGGTGGGCCCCTTTTTACATATGGTTATAATATAAGGACAAACAAAACTCTTGCTCGATGCGAAGTCAGAAATCAAGACCGACCATTTTCCGTTTATGCGGGCAGAAAATGCTACCATGTTACGTAATTATGATCTCCACAATGGGTCACATTGGAGTGATTGGGAATGGAAGAGAGCCGACCCAAGGTGGAGTGTTGAGCACGGACGATGGCCGCCTCAACCAACATTTCTGGAACTCGGTGTATGACGAGGTCGTGCTGTGATTAAATCAGCACCGACGGAAAGTAATGGGTGGAGACTTAATCACGTAGCCTGGAAAATGTTCTGTATTCTGAACTCGAACCCGCATCAAAGGAAATGCAGGGGATCCGGCTCATTTAGAGCTCAGAATAACTGTGGGTAAAGTGGTACAAAGCCTGCGCAGTGCTATACAAATCATGAATTCATGCCAGTCTCCTGGATTGGAGTCTACGGGAACCGCCGGAGGTCTTTCTTCTCTCCGAGTGACAAGTAGTGTTTTCAGTATTAAAATTTGCCATCTAAATGTTTTTAAATTATTTTCATAATTGAGATGACTTAGAAAATGTGATAACAACTAGAGATAGCCATCCAGTGCATTCTTTGCTATTAATGCTTGCTGAGTACATTCGTGTACTCAACCTTGTTAGTATTCTCCTTTGTAGATCCTAGCCCAGCCGGGAACTTTCCCGAGTGGGATGACGGACATGCAGGTACCGAAACAGCTGCTGGAGGAGAAGGCACCGGCTACGAGGACCAAAGCGAGATGGACGCCATATTTGACTCTTGGGACGAATAGAAGGCCGAGACTTCCGTGTTGGCGAGAAAAGCGAGCAGCCTTTTGGTAATCAGATAATATTTGTATTAAGAACCCTAGCCTGCGTGGCGATTCATCGAATAAAATGTACAGCTTCTATCTTATTGTTCTCATTGCGTGACTCGTAATGGCTTACTATTCGTTGGAGCGGTGTTTTCTTGAGCAAACGAATAGTAATCCGTATGCCTAAGTGTGATTACCCTTGGGGTAATGACACGGGGCGTCACAGGTTCAAAACCGGGTGAAAATCCAAACTTGATCTAAAGACTTGCTTGTGGATTAAAGATTACTTTAGATCAACTCCCACAAGTCCTAGCAAGCTAGATCACAACAAAATACCAAGACAAAACCCCTAGAACACAAGAACCCAAGATCTAAAGAAAGAGAGTAAGAACTAGAAACAAATTATCTCTACTACTTAAAAGAAGCAATTAGTGACGGTCCGTCCTCCCACTAGCTTTCTCGTTCGTCCGATAAACACTCAAATCACCAACAGACCAGATCAACTAAAGTAAGGAACAACCGTCCGATATCACCACCCACGTACCATTAAAATCGGTTTCTCCTCGATTTTTCTACGCTATCCCATTCCCCTCGCACAAACATCCACCGGCCTCCCTCCAACTGTCTCCTCGCCCACCTCCTCACCACCGCCTTCGCCGCCGGCCTCCCCTGCCCTATCCGTCATCACATCACAAGACTCCTCCCCGCCACTGCCCACCATTGCCGCCGCCGCCGCCCCCGGCTCGCTCCTCTCCTGCTCTTTTCCTCCCTCTACCACGCCGCTGCTCGGAGCCTTCCTCCTCCCCTCCCGACTGTGCCCTTCGCCCGCTTCGCCCACCTCCTCTTCTCTTCCCCAATCGCTCCCCATGACGAACACTCTCCTTCCTCAGTGGTCAGCACCCCATCTTCTTCCTCAGACTGATGACGCCGCCTCCCCGAGTTCGACGAGGAGGAGGCAGAGGTGGAGGTTGAGGAGGATGCCTGGCTGGATAGTGTGGTAAGCACCAACTGCAAATGTGTTAAATGTTCTTGCAGATCACGGCTATATACCAAGATATCATCCAAAAAGACAATCATGAACTTACGAATATAAGGAGCAAAGATCGAATTCATCAAGCATTGAAATGTTGCCGGTGCATTAGAGAGTCCAAATGGCATGACTTTGAATTGAAAATGCCCGTGATGCGTTTTAAACGCTGTTTTTTCTTCATCCGCAGGACGCATACGAATTTGGTGATAACCGGCTCGCAAATCCAGTTTGGAAAAGAATTGTGTACCAGCCAATTCATCAAGAAGTTCATCAATAATCGGAAGTGGAAACTTGTTCTTCACTGTAATAGTATTGAGGCGACGATAGTCAATACAAAACCTCCATCCACCATCTTTTTTCCGAACAAGTAGCACTGGAGAGGCGTAAGGGCTCATACTAGGTTGAATGAGACCAGCTTCAAGCATTTCAGTGACTTGTTGCTCGATTTCATCTTTTTGTAGAGGTGAGTAGCGGTATGGTCGGGAATTGACAGGATTTGTACCGGACTGTAATGTAATAGCATGGTCGTATTGTCGATGGGGAGGCAGTGTTTTGGGCTCAGTGAACACCTGACTGTATTTGTCAAGCAAGTGCTGAATTTCTACCGGCAGTTTCTCTGAAGTGTCCTCCTGTTCTGAACCCAACTGAGTGTCAACCATAACACAAGCCCAAACATCATTGCCCTTACACCATTTATGTAATTGGTCCACTGAAATTTCAGTTAATTCCTGCTTGTGCTGAGATATAACTCCTTGTAAACAAACCCTACGGCCTTCATAATCAAATGCGAGTGTTTTGTTTGTCCAGTGACAATCCATTGGACTAAATGCTTCCAACCAATCCATACCGAGAATAGCATCATATGCTCCCAATTCTAAAATGTGTAGATCCGTTTGAAAAGTCACTCCCTGTATCCACCATTTGAGTTTGGGCACTTGACGTGAACAAATCATCTTGTCGCCATTGGCTACCCTGACAGATACAGCTGAAATTGGTTCTGACTGACAATGAGTCCGATCAACAAATTGTTGATTAACAAAACTGTGAGTACTGCCCGAATCGACCAAAAATAGCATAATCTGATTCCCCATTAATGCTCTGAGTCTCACGGTCTTTGCTACATCAGTTCCTGCCACCGCATGAAGAGAAATACTGAGACACTCTTGCTGAGTTGGTGGTTGAGTGCCCACTTCAGCTCCATCCAAAACTTGAAGAGTTTCAGCCGAAAGTATTTCACCGAACTCCCCCATTTCAATTGTCAATAATTGAGCAGGTTTCTTACAACTGTGTTCTTTGCTGTATTTCTCACCGCACTTGAAGCACAGTCCGTTAGAGCGCCTGTAATCCCTGAGTTGCCGTTCACGCCATAAGTCATCCCCCATCGGACGCTTTGGACCTTCGACTCGTCCAGCTTGAGTTGGTGTGACTGCAGATGCATTGGGCGTTAGGTGATATTGCCTCGCCAGAGAGCTACCTCGAGATCTTGGTCGGGAAACCTCGATCTCCTCCTCCTGAATGCGTGCTAGCACGACAGCTCGAGTCACGCTTGTGGGAGCTTGCAGACGCACTGCGGCGTGGATCTCATCCTTCAATCCAATTACAAACTGAGTGACAAAAAATTTGTTGTTCAAAGTTGCATCTAATGCCAGCAAATGGTACATACAAGCTTCAAAAGTCAGCCGGTAATCTGCTACTGTTCCCGTTTGTTTGAGCAGCAGCAAACGATTCATATGTGTCTCATACTCATCCAGACCAAACTCGTCTTCTACCGCCTGACAAAACATATCCCAGCCTGCAATCACATGCTGCTTCTTGAACGCTTGAAGCCAGAGAGCAGCATGACCCTCCATGTAAAGTGTTGCCGTAGACACCCACTGTATCACCGGGACACGGTACATCTCGAAATAAGTGCGGCAACGATCTAACCATAGCAGGGGATTCTCTCCTTGGAACTTCGGAAAGTCATGTCGGGGTGGTCTGAAAAATCGATCCTCTTCTGTGCTGGTGGTTGGCGCAGTCATCATCTGATATGCTATGTTTGACGGAGGAGGTTGGTTTAGTAATGGCGGTCGGTTGTTCGTCAGGATGCCGGTATTGATCATCGCGGGCACAACATTCGTTTCCAATGAACGAGGAAGTGGCGGAGGAGGTGGTTGCGGTGCCTGCTTCCATTCAGATTGTCTCTTCTTGACTTCATCCACCGCCTCTTGTGTGATCTCTACTTGTTGCCCGAGTTGTCGCATCTCCAGTCCCAGTTTTTCAATCAGCGTTGCCTGCTGATCAAAACGCGACAAAATCTCGGATAGCTTCCCATCCATTTGCTTCGCCTGATCCTCCATGGCCGTGAGTAGTTGGCGCGTCTGAACGGTGGGTTTCTGAGGCGCCGTTGTGGAACTCCTCTTCTTCTCCGATCAATCTTCGGTGGGTATTACGATCTCACAGCGAGAATCAACCCTTCCTTCAGATCATACAACAGAAGAAGAACTCAGGATTTTGTGGCTCTGATACCAGATTGTGGTGTCCCAATCCTGTAAGGATCGAAGACCGCGATCATAGGTAGTTTGTAGTGTCGGATTTTCAGAATCGGAAGCAAGGGATGAGAGTTCAGAGAAAGGGGGTGGGGATAAACTGAGTTTGTATTTTTCCGAATGTGTTTGTCGTAAATGCTATAGCCTCTTTTAACGCCCGCTTACAACCCGATGTGGCCCCACTGGAATCACAACCCATAACAGAATTCAACAACTCGACTAACGCACACATACAGCTGGGCCTCTCGCCCGCATGCTTGCCATGCCTTCGTGGCCGTCTTCACCCGCTTAGCTGGTAGCTGGTGGAGACGTGACAAGGAGGCAGAGGTGGAGGTTGAGGAGGATGCCTGGCTGGAGAAGCGTCCCAAACCGGTCGGGTTAGGCGTAGGGAGGATTCCACCTTCACTGGCAAGAAGCCCGGCGAGCCGTCCTTTCCCCCCCTCCGACTCCTTCTCCCTCATTCGTAAGTCCTCGAGGTGTCTGAGCAGTTTGGTTCCTCTCTTGATAGGGTGGTGGTGTGTGATTGTGTTTTGGGTTTAATTGCGAGTTCAGCGGATACATGAGGCGATGAGTAGCTTCGTGCCAAGTCCGGCCGGCTGGGAGAGAGGAGACTCACGCCGCACCTCCGTAGCGGAAACCAGGCATAGCAGCCTCCTTAAAGGAGTAAACATCACTATTAGCATGGAAGGAGACAAGGAGTAAACATCACTGAGGCGATGGTGATAGCAGCCTCCTTAAAGGAGTAAACATCACTATTAGCATGGAAGGAGACAAGGAGTAAACATCACTGAGGCGATGGTGGTGGCACGGCTTTGTTCGGCCTCGGCAATGTCTCAATCGACGCCATGCGGCCCCGGCGAGAGGCGGTGGCTCGATGGCATGGGTTCTTCGAGTAGTGCTTGACTTGGATGAGACTTTGGTTTGCTCATATGAGTCGTCGGGCCTTCCTGCTACTATGCGGACCCAGGCTATTGTAGCAGGATTGCATTGCTTGGACATGGAGTGCATATCCACTGATAAGGCAAGTAGGCAACCATCTTGTTCTTTTCACTATTCTATTGTTTGTTTTAATTTACTTGTCACTTCTCGTGAAGGTACTTATGGGTGGTTGTATTATTTCTTCAGAAGGATCTTTGAAGGAAGACAGAGGGTGAATCATATAACTGTCTTTGAGTGTCCCGGTTTGCATGAGTTTTTGCAAATGAACTAGCGAATTCACGATCTTGTTCTCTTCACAAATGGTTTGGAAGGTTTACTCTCTGAACTATTCAAATTACTCTACAACAAGAGTCCAGATTGATTTCACCTCTCAACGATCAGATCCCCCAGGATGCAAGACCTTGATTGATGTGATAGATGCTCACAAGAGATTCAGTCACCGTCTCTATCGGCCATCAACTGTTACTACATAAGTTGTCATTAATATTTCTATAAGCTGTGAATAATGGGTTGTTTTGTTCCTAAGATTTAATATTACTGTACGGAACAATTGACTTGCTCACTGAAATAATGAATTAATGAAGTGTGATCTCGACTGGTTTTAGTGGGAGGCACTTTGCAAGTAGAAACTTAAGTATCACAAGTGCTTGTACACCATAACTGGGTGGAATTTATCCATGCTCATGGAATTTTTTCCATTACTTTTGATTTGATGCAAACTTCACTACTTCCTGTTCATCTTTTTTTTTTGTTGGCTACGGTGTGCACATTTGAGATAAAACACCAATATATGCACATCAACAATTGGGATGGTATCTATGGGGCACATTTGCACTGGATTGTTTATCAATATAAGCATGATATTAAACTTCATTTTCTAATTACCTTTGCCTCACGTTGTCTTATTACCTGCTTATGTGAAGTCGGTTCTTGTACCGATGTTTCCGTTAACTCTTATAGCATGTTGATCGTAATTTGTTCATGTACTCTGTTCTTTTACCAACTGATGGCACAAAGTACTTGTTCATTGAGAAATTGAGTTGTCTCTTGCATTAGTCGTGCCATTTCAGTTTTCTCATGTTTGTCGTGTTCTCAATTTCGGGAATATAGAGAGCATGTAAAAGATCTTTCTTATCTGTCCAAAGATTTATGCGTAATCGTCATTGTTGATAACAATCCATATAGTTTCCTCTCTGCACCCATTGAATGGAATACCTTGTCTTACATTTTCAGCAGGACAACTTTGTTGATGATCGTAAACCGACATTAATAGATAAATCATTATTTGTTTCGAACTTATAATTTCTATTGTTATTGATTTGGTGATGGCCTCTAACATTTTAGCTTATGGGAGTGATATTTCCACTTCTCAAGCACCTTTCTCTGCAAAAGATGTTAGACCAAAGATTATATGAAACATTTCATATGCTAGAGTGGTTCCAAAGACATGGGATCCCACAAATTGATCGAGCGATGGTAAGTTTTGCGTACCACCATATTAGGTTATTAGGTGAAGGCTCAAAAGTCAGCTCCGCAACTTGGGAGACTTGTACATTATGTATTCATTTAGGTCCTAGGAAACAATGGAGCCATTGTTCAATATAGAATAACCATGTCCGAAGAGACAGTAGTATTAGCTTTGTCGAAACCAATTAAAATTCCATAGTGCTTGAGCCCTGAGGTTGAGAACCACCGAAATAAATGAACTTGTCCTCAGCATCAGCAGTAATCTTGATAAACTTTAGTACTCTCGGTCCATTTTCAGGTTTTTACAGAGGAATTAGTCCAGGTGTTACTGGATCATTTGCTACAGGTGCAACATATTTTGGTGTTATTGAATCAACTAAGACTTGGCTGGAGAATGCTAATCCCAATCTAAGTGGTCATTGGTCTCACTTTATTGCTAGAGGAATTGGTGAGCAGTTATTTTCTTATGTCTCTTGTATTTTGCTTTCTGAAAATATTTATGATGCTACCTAAAATTTATACTAGGATTAGGATTTAGTAATCTTTATGATTAGGATTTAGAAGCAGGAGTGGATGTTTTTTACATGCTGACTACATGCAGTTTGCCATGGGAGATTCTTTGATATTTCTTGTGCCATGCACAGACAATGCATGAGGTCTTTATATCTGCACATGCAAACTTTTTTGGCTGTCCCTTTTATCACTCATACAATACTTTACTGATGCAATTTGCCTTTTTCATTGCAATACATGGCATCTCAAGAAAATCTTATGCTGCTTCCTTAACACCAAATGTATTTTTTTATTGTTCATTCTAGGAGATACACTTGGATCTTTATCTATGTGCCTTGTGAAATCATGAAACAACGAATGCAAGTCCAAGGCACTAGAAAATATTGGGCATCAACTGCTACCAAAGGAAATATTTGTAAAACTCCTGGGACTCAGATGTATGGGTACTATAATGGAATGTTCCATGCTGGTTGTTCATCTAGAGAGATCATGGTTTGAAGGGACTTTATGCAGGGTATTGGCACTTCCTGCTTGTTGCTAGCATGCCTTCTTTTGTATTTTGATAGAGGAAAACATAAAGTTTTTGGCCCGACCAAAGAAACACATAAAGTTTTCAAGGAAGAAGCCTGTTGATTCAATAATTTCCTCCACTCTAAAATCACTTCCAATGAAGTATGTTGTCATACTATTTTTGCTTGAATATTGCGATAAAAGTAGCTCAGCTTAACTCTGTTCTTGCTGCAATCTTCAGGATTCATCTATTTTGGCCTTGGTAAAACTGTTATCATAAGAAATTTGTGTTTATATGCATTTTTTCTGGATGCATGAATGTACGGTTATTGATGAAACAAACCTGCTTGTCATTGGGAATTGTACAAATGTGTTCTTGTAGGTTATAATATAACTTGGTTGTTGCTTTCTCAATCAAGAATTATAAGACTAATAACAGTTGCATTCTACAGACCTAATTATGCTGACCGAAAGAATCAATACATCTCTATGTTCTCTTATAACTAATTGCTTGTTTTCACCATGTAAATATGTTTGACGTACTAAATTTATTTTGCATAGTTGTTTAGTCAAACCTACAGCAAGGAAACCTTCTTGGCTCTGTTGCAAGACATGGAAGTTGGCAATATAGGAAGATTGGTGAGCTGCAACAACATATTATATGCAAAAAATGATTTTTCGTTGCAACGCACATGCACATAACTAGTCTTTACACAAATTTGATTGGATTGATATTGAGGAATTGAGGGTTTACAGCCCCACAAATTCTCTCAATACATCTGTGAAATCCTAACATCCTCTCCTATCTCCACTTTTCCCAAATCTTAAATTAGGGTTTCCTAGGCTTGGTTGTGTGCAAATCCTGCACCGCCCCTTATATAGTGGAGGCTATGACTAGAGAGAAACCTTAACGGGCGCCCGTTAAGCTCATACACAAATGAGTCTCACACTTACATACACTTCTCAAAGATGATGATCCGACGCTCTCGATTCCATCTCTTCGTGATCTTGTCCTCCTCATGACTTAAATCGCTTCTTCTTTGCGTCTGCATGCACCGCGGTTTCTCCAATGTTACCAACTCGGTATTTTGGTGAAGATACCAAAATACCAATTCTCGATTATTCCATCCTTGACCGAGTCTAATCTTGTAAAGCACTCTCACGCTTCGCCACACGTAGGTTCACCAATGACTTTCCTTATGTCGGCAAA
The DNA here is from genome assembly GCA_036346405.1 of Phyllostachys edulis. NCBI lineage: Eukaryota > Viridiplantae > Streptophyta > Magnoliopsida > Poales > Poaceae > Phyllostachys > Phyllostachys edulis. The sequence continues at coordinate 75,235,383 of CM070561.1, forward strand.
TCTCCCGTTCGGCTCCCATTGGACCGCCTCAACACTTATACTAGCTCAATTCATTTGATGCAACCTGTTGCACCAAACTTCTTGTTCTTGTCCATCTCGCACATTGCTTGAGACCAACCATTTCACCCGACATCATTGATCATTCTGACCAACCACTTCACCCAGCATCATTGATCGTTTTGGACCTTGATTTCACCGAACCAAGTCTCGATCATTCTCGCCGTTGACCATAGTTGACTCCAAGCTTCTCTGCACAATAATAGACAAAGAAATCGATTCCGGTCAACTTGACTCACGCTAGCCAAAACATGCATCATGCAACACATATGGAACGATTCCATGACTTTTGGCTAATTCCCAAAATTCAAGACACCTCAATGCGCACTGAACCGCCACGACCGGTCAGATTACCGCCACCAAACCAGTCTGACCGTCGCCACCCGGCCGGTTTGATTGTACCCACCAGTCTGACCGCCATGGAGCGACCTATCAAACCTCTTTCCAAAATCAGAAAACACCCATCTCTGGACTTTTCAGTTAATATCTATCTAGTTCCGCGTCCAGTTTCTATTTTCAATGGCACCCGGTGCAAACACATCTCAAACACTACCACACAAGTGTTTGTTGTCCATTTCCCCAAAGCTACATTGCCGGGCCATGACCGGTCAGACTGTCCCTCATGGTCGATCAGACCGCCTGAACCCTAACAGCAGGCCAGCTTTTGCAAAATAAAAAGCTAACTCCCCAAACTCTTCGACAATGATGCCAATTGTTCGAGTTTTTGGTCTAAATGACACTATTGGCACCGTTATTAACAAAATTGGCCGTTGACGCGTCGTAATACCAAAAATGACACAACGGACCTGCTGACGGCCAACACGCGTCCAAATCCATTCCCCCATGCTCGGACGCATTCTCCACCGCTCCCCGGGAGGCCAGACGTCCCCGGTACCGTAACATCGAGACTGTCGCACCCCTAAGGAGCGAACAAGACTTGTCCACGCCCTTAAGGCTGCTCCCAATGGGCAGTATCTTCGTGCAGTTTCTTAGTGTATGAGGAGTGTTAGGATACTATCTTCCCAATGCATAGTTTCTTATGGTATAGTATCTTAGGTCCTTTTAATTAATTAGATATAGAATCTCAAGGAGATGGTGTGTACAAGATGGAAATAAGTTAATTTTCTTGTCTATGACTTCGAGCCAGAGCAGTCTCTTATTTAGATACTACAACAATATCTCGCCTCATTTAATCTACTGCCATCTCAGCATTTTGCCTATATGACATCTTTAAGATACTGATCAAGATGAAGCACTGGAGTAGCCTAAGGGACAGAGCAGCTAAGTCCGTGCACACAGACCACAGAAGTGCCGCCACATGACCGTGCCGCTCACCTTGGCCCGGACAGCCCTCGAAGAACCGTGGAAAGCCGCTTTGGGGGCTGCCTAGCAGACCCATCACAATCCGGTGCACATATCCCTTGGTCGACGTACCAGAACTCTGGGCCTGTGACGAATGTTCGCGATTAGCTTGTAATGAATTTACTAATGTGAAAACTCACGAGGAGCATGTGGTCTAGTTTCCGAAGTGCTGGCAGATTAATGTATAAATCAGACTGTGGCCTGTTTGTCATGATCTGAAACATAGCTTCCGGGAACATGTAACAGTCAGTTACTCAGAGAAGAATGTCGAACTTTATCACCGAGACACAACAAACATGCCGTGTTTGAAATTACTTCATGATTTATAGTTTGGTTTGTAATGATTATGCAGCAATGAGGCATTGCTATTCCTTAATAACACGTTGACCCACACTGTTAAAGAGCAACTGCACTGTCTGCACAGTAGGAAATGCAACTAGTTTTCAATTGGAGGCAAATACTCATTATCTGTGGACTCAGCACTGCCTGGGGAGAAGGACGCAATTACTACTTATTTGTCACACACATAAGGTCATGTACAATAGGCTGATGCGAAGTCATCGATGATGGTTTCAATATCAATCTCATCCAACAATCGCTTCAATGCATAATGTTGCCAATCCATTTAACCTCTCTTGTGACATTGTAGATCTCAAATAGTTCTTCAAGAATTTTAATTTTGAGAAGCTTTTTCACCGATGCCACAACATCGGCATAGTAAACAAGATGCGATAAGCAATGGAAGTACTAGGATAACAATCACCTTCAGAACAAACTCAAAAATCTCCATAGTCATTATTTCTCTATCTCGCTAAGCGGATTGCGTAACCCTTAGCTCGTAAATTAGATCATTTAAATCAATGTCGATGAGCCATTATGAGAGAAAGCTACGCCAATGTTGTGCAACACAAATTTAGTTTAGGACCATCCAAGGACTTCAAGCTTGTTGAACTCATTAAAACCCAAATATCTCATTAAATGACCGGAGTTGTTCAAATCTACTTTTCAATGATCTTTTGCCATATCAACCATAACCGAAAGTAACTATATGTACAATAGGCTTACATCACTTACATCATAGCCTTTGCCACGTAGAATTTAAGTTCGATGTGAATGAAAGAAAATAAAGAGAGATATATATGCTCTCACAATATCAGAGTATCAGAGCAATAGAACCAAAAAAAGCATTAAAAGATTGTGTGTTGTCTAAAATCCTATAGCCGACTGTATCACCACAACCTGTCTTTAGTGCTATCTATAGATGATATGGAGAGTTGGTATAAACAGCAGCTGTCTATACTATTGTACATGCCCTAAGATGTGTACTATCGATTTGGTTTGGTTTCATTAACTAGCAGTACCATTAATCATCTTGCTGTGTTCTGTCTTAAATTTTCCTTGTTTCTTTGCTTAATTACCCTTGTGCAGTTGCACGTAGCTTTGTCTTTGTACTATTGTACATACCTCGTACTGCTACTAGGACGACCTTTCCTATTGATTGCTTTTAATCAAGGATTCTTCATTGATCTGGACCATTTGCTGCCTTGTAAGAACTTAGACAAGATAGCGCGTGCAGCAATTACTGTCATCTGGTTACAAATCTCGCACAATAACAACAATACGACACCACAAAGTTCAGATGTGAAAGTACTCCAGGGTTGCTAAGCGCGTATTTAATAGCGTTTTCTAGTGGTCCATGTGCAGCTAAAGTCCCCATTTTCTAGCTATTGCGGAATACCCACTACACCACAACATACCTTTGAGGCCACTCATTCTGTCGGAAAAATGGCCTTGAACGGCAAATTCTCTACCGGGAATGACTTTTGCCGACACACATTCTATCGACACCGTCTGCCAGAGACCCAGCCGTCTGCAATTGTTTTTACCGGCATACATCGTCCCCCCCCCCCTTCAAAAGGGTTAGACCCTGTTGGTCAGATTTTCTCCGATAGATATTTTATTACGACAAACAGTATATTTCCAGCAGACAAGTAATTACCGATAGACAGTATATTGCCGGCAGCTAGTTTGACACCTACTATAAATATTACCAATAGACAACTTGCCATTATATGGGTTCCGGAAACCAATTAATATTTGATAATACTAATGAATTGCCGACAGACGTTGTATTGCCAGTAGACAGTTTGACACACAGAATAATACTAATGAATCAATTAATATACAATCAAGATATCATGGGAAGCAAACACACAGAATGATCAAATCAACACAAGGTACTGGAAAGACACAAAATATTGTCACATACATTATCCATATGTGACCACGAAGTAAGGTGTATTTATCTCTAGGATTACATCAAACTACATCTTCATCATTCATAGTATCTGAAAGTTTTTAATAAATAACAACTATATTGTTGGAAATTCTTCTCAGTAAGGCCGTTCTTCCTACAGATTCTGCTTGACAATCTCAATACCAAGACACAAAAAATAATCCTCTTGAATATGGAAGATGGTAAGGATGCTCCAGAAACCAAGCAGCATGGAATTTGGAAGCACATCAAACCGAATATTTTCCTACAGCACACTGGGACATCCTACAATGTAAAGATAAATTACATGACAAAAAAAAAACTAGTGCTGAATTCATTCAAGCAAGCACTTCATTGTCATTGTTATAGCAAAAATGTGCTTAACTGGAATATGAACATTACTCTCAAGAAGTTAACCAAATGGCTGGAACGAATATTAAGAAGAATAGGACTAGATAATACAAGTCCTAGTTGAAAGGTTACTCACTCATTAAAGGATACGAGAATTAAAGATAAGATGCAAACATAATAATACTTAAGGGAGAACTCACCTAGCACAGCAGAATCCACTCATCACATGGAGCTCTGATAGCACTCCATTTTCACATGCACAAGATAATTTAAGTTAGTTGATAGAAATTTCTAACATATAAAACATATATAGAGAAATAGCCATTATAACTTAGCTATTTGGAACTTTGGTTAGCCAATCTTTATATGCTCCTTTATCCATAACAATATGTTCCACTGTGATGATAGCAAAAAGGTAGCATAAGTTTTAGATTGCGTTCAAACAGGACAGACCACTAACCCATTAAGAAAGCTAGTTCTATAGTTGAAACATGCACATCATACCTCAATGCAATAGCATAGTCCCACAATTGAGTTACTACTGCAGTGAGTAACCAAATATAGTAGCTAGATTGAAAAAAGTACACACCTAAAGGTACTACACTATTAAGTACTCAAAACTTGCTCTGCAAAAGAATAAAATAAAACAAGGACAACATGGAAACAAGATGGATCAAAGACTGCTTTTACAGGGTGGTGATCCTAATTATCCCCATTTTGATTCTATGCAAGCATAATTCTCACATTCAAAACTAAAGGGGAAGAAAATTCGAATTTGAATCACACCAGAACAATTCTCAGTTTCTCACTACCCTAATTTGGAACTACAGGCCACGACAACTCTCGCATTCCAAACTCAAGGGGTAAAGATAACCCGAATTCCAGTTCCCAAGTCAACAAAGAAAGCAATATGACGCTCTTAACACAAACAAGTTTCAAATTTACAATACAAAGAGGTGAATTGCTCGTGATGGCAGAACCGATGCTACAAACCCTAACTCCCCCAGTCATCCTAGATTTAGATGCATCTAAATCTGAGCTAAGTTAACCTTATCGTTGTTTCTTAGTACCAAGAAGCAACGATTTCATGCTCACTAGAAGAAATACATAATAGTACAGTACCGCCATGGCATCAAGTTTAACATAAAAATGACAACATTAAATTAGGGGTGGAGAAGACATAACATAAACAATTGTGAACAAGTTTAACAAAAACTCAGCATGCATATATTGTACTGCCCAATTATTCAGTTTTTGGGTCCAATATGGACATAGGAGTCCAGAATAGAAATGAATGAAGACCTACATGTAGTTCTGTACTGCTAGGATTTAATGCATGAATATTTCCCTCTTACAGTATAAAATAATTGTAGCTCATAAGACACAAGAGAAAATAATGGTAGGCATCAGACATCATCGACAAATATGGCTGCAAAGTGATGTTGGTCATGTCGCTAGCCTTCTTGCAACTCATAAGACACAATATTGTGCAACTCATTGCCCACCACGTCACCGAGTGAGGGGACTTGGCCAAGAGTTCCATGACAATACTCGATGACCATGGAGAGGACACTGAGAGACACAACTACCAACTCATCTACATGTCATCCCTGGCCAAGACAACAAGGTGCATCATACAAGTTTCCTAGTAGTCAAGTATAATGCAACAAAAAGATGAAGCAAAGTGTGGTGTGTAGTGACATGCATGCAAACAATTAATGTATTTTCACCCTTCATAAAACATAAAGAAATTAACACTAGTTCAACATTAAAACAAATTGAGAGAGATGCTTACTTCCATTTTGCATCTATGTTAAACCAAGGATCCCGAAATGTTGCATCCAAAGCAAAGTTCCAGACTTAGCCACTTTGGTAATAATTTCTGTACTAGTGTAGCCATATTTTCAACTATTCTTTGCACAACTACAACCTGCAAACTATGGTTGCTTGCAACTAATTCATGATGAATAAAACTAGACTATTCCATCTCTATGATAATAAAAAGAAAGGAGACAAAACTCATCTATTCCAATGAATAAAACTAGTGAACTAGCGGCAATTTCATATATGGTATACAATGCATGTCAAATAAAGTTAAAGGACAAGCAAGGCACTTAACTTGATCTAACAATAAGGCGTTGACATCACAATATGGAGTGACAATACTGAATAACACATACTAATTTTATTAACCAGCAAGCAGGGTTATTATCTTCCAAAATATTGAATATATACATGTACCATATCCTTTCATATAAGAACAATCATCACCACATAAAAGGTGCTGCTCACATGCCACTGTATGGCATGAATTAGCAAGACAACAATCATTAAACTAGATGGAGGAGGGAGTTGGCTAGAAGACAGAAGAGGAGGAGGTCGAGGCGACGAGGTAAGGCACCGGTGGAGGTGTCCTGCAGCGGCACCGGCGGTGGAGGTGGCTGGATTTGGCGGCCCACGACTGGATCCGGGTCGGCCCAGCCTAGAAGAGAGGATGAGGGAGTTGGCTGGAAGGCAGAAGGGTAGGAGGCTGAGGCGATGAGGTGAGGCACCGATGGAGGTGGCCTGCAGCGGCACCGGCAATGGAGGTGGTCGGATCCGGGCCGGCTTGGCCTGGAGATAAGAGAAGAGGAGGGAGTTGGCTGGAAGACAAAGAGGAGGAGGTCGAGGCGACGAGGTGAGGCGCCGGTGGAGGTGGTCTGTGGTGGCACCGACGGTGGAGGTGGTTGGATCCAGCGGCCCACTGTCGGATTCAGGCTGGCTCGGCCTGGAGAGAAGAGAGGAGAAGGGAGTTGGCTAGAAGACAGAAGAGGAGAGAAGAAAAGAAGAAAGAAGGAAGGAAGAAGGAGTAGTCGTGCGGGAGAAAAGGGAAAAGGAGAGGAAAGAAAAGGAGAAAAAGGTGAAAGGAAAAAAGAAGAGGAAAGAGAAGGAAAGAAAAAAAAGAAAAGAAAAGGAAAGGAAAGGAAAGAGAATAAGAGAAATAAGAGAAAAGAGAAGAGAAGGGAAAAGGGGTGGACATAAAAGAAGAATAAGGGAAGGAAAAGAGAAGAAAAGGCGGAGCTGCAAATCTGGGGCAAATTTGATTGACACGCACGAGTGGCCGAGAAGATGACGTCTAGTGGTGGTTCGCACGCCTAGTGCTCACAATAAAAACTTTAGTGCCATCTACATTACCGTGTTCATGACATTTAGTTGTGCATGTTGCTTTATCACCGTGTAATTGGTGGAAGATTCCTATGTGCCCTGGTAGTTTTCACAATGTGTCAATCTTTTCCCCCTCACGAGCTACCATTATTGGCGACATATATGTTGTCCCTATTCACGAAAAAACTTCGTCGACAGACTGTTTGACATGGAAGTTCTAAATTACCGACAAATTAGTTGACCCTAATTATCTATAGAATTACCGACAGATGGCCTGTCCCCGTAACACAGTATTGCCGACAGATACTCTGCCAGTATTTTTACTGACAGATGGTTTGTCAGTGAAGGTCGATTTTAGCCGACCGACATCTGACGGGAACACTAGGTCATGGTGTAGTGACCGGTGAGACCGTGCCCCTAGGGCACGACATTGCACAATATCGTGCCACTGGGCACGATAGTGGGGTGTCCGGGCTAGGGGAGAGCGACACGGCCATGTGGTAGCACGGGAAAGGGCGTCGTGGCCTGGTGGCACGAACTCGGCTGCTCCGTCCCCTATGGGCGCGACAGCGTTGATGTGGCGGCACAGGGGGCGTCTGGTCCCTTGGGGAGCGGTGGAGAACGCGTCCGGGCCCGGGGGGAACAGATTTGGACGTGTGTCGGCCACCGGCACATCCGTTGTGTCATTTTTGGTATTACAGCGCATCGATGGTCGATTTTGTTAATAACGGCGCCAACAATGCCATTTAGGCCAAAAACTCCAATTGTTCATCATCTAATCTAAGACCAAACCACATGGTCTCTACAATCTCCCCCTTGATGAACACATTGGCAACCTACCCAAAAATACAATTTGGATGTGTTTTAAAAATTCAAGCTCGGTTTTGTAGAAAGGTTCAGTTTGGTCCTTAAGAAAGAGAAAACTATGAAAAATGACTAAGTTGGCTTGAGGAATGAAGAAACAAACTAAATGGTGCAATAAACTGCATAAAAGCTTCAGTTCCAGAAGATAGCTTCAAAAACTCACTTAAGGTCCATATTAAAGAACAACTGTTCAATTTGACCTTGGATCATAGTGAGAAGGCAATTGTTAGGGATTTTGAAATTTGAACCAATAAAGGATCATTAGATTACAAGAATGCATATGAAATGCTCTCCCTTACTAAGATATACCATTTTTGACATTTTCTCTCCTTGTTTACATGTATAGCCATTTTTCAAGCATTTTTGCCACATTCCCCCCCTCCCTGTGACAATGGTGCTATCAAGGAATCACGTCTTCCTCTCATCCTCTCGACTCACACCACATGTTGAATTTAGATATCACTTGATGAGTTTAGATTAAGACTAGACCTTAGCTCTAGGTCACATGCCAAGCCATCAACAAGTAGCTAAGCAAATTAATCATGCTAATACAAGCATACAAGCTATATCATGGCATAAATCAAAAGTAGCAACATCAACAGGGGTAATAAGCAAAGCTTCATGAAACTACAAGATGAAGCAATAAATCTATATTACAATGCATCATGTTTTTTATTTTTCATAGATGAAATATGATACAATGCATGAGATGCAAGAGAAAAAGCAATAAAAGACAAAGAAAGATCAAAGTGAATCAACCCCCCCCCCTCTCAAACCAGCTCATAACCAATTCACTCCCTAGGAAGTCAAACCTAGCAGAATCTAAAGGCTTGGTGAGGATATTCGCTAATTGAGCATCAGACTCCACAAACTCTAGCACAATGTCTCCTGTCTCAACATGGTCTCTAGGAAAATGAAACCTGATGTCTATGTGTTTAGTCCTAGAGTGGTGCAATGGGTTTTTGGCAATGTTAATAGCACTAGTGTTATCACATAGTAGAGACACACTATCAAATGCTAACCCATAGTCCTTAAGAGTAGATGTCATCCACAGAATTTGGCTACAACAACTAGTAACAATTACATACTCGGTCTCAGTGGTGGACTGTGCAGAAGACGATTGTTTCCTAGATGACCAAGAGATAAGAGAAGTGTCTAAGAAATAACAAGTGCATGAAGTGATCTTCCTATCAAGTCTACAGCCAGTGAAATCAGAATACGAAAACCCTCTAATGGACAAAGACGAAGAGTAGGAATACCAAAGACTATATTGAACGGCTGACTGAAGATACCTGAAGATGTTCTTAACTGCCTGGCAATGAGAAGTTCTTAGAGAGGCTTGAAACCTTGCACATAGGAATACTGAGAAGTGGATCTCTGGTCTGGAAGCCGTCAGATATAGAAGAGAGACAATCATGCTGCAGTACTCGTGTTGATCCATAGCTTCACCATCCTCATTAGGATCCAAGGCAGTTGATGTATCCATTGGAGTAGCAATTGACTTGCAATCATCCATGTCGAATCTTCTCAGTAAAATCCTTGGTGTACTTGGTCTGGTGGATAAAGATGCCTTCCTTGCATTGCTTGATTTGGAGTCCAAGGAAATAATTTAGCTCGCCCATCATGCTCATCTCTAATTTTCTAGATATAGTCTCAGAAAAGCTCGACACAAAAGCATTAGGATAGCCGCCGAAGATAATATCGTCCGCATATATTTGTATAAGAAGAAAATCATTGTCATGCTTGAGAATGAATAAAGTTTTATCTAGTTTGCTCATTTCAAATCTATTCTTAAGCAAGAAGGTGATTTTATTAGAAGCAAATTCCCATTTGTCTACTTCTACTATCATATTTCTAGATAGCTTAGTCCTCAAGTTAGGTGATGTCATGTTTTGCTTAGTACTTAAATAATATGATGAAATGTTTGATAGTTGTCCATGAGTAGTATCTAAGTTGTGGGGGTTCACGAAACCTACAAATAGAGGTGAGAACCTCTAAGATTTGTAACATACACTCGTGTACTTTATACGCATCAATAGAACATATTGTTCTTGTCTTGGATTAGATCTTGTGATGACATCTAAAGTGATGATATCTAGCACAGCCCCGGGCGCACGGACTCAGCGGCACCGTGATCCGGGCGCACAGACTCGGCGACGACGTGTCGCCCATGCTGCAGGTCCGGTCCTCTAGTGCATGGACTCGACGCTAGTTTTGTATTTGACATGAACAGAGAGCTAGAATTGCTGATTCGCGTACAAAAAATGTTATATTAGCCAAAAACTCGTCCATTTTATAGCAGCAAAGTGGAGCTGTTCCGCCCCAACTTTGTGCTGCTTCTAGAAATTTGTCTGCAACAAGGACGCTTACTGAGATTAGATGTGAATCAGTAGAACAGCGCGCGTGCAGAGTGTAGAATAATGTTGCATCACACCTGTTCTTACGTTTGTAGTACAAGAGTCGCAATATGGTCTTAGCATATACAGGCGGATGATCTTTTTAGGCACAGAAAGGCATTTGTTTTGGAGGTGATTTTGTAACGATGAGTGGCTTTTTAGGGAATTTTTTTGTTATTTTTTTCATTTTTGCCACAAGCTCGTATTGCAATTTTGTTTTCGCCGCTGTGTTTCGTCACAGGCATGCAAGCACAGACCCCACCTGTCAGTGAGAGGGAGGCAGTGCTTTTCTTCGTGTGGTTAGGAGTCTTGGGACTGACCATGCTATCTGCCTATCTCTTGGTTGAGAGAATTCCAAGCATCCAACCCACTCCCAACGAGGATTCAAAGGTGTGGTGATGTGGCTCCTAGCACAACAATGATGAGTGTGTTAATTGATGAGCTAATCGCCTGGTCATTGAAAACAAAGTGTGGTGGTTTCTTTTCACCATCTCCATGGGATATTATTAGGACCATGTATTAACCATCCCTTTTTACCTTCCTTCCTACCATTCAAGCTCTCCGGCACCTAAACACGGTCAATCTCAGCCAATTTAATTACTAGTTGCTTTGAAAGTCAAGTGGTTAACACGAGTACACCCCACTAAAGTTTTGTTCCAATTTTGTTCATACATTTGTCTAATAGGGAAAAAAGGACTAGGGGTGGCAACCACAATCCTTTGCCAGCTTGAGATTTGGTAGAAGTAATTCTAGGAAGTTGGCAATTATCTGATACTGTGCACATCTAAAATGAAATCAAACATCGCCGTTTTCTGCTCAAGTTACTTGTACAATTTGCTCTTGTTATTATACGTTTAAGAGTTGGACTAGTGTTGCATTGATTTAGGGGAGCGCTAAGTGGTTTAGTGTTGCAGGAAATATGTAGAAGTGGATTCTGATTTCTGACTATTGCTTGCCCATATTTTTTTAAAAGGAGTAACAAAGTAGCAGAATTGGGAGCTCCTTTCAACCTAAAAGCATTGCTTCTGCAGTTCTGCTATGCTGATGTTTTGGACTGAAGGGAGCTCCATGTTCTGTTTATTTTGCCCCAATTTCCCCTTCTCTAACTGGTGTTTGCAAGGTGTAAGATCACCGTTATCTCATCTGATCAGTGTGATTATAGCCTGTACAGGTACACAAGCTTTGCATGTGTTTCCATTTCAAGTTTCTGATAACTGAACTGGACAGGGATTTTTTGAAGTTCGTATGCACCCATTTTGTTTTGTACACTTGCACACTTCAAAAGGAATCATAGATCGATGTAGAGCATGCATGTTAGAATATACGCACTTGCAAAAAAATTTGTGCAAATGCGCTCTGCAATATGCTAGTCCTCTTGGCACATGAGCTTGTGCATTCTACTTGGATTTATTTTGTTGGTGTTGTCGCTTAATTTTTTAAAATCAGGAAGGCTTTAGTTGGTGGAGAGTGTTTTCCTTGGTACAAATTATGTCTTGTTGATTAATTAGTATGGCCATATCATATTAATGCCTAATGTTTTCCAGCTAAGTACATATGCACATTTGCCAATCAATTTCTGATGCTTGGAGCCTTAATACTCGCGCTATTTTCGGCCATGTGCAATTGATGGGAAGACGATAACGAAGGCGGGGAAAAGTTGGGAGGATGGTCTCACTGACAAAGACACATCAGGAACAAGCAGCTTTCATAGAATTATCAATTATGATAAGCATTTCTCAACGAGTGATAGAGAGAGTCTTCAACAGTTGATTCATCCAGAGAGAGAAAGCGGTGATCATGGAAATAAATTGGCCTGTGCACTAGCTACTAGAGAGTTTACAAAGACAAAAACAACAGGAAAAAAAAACCATTTTTACAGGGGACCCATGTTACCGGGGCAAGCTCATGGAATGCAAGAGCTCCCTTTCCATGCTGTATCGCCTGCTCAAGTTATTACCATCAGTATTGCCATTGCTGTCTCCAACTGAAGAAATGTTCAATACGTGCTCTTCAGCTCTTGGAGAGTTCTCAATATTGGATGCCACACCTTGTAATCCTTCGAGTCTCATCTCAACCTGCTTCATTGTGGGCCTGTCTTCCCCATTTGAGCTTAAGCACATCGCTGCAATCTCCGCCACTTCTCTGACTTCTTCCTCCCCCTCCTTGGTGATTTGAGGGTCTAGCATCTCAGAGAGCTTGCCTTGACTATGTAATAAGAGAAATTGTGCTGTCAGACTGTCACCTGTTGGTGACATGTAAATATGTGGTTTCTTTCGTGTTAAAAGCTCTACGAGTATGACACCGAAGCTATACACATCACTCTTCTCGGTGAGACGATTCGTGTGGTAGCACTCTGGATCCAAATATCCAAAAGTTCCTTGAATGGCAGTTGTTACTCTAGTTTGGTCAATGGGAATCCCTCGAGAAGCTCCAAAGTCTGATACTTTTGCTGTAAGATTGTCATCAAGCAGTACGTTGGTAGCCTTGATATCTCTGTGAATTATTGACATCGAAGCAGCTGAGTGTAGATAGGCAAGAGATCTTGCAACTTCAAGGATGATTCTCAGTCGATCATTCCATGGCAGTGATTGTGGAGAACTGACATGAAGGTGATCATAAAGGGTTCCATTTGAAATGAACTCATATACTAACAAAGGAACTTCTGTCTCGAGACAGCATCCGAAAAGTTTGACCACATGCCTGTGGTTTACCTGAGAAAGAATCGCAACCTCATTGATGAAATTGTCAGTTTCACTTTGAATTGCATGTTTCGATTTCTTAATGGCAACAACACGTTGATCAGACAAAATGCCTTTGTAGACGGTGCTGTGGCCTCCGTTGCCAATCTTTCGAGCCTCGTCGAACTTATTTGTTGCCTTTTCAAGCTCTTCTAAGCCGAAAATCATCTTTTCAGCAATATCCTTGTCTACTAATTGCTGCAACAACAACCCACGGTTTTTCTTGAAGAAAAATCTCTCAACTTTCTGGCCTTTCGAACCCTTAGCTTTTGCCTTAAGAGAATAACAGCAAAAGTCAGAAGCACAAGGCCGACACCGCTGCCTACTCCTGTAGCAACAGCTAATCCTGGAAAATATATTAATTCAAATTGTGTTTCAAGTAGTGCTTTAAACTTCTGGTAATATCAAAACTCGAAGGTAACACTGCAACAGTCAATGCTGCTAAATCAGTTTATTGGAACATCTTGTTACCTGAAAATTTCGTTCTGTATTTCTTGCATCCATGTGGTTTCTGGGGGTTACCAGAGGTGCCATGTGGACAGATACACTCATAGGATCCAACCATATTTATGCAGCGAGCAAAGCATGGGTATTTATCAGGATGTGTGCACTCGTCAATATCTGTTGCAATACAAACAAAAAAAAGCAAAGTTAGCACACTGCTGTGAACCCTGTGATAAGAGTTGACGCAGTGAAGGTGAAACTAAACTTGCATAAGAAGTTGCATACCGTGGCAGCCATTTGGTATGTAAGGATTTCCTTCAAAGCCATCTCTGCAATGGCATAAGTATCCCAGTGACCTGCTGGTCTTGTCAAGGCAGTAGCTATTGTTGCTGAGACACCCAAAATCACTTGAACCCCAAGCTTTTGCACAAGACAAGTTGCTGAACTTCCACTTGACAGCAGCCTTGGTCCCCACCGGTCGTGTGGAGCCAGGCCTGCTCCCTGAGGTGCCATGGCCTGCCAAGACCACCTTCTGCAACAACATGGCATGGTCCTTGCTGCCCCACCATTCCTTCTCCACCACGACCACGGTGGCATTGAACGGCTGCCCTGGCCCGGACATGTGGTTTCCTGCATTGAACGGAGCAAGATCGGCAGAGTACAAGTTGCGCGCTCCCGGCATGGATGCCTCGCAGCAGCCAACACCGGAGCACGTGCCATCGGTGGCTACCACAGGATGGCCATGCAAGCATGAGGAAGAACAGGCAACAACAGCGTCTTCTACGTCCGGAAGCCTGACAAGGAACACGAATCCACACCCCAGGACGATGAATTTATTCCTGGACGCCGACACTGTGAAGATGCTGTCGTCGAGGGGGACCCCCCATGTCATGTTGTACCTGTCATTCCCCGTCAGCCTGGTGATCCCATTGTCGATTTGCAGTGTCCCGTCCTGCAGAGATATGTTGAGCACCTCAGCTCCAGCATTGTCCAGGAAGAGCTTGGGAGGGTTGTAATTCTTGTTGCAGGTGAGCTTGAATCCCTCGCGATAGCACCCGGCACCAACACCGAACGGGTAAGGTATGCTCACTTCGCCACACTTGCTAATGCAGTTGGGCAACGATATGTTGGCCGAGAGTAGCAGTGGTTTGATGGCCAGAAGATGTAACAGGTTCAGGGTTGCTATAGCTACCACACGGATCATTTGGTTGGAAGTAGTCAAGCATAGTTCACCTCGTATAGACAGTTACCTATATATGTAAAACTCATCACGATGAATCCTGTGAAATAAGGAAAACAATAAGTTCTTTCACCCCTAGAATTCAGATAGCTCTTGACTGGTTTCAGGGATAGGGACTCCATTCAAATGATGCGTGTATTGGAGTTTTCAATTTTGTTCTGCCATTGTTATGCACGCCTGATATGACCAAATGTCCATATCAGAGAAGCTATGGACGAATTGCAAGAGAATATTAAAAATGCAAGGCGTCAGGTTTGAAGAACAAATTAAGAATGGTCATGGTGTCCTAGACGCTTATTTGGACACCTATTTCCAAGATTTGGACATTACTTTACTTTTAGCCTGGTTGAATTACTTTAGAAACACCTGGACAAGACAAACTAATGATTCTTAGAGGCATAACAACAAACAGGTGGGAGTCGTCAAGATTCAAGCAAGGGTACCCCTGTGAGGATAGGAAGGCGATGCAGCGAGCACGTAGCTGAACTGAGGCGGCGCAGCGACATATTCGGTCACTCCGGAGCTCACGTTTCCGCCTCCCCCTCGGCCCCTCCCCCTCCCTCTCCTTGGGTGCTCGCCGCCGGCATCGATCCAGTCGGCCACAAGAGCCGTCGCGCGTGCGGCCATGGTGGGGGAGTACAACAGGACGCTGCTGACCGCGTGACCAGTAGCACGCCGATGAACCCCGCCGGCCTCGGCACATTCATCCATGCCAGTTCCGGTCCAAGGGAGAGCGGAGAGCCATACGCCCATACCTGTCCGGCCATGGCATTGCCTGCGACGCAGACGCCTCCGCCATGAGGGCCGCCCTGTGTCAGAGAAGAGATCGAGAGGAGGATTCGTGGACTGGGTTGTGGGCAGAGGCACCTCTAGATGGCCATGCCGGCCGGGCCTCGAGGCCAGAACAAGGCACGGCACTGTTTAGACATAGCACAATCTACATTCTATATGGTTTATGGCCGAGCCGGTACGTTACGGGCCGGCCGAGCCGTATGACACGAAGGTCCGTACTTTGTTTGGACTACACCCTTGGCACGATGAGTTGATCCGACACGACACGAACAATATTGGGTCGTGCCAGACACGACACGTAGTCAGAATAGTTCTAGATTTTCTACCGTTTTTAGATATACAACAACTAGAAATCTAGTAAAAATACTACAATGAACGTCGTAATAAAATAAAGAAACTATTTAGTACGTGCATATTTTTGATGGCCCTGACCTCGAACATATAAAGTGGTTAGGCTAGGGAGGATTATCTTAGTTTAGTTGCTCATTATGTTAATGACGACTGGCAATGGAGAAAAAATTGTAGGTTTCAAATTAATTGATGTAGCACACACGGGTGAGAATATTATTGACTGTAATATCAAAGTCGTGAAAGACTTTGGTCTTATAGATAAAATATTCTCAATTACTTTAGACAATACCGCTTCGAACTCTAGTGTTATGGACATTCTTACTCTAATGTTGAGTACATACGCCGTTCCTTCTTACTACATCAGTGATGCGCTTGTTATATTATAAACCTTATAGTCAAATGTGGTTTGAAGAGATTGAATTCGTATATTAAAACTTTTCACGATCAGATATCTTACTTTAATTCTAACGTAAGAATGGCAGCATATAAGAACTTCTGCAGAGCGATGGGTGTATGTCCAAGAAAATTTGGTTTGGACATGTCAGTAAGATGGAACTCTACTTACCTGATGCTTAAGAGTCTTTTACCATATAATAGCACATTTTCTGTTTTTATTCAAACGCACTATCAGATCACTGACGGTAGTATACTACTGACTGAGCAATATTGGCTCGTTGCTGATAAGATACTTTAGTGTTCAGAAAACCTTTATGAGGCCATTGTTGCTTTGTCCACTGTCTATTATCCAACATCTTCTATTATTATGCATAATATTTTACAGATTGCTAGTTATTTAAAAAGCTATGAAAATGACACAGTTTTAAGAGAGTTTATTTTTGCTATGAAAACTAAATACTTAAAATATTGGAAAGGAATCCCTTTCCTATATGCATTTGCATTTATTTTAGATCCTATAGCTAAAATTGATTGATTTACTAATGTTCTTGATCTTCTTAGTGATGCTACTGATGTTATACTATTTTAACTATTTTGCATATGTTCGTTCTCGATTACATGAGGTTTTCCAAAGCTACGAAAATAAGTTCCGAAGAGTCCACTTGCAACGACCTTCAGTAGCACCCACCTCAAGTAAACAAGACAAATATGTGGGGCAAAATCTAGGGTGCAGGCTTTTCCTCTAGGTCTAGGTCTTCTTCTTCTACAGCAGCACATTCTCAACAAAGTCCAAGACCAATCTCTCACCCAAGAAGTAGGGAACTATCCGCCTATCTAGACATCGATACGGTGGATTTCAATTCAGAAAACTTCAATTTTTTGCATTGGTAGCATGACCATAAGTTAGCATATCCCGTGTTATCCAAACTTGCACGTGATGTGTTAACTATTCCTGTCTCGACGGATTCCTCCAAGTCTGCTTTCAGTCTTTCTATAAGAATATTATAGGAGAGAAGAACACGTCTTATAAGTTAGATGGTGGTGATACTTCTAACCGTGAAGGACTAAGAACAAGCTGATTCACAAATACAAATGTTCTGTAGAAAATCCAGAGTTGTCAGAGGTGTTCGAAAATCTATACTTAGACAACGACACGTAGAACAAGGATATATGTAGAGTTATAGGATGTACTTTTTCTCTGCCAAAGTTTTCTCATGTTGAGTTTTTGCTTGGCAAAAGTTTTAACGAGGTAGCCATTTGAACATTAATAAAGTTCTTTATTACATTTTCAATATGTTTGTCTCATTTTTTTAAAAAAAAAATTTGGATTCTTTTTGGATTTTTTTTTAAAATTTTCCAGGTCTAACAGGCTAAATGGACCGCAACC
Source organism: Phyllostachys edulis (assembly GCA_036346405.1). Taxonomy (NCBI): domain Eukaryota; kingdom Viridiplantae; phylum Streptophyta; class Magnoliopsida; order Poales; family Poaceae; genus Phyllostachys; species Phyllostachys edulis. The sequence goes on from CM070561.1 coordinate 75,253,180, forward strand.
AGTCCGTTGGGCCAAATAGGCTTGGGCTAGCATGGCACGATACGAAAGGCCGTCGGGGTGTGCCTGAGCCACCTCCCCGTCATGACACATTTGTTTTATGGGCAGATGGGCCGTGTCATATCTGGGCACCACTAGTTGTGGCCCTGTGACGTGGGTTTACTAACTAGGGTGAAGATTTCTGCTCTTTCTTTTTCTTCTCTCTATTCTAGAGATGGCCAGTTGGGTAGTGCCGCTCGGGTCGGCCCGAAGCACAAGACTATTGATTTCGCCCAAACATGGCACGGTCAACACTGTTGTTGGGCTAGGCTGGCATAGCCCGACCGGACATGTTGTGCCTAGGGCGGCGGCTGAGCTCACGGGTCGGCATGACCCGATTACCTAGCTGGCCCAACGGTGTCGTGCCTAATCAGGCCCGTGCTGGGCCGGACTAGGCCGCCCATTTGGACACCAAGTCTATTCTCTCCTCTCTGTTCATTTATTGTGTTTTCTCCTCTATTTATTTTGCCCTCCTTACATATCTTTTCTCTTCTGTAATCTTTAGCAGAGGAATGGAAAATTGGCAATTACTCTTACACAAATTGAGTAATTACACGAGAGTAGTAGTTAACACCATCACAGACAGGGGCGAATCCACCAGGGGGGCTTCATAAGGCTGAAGCCCCTCCTCCACCGTCTGGCGAACCCCCCACGGGCGATCCAACCTTCAAGGCTTCAAGCTCCGGCTCTCCAGCTACGCCAAGAAGAAGAAAGAAGCAGGTCAAGCACAAGATCAACCGAAAGCGGAACAAAAGCGTGTGGGCCTTGCCCTTGCTGAAGCCCAGGCCCAACTCACACTCTCACATCCACAGGTCCAAACGGTAGTTCCCATTCCAAAATTCCCCAATCCCCATTCAATTCACCCATTCAATCGGCCAATTCCACATTCAATTGAGGATGCACACCTGAGTGATGACCTGAGGAGGGCAGCCAGAGCGGCAGAGCCCGAGGGAGCTGGGGCATTGCGAGGGCGCGACGCGGTGAGCAACCGCAGTCCGTGAGTCGCCGCCGTAGCCGGATCGCCGGCCCGGCTTGAGGCCGAGCCGAGCCGAGGAGGAGGCTATCGGGCGTCGCCAGCGTCGGCCGAAGCCGCCGACTTCGCCGAGGCAGGAGCCACGGCTTGAAGGAGGCGGATCTGGTGGTGGGTGGGGGAGGGGAGCCGGGCGGAAGCGGATCTGGCGGCCGAAAGCCGAAGCCGAGGTAGGCGGCACAAGAAGCACCGGGAGGCGATTTGGGGAGGGGGGAGCACCGATGGCGATTTGGGGAGGAGAGGAGCAGCAGCAGCCGAACCGGAGGCGATTTCATTTGGGGAGGAGAGGAGCACCCGGTGGCGATTTGGGGAGGGGGACGTCTTCAGGCTGAAGAACAGAAGAAGTGAAGACTGAAGAGGGAAGGCTTTAGCCTTTAAAGTTAAGTGCTGACAGCTGATAGGATCGGTGGAAGGAGGTGTCAAGTGTTGAGACGTTGTGCTGGTATATACTTGTTGCTTAATTTCTAATTTGTTAGTAGGTTTGATATAATGTGGTATATACTCAATTAGCTATTAATTCATAGGTTTGCAATAATGGAGAAACGAACTTTGCGTAATTATTTCACAAGTAATTCAAGTAGAACTCCCTCAACCGATGAGAGCGCAACTCAACCAAGTAATTCACAAGTAATGCATGTCTTGTCTTGATCCAAGCGACTCATTCTCTAAGTTTAATGTTGATAAGTTTATTCGACTTGCTGAGATTTATGCTGATGATTTCACGGTGGCTGATCGATTCTTGTTAAGAAATCAGCTTCAAACCTTCATTCTCAACATTAGGAGAAGTGAGGAATTTCATGGATGTTATGATATTTCAAAACTTTCTCAATTGATGGTTGAAACAAAAAAAGATAGAACTTTTCCATTGATATATCGCTTCATCGAGCTGATATTGATCCTTCCAGTGGTGAGAATATTTTCGGCAATGAAAATTATCAAAACAGATTTGCGCAACAAGGTATCGAATAAGTGGCTGAATGATTTGATGGTGTGCTACACCGAGCGAGATATATTTAGATCTATTGATGATAATATAATCATAAGATTCTTCCAAGGCATGAAAAATCGCAGAATGAATTTGCCTCGTGAAAGTCATGATTCAAGCTAGCGTCTTAGTGATATGGTTCTTTTATTTTGAATGTTCATGATCATTTAAGTATAATTTGCTATTGTATTACAAATTTTTCTAATTTTGATGTACATGTTATTACCTACTGGAATCATATTTACATGTTTTCGGGATGCACTTTTCATTAGCGAGGTACTTTTATTGTATTTATCTTTTTTTGTTTTACTTTTATTCATGTATGAAACCATGAATTTGATTGCACAAGAATACAAGACTATGTTTATTATAAATTAGTTTAGTCATTCGAGACTTCGTACGGCTGAACCCACCCTCATTTTTCATCCTGGATTCGCCACTTACCACAGACTCACGGACGGTCGGATGGTTGACGTAATTATCGGTGTAGTTGACATGTATACTGAGAACTAGAGAGGCACACTGTCTCCTGCTGAATTGTTGTTTTTGTTGTGATCTGATCTGACGGTGTTAAGCTGGATGGTATGCTGTCCTTCCATGTCGGTTCAGACTTGCGACGGCTCTGAGCTCTCTCGAATATTCCCCCACGGCGCATGTGAATAGCAATCGTAGCCACGTTAAACAACGGTGGTTGATGCTGCCCCCAAATCCAGCTAAGCATCCACGGGTTAACATTAACCTGCAGCTTAATTAACTGGACCGAACTAGAAACGCAGCCTCGCTTATTTCAGCATAATCCGTGCCAACTACTGTACATGAGAGAGAGAGAGAGGAAGAGACGAAAAAAACTATACCGTCTCTATGACCATCGCACTCAGAGGTGGATCCCGGTGCAGTTGCTATGGTCATGTGACCATGACGACCTTGGCACAATCAAAGATGATACTTTATATATAAATAAGATGACTCTAATTGTCCAAATAAGATTAGTATGTGGTGACACCGGTGACCTAATTTCCTGGATCCGTTACTTATCACGCTGCAGCACTATACTGTAGCGTTGATATGCCCATGACATCAACCTTAATCTGCGATGAGCGTAGTTGCTGGTACTAACAACAGGGTAGTGTAACGGGGATATAGTAACACCATCCTGAATGATGTTTGCTGATGGCAAATCATTTTCCATGCATGCGGTTAGAAGATTCCAACCCAATCAAATCCATTACACCGACAGGAAAACGAGGAGATATTAGTGATTAGAGAAATGCAACTAAAAATAAAGAAAGAGGCCACCGACGGCCAGGAAAGCGGCAGCCTAGCCGCCATTATTGGGACAAGAACGGATTACCGGACAAGCACGAGTCAGCAAAACTAATTGATTTGCTCGATCTTGCAGCACTGCACTGCACTGCACTGCACTGTTCAGTGTACACTCGCTCGCTCACACACACAATTAATGGCGGCTTCCCAGAAACTGCTATGTCGTCGTCTTCTTCTTCCTCCCCTTAATTTGTTTGAACATAGTACATACCACGTTCCTAAATTCTGGGAACGTTAAACTCTTCACAACCACTCGAATGTGCGATTCATGAAGAAGCGATGTCTCAAACAAGTTTTCGATTACAACAAAAGCCAACCTTTTATTACATAAGATTAAGCCTTAATACCAGTTTGACATGATCGACACGGGCATCCAAGCCCAAAGTTAATATAATACAAGACAAAAGAACTTCAAACCACAAGACGCTGAGTGCGGTGAGACCTAATAACGATGGTATTGCCATCCGTGGGTCCACCAAAGTCTTGTTCAACCAGATCCTCTCAGATTTTCCTGGTTTCTTCGTAGATTGTTTGCAGATTATGCAAGAATGAGTACAACTATCGTACTCAACAAGCCACATGGAAAAGCTATATAATTACATGCAAGGAGTTCAAAGGATGGTTATGTTTTACCTTAACAGGCATATGTGGATGCAATTTGCAGTTAAAGCGGTTTACAAAACAAGAAACGATAATACATAATAACATCGGGGTTTCTCAACAAACCACAATTACCAACTTACCATCTCCAAACTCTACTTATGCCTCGTGTACTGGAATCACCCATTAACACAGCTTCATTAACCGGAAGCACGATGTATTCGAATAACATTGATTTTCACTCTGCAGAGTTGCCCAATTTTACCCACACGATATCACAAACTCACATTGCCACGCATCATGCTTGCGTACAACTGAGTTAGGATAACAAAGCCTTTTCACTGCTTATCCTTTTTAGCCTCTACCCTAGGTCTAAATCCATACTGACCCTCGGAGACCACCGCCAATAGTGGACTTTGTGCCCGATCTTGACGGCCCATACTGCTGTAAGAACCAATGAGTGTCCTTAAAGGCCCACCCATGTCTCGCCTTTGATATTGTAGATATTCAATTGGAAGAGCGATGTACTAAGCTAAGGAGTAATGACCACGCATGTGGTTGAGCGATTCTCGTTCATTACTTGGCACAAGGTTCTTGTCCTTACTTGTCATCCAAATGAGGCAATGGCCCAAGACCAACTCGTGGTCGCCCACCTCTAGATCTCACTGATGACCCACTTTTAACCCAAGTCTATTGGGTTGTCCAACTTAATGGACATAACCCTCAACTTTCCACCAAAACCAATGGCTAACTGCCAATACTGCTTTTGATTGATGAACACAATTGAGTGACAAAGCTACTTGTATAGATAATATTTTATGTGAACTTGTCAAGATAAATATGGCCTACAAGTGCTGGGTAGGTTTGTATGTGGGGTGATAGGATTTATCTAATTATCATGGCATTCAAAAGTATTATTTCAATAATTAAAGTAATTGGCTCAATTATAATAATGAAAGTATCAATATAAATATATGACATGTGGGTTCCAAATGTTCAAGGAATGCAACTTGCCTTCTTGCACAAAATCCTGTGGATGTTGGTCTTGTCCGGCGTCTTCTAGCGTCTGGTCGTCTAGATCGTAACCTAACGAGAAGCAATGCAATAAAAAGAAACAAAGTAAAAACTAGCTCAACAATGAAAGAGCTGGGAACAACAAGCAAGTAAATAAAACCAAAAAGAGAGACTTAAAGGAAGGTGGTGCGGATTGGTGGGATTTATCTGGTGTTTATTTGGACTGGTTGGAGTTTGAGATTCGGATCCAACTACAACAAAAATATTGTAAAAGATTAAAGAAATATGTAGGAAGGTGGAAAGATTTATTTGGAGCTTGGTATAGCTGAACAGAGTTGAGAATGGGTTTTCTGGGCTCGAGATTTTGAAAATGACATATAATGTCAAATTAGGGTTTTGATGGAAAAATGGTCGATAATGAATAGTACTTAATTACTATTCATACATGACAATGGATCAGTGAGAAAGTAATTGAAATTATTGTGTTTAGCTGAATTGAACTGTAGCTAGGGTTTACTATTTTTGGCTAAAGAATAATGTATATTTGGAATAGTTATTTTCTAATTTTTCGGAATGAACAGTAAATGAAATCACTATGCAAGGAACAGTGTTTGGGCTGGATTTGTTTAAACAGTAATGGGCTGAACCCATTCTTGTCATGCCCATGGCCTAACTTCTACGGCCCAAATGGCCTAAACTCAAGACGGCTTAAGGCATTATCAAGGCCAAAACCAGCGACAATACACTTCTTGCGAGAGGAGGAGGAGGCGGAGGAGCGAGGCCAGCCGACGGCAAGAATATGGACCCATGGCAGGCGATAGCCACCGGAGGAAAGCGAGAAGACCGGCCATGGCGTGAGGAGCGGCAGAGGAGCTCCACCGGTAAGTCCCTCTTACCTAGGGTTTTCTGACGGAGCTTTTGGGGTGGGGTTGAAGTGGCGGTGGCGGCGGCTCGGGATCCGGCCGACGCCGGAGGAAGGGGTTAGGGAGGGTAGAGGAGGGATGAGGAGGAAGGGTGTCCGGACGGCCTTTTATAAGCGGTGGGCGGTGGGAACAGGGGCGGTGATAAGGGCGATCAGCGCGCAAGAGGCGAGTGGCAGGGCGAGGTGAGGCGGAGGCGGCGGTAGAACCTTGTGGAGGTGATGCGGTGGCGCGGGAGGTGGCGGATGACGGCGACGGCGCTAGGGCGGTGATGGCGTCGGGGAACGGGATGGAGGCGGGTTCGAGCAAGGGCACAACCGGGGAGGAGAAAGCGGGAGGAAGAAAAGGGGAAAGCGGGATTTGGGGATTTTGCTGAATTTTGCTGAAATTTTGAACGAAAATGAAATCCAAATCCAAACTTCAAATTGATTTTTGAACTTTTGAATTTTCAGGTGTTTCAGTACAACCCCATAAGGGCCGGTGACATGATTGTTAAGAACCAATTAACACTGTATTTCCCACTTCGTTGCTCATTCTGTCAGCAGAACCAAAGGTTGCCGTTCAGAATTCCCATTGAGGCTACATTAGTTACAAATATTCTTTCAGGTGACAGGTTTTCGTCGAAAGCTTGTGGAGGAGTATCTCCAAATCGTGTGCTCTAAATAGGGTCTAATTCTATCATAGCACGAACCTTTGCGGTCGTATGTGCGGGGAAAATGGGTTGCGCGGGACGCAAAAACATGCCGTGTATCGAAAATTGGAGGGGAAAAAGAAGAAAATGTGAGCAGGTGTCTTCTGCAATCAATATTTTTTGGCTCCTAAGCCCATTTACGTACATAAACATACTTAGACCCAACATAGGAAAAACCATATCAATTGATCCCAAATGTTGCTACTAACCATTTGTCTTATTTTGTTGTCGGTAGATCAAATGAAAGTAGGGAAAATATTTGTGTAGCAGGAGTGTTAGGTAGCCCAAGCACGTCAATTTGCACAAGAAATCTAATCATTCCAGGGAAGGGGGAACGGGGAAGAAATCGATATTCTGTCACGTCTGTGTTGCATAAGCTAGAAAGAGGGATCATTTTAATAATTTGTATGCCTTTTCAACTCCTTAACCATGTACGACTGCTTCCCCCCCTTTTTTAGTGTGGAATTGTTTTTTGCTCTCGGCTTCACGTACAGAAAATTGAGTGAAGTTTAACAATGGTTCAAAATGGCAATCCAATTTAATTCCATTTATAAAATGGTTGGCAAGTCTCTGATTTCCACACAAAAAAAAAGAGTCGATCAACCTCACAAACCCATCAATTTGATGCCAACTCACATGTAGCACGCATGGTGCACATGGCATTTTCTTTCCCTTTCCTAGCTAAAAAAAAAGAAATCCTCCCAAGAACACTCCTAGTCCTAGAGAAGAAGAAAAAGCATCGGCAGGTAGGAGGGCATTTTGGTCCACCCTCTCGGCGCCGACAGATCCACCTGCTGCAGCCGGTTACCGGGCCCCACCTGCCAGCCTGTGGACAGCGACGCGACGCGGACGGCCACGCTCCCACCCCTCCCGCATCCGACGGCCGATACACCTCCCGTTACTCCATCCGACGGCCGAGAGAGCCCGCAGCGCGAGGGGGAACGGGCAGTAGGCGGTGGGAGGTGGGAGGAGGCGACTCCCACCAACTGAACTAAACTAACCAAGTGGAGGTGCGTGTATCGTATGTAAGAAGGGAAGAGACGGAGCAGAGAGAGAGAGAGAGAGGAGGCGGCGGCATTGCAGCGAGCGGGCGGGATCTGGAGCGGGGAATGGTGGTGGTGATCGCCACTGCTGCTTGCACTCGGATCTGCTAGAGGCGGCTGGGATCTCTCTCTGCCTCTCTCGCTTCGTCAGTTCGTCCTCGTCCTCGTCGGTGGGGTGTGAAGGCGAGGAGCGGAGATGGCGGCGAAGGCGGGGATGGTGGCGGGCTCGCGCAACCGTAACGAGTTCGTCATGATCCGCCCCGACGGCGACGCACCCGCCCTGGTACGTGTGTTTCTCAATGCCTGCGTCGTTCCTATTCCGTTTGTGGTGGCTCATGCTACGTGCGTGCGTGCGTGTGTCGGTGGATCTGGGCTGCAGTGTTAGGTTTACCATTCGAATTCACCCCAATTCCGTTTTGTTTTCGCGGGTTGTTCGTGCGTTAGGTCCCTAGATTCGCCGCATTTTCACTGTCCATTACGATGGTTCCGTTTGTGTGAGGAATTACGGAGGAATATCAGAGATCCGATGCAATGGATTGTGCCGGTCCAGAATTTAGATGACAGCTTAAGCCTCAACGGCTTGTTAACATGGCGCAGCTGTTGTATTAGACCCTTGGTTGGTCTTCACTAGTGCACCCAACTAACTTTAACACCATGGAATTCATGTCACTTTTATAAAGCGCCGACAGTTCCAGCATTTTGGATCTTAGCCTCAACTTGAAGCCGAGCAGACGGTTTCTTAACGATCGATTTTCAGTCTGCCTGCTCATGTTCAAAGTGTGATGGAGCTTTGCCCGTCTGTCCTAGTTGTATAATTTTGTTTGTGTGTACTGACTGTGTTGTTATCTTGCTGATGCAGGCTAAGCCGACGAAGGGTGTGAATGGGCAGGTCTGCCAGATATGTGGCGACACTGTTGGCGTCTCGGCCACTGGCGATGTCTTTGTTGCTTGCAATGAGTGCGCCTTCCCGGTCTGCCGCCCTTGTTATGAGTACGAGCGCAAGGAAGGGAACCAATGCTGCCCTCAGTGCAAGACAAGATACAAGAGGCACAAAGGTTACTTTCTGTAAAAACTTCTTCTAGTCTGTAACTCTGTATAACAATAGCATATGAAGGTCTGCATTTTGTGCTTGCTTTATGTGAACCAAAATTGCAATGTACTGGACAATGCTTATGGTTGACATCTGAAATTAAACCTTCTCGTCTTATTTCTAAATGATGATAATTGATGTATGCTGCACTTGTTTTGTCTTTGACGAAATTCAGGTAGCCCCCGAGTCCAGGGAGATGAGGAGGAGGAAGATGTTGATGACCTGGACAATGAGTTCAACTATAAGCAAGGCAATGGCAAAGGGCCAGAGTGGCAGATACAAGGTCAAGGAGAAGATGTTGATCTGTCTTCATCCTCTCGCCATGAACCTCATCATCGGATTCCCCGGCTGACAAGTGGGCAGCAGGTACAATATATATCATGGAGCTACTAGGTTCTTACTTGCATTAGTGAACTTGTTTCTGTAAGAATGCCGTGCTCTTGGGCACTAACACATTGATTCTTTTTCTTCAGATCTCTGGAGAGATCCCTGATGCATCCCCTGATCGCCATTCTATCCGCAGCCCAACATCGAGCTATGTTGATCCAAGTGTTCCAGGTATTGTCTTATCCATGACAAATTGCTTCTTTTCGAAATTTATCTGCAAATTGGTTGAAAAGCACTAACATTTCTCTCTACAATTTCAGTTCCTGTGAGGATTGTGGATCCCTCGAAGGACTTGAATTCCTACGGGCTGAACAGTGTTGACTGGAAGGAAAGAGTTGAGAGCTGGAGGGTTAAACAGGACAAAAATATGATGCAGGTGACTAATAAATACCCAGAGGCTAGAGGAGGGGGAGACATGGAAGGGACTGGCTCAAACGGTGAAGATATGCAAATGTATAAACGACCTGCCCTTGCCTATATTATTATACTTTTCTACGTATAGTGGGTTTAGGTAGTTATCTTTGCATGACTGGAATTCACATTGGATACCGAAACTTGGATTATAAGCAGAACTTGTATAGTGGATATTCATTGCTTTCAGTGGCAACTCAGAAATGGAAATCCAAAACAGAAAACCTTCTTCTCCATGTTAATCAATGACCAATTAGATAGTTTTATGTCTCTTGAGTTGATTAGGATACAAAAAAATTTCTTTGACTAAGCTTTACCAATAGTGGCGCTGCAGCTTGGTGTTTATTGTAGATTTTGCTTCATAGAAATTGAGATATCTATACATTTATCTCTAAGCTTTACCAATAGTGGCGCTGCAGCTTGGTGTTTATTGTAGATTTTGCTTCATAGAAATTGAGATATCTATACATTTATCTCTGTGGCAGGGTTGATGATGCACGTCTACCTCTAAGCCGTATAGTGCCTATTCCCTCAAACCAGCTCAACCTTTACCGGATAGTAATCATTCTCCGGCTTATTATCCTGTGCTTCTTCTTCCAATATCGTGTCACTCATCCAGTGCGCGATGCTTATGGATTATGGCTAGTATCTGTTATCTGTGAAGTTTGGTTTGCCTTGTCTTGGCTTCTAGATCAATTCCCAAAATGGTATCCAATCAACCGTGAAACATATCTTGACAGGCTTGCATTGAGGTAAGTTATGACAATTGGTGTACATTTCTTCAGGATTTTGGGCACCGAAACACTCTTATATTAACATTGTGTGTTCTGAAATGCCTATATCTAATGTTGCAGATATGATAGAGAGGGAGAGCCATCACAGTTGGCTCCAATTGATGTCTTTGTCAGTACAGTGGATCCACTGAAGGAACCTCCTCTGATCACAGCCAATACTGTTTTGTCCATTCTTGCTGTGGATTACCCTGTTGACAAAGTGTCATGCTATGTTTCTGATGACGGTTCAGCTATGTTGACTTTTGAGGCTCTGTCAGAAACAGCAGAATTTGCTAGGAAGTGGGTTCCGTTTTGCAAGAAGTACAACATTGAACCAAGGGCTCCAGAGTTTTATTTTGCTCAAAAAATAGATTACCTAAAGGACAAAATCCAACCTTCTTTTGTTAAAGAAAGGCGAGCAATGAAGGTAAGCTACGATTCTCATGGTTAGACTACTGTTACTCCACATTGTGCTTGGGGTTTTAACTTTGGGAAATGCTTTGTTCCAGAGAGAGTATGAAGAATTCAAAGTACGAATCAATGCCCTTGTCGCCAAAGCACAGAAAGTACCTGAAGAGGGGTGGACCATGGCTGATGGTACTGCTTGGCCTGGGAATAACCCAAGGGACCATCCTGGCATGATTCAGGTGCTCTTTACTTTTAACAAGGCTGTTGCTTGAAAAAAATTCAATTTAATCTGGATCTTATGTATTAAACTTGCTTTACGTGGAATTCAGGTGTTCTTGGGGCACAGTGGTGGGCTTGACACTGATGGAAATGAGTTGCCACGACTTGTCTATGTCTCTCGTGAAAAAAGACCAGGCTTCCAGCATCACAAGAAGGCTGGTGCAATGAATGCACTGGTATACACCTCTTCCATGAATTCACTTCTACACCATGCATTGGATTTATCTGTTACTTGCTAATTATGTCTCTTTTTCTGGTGGGCAGATTCGTATCTGCTGTGCTGACAAATGGTGCCTATCTTCTCAATGTGGATTGTGATCACTACTTCAATAGCAGCAAAGCTCTTAGAGAAGCAATGTGCTTCATGATGGATCCCGCACTAGGAAGGAAAACCTGTTATGTCCAGTTTCCGCAAAGATTTGATGGCATTGACTCACACGACCGATACGCTAATCGTAACATAGTCTTCTTTGATGTAAGTATAGTATGGTGTTTCCTTTGTTCATCATTACAACAAAATTTCCTTGTCTCACGTTGTTTCTGCTTTAATGGACAGATCAACATGAAAGGTTTAGATGGCATTCAGGGTCCAGTTTATGTGGGAACAGGGTGCTGTTTCAATAGGCAGGCCTTGTATGGCTATGATCCTGTATTGACTGAAGCTGATTTGGAACCTAACATTGTTGTTAAGAGCTGCTGTGGTGGCAGAAAGAAAAAGAATAAGAATTACATGGATAGTAAAAACCGTATGATGAAGAGAACAGAGTCTTCAGCTCCCATCTTCAACATGGAAGATATAGAAGAGGGTATTGAAGGTAGTGTGCTTGTCGTTGTGCATTTTTTACCTTGCTTTTATTGTTGAGAGCTTAGAACAATCACTGCATATACTGCATTACCGAACATTATGCTTCTATGTAGACTTAATTTTTAGCACAAAGATTCTTGAGATGCTGCTACTAATCTCACTTTCGAATTCCATTAGGTTATGAGGATGAAAGGTCAATGCTTATGTCCCAGAAGAGATTGGAGAAACGCTTTGGTCAGTCTCCAATTTTTACTGCATCCACCTTTATGACTCAAGGAGGTATACCACCTTCAACAAACCCAGCTTCTCTACTAAAGGAAGCCATCCATGTCATCAGTTGTGGATATGAGGATAAAACTGAATGGGGAAAAGAGGTTAGTGGGACAAGCATAGTTTCCCTTTTGCTTTTGTATAGTAGTTCTTTGTTTGTTTAATTTCTTGTCGTGGCATAGAGCTCCTCTTTTCTATATACAGATACAAGACTGGAAGTGTGATATTTTTTAAATGTGGTTTCAGATTGGCTGGATCTATGGCTCAGTTACGGAGGATATTCTTACTGGGTTTAAAATGCATGCAAGAGGCTGGATATCAATCTATTGCATGCCACCACGGCCTTGTTTCAAGGGTTCTGCGCCAATCAATCTTTCTGATCGTCTTAATCAAGTGCTCCGTTGGGCTCTTGGGTCAGTTGAAATTCTGCTTAGCAGACACTGTCCTATCTGGTATGGTTACAATGGTCGGTTGAAACTTCTGGAGAGGCTGGCTTACATCAACACCATTGTTTATCCGATAACATCTATTCCACTTATTGCCTATTGTGTGCTTCCTGCTATCTGTCTCCTTACCAATAAATTTATCATTCCTGAGGTTAGTCACAAGATATCCTTTCGCTTCTTTACACTGTTATTCAAGAACTTATAGTTACCAGCTCTGTTAGACTCATTATTGTTCATTGACTTCATTCATCATGTAACTGCTGTAATCAGTATAACCGTTGTTGCATTGAACTAACAACTAGCACGAGTGCAACATGTAGTTATAGGTGTAAACACATGTAGTTATAGGTGTAAACTAGTATTTGTTTGCTCCATGTTTTTTTTCCTGACTCGAACATGAATTTTATTATATTTTTGCATTTTTCCACTTGATTTGTTGTTAATGACCGCAGTTTAACAGTGCTTTGTGCTGATCATAATTTCTAATTCAGCAGAGCTCTGTTCTTCTAGTTAAATTTCCACATTTCTGAAACCCATCCCATCGAATGTCATGTCGACCTTTTCTGATGTTCATATCTTTTTGTGATGTGCAGATTAGTAATTATGCTGGGATGTTCTTTATTCTGCTTTTCGCTTCCATCTTTGCCACTGGTATATTGGAGCTCCGATGGAGTGGTGTTGGTATCGAGGACTGGTGGAGAAATGAGCAGTTTTGGGTCATTGGTGGCACCTCTGCCCATCTCTTCGCAGTGTTCCAGGGTCTGCTGAAAGTGTTGGCTGGGATTGACACCAACTTCACAGTTACCTCAAAGGCGTCTGACGAGGATGGAGACTTTGCTGAGTTATATGTGTTCAAGTGGACCAGTCTCATCATCCCTCCAACCACTGTGCTTGTCATTAACCTGGTGGGCATGGTGGCAGGAATATCATATGCCATTAACAGTGGTTACCAATCTTGGGGTCCGCTGAAAGCTCTTCTTCTCAATCTGGGTGATCCTCCATCTCTACCCCTTCCTCAAGGGTCTCATGGGCAGGCAGAACCGCACGCCAACCATTGTCATCGTTTGGTCCATCCTCCTTGCGTCAATCTTCTCCCTGCTGTGGGTGAAGATCGACCCTTTCATATCCCCTACCCAGAAAGCCGCCGCCTTTGGGGCAGTGCGGTGTGAACTGCTGATCGGCACTGTTACTCTTGTCTGAGAGATTCAATCAATCTCTACCCCTCGTGTAAATACCTGAGGGAGTTGGATGGGATTTTTGTTGTAGATGAAGACATATTTTATCTAAATTATGCCCCTGTTTATTAGCTTCTTCGCTGCGGTGCTGCTACGAACGACAAACTGTGAAGCTTCCTTGCCTACGAAACCTGCAGCGTAAATTGTGAATTTTCCTTTTGTGATACCTGTTGTTTATTGCTTAGAGTATATTATCATTTGTTTGAGGAAAACATTGTTATACATACTATGGTGATGCTGTTATTTATACGGAAATATTCTGATCACATTCTTTGGTTGTGAACACTGCATTTTTTTAGCATATCTATATAAGGCAGCTGTTGCACAGCTCACTTTTTATCCTGGTGCCCTGGATTATAAAATGCCTGCATCAATTTATATTGGTTGATGCATTGACGGTTCTATGTGTTTGTTGAAAAATAGTAAAATACAGAATGATGCGATGTATGGCCATCTTTCAGGAATCAGATAATAGTTGGGTGATTGAACTGCTGCTCCTGGACTCCTAGTTTGTTTTTCTGTTGGAAGCACTGCTCCAGCACTAAGCTGTGCAGCCTGACAACTCTACGTGATGCTTGTTCTTGTTCATTTCAACTGTGCTTTGCAAGCTAGTAAGAACTGGCAAGATTCAGGTACACCATCAGCTGGCAACTCTCACCAAAAGAATGAAGTGTTCCTGAAAAAGGAGTTAGTTGCACGGATCCTAAAGGACCATGGTCCATGGAGTTGAGGAACCAATTCAAATTCAACTATGGGTAACAACGTGACATCATGTGTGATAACTAGTAATTAACCATCTCATCGAAAACCTGAACATTTAGTTTTCCACACATGCATTTGCTAGGTTCATTATTGTGATCATCGAACGGACGGGTACCGCTAAGGTCATGTACAATGGGCTTATATCAGTTGTTTATAGCTTCTGTCACGTAGGATTTAAGCTGATGTGGGTGAAAGAGAATAAAGAGATAGAAATGTGCTGTTTATAGTCATGTAGCCGATCAGTAGACACGTAATCAAGAAAACCATTAAAAGATTGTATATTGTCTACAATCTTATAATGATCATATCACAACAACCCATTGTATGAAATTGTCTTTAGTCTTTGTCTACATACCGACAAAGAGAGTTGTTATAGATGTATGAGTGTCTGTACTATTATACATGCCCTGTACAATCCTATAGCCGATTGTATCACCACAACTCATTGTATGAGCAATCTTTAGTGCTTTCTACAGCTGACATAAAGAGTTGTTATAGACAGCAGGTATCTGTACTATTGTACATGCCCTGTACAATCCTATAGCCGATTGTATCACCACAACTCATTGTATGAATAATCTTTAATACTGTCTACAGCTGATATAAAGAGTTGTTATAGACAGCAGATGTCTGTACTATTGTACATGCCCTGAGCATCCACAAATGTTGCTAAAAAGTAGGCCTCAATACTAATGTGGCTACCTTGTGGTTGGCTCACCACATTGGGAGGGTTGGCCACAAGCAATTTTTTTTTTTGTTTTGACTAACATGGATCCGCACACTGGTCGTTGTTTTGACACGAATGAGATATCTCGTCGCCGTCATCAGGAGCCCATTGGAGTTGATCGTCGTCGCTAGATCCGGTCGGGGAAGGCGACGTCACGGCCGCCCCCTCCGCTTCGAACTTGGGGACGCCGAGGAAGCGTGCCATCGTCAGATCCGGTGGATGGTGAGGAACTCCGGGATGCCGAGGAACTAGATTCGATGACCAATCTTCTCTTTCTTTTTGGAGAAGACAAAACATGGTCTGATTGAATGAGAATTGGTGGCAATGAAAGAAACTCCTTGACTGATTTGTAGATGATTAGGAGCTCAGACATATCAATGAGGGAGGTCCGCTCATGGCTTCGCACGAGAGAGGAGAACGAGCTCTGATGCCATGTAAAACGGGAGAAAACAAGACGGGAAACGCCACACTAATGGGCGATCACACTGCATTGCTTATATAGTTTACACAAGGCACGTGAAGTACACGGCAAGTAAGGATTACAATCAGTAAACTATATGCATGAAATCAGCACCTAATCCACCGAATCAGTAGGAGATCAGATCACGATATCATTCCGTTAACAGTAACAAATGTTTTCCACAATCATGGATGGTGAAGGTTCCGGTTCATGTTGACAAGGCATCACTAACTCCTCATGCAAAGCTGGCCCTTGTATTTCTGGCAGCTCAATTACTATGCCATTTCCAGAAGCAGGAACAAAGTTAACTGAGGAATTCTCCGAAGAAGACCCCAGAGAAAAAGAGTGTGTGGCCTGATGTTGCTGGGGCAGCTCTTGCTGCAGTAGCAGCGTTCTGTTCCCAATTTGCGACATTGTTCACTTGGTTAGCCCAATTGTCCCAGATTGGGTCCTGGTCCTGAGGAGGAAGATCAAAGACTGGCGGAGGTGGTTCGTGCACCTGCTCATTGGCTTGATTTAGGTTGGCCTGAAACCAAGGTTCCTCTTCACCAGGGAAAATATCCGGGAAATCCATGTTCTGAACAATGACGTGTACAGTCCAAGAGAGCCCTTGTCCGCCATCAGGATTCCACTTCTTAATTACTAGTCTTCGAGGAACAACGTCTAAATCCTGAATCAGAACTTTAACTAGAACTCTACCCTTGATAGGAACATTATCATGCCAGTGAAGGAAATTCCCATAAGTAGAGACAGCTTGGACCACATAATGCACATGAAGATAACCTAAAGGGAACCCCAACATCATAACCCAGCCAATTCTAGCAAAAACTAAAGTTCTCCAATTAATTGCTTCATCATGCTTCTGAAATATAAGAGTGTGCAGATTGTCTAGTTGATAGGGATTCCCAAAGATAACAGTATCTCTTCTCAAAGTCAAACTAAACTGAAATAGGCCAAGACCAAGGGGATGTGGAGTGAAACTGAGCACACGAACCCTGAGCACATTCTGAAGGTAGTCTCTGATCTCCTGTAGAGCTTGAGCAATCTGTGCTATTGGAATCTCTGGTTCCATCAGCACAAGAGCATAGCTCTCGTGCTCCTCTGGAGGGCTACCATAAAAAACTAAGTCGGCACGTGGCAATCTGAGATTGCCGCCAACTTCTATGCCTAGGCCCTGTGGGACAAAGCGCTGCGGGCTCTTGATGCCAAAATCCGCCATGAGAAAGAATTGCTGGAGAAGAGGAGGATTGGGAGCCGAAAGCGGAGAAGACGATGAAGAATTAGTATGAGCTTCAAAGGAAGGCGAAGAGTCCCTGGTGGCGCGATTATCGAGCCTTTCCCAGGCCGACCCAATACTGTTGCTATTAGATACTGCCTTCCAGATGTGTTTTTGTTTTTTCTTCAGACAATTTTTTTCCTTATGCCCGTAATTAAAGCATACTCGATAACGAATAGAAGATCGGCAATTACTTGCCTGAAGCCCCACCCCCAAACAGAAAGTACAAGATTTGGAGAAACTAATCTTTTTCACTAATCCATCAGGTATAATGGCCGGTAAATTAGGGGATACAAAATTTGAACCCTACTGACCTGGCCGCAAATTGAGCCGAGAAAATTCCTCGACATCTGCTGAACTGAATTTGAACTTGAGAATTGATCGCCGGAGATTAGCCGGAGAAGCATTGTCCGCCAGAAGAGAAGATTGAAGGCTTCTGTCCACTGAAGAGGTGGCTTTAGTGCTATCACATTGTAAATTCTGAGTCAAACGGATGAACACTGATCCCACTTTAACTGTAGAGAAGTCCTGGATTTGGGTTTGGGCTACTGGACAGGGCGACTCATTCCTTCCTTGAGTATATATGTTTGTACATGTTTTGCTGCATCACCAGTATAGTTTATGATGAAGGATGTAGAGTTTTTTTAGGGCACGCAAAAAATGTGGTCAAACGTGTAGTTGTCACTTGCATGAAAACCTCCTTGCGTAGTTGTCACTTGCGTGAAAGCCTCCTTGCTGCACCACCAGTATAGTATATGATGAAGGATGAGTGGTTCTTCTCAATCTGGGTGATCCTCCATCTCTACCCCTTCCTCAAGGGTCTCATGGGCAGGCTGAACCGCACGCCAACCATTGTTATCGTTTGGTCCATCCTCCTTGCGTCAATCTTCTCCCTGCTGTGGGTGAAGATTGACCCTTTCATATCCCCTACCCAGAAAGCCGTCGCCTTGGGGTAGTGCGGTGTGAACTGCTGATCGGCACTGTTACTCTTATCTGAGAGATTCAATCAATGTCTACCCCCTCGTGTAAATACCTGAGGGAGTTGGATAGGATTTTTTGTTGTAGATGAAGACAGATTTTATCTAAATTATGCCCCTGTTTATTAGCATCTTCGTTGCCGATGCCGCTACGAACGACAAACTGTGAAGCTTCCCTTGCCTACGAAACCTGCAGCGTAAATTGTGAATTTTCCTTTTGTGATACCTGTTGTTCATTGCTTAGAGTATATTATCATTTGTTTGAGGAAAACATTGTTATACATACTATATGGTGATGCTGTTATTTATACGGAAATATCCTGATCACATCCTTTGGTTGTGAACACTGCATTTTTTAGCACATCTATATAAGGCAGCTGTTGCATAGCTCACTTTTTATCCTGGTGCCGATGCCGAATAGAATCCGCAAAAGTTCAGAGAAATCCCAATCCAACGCGAAGGATGGAATTGATGCTAGTTTGATCCCTGAAGAAGGATCCCAATCCTCCATAGCCTTGGAGGAGAAGACCAGAACTAGAGAAGGCGATCAAACGACTCCATGGCTCCCAGAATCACCCTTATGAGTGGAGATCGCCAGGGAAGAGTCTCTCATTTTCCCAAACACTAAGAAAGACGCTACTCTCATGATAGCTTCGTCCCTCTAGCACCCCTCCATTTTATTTTGAGTACGCCACTGATTAGTAGGGATGAGGAGGATCCGTCTTGGGTGATAGAAATGTCCCAAAAGAACGGGAGAGGACAACGGAGCGCGGTTGGTGAAACGGCATTGCAGCAAAGCCATGGCGGTGCGAAGCAAGCGGGATGCCATCGGTGTAGCTCAGAATGTGGGATGGAGGAGACGGGCTTGGCTTAGCCGGACGAGTATTCCCTGTTCCTTCCTTGGAGTATACTCGTGTAGGGAGATCCTACGTAAAGAAGACTGTTCTGACTTGTTGAAAATTTTAGGTACCATCTCCATGTGAGGACGTTTCTTGTAACTGTTTGATTGTGCAGAGATCATTCATAAAGAAGACTGTTCCGACTTGTTAAAAACTTTTATATACCATCCTCATGTGACATAAGAACGTTCCTCGTAACGAGGGTTTCAAATTTCGACGAAATTTTGCGAAATTTTGGCCATTTCGCTAGAGGTCGAAATTTTCCCCTTTCGGTCAAAAAAATTCGGTTGCACATGAATTCAGGCCAAATTCAAACTGAATTCAAATTTTGGTCAAAATTCATCAATTTTTTGATGAAATTCAGTCAAATTTGAATGCCAATTTCGACCATTTGTCGAATTGAATTGAAATTACCAAATTTCTGAAATTTCGCAATTTCGCCACCCCAAATTTTTGCTCGATTTAATTTGAAAACCCCGCTCAGAACCGTTTGATCAGTGCATTGAGATTTACGAGATCATAGCCTGAAGGAAGCTGCGGTTCCAACGAAAGCTTTTTTTCCCAAGTCGAGAGTTAAGACCTTGTTTTCTAACTCTAGCTCCGTGTGATCACCTTCCACTTCTTCTCTATTAATATAACAGAAAACCCTCCTGCCAGTTCTTTTTTAAAAAAAGGGAGTACCGCCGCCTGTAGTACCGTAGCACTCCACACTCGTACGACCGCTCCATAGATAATGGGTCAAGCAGCAACGAAGCCTGCATTGTGCTCTCTTGAAACAGCACCCACACCGGTGGTATACGGTCCGTGCTGTGACCGGCACGCCTGACTGTCGGAAAGGGAAGCGGAGAAGGAGATGGAGCAAGAGCTGGGGGAAGCGACAAAGCTAGGTGGTGTGACGCATCTGTCGATCGATCGTTCGTCCAACGTGCGCATGAGTCATTCAGTTGTGCTTCTCATCTCTCCCAAATTCCCAATGATATCTCTGTCGCATATGTGGTGGAGAATGAGGCCAAGATACATGCACAATCATCGAAGAAAAAAAACATATGTGCAATATGGACGAACTAGCGACTATATGTACACCAATGGACTAAGGCAAGACTAGGAAAGCGATGAGAAGTACCATATATGTACATGCATACATGTAGGCAAATCAAGCTATAATTCAGATGTGATGCAAGAATTGAGACATGACTAGTTTTTTTTTTCATGGATGCGTGTACGTTTCTACGGATGTATCTTGATTTTTTTATTTGCGTACCACTGTTTCTTTCTATTTCGACCTTTGCGATAGAGACATCCATGTACCCGTACCATTTTCACGGGACGAATTTCCAAGGAGTTAATTTCCTCCGCTCTTCGATCATTTTCGAGATGAGCACTCTTGAGTTTTGACCACTCCCTTCAGATAAGTACGTCCACGAAATGCCGCGTAGGCAATGGATGCAGTCAATAAATTATAGTATGGTGCACTCGCGGAATTTTACGCTTCTTTATTTTCTTTATGTCTAGATTTTTTTAAGCAAGATTTTCTCTGCTTAGGCGCCGTTCTGAGCCTAGGTATTTTTTTAATTCCCCTAGAAACCAGGAAAAATTCGCGGGTTCTAAGGCTGCTCCCAGCGCTTCACCTTAGCTGGTATTTTAAGCCAACTATATAAGCAAAATGATGATGTGACACCATAGTTAATGAAGAGATATGGTACTCTAGTATCTAATCTGGATACTGGTTCGGTCTCAAAATCCAACGCATATAATTTATTGCGATCGATCCCGTGCATTGAGAAGATCATGTATGTATTGCTTTAGTACATGCCACAAATAGGCCACAATGCTCAAATACTAGTAAAGATCATGCATGTAATTAAATGAACTAGTCTAAGATACTGCCCTATAAGAAATCATATATTGGAAAGATAGTATTTTAACACTCCTCATGTACTAAGAAATTGCACTAAGATACTAATCCATTGGAAGCAGCCTAACTGTAGCCTTAGCCTTGCTTCAAAGACCGTATCAAGCATGCATGAGCGAGCGAAAAAAAAAGAAGAGAGGTGGCGCCTACGGAACACCACGTCGACTCGACACAGATTTGTTAAGAAAAGCTATATATTGTACAAAAAGAAAAGAGTTTGTCTCTGAGATACAGGAATGACTTGCCAACAAATTAAGTAGTAGAAGATGCGCAGGTGGAAGCCACAGCCATGCAAAGACGTACGACAACACTTGAGAGGCCAAATTGAAGATGAAAACATCCTCCTCGCCTTGATTTATTCCTAGTTACATAGAAGGGAGTACTATTACGCACTCTCATATACAAACGCGGCACGAATTAGCCAGTACATGCGCCGCCGCCATTTGAGCAACCTAGCCATGGACGCTAGCTTCCACCTCATGCACGCACGCTCGAGATGTGCGCCTCCTCGCCGACGCGCTGGATCGCGTTCGACGACGGCACGCACTGTGTGGTTGCCGCAGCAGGAGCGGAAGGCTGTTGATGCTGCTTAACGATGGCCCTCTTGCAGACGCCCATGGCGGCGGGCTGGTCGGCGAGGGGGATGACGGGGAGGTTGTCGCAGTTGCAGATCTCGATCATGAAGCCGTCGGGGTCGTGGAAGAAGATCTGGTCCACGTAGATGCCGCCCTCCTCCACGCACCGCTGGATGTACGGGATGCCCAGCTCCTTCAGCCGTCGCTCCACAGCAACCATGCTCTCGCACTGCAAATAACACACGCTGATGACGTCAATTTCAGAATTCAACATAGTATCAAAGCTTTACAGTGAGTTCAAAAGATTCTTTCGACGAGGAGAGAGAAACCCCGGCCTCCGCAATATATCCTTTGCATTAGAATGAATGCAGAGAAACATAATGACATGTGTTAGACCATTGTCTTTCCGATCGTTCGATCCAAAAATTTTACTGTTTCCAACGGTACTACTGTTGACCGATATTCAGTGAAAAACTTTTCGGTTGGTTTTTTTAACGGGGGACCGGTAAGACCGGTATCCGCCGAAAATCGAAAATTTCGGCTGATATTTTCCTCTTTTTTTTTGTATTTTTGGGATTTTTAATATAGATATATATATATATATATATATAATCAAATTTGAACAAAATTTAAGCAAATTTGATTTTTTTTTTATAAAATTCATCGAAACCGATTTTTTGGCCGGTTTTAATTCTTATCGGCTACCACCAGTAACACGGCGAAATCTCGCCGGGAAGTTTTTCCCATGCCGATATTCACGCACTTAAAGCACTGTTCCAAACAGTGATTCTCGAGAGGAGCTGATCCCCACGTAGTACGGTGTCAATGTATTTGATGTGTCACCTATCACTGTCCACCTACTTTGTGTCTTGTCAGATACGAAAGTGCTACTCTAAAGATAAGAAGATACAGTCACACGCGCGCACACACGGTTTCTATGTGACAACATCTGTTTGACAAGTACTTATCATGCGTGTCAGACTAATCCATGCATCAGCTAGCTTGTTGTCATACGCATGCATGCATACATAAGATGGTAAGAGAGTATTCAGCAGCAACAAACTTTAACATGTAAAAATATCTATTAGATGCAACTCGCGTCTAATTAGACGCAATCAGTCACTGAAGAAAATAAGGTGTCACTTGATTGTTTCGATCGATCATAATGCACTGTCACTCACAGGGACACGTAGGTTGGAGCCTAGGACGCAGACCATGTCTCTTTCGTGGTCTCCTAATATTTCCTTGAGATTTTGTCTTACATAGGGGATGGGACCAAACTGTGGAGCCATCCATGTGACTCTGTTTGGGAAAAGGTTTTGGAAAATGAAATTAGTGGAAAGCAACCATCTATTAGTGATGGAGATGACCTAACAGCTAGCTAGAAAAAAAGGCATGCAGAGGCATTCCAGAGAGTTCAATTCCACTATGTTGTGGCCGACAAAATTTCTGAAAGCTGTGGCCGACAAATAGATCTATCACTTATGTCGTCCTCCCTCTACTCTGCATAGTGCAAAGGATCGACATCCATCAGCCACACAACGAAAGAATATCTGGTGGGATGGGATGTGATGTGCTTCTACGATTCACTCCTTGTAAATTACACGGATTTTAAAGCACAGAAGAAGGCTGGATTCTTATAACCACTTAACCCCTTCAGATGCTAGCTTCAAGATTTGTGCAATTCTAATGGAAGGGGTGGTGCATGAAAGCACTCCAAATAATCTGGTAGGGTTCCCTTGGTACTCATAGCCTTTCCACGGAGTCCTTTCTGCCTGCCGCAAGCTAGAAGATATATACGAATGCATGCATCATTGGACAGCTTAGCAGGTTCAAAATAGGTAACTCGATCCTATTTAATTGTGTTTAAGGACGTAAACGACCGAATTTGCTTGATCTGTGGAGAAACCGTACGTAGCGTGCACCACGGGTCTCGTCTCTCTTAAGTCTAATGGATGGATGTGGGCGGGTTGAAAGCAACCCTCACGTGTGCGGACGAGGGAGGGATGAGCGTTAACCACGACGCAGAAGCTAGCGTACAAAACAAGTTATTTTCCCTAATCAAACAAAGTAATTTCCAACCAGCAATTGAAGGATCAATATTCTGATAAAGACTATTTGTTGTTTTCTTAGCCTAGCTTGCCAGTGATCGAGTCAGCCTGTGTTGGTAAAGATTTTTACTTTGTTCATGTGCATGTACGGCCAGGTAAAATTACCTGGAAAGAGATGTGGTTGTCCTTAGGGTTGATCACCGTCTTCTCAGGCAGGCTGTCAGGATCCTCGGCCTGCAGCAGGTGGATACCGATCCCGTAGTTGAACAGCCTTCTCGTTCGTCCATGGCGAGGAGGAAAGAAAACAACAAGTGATCAGGATTCAGGCATGACCGGCAGTCGAGTTTGCGATGTAAAAAAGAAATGGATGGTTTTTAATTCAGTATATACATACCAGGCGCCGCTGAAGTCGAAGGATCCGGGGCGGCGGATGGGGATGAAGCCGAGGACGTTCATGTAGAAGTTGAGCGACTTCTCCACCGACCTGCACACGAGGCTGATGTGGTTCAGCGACGCCAGCGGCAGCACGCCGCCCAGCTTGCCGCTCGCCACCGCCGTGTTCACCATCCTCACTCACTCACTTATCAGCTATCGACTCCGCTCGATTCGGCGTCGCACACTTTTCCGGCGAGCGATCGAAGAACAAGCAATTAAGAAAAGAAAAGTATGAACAAACCAAATCGAAATGGCTAGCTACACCACACTTGACTTCACTCGGCAGGGATGGCTAGCTGCTGTATTAATTGTCTCTGTAATGTGTAAGATGTAAATGCTGACGGCTGGTGAGTGATGAGGTGGAGGGGGCCTGCTTATATAGCTGCAGGGGAGCGACAGCTCGTGACACGTGGCTCCACGTCATCTTCATCTGGACCGTTCGCTCGATGCCCTGACTCACACGTTCCCTTTATCTCATCGCCCTACGGCGAAGCTACCTGCATGACACGGCTCGATATGGGTAAGCAGTGTTAGAATCGGGCCCGTAAGGGTAAAGGCTTATTCATTTCTAAAATTTTAAAGTACGTAGGATTTAGTCCTATATTATTTAGTTAAATTGTAGAAGAGTAATTTATAAGATATAGTCCTTAGCACCTATTAAAACATGTTATGTGACATAGGGTGATATGAGGAGGACTATAGCTAAAGTCACACACGCACGCACGCGCATATATTCACGTGACTTATGACTTGCGATCGTGAGTGTGTCGTGAGTTCACATTTCTTTTGTTAACCGTGTATTTCTCTCTTTTTGAAGTGTCGAAACACAGTGGTCAAAAAACACTGGTCGGATCCATAGACCAGTGTGGTCGAAATAAAGTGGTTGAAACACTATGATCGAAATAAAGTGATCGAAACACACTGGTCGAAGCTGTAGACCAGTGTGTAATCAAGATATGATAAACACTGCTTACTTACCATTAATTGATTTTGAATTAGCAGTTACTAGTGGATTAATTTGTGCTTTATTATGCAGTTACTAGAGAGTAATTGTCTCGACCTTATCTGGATACGTCTAGACCAGAGAATGAATTGATTCACTTCCATTTTCTTCTTCTTCCTCTCTGTTCTACTGTGTTGGAGAGTTGTCAGTACTATAGAAAAGGCCTTCACAGACGATTCAAAAACGTCATCACAGATGGTTTCTTGAGCCGTCTGAGTTTATGGGTCAGTGATGCATGAGGTCATCACGCACGGTTTTCAAACCGCTCATGATGCATACTATCACGATTTGGTTTCACCACAAACCGTTTGTGATGACTATATATCATAAACGGTTTGACCACAAACCGTGCATGATGACTTTTCTCTATAAAGCCACCAAGCGTTGGCTTGTTCCTGAATCCTCGGCCACTTTCGGGTCGTCCACGCGACATGAGGAAGATGAGGCGACAACGAGGCAACCTCATTGAGCCCTGCAAATTTAAAATGCGGTTGCACGAAAGCATTAGGACATCCAATTACTTGGACATCATGATGCCACTTCCATCGGAGTACCGCGCCCACGCCACTTTCTTAACGCGCAGTATTCCAACCGAAGTGGCATCATGTATTAGCAACCAAATAATTGATGTTCACGCTTCTGCAACCGCATTTTAAATTTGCAGGGCTCAATGAGATTGCCCGTGGTTGCCGCCTCTTCCTCATGTCAAGTGACGCCAATTTTAAAGTGGTCGAGGGACTACTTAACAATACATATATAATATATATATAATGCCGGTTTTAAAGGCACAAGCAACCACTGCTTGGAGACTTTATAGAGAAGAGATTAGGAATGGAATGGTAGGACGACGTACCTAGGACACAAGGTAGGAGAACTTGACCTGCATGAACACAGTTACACAGACAAATGTGAAATGAATGGCGAGAAGCAACAGATGACATCTTGACAAAATGACAAATCGACAAATAAGTCATAATATACATATCACACATTTTATACGTCTATTTTGCAAATCATCAATCATACATATCAACAACCCATGGTTCACCAAGCAAGTTTCCACTATCAATAGCGCATAACACTTGACACTTCGGATAAGTCATAACTCATAATAATATAACATATCAACAAATTCATACATATCAACAACCCAATAAGTCATAACATATCAAACCCCATCCAGAACCCACAACATGAACTAAGCAAGATGCATAGACTATTAACATCATTGAGCGCTTCAACGACAAGACAGTAAGATCAAGGGTGTCCAAACTCGGCCACCACACCAGTAGTAGCCCTCGGCATCCATCGCAGAGCACTATCCATTTTCATCACAGAGCAAGGGGGTAGAGATAGAGAGGGAGTAAGGTAGGGTTATCTTAGTACAGCACAACCACGGCGCGACCCCACCACCAGCACAACCCTCATCCATCTCCTTCACCTTGCATAAATCACACAAACATCATGACACAACTTAAGGCTCAAGCATAAAAAGCAAACTCAACACAAGACATTAAGCTAACAGATCTAGAGGAGAATAGAGGAGGATGGGAAAGCAAGGACGCCACGGCCCGAGCGTGGGAGGCCGAAAGCAGAAAACCAAGCCATGGCGGTGCAAGCGACCGCGCGGGCCAAGCCTGGTTGGTGGCAGGTGTGGCGTCAGAAGTTGTGGCATCCTTTTAACCGCACAAGACACTACTATCGTGACGAGTGTCTTGTGCAATGCAGAGTGGTGTCACAACCGACGGCGACGGCGACGGGGTTGGGCGGCGACGACGATGGGGTCGAGCGGTGGCGTCGAGGTGGGGAGGGGAACGGAGTAAATGCGCTGGCAAGGATGTGAGTTAAATGGCGCAAACCCTAAGCGGAGCCGGGAGTGACAAGAGTTAGGGCGAGCGCAAACCCTAGCGGCCGGGCTCGTACTAATAAAGAGACTTATCACAGATGGTTCTATTATGGAACCGTCAGTGATAATTATCACAGACGGTTCCATTATGGAACCGTCTGTGATATGCCCCATATCACTGACGGTTCCATAATGGAACCATCTTACATGACATGAAGAAATTACATGTTTATATGTCAATTTTGTCATTTAAATATTCTGAAAATTTGCTTTAACTATACATACATACATACATACATACATACATACATACATACATACATACATACATACATATATATATATATATATATATATATATATATAATTAATTTGTTCTACTAAACCGTCTCGATATAATTAATATTAATTGTAACTTCACCTCCAAACTAGATTTTGTTTTTCCACAAAATTGTCTCGATAATATATATATATATATATATATATATATATATATATATATATATATATATATATATATATATATATAATTCAACATATAATTAATATAGTAACTTCACCTCCAAACTTTTTTTTTTCATTTTGGAAAGTCAGAGCGATATTATCACGAGCATTTCTTGTTCGAACTGTTTGTGCTACTTCACGAGCGGTTCATGTTGAAAACCGCTCGTGAAGTATCATAGACGGCTTACAACAAGAACCGTATGTGATATTAATTAGTATTACAGACGGTTTTAAAACACAACCGTCAGGAGTAGCACAAACGGTTCGAACAAGAACCGCTCAGGATAATATCGCTACTGACTCCACGGTGAGTTTCTTCATCGCCGATACGTCGTCGTTCGCCGCCATCCGCCGGCTCCCGATCGTCTCTTCATCGCATCGATCCGCCGGCTCCCGATCGTCTCTTCGCCTCACGCCCGAATTTATTCCTTGTTTTATAAAAGGATCATCCGCCATCCAAGATGATCATCCCCACATACTTATAAAAAAGTAAATGGTCGCCTCTTCCTTGTCGCCGGCATTGATGGCCTTCTGGCCGCCTTGTCGAGCACCTCTCTCGGTGTAAGTTGAACTGTCTTCGGAAGAACACTGCTTGATCAACAGTGTCTTCACTCCTCTGCCGGCGGAGAATTTGCGGAGCAGTGGCGCCACCTTCCGCCGCCTTGACATCCTCCTCCGCCGTGTCTTCCGGTGATCTCCCACTTTCGGCGAAGTTTATCACGTCATCGATGTAGTCCTCCAAAACGACGTTGCATCGCCTCTGTGAGGCTTGCCGTCACTTGATTGTAATCGAGGCGGCAGCGCATCGAAGTCGACGGGCCGAGACCCTCAAGCAAGGAAGAGAGCCTATGGGCTCAATTCTTCTTGGTTCAACGATCGAGGGTCTTCGGAGACACTTTCGAACGAGCGCGTTAATCTGGGCGATTTCAGCTTCATTCGCCGATGATCGTGAACCGTCCGATCCGACACCGCGCGCTTATGAAGTATTGCGATGGAGATAGCGACCTACCTTCGCCACTAGAAAAACCTTGTTTAATTATAGGTTTCGCTTTTTTTAATATAAACATGTAATTTCTTCATGTCATGTAAGTGTATATACAAGATAAATATACTTGAGAAAAAACCATTTCACAGACAGTTCCATTATGGAACCATCTGTGATATGGGACATATCACGGACGGTTCCATAATGGAACCGTCTGTGATATGTCCCATATCACTGACGGTTCCATAATAGAACCGTCTGTGATAAGTCTCTTTATAAGTAGGAGCCCGGCCGGCCGCTAGGGTTTGCGCCTAACTCGCCACTCCCAGCCGCCTTACTCTCGTCCGTTCTCTCCTCGCTGCTGCCGACGCCGCTTATTCTTCCTGTCGCCGACGGTTAGGCATCGGTGACACCGCAAAAGACACTCAATGCGATAAGAGTGTCTTTTGTAGTGTCACCAGATGCCACAAACTATGGTGACACCCTAACTCGACACTCCCAGCTCTCCGCTAGGGTTTGCGCCCGCCTAACTCCGCTCCTCCCCACCTCGACGCCGCCGACTCGACCTCGTCGCCGTCGCCTCCCCCAGTTGCGCCCGCTAGGGACTCTGGCGGGGCTTTGCTTTCCTATCCTCTCTATTCTCCTCTAGATCTGTTAGCTTAATGTCTTTTGTTGAGTCCGATTTTTATGCATGAGCCTTAAGTTGTGTCCTGATGTTTGTGTGATTTATGCAAGGTAAAGGAAATGGATGAGGGTTGTGTTGGTGGTGGGGTCGCCACCGTGGTTGCTTGTTGTACTAAGGTCCTCTCTGTCTCTACCCCTTGCTCTGTGATGAAAATGGCTAGCTAGTGCTCTGCGATGGATGCCGAGGGCTACTCTTGGTGTGGTGGGTTTGGACACTCTTGGTCTTGTTATCTTGTCGATGAACCGCTCAATGATGTTAATAGTCTTATGCTGAAATTGAATTGATAATTAGTTCATATTAATAGTCCCTTGCTCGTGATGTAATGATGTCAATAGTCTTATGTTTGAAATTGAATTGATAATTAGTTCATATTAATAGTCCCTTGCTCGTGATGTAATGGTGTCAATAGTCTTATGCTGAAATTGAATTGATAATTAGTTCATATTAATAGTTCTCTTGTTCATGCCGGTCAAGTTCTCCTACCTCTTGCGTGCTGTGCACGCCCTACCATTCCATTCATAATCTCTTCTCTATAAAGTCTCCAGCGGTGGTTGCTTGTGCCATTAAAACGGCATCATATATATATTATATATATATTATTAAGTAGTCTGACCACTTTAGGAATTAGTCACGTAGCATGAGAAGGATGAGGCGGTATCCACGGGCAACCTCATTGAGCCTGTAAGTTTAAAAGTATGGATGCAAGGAGGCGTCAGGACATCCAATTACATGGATTGGATGTCGCTATGTTCAGAAAGTGACATTGATGTGCAACTACTCCGACTGGGAAGTGGCATCATCTATCAGCAACCAACAATTCTTGAGCATGTAATTGTGTTTAAAGCCAACAAGAACACCCAGCAACAAGTTGAGAATTCTTTTGAAATATGAGAATATGGTTGCTTGGTGTTCTTGTTGGGTTTAAAGACGATTACATGCTCAAGAATGGTTAGTTTGCTAATACATGGTGCCACTTCCCACGGAGTACCTCAAGATCAACTACACTTTCTAAACATAACGACGCCCAATCCGTAATTGGATGTCCCGATGGTCTCCTTGCATCCATACTTTTGAAACTTGCAGAGCTCAATGAGGTTGCCCGTGGCTACCGCCTCATCCTTCTCATATCCCCAAAGTCGCCGAGACGATCCCCCAATAGTCGCCGATAGATATATATATATATATATATATATATATATATATATATATATATATATATATTTAATGGTACATTTAGCACCACTACTTGGGGCTTTATAGAGAAAAGTCATCACAGATGGTTTCAGCCACAAACCGTCTGTGATAAGTACATATCATAGACGGTTTCATCCACAAACCGCTCGTGATAGTATTTTATCACGCACGTTTGAACCACAAACCGTCTGTGACATGTACTTATCGCAGACGGTTTGAACCACAAACCGTCTGTGATGACCTCATGTCATCACTGACCCATAAATTCAGATGGCTCACGAAACCGTCTGTGATGACGTTTTTGAACCGTCTGTAAAAGCCTTTTCTGTAGTAGTGTAGGCTGCTATATCCGTCTTCAATACTTCATAGGCGACGGCGTCGGCATCGGACAGTTCTTGATCATCAGCGAATGAAGCTCGAATGCGCTTACCACGACGCGCTGCTCAAGTGTCTCTCGAAGACCCTGACCGCTGAACCAAGAAGAATTAAGCCCATAGGCTCTCTTCCTTGCTTGAGGGTCTCGACACAGTCGACTTCGATGCTTCTTGCGCCTCGATTCTGCATCAAGTGACGAAGCCTCCCCGCAGACGTGCAACGCCATTTTGGAGGACTATGTCGATGACACGAGAAACTCGCCGAAAGTGGGAGATCACCCTAAGACACGGCGGAGGAGGATGTCAAGACGGCGGAAGGTGGCCGTCACCGCTCGGCAAATTCTTCACCGACAGAGTGAAAGACACGCTTGATCAAACAGTGTTCTTCCGCGAAGACGGCTCAACATACACCGAGAGAGGTGCTCGTGACAAAGGCGGCAGAAGGCCATCAATGCGGCGACAAGGAAGAGGCGACCATTTCGCTTGTTTATAAGTATGTGGGGATAATCATCTTGGATGGCGGATGATCCTTTTTATAAAACAAGGAATAAATTCGGGCGTGAGACGAAGAGACGATCGGGAGCCGGGCGGATCGATGCGACGAAAGAGACACATCGGGAGCCGGCGGTTGGCGGCGAATGTACGCGCCGGCGATTTAAGAAACTCACCGTGGAGTCAGAGCGATATTATCACGCATTTATTATAATAAAAACCGCTTGTGATATGTGGTAATATCACGACGGTTGTTGTTAAGAACCGTCGTGATGTTTCACTGATTTATTCTTGTTGAAAACCGCCTGCGTGATATGTAGTATTATCACGACGCGGTTATTAAGAACCGCTCGTGATACTTCACGACGATTTTCAACATGAACCATCGTGATATTACCTCTTCACGCAGCGGTTTTAGCGCGCGTAGAATACGCAGCGGTCTCTAAACCAAAACCGTGCGTGATTGAATATAATGAGCGGTTTTGGTCAACCGTCTGTGATGAGGCGTCTAATATTAGCCTTTTTGTAGTAGTATGTGATGTCAAACCAAGTCATCCCTTCTCCTCGGCGTGCACCAGAAAAGAGGGTGAGCGGGTATTTCCGAACTATTGTCACAGAGTTTACTTGCACGGGGCGACAATAAGGTTTCTAAGCAGCGCATCTACGCGATCCGCTCGCTGCGCTGCTTCATCTATATTCTGCACTGTTTCGAGTCTACGCCGCTTCCTATTTTTCATCATGCCTAACTATAAGTTTGTTGTGCCACCAAACTATTCTGTTATAATTCTGTTATTGTGTATGTTTAGAAGCGCAATAAGTTATCTTTTGTTAGTATTACTTTATGCATATTTAGTTTTATGTAATCTTTGCCTCATAATAATATCTGAAATTAAAATATTGCTCATATTTTCATCAAGTAAGTAGTAGCCCCAGAAATTAAAGCAGACGCAAATGGCGCCAAAAAATATGAATTCATGCCACTCTTGTCGCACATCGATCACTCCGACCCGACCTTCTCGGTTCTCACTAGCTGCTAGCTCCTCATCAATCATCGCAGCTCACTCATGGCGTACGTACGTTGTCTGCTAGCTAGCTCGAGTTCCAGGCATTTCCAGAGGCGCAGGCCGGCCGGGCGGTTGAGGAGGAAGATCCGTCACGAGTTCAATTAAGCAGCGAGCTAGAGATCACTACATGTGACTATGTGACTAAGCTCGGTCGCGGAGTTGGGCCACAAATCAAGTAGGGACTAACACTCAAAAGTGAATGAATCTCATAAGATATATAAAGGTGGCTATTTTCATGCTCAAGCACTTGCTAGCCTTGTTATCCATTATCTTCTCTAAATACTTGCAAATTTGAAGGGGGTCATGACCCATATTGGCCCCATTAAGCTCCGCCCTAACTAAGCTATCTTAGTGAAGTCTGCTTGAGTTTGATCCGAATTTGTATCGTGGAAGGCACCGTTCATGCCTTGTATCGTGGAGGGCACCGTTCATGCCACACGTGGTGTGACTATGCTAGGGTCAGACGCGGGCTGCACCAGACGTGGTGTCAACCAGCGCAACCGACTATGATTTCTTTTTCCTTCTCCGTTTAGAACTATTATTCCTCGTCTTATATATATACCATTGTAGTCGCACGTTTTAGATAATATGTCGTCTCGTGCTTCTAATATCTTCCCATATAGTGAATTTTGTCTTTGTGCGTCCGCCAATTTTTTTGAAATGCTTTTTCACGTAAAATTTGTCTCCCTATCTCTCTATTTTTTTTTTATCAAATGGCATCAGAGAACAGCACATGAGAGATTCCATCAGAAAAATCCTCCGCCGAACTGGTTCTCCGTAATTTCTTCATCGACTCATCTCGGCGTATCCGCGGTTCTCGTCGAAACCGAGTAGTACACGTCTGGGAATTCGAACATTAGCGATCGGCAGAAGCCGTCGCGTTGATCGAAGAGCAGAGGGAAAGAAGAAGCCGACGAGTAGCAGCACCAAAACCGGAGAGTAGCAGCCGACAACGTCTCGCGTCAAGCCAGGCGTCAGGAAAAGCAAAAGCATATTTTTGCCCTGTTTTTGCTAACTGGTGCTTGCAGCATTGTCCGTTGTTGATAAGTAACGTGACACTCCTAATGTCTTATCTCATATTTATCTATCAAATAATATTTTTCAGAGGGTTTAAGATGACCACCGCTGTGTCATAGTTGAAACCAGAGCAGGTTTGCATGGCTAAGGATCTGACCAGGAAGATGCATCTGAAGCGGAAGTTTTATTCGCACAAAATGACGGAGGACGAATCAGTGTTGAACGTTGTTGCTGATCTCGAAGCTATAGAGGTAAAATATGATGAAGAAGATTTGAGTATTATTCTACTAAGTTCGCTGCCCAGTTCGTACTCTACGTTTAGATATATCATTCTATAGCCGAAATACTCTTACTCTCAGTAAATTTACGAAGCACTGTATGCTAAGGAGAATATGAAAATTATGGTTTCGACTGAAAGCTAAGTACACATACAGAAGGTTTGTCTCTCCGTAGCACAACAGGAGAAGGGTTCAAATGGCGATACGAGAGGCAGAAGCTCAAGCAGAAATAGAGGCTGATCTAAGTCCATGAATATAAAGTCGTGCAAGTATGGCAAGAAAAACGGTTATGATATATCACAGTACTAAAAGTTGCATAACAAGAAAAAAGAAATAATAATTTCAAGAAAGATCAACAGTTGAACAAGTTTTTCTCCGTACTGTAATTACTTTGCAAGCGAATATGTTATCTGTTGTTGAGTTGGATTATTCCGTGATCACAGTACACGTAGCGGGTGGGATTACACCGAGCCTCCGACACACAATCTCTTGCATGCGCACCGGACATTGCGTATAGTTGGATTACATTACCTTTGTGTCCTAATATTCTTTCGGCTATGTGCTACTGTTCCAAGATGAGAATCCGAGGAATTCAGGACGAGTCACATATGTATAATCACAGCACTGGTGCAACAACAGTGGACTGGCAGCGTCTGTGCATCAGGGCACTGGCCCTACCTTACTATTCAAAATGAACGTTACTTATTGAGTGCTACGGTATCAAATGGCACAGTACAACAGTTGCAGTATTTTTCTTTTCTGTGATGAACATGTACTGCTTCTACAGTGTTACTGCTGATAACTGTTCATCCGAACTCAAAATACTGTTCACAGAGTGTTCTATGTAGTAACAGCATAGGATCCGGATTCTCTGCCTACCAGACGTGGCCAAATGGGCGGCAGAGCACAACCTGGCAGTTGGCACGGCCTATTTTGGCCCGTGAAAGAATCATGCCATGTCGGGCCAGCCCACGTGTCTAGCTGGCAGCCAAAGCACGGCCCGAAGGGCTGTCGTGCTGGCACGAGTCCGTTTGGCCATTTACGACCCACTTAGCATGAAATTTTTAAAAAAGCAAGAAAATTTTAAAAAAGAAATATGTGTACAATTCATAAATACATATGAAAGTTGTAAAAAATGAGACAAATATATTGAAAATGTAATAAAGAGCTTTATTAATAGGAAAATTTTGATAAACGCCACTGCTAAGTGCTCGTATCAGAGAATTGCCATCGCTCATTTCGATATTCGAAAGATGCCATTGCAGACATCTTTTTCTCATAGAAACGCCACTGATCTACATATTTCACAAATATTGACGTTATTGCCCCTGTCTTCTTCCCATGTCACGCTCGCTCCTCCTTCTTTCTCCCCGCACATCTCCGATGGTGGCCGCCATGGAGCCCCGACCCGCCATGGATCCCAACGGGACGGCGCCTTCCATCAGCCGAGGCCATCTCCGCCGTCCAGACGCCGATCAAGATTACGGTGACGGCGGCGGCGGCGACTATGACGACCTCTACAACGACATCAACGTTGGGGACGACTTCCTCCACTCCCACCCATCGGCCTAGTCCCAGCAGCCGCCTCCTCCCAAGCAGTAGCATCAACCTTCTCCTCCAGACCTCCTTGTCCTCACCCTTCTTCTTCTTGCCCTCCTCTTCCTCCTCGGTCGGGAGCAGCGGCGCGGACGGCTCGGCTGCGGTGGGAGCGGGCTCCTCGTCGGGGTCACGAGCGGGGTCCGTGGAGCGGGTGACGGCGGCGCAGAGGCGGTCGAGGAAGGCACCAAGGGGTTCGGCTTCATCTCCCCCGAGGACAGCGGCGAGGACCTCTTCGTGCACCAGTCCTCCAAGTTCGACGACTTCGACTCCGGGGATGTCGACCTTCCCCGGTTGCCCCTACGGCGGCAGCAACGGCGACGGAGGCAGGAGCGAAGGGGGAGGCTGTTGTTGTTGCAGTTGCGGCGATGGCGCCTACTGCGAAGGGGGTTGGAACCCGTTGACTCCTACTTCTCCCGGCTAGATCTGGTGTTGCGGAGGTGGCGGCGGCTGCTGGCCGCAACGGCTGGCGAGGCAGGAGCGAAGGGGAGACTGCTGTTAGAATTCTTGTGGCGGTGCTCGCTTGTGGAGGGTTGATGTTCTTGCTTGGAGGAGAAGGGGGAGGGGGCCGTGTCCACCAAGGCCGGCTGGGGCGACACCATGAGGGAGAAGAGGCCAAGGGGAGATGCGGCGTGGAGAAGATAAGGCAACTTGGTCCAATACTGACAAAATATGTATACTAGTAGCATTTGTAGGATCTTCCAAGCTTTGTAGTGGCATCTTTCGAATATCGAAATGAGCGATGGCAATTATCTGATACGAGCACTTAGCAGTGACGTTTATCAAAAATTCCCTTATTAATATTGAAATGGCTCCCTCGGTGAAACCTTTGCCAAGTAAAAACTCAACACGAGAAAACCTTGGCAAAGAAAAAAGAGTACAACCTATAGCTCTACAAACATCTTTGTTCTAAGTGTCAGTGTCGAGGTACAGATTTTTGAACATGTCCGACAACTCTGTATTTTGAATAGAGTGTTGTGTTCACAAATCAGTTTATTCCTAGTCTTTCACGGTTAGAAGTATCTCCACAATCTCACTCGTGAGACGTGTTCTTCTTTCCTCCAATACTCTTCCTAAAAGACTGAAAGTAGACTTAGAGGAAACCGTCGAGACAGAAACAGTTAACACATCACGTGCAAGTATGGATAGCACGGGATATGTTAACTTATGGGCATACCACCATTGCAAAATTTCAAAGTCTTCTGAGTTGAAATCTACCGTATCGCTGTCAGATAGGTGGATAGTTCCCCACTCCTTAGGGTTGTTCTTGGTTGAGCAGACGACGCTATAGAAGAAGAAGACCTGGGCCTAGAGAAAGAGCCACCGAAGATCGTGCCTTACATATTTTTCTTGCTACTTGAAGTGGGGGCTACTGGAGGTCATTGCAAGCGGACTCCCCTGAACTTATTTTCATACTTTTGGTAAATCTTGTGTAATCGAGAACGATTTTCTGCAAAATATTTAGAATAGTCTAGCCATGTAGCATCACTAAGAAGATCAAAAACATTAGCAAATGCTTCAATTTTACCTCTAGGATATAAAATAAATGCAAATGCATATATGAAAGGGATTTCTCTCCAATATTTAAGGTATTTAGTTTTCATAACAACAATAGCCTCGTAAAACTGAGTCATTTTTATACATTTTCAATTGAGTAGCAATCTGTAAAATACTATGCATAATAATAGGAGATGTTGGATGGTAGACACCAAACAAAGCAACAGTGGTCTCATAAAATTTTTCTAAAAACTGTAGTATCTTCTCAGTAACGAATCGATATTGCTCAGTCAATAGTATACTATCGTTAGTGCTCTGATAGTGTGTTTGAATAAAAACAAAAAAAATGCTCTTATGTGGTAACAGACTCTTAAGCATCAGGTAAGTAGAGTTCTATCTTACCGACATGTCCAAACTAAACTTTCTTGGATGTACACCCATTGTCTTGCAGAAGTTTTTAGATATTGCTATTCTTACGTTGGAATTATTCGAGAAAAATATCACATCGCGAAAAGATTTAAGATACACATCCAACCTCTTCAAACCGGATTTGACTATAAGGTTAATAATATAACAAGCGCATCGCTAATATAGCAAGAAGGAATCAACGTATGTACTGAAGACTGGAGTAAGAATATCCATGGCCTTAGAGTTCGTAGCGGCATTGTCTAGAGTAATTGAGAATATTTTGTTTGTAAGACCAAAGTCTTCCATGACTTTGATAATACAACCCACAATATTCTCAGCCGTGCGTGCTACATCAATTAATTTGAAACCTATAATTCTTTTCTCCATTACCTAGTCATCATTAACATAATGAGCAACCACACTAAGATAATTCTCCCTAGCACAACCACTCCATATGTCCGAGGTCAGGGCCACCGAAAATGTGCATGTAGTAAATTTATCCTTTAATTTATCACGGTGTTTATTGTAGTATTTTACTAGATCCCTAGTTGTTGTCTGTCTAGAAACGGAAGAGAATCTATGATTATGTGCAGTTCTAATATAAGTTTGGAAATCATTAGACTCCCCAAAGCCTAACGTTAAATCCTCGGAAGCAATTTAACGACAGAGAGATTGACGGGCTACCTTTGAATTGTAGTCCCAGTGATGTACCGTACTGTCGGGGTTGTACTGCAGCTGCATCTACATCATCATCAATCCTTGCTTGGCATGACATCTTGTAGCATGTCTTTGCAAGTGCCACGTCCCTCTTGTAGACTTTGTAGACAATTCCTGATGACAAATTTTGCAAACAGCATATGGTAACTCATTTCCTTGTGCGCCTGGCTTGGTTGTCCTGTCGAAATGCTCCTAGACTCCGGATGTAGGCGACCTCGACCTCTTTGCTCTAGTGGTCGCCGACGAAAATGCAGTCATAGAGCTTGATGACGGAACTCTGCATTGCACTTCGGTAAAACCTCCGGTTGGTTTGAGGTAGCCGCAGCCTCCTCCATGGATGCAACATCCTCCAGTGAAATTTTGTACTCAGTGAGAGCGAAGATATCATAATTTTCTATAACAAAAACAACAAAATCAAAACTAACACTATTATTATTTTCATCTTAGTATAACAAAAAATAACAATAAAAATATGCAAAAAAATAGTATTGTACCTCTTTTGATACCTTGCTACCGGAATTTGAATTTCCAAAAAATTGGCACAATTTTTTTGAAATTTGCCAAATTATCTCACAACGAATTTAAATTTGCACAACAAAATTTTAAAAAGAGATTGAAGAATGGATGGGTGCTGAATGAGGGGGGTATGGTGTCTATTTATAGAAAAAATGGGATGTTCTGCATTTTTTTGCTATTTTAAAGCTCCAAATGGTTAAAAAAAAGGTTGAAATTTCGAAAAATCTGAACGTTACAGGCTAAATGGGCCGTACCATGCCGAGCACGGCCCATCAGGCCAATTTAACCCATAACGGTTGTATTGCCACTGGGTCGTGCCGTGCCAAATGCAGCCCACGGGGCACGCCTCCCCTACCCACTTTGGCCGTTTGCCTCCCTCACTACCTCCGCCCGTGCGCCCCGAGCCGCCTCGCCTTCTCCTTCGGGCGCCGGCCGCTGGCGCCACCCCGCCTTCTCCTCCCCCCCCGTCCCGAGCAGTGCCACCGTCTCCTCCCTCCGCGCGGCGGCCCCACCCTCCTCCTCCTCCTTCCCTCCTCCTCGTTGCCGCACCACCTCGCTTTGTCCTCCCTCCCGTCCCGAGCGGCGCCGCCTTCTCCTCCCTCTGTGCCAGCCACTGGCACCACCCCGCCCTTCTCCTCCTCTCCCTCCCCCACCAGCTAGCATCCTCCTTTGGCTCCGGTCCTCCCTCCCTCATCGCCTCGCCTCGGACGCTTCGCATGCGAGCCAGATAGGTTATGTCGGCATTTGTGCTGTGCCTGGCATGGCCCTGCACTATTCGTGCTGTGACAGGCCGGTCCACTGTGCCAGGGTTGCGGCCGAAGCATGGCACGAGATTTCGTGCTCGACTGGCATAGCCTATGAACAGTGTGAACTGTGTCGTGCTTAGACCAGGCCAAAAGTGACGTGCCTTGGACCGACACGGCCTATCTAGCCATCACTACTGCCTACTCACGCACGTACATATCGAGCAGCCTGGCCTTGCCCAGAGTATGTAAGCAACTTTGGATTCCTCGTGATCATGTAAACAAGCCTATGCATTGGTGCCTAAACTGTCGGATCGACGATACGCATGGTATTGCCACAACTTTGGATTCCTCATGATCCTGTAAACAAGCCCAGGCATTGGTGCCTAAATTGTCGGATCAACGGTACGCATGGTATTGCCATCATCACCAAATCACATATGAAAATATGATGGATCATATAAGTAGGATTAGTCATCCATTGCCAGATCAGAGCTAATCATAAGTCAATTGTATAGCATGCATGTAATAAGTGAAGGCAGGAGATGGGGAGTGGGTAAACCGGTTAACACTCTCTTCTTTCCCAGTCGCAACTTGCAAATAAGTGGCAAATTTCAGTTGCATCTCACTTAATTTCCATTCTGGTTTTCTTCGACTTCTAAGTTCTACTAGTAACCTTTACAATTATTGCTATTTCCTTAATTTACAATTATTAACATCACTGTATGTAATGCGGTACCTTTCGGTCCTCGCTGCAAGGATTGATTAATTTGACATGCCACTATGGTAGAGATATTTTGTTCTGACCGGTTTTTTATCCCTAATTCGACATACCGCTATGGTAGAGACTATAACGATCCCATTTCTAAGATCGTTAAACTCTTCACAACCATCCAAGATGTATAATCGTAAAGCAAGAAATAACATCACAAGCAGACTTACGCTTACAAAAGAGGCAAACTTTTATTACAACAATTAGGGCTTAACAGTCAGTTTCAACATGGGCATAGGCATCCAAACCCAAATATAATATATTACAACACAAAAGTACTTCTAAACCACAGGCACGCCCAAGCATGATTGAGACCTTGTACTAGTAGTCGTCACCGTCCATTGGTTCCTCTTGGTCATAAAAGATCACATGTTTCTTCCCAAAGTTATGATTAACAAAAATGAGCACTACAATACTTAGCAAGTTGCATAGGAAATACTATTTAACTACTTGACGGGATAAACAAGTGATTGGAATGGTTTTACCGTAACAGGTATATGTGGATGCATTACTTTGAGTTGAAAGCAGTTTAGTATTTAAAGCAGTAAAACAATATTAAATATAACAATGGGGGTTTTCAACATCTCCAATTATTTGCTTAACATCTGTAAAACTCTACTTATGCCTCATATATATATTGGAATCACCCATGAACACAACTTCATTAATCGAAAGCACGACATATCTGAATACCATTGTTTATACTCTGCAGAGTTGCCCAACTTTACCCACAAGATACCTCAAACTCATATTGTCAAGCTATATACACACATCATGGTAGCGTGCGAATGAGTTGAGATAACAAAGCATTTTCACTGCTCAACATTTTTATCCTCTATCTGGTAGGTTCTTGGACAATACAGCCATCGAGAAACCACCGGCCAATAGTAGAATGCATGGTCCAATGTTGATCTGCATCGACTGCTGTACATCAAAGTGTCCCTCCGCACTCCACTCATCGTCCCCACCCCCAATCCGTGGCTGCTTTATACAACAAGAGCAGGTGACATCCTCTACATATTCTATCAGAAGAGCATTGTACTAAGCCAAGTTGGATATACCAAACTCGTGGTTGAGCGATTTTTGTGTCTGTTACTTGGCACAAGGTTCTAGTCCTTACGTGTTTCCAGTAGGGAGGTGAGCTAACAACCAACTCGTGGCTACCCACCTTCTTGGCCCCACTTGGACTCACTTTTATCGAGTCTATTGGATTGTCCAACCTCCCACTACTACAGAAAAGGCCTTTACAGACGGTTCAAAAACGCCATCACAGACGGTTCCGTGAGCCGTCTGAGTTTATGGGTCAGTAATGCTAATGGTCATCACAGCACGGTTTCAACCGCTCAGAATACATACTATCACAAACGGTCAGAGATGAAACCGTCAGGATAGTCGACTACCACAGACGGTCTCAGATATGAAACCATCTCGTGATAGTTCACTATCACGCATTTGGTTTCATATACGCATCGCTCGTGGTAAATCGACTATCATCATCATCTACGACAATCGTTGGTAGTCGATTATCACGCATTTCGGTTTCATCTACGAACCGTGCATGGTAGTCGATTATCATGAGCATTTTCATCTACTGACCGTCTGTGGTAGTCTTTGCATTGCTAAATCTATTTCGC
Source organism: Phyllostachys edulis (assembly GCA_036346405.1). Lineage (NCBI taxonomy): Eukaryota > Viridiplantae > Streptophyta > Magnoliopsida > Poales > Poaceae > Phyllostachys > Phyllostachys edulis. The sequence continues at coordinate 75,294,325 of CM070561.1, forward strand.
TTATTGGCTAGCCTCAGAAATGCTAGCCATGCCCTCTGAAACAAGCACATCCAATTCTCATTCATTTCGAAGCACATCAAAATTGCATTCATTTCGAAACAAGCACACATCCAATTCACAAATCAATTAACTAAAATTAACCATTAATGTACATTAATTTACACACATGTACCATTATGTTCAATCTATCTCAATCAAGTTCAATCGCTACATCGTGGAAACTCCCATTTGGATTTATGACCGTGTGTTCAGAATGCCGCAAGGTGTGATCGAATTTTTATGAGCTCGCTCTGCTCCAACGCAGCTTCAAATGATGTTCGCAACCCGTCGATATGAAGGTTAAATTCGAGCTTATATAAATTGGTAAGTATATATGAAATAATTGTTGAAAGATTGACAAACCCGAGGATCATTGGTGATCGCGAACCGATGAGTAGTTGCATGTTGTGGCAAACATAGTATCCACAGACGCTATGTCTGGCCACCGCCGGTGGCACCGCAAAAGTAGAATTGGTTAGTTCGAGAGGCATTGCTACGAAGTGTTATATAGGATTAATGTGTACTAGCTAGCAAGTACCGGAATGTTTGATCATGTTGCGCGTCCTCTTCCCTTGATATTCCATCCTTTAGCATGTAACACGTCGAACACCCTCACGTGACTCCAAGAAGTTAGCCTTAGCCATTGCAAAGGAAGGAAAGACTACAATAGAGTTTCTATGGAGGAAATGTGTTTACGATGATTAAACTCCTGATAGTTGTGAAGTTGTGAGTGGCCCTATGTAGGGAATCTAGGTATATTACGATTTCGCTTTGGTATAATTACAATTAGAATCCAATGGAACCTACATGTATGTCAAGATGGTCATTAAACCTAAGTTCGTGTTGCTTATAAAGTACAAATCAACAAGTATAGCCAGAGTGCAACACTACTTACTTACGTTGTAGGGCAAAAGTATGAATTCCTTGTTGCGGTGAGCCATGAAAAAATCTATAACGTAATTCTCGATTTAATGTTGCATTCGCCGTGATGCTTTGCTCGGAGACAACGTGTGGGTCGAGGAAACCTACCGGTGATTTCCTTCTTTCGCTTCACAGATCATGTATCTATTATACAAAAGCTAGGAGTTATATATAACATTTATCGATATTACACTAACATTGACCGTGATTGTACACACTTACAAAGGTCCAAAGATCGTATGATTGAGACGCCGAGCTCGCCGAGGTTGAAGAGACGTAACAAGTCGTCGAAGGTCACCGTGAAGACAAAGATCTTGATACACGTGGTTAAAATGATGCTCCTTGAACTTGACGGTGACACCCGAGCATCGCTGATCAACCGCTTGTTGGACTGCTCCATGTACCATGCATGCAATTCCGCAATCCAAATCCTAGGGTAGGGTCGTTTAACTTCTCGAGCAACGGCTCGCTTGGCTTGTATTTCCGCCAACGGCAAGAAGGGGATATCGAGAGAGACTCGATCATCTTCGATTTGCCCTTGCCCTTGCCGCCTCGCTTTGTATAGGTCGACTTCACAAGAGTCGATCGAGCACGAGGTGTAGATGCATGTGATGCAATGGGCCCTTGCCATGTCAAGGCAGTAGCCAAGGCATCAGTCCGTGGACTTAATGCCGCTGCAGACATTCCCTGAAGTTGACACCGAGCAGTAGCTCGTGCGGATGTCCTCCTTGGGCCATCGGATGAATGTTCCAACGGCTTGCCCTAGAGTCATGACCTCATCGCTTGGGGGAATTTTCATTGGACGGCCTCGAAATTGGCACAAACACCGCCCACATTCACTTTTTGAAACCCGCGCTAGATTTGCACTGCACCAAAGTCTGACATCGATGGATACACTGCCCCAAGCAAAGATCTAGGGCAACAGAGACATATCTCACTTGAGCTTGCACTTCAGAGCCACCCACGCACATAACGGTACAAAATTAGCTACTCCAACAAAGCTTATCAATGGATTGAGCATTCCGAGATAATAATTATTACCGTATGTCATCGACGGAAAATCTGTCATCACCTATTGTGGTAGGGTTAGGGTTGGACGCGAGCTACTCGGATGTTTGGGGGGTGGCTAGCGGTAGTAGGGCGGGGCTTCCAACCGACTTGGCATTTGCAATCCCTAATCCTTTCCTCAAAAGTCTCTTTCGCTTTTGCTCGAACGCATCTAATCCTTTCCTAAAAGGATTGAGTGACCTCTGTGTGACTTTTTCATCGACCTCCGCCTCGATTTTTTCAAGGAGCTCATCTCGAGGATGCACGAAGATCCTCTCGTAGCTTTGCATCGTGCTCGGCTTTGGCTCTCCTCCTACTCCCAGACGATCCGATCCACTTGGAACCATTGTTCCCATGTAACAAAAACACCAAATACTCGTGCAACCCGGATGCTCATCTTTGCTTCCTAGGGCCGCAGAGAGTATATCTTTCTCCCTATCTCGCTGGAATGAGCCTTGGGAAGATTGTGCACTCGGCGTTATCTCGCAATATAGCCCGACATGTCATTTCACTTCCTATGAAGTTATGGAGTAATTACAAACTAGGTAGTTCGATATCTTACCAGCATTGGGACACTTCGGTCTTCGGGTTTGGAAAGTACACTTCCCGTGGGTCAATAGATAACCTCGCAAATAACCACCGCCGGGCGCGCACATCGCTGATCTCGAAATAGCAGGAGAGATTCAAACCGCTTGCTCGCTGCTCCTCGATCCCTCCATATCGGGCTTTACCCGCATACCCAATGATGCGAGTCCGTGGGGGTGCTTGTTTTTTGCCCGAGGGCCGTAGCGCCGCACTTTCACTCTTAAATTCATCTGTCGCCTTCTTCGCCACAAACTCGCCCAGACTCTTCCAAGAGTAGATACTTGTGGAAGGGCGCTTCAGATCCTTCTCCACGTAGTTCTTGACAAGCGTGCTTTGAAGTTCTTCCACGCTTTGCACGCCAGAGCAACGCTGGTCGTCCACACGGAGTCCGTGAGTTCTACCGGATCTCGAACGATGCAAGAATTTCCGCTAGCACGCTAGCTTTCAATGGTCCGCACCACCTTCCACTTAATCGTAGGTGATCTTGACCCGCTCCGTGCAACTATTCCGACCATTCTCCGGAATGCGACGCCGCTTTTCGGCGAGGATTGATAGGGTCCCGATCGATCGACTCCGTGATGGTAAATCGCCCGTGGGCCTTTTCGATATTCCTCTTCTTCTACCGCGGTTGGATATTGTTCCAGAGGATGGTGCATCATCGCACACATGAGGCGGCAACGACTCGTAATGAGCGGAAGACATCTTCACAAGAAATAGAACATCATGTGAACAAATGAAATCAAGATAAAGCTAAGATTTAACATTTTGATATTGCTATCGATGTAGAGTAAGCATTCCAATTAGAGCTCAAGTACAAACCCGATTATCAAAACAATTTCAAGACAAGACTATTATCATCACAGAGCATTCATCTCAAGCCCACCACACCACATTGCAATGTATTCCAAAGAGCGATATCAAAACAAATACCATATGAATAATCGACTAGAACAAATACAAATTCCTAAAACAAGTACAATTATCATGAAGGACCATGACAGATTATTGATAGAAATAGTTAGGAAAGGGGCACGGGGTCGATCGAGAACTTCGGCATTGGTTACCTTTAGGCGTCGAGGAGAAGGACGAGCAGGAGCAAGACGAGCAAAGAGGGCGGCGGCGGGGAGGCGCCACGGCCCTGGGAGAGGAGGAGGCGGCTCGGGCAGGAGGCGCGGTGGGCTCGGGGAGGCGCGGCGGCAGAGGAGGAGACTCGGCTCGGGGAGGCGCGCTGGCCGAGGAGGAGGCGGCGCGACGGATCGGGAGGAGTAGCGCCGGACTCAGGAGGCGGCGCCGAGGACGGGGCGACGGGCTCGGGGAGGAGGAGAGCGAGAGGAGTTGAGAAACTTAATCGCTTGAGAGTGGCGCGCGGCAAACCCTAGCTAGAGTCCGAATGTAAAGATGGACATCATAGACGGTTCTAAATTAGAACTGCTCAGGATACACACTATCCTGCATTTGGTTCTAACTTAGAACCGCTCGTGATATGTGATGTATCACGACGGTTTTAATAAACAACCGCTCGTGATATGTGATGTATCACGCAGCGGTTCTAACTTAGAACCGCTCATGATATATGATGTATCACTGATGGTGTTAATAAACAACCGCTCGTGATATACATATAGCATGACGGTTTTGATAAACAACCGCTCGTGATATACATGTGAGACGATGCGTAGTTCAAACCGTCGTGATATTATTTTGTATTGGTTAATATCTAGATCGATTTGTTTATTGGCTAGCCTCAGGAAATGCTAGCCATGCCCTCTGAAACAAGCAGAAAAGACAACAAGTACATGTATATACATCCAATTCACATTCATTTGAGAAACAATCACATCCATTTCACAGTACAAATCAATTAATTAACTCAAATGAACTAAAATTAACCATTCATCGTAATGTATATACATATACACACATTGTTCAATTAATCTTTAAAAATTAGCCCTTCATGATGATCGACGCAGATGTAGCTAGTTTCGTCATGTTCTTCTTCCTCGACCCTTATGCCGCTTTCGAAAGGAGGCAACTCGTCAAATTGATTGTATTCTTCCTCGCCCACTACATTCTCAACTCCGACAATCCTCCTTTTTCCATGAAGAACTACGTGGCGCTTCTTATTTGCCGGTCGGTAACATAGAAGACTTGAACAACTTGGTTAGCCAAGACGTAATGGTTCGCCTTTGTATCCGACACGCTCGAGGTCCACGGTAGTGACGCCGCATTTGTCGACCTTCACCGTGGGAGATGGACCCAACGGCACCAAATAGGGGATCTTGAAAAGCACGTGGTCGAGCTCCCATATCTCCTCTATTTGCCCATAGTAGGAGCTCCTTAGCCCATCGGCATCGAATGCATCTATGCGGATACCGCTGCTCGTTAGTGCTTTTATATCCCGAGCTGCAGATAGAATGTGTACCCATTTATGTCGATCCTCGCCATGTTACAAGCAGTAAATGTTGGCCCTTTTGCCAACCATGTCAAGATATCACTTGACGAGCTCCTAGCAAGTCGCTCCTTCAACCATTGGTTGAACCGCAAATGCATTGTGTTGTCTCGTGATCCAAACATCCGCCGCAGCCGATTACATTGTCAAGCACGCCCTTGTCCGGTCGATATACGGGACACTTCACCATGTGTTGCAAGACAGTGAAATGGGCTTGAGCATACGCATCCATATTTGGAGTGATTGCTTTCCTTCCGATGGTCCCGATACCCTCGAGCCTCCCTCATGGCGAGATCGAGGCACACCCATCGGTTCGACTGAGCCATGTAATCGATGCGAACTCAATGACCTCTTGGTTGCATAACCTTCGACGATGCCGCCCTCTGCCGAGATCGATTCCGTACATATGACTTGAGAATTCCCATGAACCTCTCGAACGGGTACATGCTACGAGGAACACGGCCCGCACATCTTTATCTCCTCACAATATGAACAATGAGATGGACCATGATATCGAAAAACGACGGATGGAAATACATCTCAAGATCACATAGTGTCGCCACCACCTCGCCCCGCAGAGCATCTAGTCCTTCGAGATCGATGACCTTCTCGAGCAATTGTGTTAAAAAATAACACGACCTCATGATTGTCTCTGACCTTGATCGCAAAATACTTCTAATTGCAACAGGAGCATTTGTGTCATCAACACATGACAATCATGAGACTTCATGCCAATTAACTTCAAATCTTTTATCGAAACAAGTTTCTTCATGTTGGCGAGTAACCGGACGGAACTTTCACGCCATGCAAGCACCGCACGATTCGGTTCTCTCGGCCTTGGACAGAGTGTAACAAGCGGGGGAAGGTACGTTCATCCTTTATCGGTCCTTGTTGGTGCTAACTCAGTCCGATGTCCATATCAACCAAGTCAAGCCGCATGCGTTGACACCATCCTTTGTTTTATCACGAATGTTCAAGAAGAGACCAATCAAGTCATCACATACATTCTTCTCTACATGCATGACGCCGATGCAAAGGCAAACTTCTAGGTGCTCCCAATAAGGTAAGTCCCAAAATATTGATCTCTTCTTCCACATGTTCTTCTTACTTGTCCTCGATTTACATCCCTTTCCAAGCACAACATCTAAATCCTTAACCATATCATAGACCTCTTTACCGCTTAAATGCCTTGGAGCCGAACTGTCCTCCTTCTCTCCGTCAATTGTTTCTTCATCTTGCGGTATGGGTGAGCCCTCCAAGGAACCTACGATGACGCATGTACACGGTTTTACGCGAGTGATTCAAACCACACACTCTCGGTATCATCTAAGCGGTGAGTACGTGCTTTGGCCCTTTTGTACTCGCCCGACAGATTAGCAAGGGCGGGATAATCATTTATGGTGCGTAACAACAAGGAACGAAAGTGAAGTTCTCTCGCTTGTACGCATCCCATACCTGCACCCTTCAATCCACAAGATTTTTAGATCTTCCATCAATGGTGCTAGGTACACATCAATATCATTCCCGTGTTGCTTCGCCCTTGGATAAGTATCGACAACAAAATATACTTCCGCTTCATACACAACCAAGGAGGAAGGTTGTAGATACAGAGCGCCACGCCAAGTGCTATGTCATTGCTCATGTTACCGAAAGGATTCATTCCATCTGTACTCAATCCAAACCTTATATTCCTCGGTTCCGCATCAAGTCTCGCAAACCTCCTATCGATGTTTCTCCACCGGGCGTAATCAGCAGGTGTCTTAACTTTCCGTCATTCTTACGCCTCCTCGAGTGCCAATCTGCTAGCTTTTGCATTCTTTGGGTTCGCAAAAACCGCTTCAAACGGGGAATTACAGAAGATACCACGCCACCTTAGCAGAGGTCCTTTCTTCACCGATTCCTCGTCGTCATCCGATTGCTTTACGCTTGTATCGGGATGCGTTGTACACGGACATACATGCATGTTTGTATACTCGTTACGGTAGAGGATACTGATCGTTCGGACATGCATGTATTCTTTCTACTTCCATTCCCAATGGACAAAGAACCTTTTGGCTTTGTAGGTGGATTTGGGCAACTCATTTCTCTCAGGAAGCATGTCCGCTAAGAGACCTAACAAATTGCGGAAACTCTTGTCGGACCAACCGCTGCTTGCCTTCAATTTCAGCGCTTTAAGCACGGATGACAACCTTGTGTATTCCGACTTGCAGCCCGGAACAAAGGTTTCTCTGAGTCCTCCATCACGCCCGGAATTGAACATACTCCCTCTCATCACGCTTCCTTCGCATCGCGAAGCATCTCGATCTAGATTGTCATCGTGCAACCTATCCGAATCGGAACCACAATCGACATTCGGCGATATCGTTGACTTCTGTATAATATGCATATCGTTGACTTCAGATAATATGCTCTTCACCGTGATCGTCCAACATGTATAACCCTTTTTGAAACCCCTTCGAATCAAGTGTGCTTCGATCTGCGCTCGGTTGTTAAATATTTTCAGATTCTCGCAGTCAATGCATGGACAGTACATATATTCCGCCCCCTTATTCAACATATCCTCCTCGGCAGCTCTTGTAAAAGCAGACACGCCATTAATGTACTCTTCACTCACACGGTTCTCAGTGTACATCCAGCTTCGGTCCATCACACGGTTCGTATTGAAAACCCTGAAAATAAATAAAAGGGTGATGGCTTTCGAAAGCGTATTTTCTAAGGCTTAATTACGATTTTTTCATTTTTACATTTTTTCGGATTTTATTAACTTACATGTGGGCCCTACTTGTTAGTGACTCATTTTTTATTTCATGATTTTATTTATAAAATCTATGGCGGTCCCACATGTCATAGACTCGTTAGTTTATTAACTAAATGATTAAAAAAGAGGATTAATTTGAAGCTCAAACTGGGCTTAGGGTGACATCGCATTGCTATATAGTCGTGGCTCTCGGCCTAAGGTCTCGCCCGAGGCGAACCGACGGTGATGTTCCATGGAGGCGCTGAAACTAGCGATTTGGCGTAAACGCTCAAACTACTCAAATTAAAGGATGCTTATGCTTCAAGATCTCACCTCGATCACGAGGAAGGTGTCAATGAAAGTCGGGAAGGTCCAAGGCGCTGGTGGGGTCGCCGACGGTGAACAGAGGCGACGGCGGCAAGCTCCTCGGCGACAATATACAACCGAAATGGACCAGCCGGCTCGGTGAGGTGAGGCGATGTACTCAAACCGCACGCAGAACGGCGATGGACCTATCGTGGCGCCAGAGATATGGAGATCAAGAAGACTATATCTGTTTTGGCCGGGAGGCGGAGCTATATATATATACGTCGTGATGAGTTAATTATCACGACGATTTTAACAAAACCGCCTGTGATATTGGGCAATATCACGACGGTTCATATTTGGAACCGCTCGTGAAGTATCACAGACGGTTCTAACAAAAACCGTCTGTGATATTGATGATATCACAGACGGTTCATGTTTGGAACCGTCGTGAAGTATCACGAGCGGTTCCAAACATGAACCGCTCGTGATATGACATCTTCACGAGCGGTTTTAGCGCGAGAATAACACGACGGTGGGTAACAAAAACCGCTTGAGATTAGTGTTTATCTGAGCGGTTTCGATGAACCGTCTGTGATCAAAGGCCCAAGATAGCATTTCTGTAGTAGTGTCCTCATCTCAACCCTCAACTCTCCACCAAAACCTATTGATGTTTAGCTAATACTCCTTCTCAGTAATTATAAGTACATTGCGTGACAATATCGAACATTTGCTATCATTTTATGTAACTTAAATTTGTCAAGGTGAATACAGCCTACAAAGAATAGGAGGTTGTGGGTGTGTGTGGGTGATAGGATTTACCTAAGCATCATGATATTCAAAATATAATTGCGATAATAAAGTAATTGGATTAAATACAGTAATAAAATTAATAATACAAGAACAAGAAATATAGGCTCAAAATGATCAAACAATTGTAATTTGCCTCCTTGCTCAAAGTCTTCGAAAATCTTTGCTTCTCCTGCATCTTGTTCGGTGTTCTCTAGAGCTTGGTCGTCGAAGTCGGGACCTAACGTAAAATAAAATAATCCAAGTAAAACATCCAGGCTCAACAAGGAGCAAGCCGGGAACAACATGAATTAAATAAACTCGAAATGAAAATAAAAGGAGAAAGGTGGTGTGGGCGAATAGAATTTATTGGGTGCTTGATCTGGTTAAACAGAGTTGAAAAATAGGATTCATGGGCTCGAAATGGTCGAAATGTACATATTATGTCGAAAATGGTTTTAGGTGAATAGTAACTAGTTAAATGAACATTATCGGCTAGCACTGTCTACTGCAGGTAGGGTCCAATGAACAATAACGAGTTTTAGGCCTTGGGCTAACAGGTTGGATCATGAACAGTGTTGGCTTGCACAGTACTAGGCTTGGAATAGTGCACATGCACAGTGTTGGGCCAAGCCCAACACGTGGCTGGCCTCAAAGCCACTGGGCCAGGCCTAAAGGCCCAGCGCATGTGCGGTTTGAGCCACACGGCCAGGAGCTGGGACACACTCTCGAGCCAAGGAAAATGGCGCGATAGCAGCGACGGCGAGAGGCACGGTGAACATCACCGCAACATGCTCAACCCATTTTTGGGCTTTACGCGGGCGGTGGTGACTCGGGGGGTTGGTGGCGGTGGTCCGGCGATGCTCCGGCAAAATTGGCCGGGGCTTGAGCACCGGTGGGTAAAGGGGAACTCGGGGAGGGTGGTGGCGAGGCTTGGGGTGCACCGAGGCGAGCTAGCCACATGAGCTGTGGGCAGTGCGGCGATGGAGGGTGGTGCCGGTGAGGTGGCTGCGGTGATAGGGGCAAAGGAGGTGGGGGAAAGGTTTGGGGTGATGGGGTGGTGGTTGTGACGAGGTTGAGAGGGAGAGGGCAAGCTGGTGGCGGCGGATTTGCCTTCGGGCTTGTTTGGGAAGAAAGAGGGTGGCGGCGAAGTTCGAGGAATTGGTCGGTGTTGGAGATGAAGGGAGGTGGCGGTGAGGTGGTGTGGAGGATGATGAAGGGTTTGGCGTAGGGTGGAGCGGCTTTTATAGCCCGAGAAGGTGGCGGCGGCAGTGGCCGAGCAAGGCTCGCGCGGCGTGTGGCAGCGAGGTGGACGACAGGGAGGAGTTGGTGCTGCGCAGGGGGAGGTGGCAGTACGGCGGCGGTGTGGTGGTGGCGGCGTTTCCCTGGTGTGACCGCGCACACTGGTGCAATGCATGGAGCACCAAGCAGGTGGCGAGGGGGGACATAGGGCATGGCGCTAGAGGTGGCATATGGCGGGCGGAGTTGGCGCACGCATTGAAAGCGAGGCGAAGGCTATCGGCAAAGTGGCGTGGGCTTGGCGCGAAGTGGGGCGCGATGGCTGCCAGCGCGATGTGGGCCAAGATACACAGTAGTGGCGGTGGCTCTGAGAAATGTGATTTCAACCGAGGAAAACGGGTAGGTCAGAAGTGGAAAGTGGAAAGGGTTGAGAAATTCCAAATTGGGCAAGAATTCAAACTTTGCTCAAAAACTTTGAAACTCTGAAATTTTTGAGTTATTTTGGAGATATTTTGCGCGCTCGCTACGTTGCGCAAACTACAACCAAAAGCACACTAAACTAAAAATAATGTAGCTATCCAATCTATTCACTGTTTTACTCAGGCTGTACTTGTTAGATTGTAATGGTTTGCTCTACTTATCATCTTGTGATCTGGAAACGGTAGAGCCTAGGAATTAATTGGGGGAAAAGGAGGCAAGAAAACTATAGGATCGGCGGTATGCACGCATTTTGTTGCCATCGTAATCATCACACATGCTTCGTATATAGGTAAGCTTTATTATCCGTGGTTGTAGTATCAGAGCTTTTTTAAGCTGTGGTGTATAATGTCAGAGCTGATCATGAGTAGTTGGAAATTCATAAAGCAGGCAAGTAAGAAAAGGCAGAGGACAGCAAGCAAGAATAAGCAAGTTTGAGGCTCTCCTTCCCCTTTGTTTATACATATGTGTTGAGAATACTCACCATTCGTAGGTTGTAAATATTGTGTTGTTGTAATGTAATTTTAGAGAGAAGTTACAAAGCATAAGCATATTGGCATCAACAAGTGTCTTCAGGAATCACCTTGACAAACAGACCATCATCAGGAAGATACCAATAGCAACGGTTCTGTTCGGTATTATAGTGTGTTTCAGTAGACTCTATTTGACATGTGGGTACAAACTAGCCGACTGGATGTACGTTGCAACAGATCTCAAATAAACACATATAAGTTCTAAACTTGGAAAACCAATATGCATAAGGTAATTATCCCTACATCTAAAAGTTGCATACATAATTTGCATCCTATTAACAAGCCACAAAGTGTCTTATTACAAACCGCATGCGTAGATGATTTGTCAAACCCGGGAACGAAGGATCCTGGATTCTCTATGTTTCATACACTAGTCGAAGAATAGCTAAAATCAGAGAGTTAGTGATTTCAAGCCATGGTAAAATCAGAGTTAGACATTTCAAGTCACAGAGTAAGGTAAAATCGGGAGATACTTATCACAGACGGTTTTTAATATGAACCGCTCAGGATACTAGCTCATCACGTATGGTTTTTGTTTGAAACCGCTCGTGATTCGCGAAATTTTGAACGCTTGCACGGGAGGCGAAATATTTTGGCATTGTCCTTATATATTATACCCACCTCGCCTTTGTCTTCCATCGATCGCTCCTCTCCCTCCCCACGCCGAGCTCCCATGCGATCGCCTCTGATTCCCCAAATGGTTCGGGCGAGAGATGCACCAACGACGAGGAGGAGGGACGTCAGAGCTCCATGTCCGCCACAGAGGTAGATCTAGGAAGGTATGTGTATATCCCTAAAACAGACATAATTTATTGGCTGTTTGATGGTTCTTATTTTATCTCAGATCTAATGTCAAGCGCCATTGAGGTTTTTGGCCATCTCTCCTTTTCCTTGCCGATGAGCTTGAGTCGAATTTGGATGACAAGCAAGAACAGTTTATGATATGCTGGTGAGGTACATAGAGGAGCTCACAAGACCAATCCAAGAAGCCGATGAGTTCTTCAGGAGCTTGGAGGCACAGATGGTTTCTAGCTAGCTTAACTTTGTAATTTTATTTTTTTCCCATTCAGAGGGGACGTTGTGAAACCTTTTGGTTTCCCTTTTGCTAGATAGGTCTCTCCTACAATTTGTTTGCCATCAGAATTTTAATTGGATTGTAGTTATATTGCTAGAGGTTGCATATGGAAACTACTGTCCAGCAATTGATTGGTTTGGCTCAAAATCCGATTTTTTTTGCAATAGAAAAAACTATCACAGACAGTTCTTATTCGTAATCGCTCAGGAATAGATTATCACGCATGCGTTCTTGTTCGTAATCGCTCAGTGATAGCTTCGCATAGCTTCAAAAACTGCTCGTGAAGATCTCATGTCATTACTAACCCATAAACTCAGACGGCTCACAAAACCGTCTGTGACGACGTTTTTGAACCATCTGTGAAGACCTTTTCTGTAGTAGCAGGGCCTGATGCCAAATGAAAAGAAACAACGAAAAGTAAAGTAAATAGGTAGGCCATACGATTCGCCACAAGCAATCGTCTGGGGGTGTAGCCTAATCGTCCTGATCCTCACTGTCTTGATAATAATCTTTACTTGAATAATTTATTTAGCAAGAGTGAGCACAAACAACCGTGCATAGCAAGTTACACCTAATAACATAATATAATGCATATATGTGTAATCAAATGAGGCTGATATGGTTCATTTTGCATAAAGCCATATTTTTAGTTTTAAATACTTTTACTAAGTTCAAGGCAATTTTTAATATATAACTAAAATCAAGTTTTAAATTGATAATTTCATAATGGATAACCTCTATATATGAATGGTGAAGGATACCCTCCTATCACATAGCTAACCGCCCAATTTTACCACAAGGATTAACCATCCGAAAATCATTGGCCAAAATCATTTTAAAACAAAATTAAAGTCTAACTTTGAGTGGTTTTGCTTAGCATGTCCATGACCGTGGACATGGCTATTCGAATAGATTGACACTCTGCAGAGGATGTACAACTTTACCCACAAGAGATAATTTGCTTTTAATGTCGGCCAATACACGCTTCCGAAGGCGTGCGACTAAGTAATTATCATTAGGCTTTTACAATGTTCTACCCCAGGGTTAATATGCCCGCTAAGATTTGACTTCCATTGGGCTAACTACCCGCCGGAAGCCCCCTCTTACGCCAAATGAGAATACTGTCTAACCAACACCCACACAATGAATGGCACATTTAACAGTGAGGTATTACAAATTAATGAGCCTAATGTTTCCCATTCCAGACATGTGGTAGTATGGTGGAGCTTAGCAAGATGCGGCTCGAAGACCGGTCCTTAATTGACTTGGGCAACATTCCACAACCCTGGACTCGATCCTGTGCATTGACTTGCACCATACCAACATCCATTATGCCCACGTCTAAACCATTTTTATTTATTTCACAAGTAAAAGCATTTTCTAAAATTTCTATGGTAAAACAATTCAGTAGACTTAATTTGAATCAAAATTGGATAATTTGGCCAAACTCCCCAAATTCAAGATTTTGGTCTAAGCATATAATGTTACAATTTTTTTTTTGAATATGGTGACAAGGGAATGACAATTCAAACATCAACCTTAGCCATACAAAGGAGATAGAATAACTATGAATTTAAAACATGAATTTAAAATAACTGAATAGAAATATGCATGCAATAAAAACTTAAAATAGAATTAAATAATTTAAAATAGTGGGATCAATATGGTCAAAGGTATAAATTGCCTTGCTCAAATTCTTCTTCTTCAACTAACTCAGGTTCCTCGGAATCATCGAAATCTATACGTGAAATTAAGCCAAATTCAAATAAACACAAATAAATTAAAATTAAAATTAACTCCTAATTGAATAATTTTGGTTTAGTTGGCTAGATCTAGATTTTATATGAATTTAGAAATTTGAATTGTCAAAAACAAAGCTCGTATGAAGGAGAACAAGCCCCTGGAAGTTTAAATCTAAAGAAACATACCCTAAAAAGGAATTTCTGAAATTTCTGATTTATTTTTCTAAAGAAAATTCCCTTTAATGCACATGTTGACGTCATCGACTAGAAATTGATTTTCAGCCGGAATTAACTTTCTACTGAAAATCCTTTTGAATCTATGACATGTGGGCCCAATAACCAAAGACTAGGTCCACGACTTGGTCAACGATCCATGACGGACCCGTCTCATAGAACAGTGCGGGGAGGGGGGGAGGGGGGAGGGTTGTCGCGTTGCACCACGCTGGTGTCACATGGGCGCTGACTTGGCTCTAGGGCTTATATGGCAAGGATGTGGCGTTGATGTGGCTGAGCCACGTCAGCCTGGGATTGGAGGCGCTACAGCGACATCCTCGCTGGTGCTATGCACCACAGTGAAGCACGCGAGGGGTACCATCGTGACGAGCGTGACTTACTGAACATGATGCTCACCTCAGAAGCTAGTGGGTGCGAGGTTTTGGCCGCCGGCGACGAGGTTTGGCGGTGGCATGAACTAGGGCTCCGATGAAGTGGTGGTCCGGAGGTCCTTGGCTCGAGATGACGCGCGCGCGAGGTCGGTAATGAGGCAGCGGTGCCGAATATGTGGTCGACGTCGACGAAGGTCCTTGTACGGCGCTAGAGAAGACAAAAGAAGAAGCTTCGGCGGTCGATGAAGAAACTTGAAATCCTGACAATTGAGAGGGAGAGGACGGAGGGGGTTTGGGGCGTTGGAATGAGCGGGGAAGGGCGAAGACAGGGCACGCTTAAATAGGGCCAGGGCGACACGGAATCGCCGTGATGTGCAAGAAGGTTGTACGGTGATGTCGACGGGTTTTTGGGGATTTAGGGCAAGAAAAGGAAAGGGAAGGCCAGAGATGGGTGTGGGATTGGTTGGGGAGTCGATTGCATGCGAAATTAAGGGGATTTGATACAGATTGCACCGGGTTTTGGAAGATTTGCAGATGCGACAATGGCGGATGGGGAAAGGACAAAAAAGGAAAGCGTTGCGGGGAAGAAAGGAAGGAGGATGAAGGTGACGTGGCGTAGGCGGGCCCACCTGTAAGCGAGAAGGAGAGAAGATGAGGGAGAGAGGTGGTGCGGGCGGGCTGTGCGGGTTGGAATTTGGGCCAGAGGCACGGGAAATAGGAATGGGCCCAGGAAGTTTCGGCCTGAAGGGGTTTTCTGATTTTTAAACGGTTTAGTGATTTAATTAATTCAGCTATTTCATTTTGGGCTTTAGAAAATAGCAAATAAATTCCATAAATTATGGAAAAATTCACAGAAATTCCCTGAGTCATTTTGGACTTAAATAAAATATTTCTAACTTATAATTAGTATTTAATTTTAAAAATTAATTTTGTTGGCTTTGAAATAAATATGGAAAAACTTTTAAAATTCTAGAAAATCCAGGAAAATAATTAAATTTTATTTTTAACTGGAAAATAAAAATTGGGTTGTTACATGATTTAATTGTCCACAGAAGATCCTTATAGTAACATATGCATGTATACAAGTATCTATTCACAAAAGATCTCACCAACTCAAAAAGTGAGGAGGTAGATGACAATCTTACCACCACCACCAAGTGCTTTCTTTTATAACTAGCCGAGTGGCCGTGCATTGCAACGGATCTCAAATAAACATATATAAGTTCTAAACTTGAAAACTCAATATACATAAGTAATTATCCATACATCTAAAAGTTGCATACATAACTCGCATAATATCAACAAGGCATAGAGTCTTTTTCACAAATGACATGTGTAGATGATATAATTGGTAATGGAATATCCTTATAGTAACATATGCATGTATGCACATATCCATCCACAAAAGATCTCACCAACTCAAGAGATGGGGAGGTAGATGACAGACTCACCACCACCACCAAGTGCTTCTTTATAATAGTAAAGAAATAGGATTAATGAAAGATCTCTCTAACCCTAGCCAAGAGCTGGTATATTTATTTGGCTTTTCAGTCGACTTTTTCAGTTGTATGATTCTATCTCATTATTATAACAAGCAGGATGGCCCACACATTTGCGCGACTAGATTTGCTTCGAAGTTTGTATAAATGATTGAGAATAGCTTTACGTATCTTGTAGATTATTTAGATTTTTAAAATATCCTAAACATTGAAAATGGCAATAGAAGCTTGAAGGAAAATACAACCTAAGGAACGTAATTGAAGTATGAGCTTTCATAGAAGAAAATTATTATGCACAATAAATTGCTGGGGTTGTTAGAAACTAATCATTCTCTATCATGCATAGATTATGTAGCTGCATGCTCATTTTCTTACTCTATTAGTTACTTTTTCCCTGCAAATTGTATGCATGCACATGTTCCTCTATTTAATCTCAAGCAATCATCGATTATGTGTGCGGCAAAGTATCTTATAAGTTTACATGGTATTAGAGTACCTTGCTCACGCATATACCAATACACCATGGGTGACCTATCTTGAACTTATCTTCCCTCATACACCGGCTGCACCACCGAACCATGTGTCTTCTATCTCTTCTCGCTGTCACAGTTTTTTTGCTTTAACGTCCAACAGTAAGCCCAAATCTTGATCGATCCATCTCAGGTGATACCCTTTCCAATGCAATACTTTACCATATGGTTATATTCTACTTCTCCCCAATTATTGCTTAATGCTAATTATTGCGACATCAACACGCATACACATGCAACCGTCGCCAATCCTAACTGAGGACACGTGTCATGCTCTCTCTAGTGACCCTAAGCCTATTCCATACGACTGCGCCATCATTACTCCAAGATTTTTGCTCTTCTTCCTCTGTACACCCGCGCTTCTATTCGTACGAATGTATGCATGTACATACGCATGCATGATGTTATATATGCTCGATGTCTTCTTCTCTAGTGTCAGTCGCTCCTCTTCTTTGATATTGGCCAACTCAACGTTGTGGCTTTCTCACTAACCTCGATAACCTCACATCTTCACTGATGCCGACTTGTCTGCTTTAGTCGTTGTCTAATGATATACATAATATTTTCGTCATCGTTGACGATGACGTACCCCTCACTAGTGATGGGATGCTCATTGCTACATGATGGCCCCATATCATCCATAGATCATTTTTAATGCAAAGCTTCATCTCCTCTCTGCCAGGCTTCCCCTCATTAAGCTTCTTTGCACACTAACTTCTTTAACAACGTTGACGCTCACCACTTGTCATTACGACCCTTGACTTCTTCAATACTGGACTTTCTCTTAAATGGATATAGCGAGCAGCACGACGTTGTCCTCGTTGAACGGCTAACATGAGCAGCACAACATTGCCCTCATCTCCGTCGTTGCCGCCTCGGCTCTCTGCTTACTTGTGTGTCAATGTCTTTTTGTAGGACAGGTCGATACCATTGCACTCTTTTGTGGGCTCCTCAGATACTATTCATGCTATCCTCGCTATAACTTTTATTTTTTATTCATAATTTTAGTTATTTTTTATTTTTATTCCATAAGAAGCAATAATAGAAACTGCACTCTTTCGCGGTCTCCTCCGATATCATTCGTGTTATCCTCCTTGTAACTTTTATTTTTATTCAAAATTTCAGTTATTTTTCTATTTATTCCATAGGAAGCAACAATAGAAACACGTGACCTTGAGAGCGAACCTAGTGGCTTCTTTTATGTCTCCTCCGACACCATTCGTGTCATCCTCGTTATAACTCTTATTTTTATTCAGTATTTCAGTTCTTTTTATTGGAGTTCGTATACAAATCAAATTGCTAAATTTATTATAAATTTTAGTTATTTAGGGATTTTTACTTTAGAATTCGCATGGAAATCAAATTACAAATTTTCTTTTATCTTTTGTTCTGAATTTTAGTTCTTTTTCTTGGAATTAAATTCAATCCAATTGAAAATTTTTCTTTCATTTTTATTCTGAATTACAATTATTTAGAGATTTTACTTCGGAATTCGCATTGAAATCAAATGGCTAATTCCATTTTATTTTTATTCCTTATTTTGGTTATTTTTTTGTTGAATTTCATATACAAATGTAATGACCAATTATTATTTAATTTTTATTCTAATTATAATTTTTGGAATTCATATCAAATCAAATTGCCAATTTTATTTTGGATTTTAATCTGAATTTTTGTTTTTTTGTTGGATTTCATATACAAATATAATTGCCAATTTTTGCTTATTTTTTATACCAAATTATATTATTTAGGATTTCACTTAGGAATTGTATGAAAAATGAAAATGCTAATTTTGTTTTATTTTAGTCCTAATTTCTATTTTATTGTACTTGACATTAACTATTTTATTTAGGAATTTGTATGGAAATTAAATTGATGATTTTATTTTATTTTTTATTCTGAATTTTAGTTTTATTGTACTTGACATGATCTCTTTCTTTTAATCTAAACCGTTATAATCTGGACCCACCATGATCGACGGTGTAGATCTTTCTCTTTTTAATCGATGGAAACACTAGATCTTGAGGGCGAATGTGGTGGCTTCTTTTGTGTCTTCTCTGACAATATTTGTGTCATCCTCATTATAAATTTTTATTTTTATTCAACATTTCAATTATTTTTAGTGGAGTTCATATATAAATCAAATTGCTAAATTTATTCTGGATTTTAGTTATTTAGGGACTTTACTTTGGAATTCATATGGAAATCAAATTACAAATTTTCTTTTATCTTTTATTCTGAATTTCAGTTCTTTTTCTTGAAAATTCGTATCTGAATCCAATTCCTAATTTTTATTCTGAATTACGGTTATTTAGAGATTCTTCTTTGGAATTCATATTAAAATCAAACTGCTAATTTTTTTCTTCTGAATTCCAGTTATTTTTTTGTTGGATTTCTTATACAAATCTAATGGCCAATTATTGTTTAATTTTTATTCCGAATTGTAATTTTTGGAATTCGTATCGAAATAAAATTGCTAATTTTATTTTATTTTTATCGTGAATTTCGTTTTTTTTGGTTGATTTCATCTACAAATCTAATTGCCATTTTTGGTATATTTCTATTTGAATTATAATTATTTAGGATTTTACTTAGGAATTCGTATGGAAATAAAATTGCTATTTTTGTTTTATTTTTATTCAATTGCTTTTATTGTACTTGACATGGACTCTTTTGCTTAGAAATTAGTATAGAAATCAAATTACTGTTTTTATTTTATTTTTTATTATAAATTTTAATTTTATTATGCTTGACGTGAACGTTTTCTTTTAATCTAGATCATTATAATGTGGATCCACCACGATCAACGATGTAAATCTTATCTTTTTGCACTGATTAACGTGAGAATTTCTAGCATTTGAAAGCGAATGTGGTGATTTCTTTTGACTCTACTTTGATAAGGTAATAGATAGAAGATAAATTCCTTGCAGATTTCTTCACTTTGTAACTTCTAGCAACTTGAAATAGTTGGTACTTTGTTAATCCCCCTAAAATAGTTGGAAACAATGTAATGCCACCCGATCCTCACTAGGAGGATCGTTAGCCGCTAGTATTTTTATCCACGACGGTAGAGATATTTAGCGCGTTTGTGGCCAACATGAACTACGAACTAGATTAAATTAATTAAACCTTCTTAATCTTATCCTAACTGGGAAGCCGTCCTTCCCCATCTTCACTCCAACAGTTGCATCCCCGTGACGCTTCAAGAGTTCAAATGTTGCCACCCAAATTAAATCTATCATGACTAAATACTAATAAACAGTACATGAGACACTGGGACCTAACAGCGTATCTGCATCCTAGTCATTATTCAGGTCTCAACTCTGAACTTCACTTTACATCAAGTAAAATCTGGTCTACCCACTTCCGCCTGTCGACGAAGTCACAAAGAAACCAAAAAAAGCAATTGATTATCTGTTGAGTTAACACCTAGCTAGATACACCTGAGATTGTGATGCACGAGCTAGGCATCTCCCCACTACAAGCAAGAGGATTAAGTTACATAACCATTATTCATGTTCTTGTCTCTTCTAGTGTGATGACTATATATAGTTTTGTTAGAAATTTTCCTTCTCTTCTTGTCTATTCTTTGCCACGTGATGCTCAGCAGCACTTCTTCTTGGAAGTAGCGCTTAGCATCTGGTCACCTTTTCTCTGGAGAAACATGCAATGCGAGACAACGAACACCACTTTTTCTTCTAGGAACCGGCGCCCCTATTTTTCTTTTTCTATTTCTCCTCAACTCACAATCTTTACATGCAGCTTGCTCCCCTGGTTACAAGACTCAACCACGCCTTATAAAGGCTGAGCACTCAAGACTTTGAATCCTAATTGGTTTCACGTGGGAAGCGGACTCGGACACGGCAAACCTCCAAAAGGAAACTAAACAAACTGAAATAGAAACGGACTCAACTCATCTAAACTTAGAAACTAAAGCTACCAAAACAAGATTAATCTAACAAGTTTTGCCACTTGCAAAGTGGTGACTTATGTGTGTGTATTATCACTAATCAGAAGCCAAGTTAGCCCACTATCATAGGTGCTAACCAGTGACCTAACATCTTGCTTCGCACATCCTCACTCACTGGAAGCCAATCAGCCCTGTGTATCATGCATGCGTGCATGCACACTCAAACATGCAAAGTCGAAATGCCACACAGCTGCATTCACTTGTGCGCATCGTTCTGCAATAGTTTCAGATTTTCGGTGCGCTCAGTTGGTCAGTGCATAAGACCCAATACGATAGACTTCATGTGCACACGAAAGACGCACTTACACTTATCAAATGAACCGAGATTAAAGTAAAGCAAAAGGGGGAAGATGGCGACCAGGCTAATAAAGTACTGGGGAGCAATGGAGATAACTAAATTGACATCTTGCTCAAAACCTTAGCAATTGGAGAATGATATTTCTAGTACTTCGTTTGCAGTGCCGTTACAAGTTGCAGCCTCCAACAACAGAAAGGTGTTTTTTTAAGGATTCGATAGCAAAGTCGAAATGCCAGAATTGTGCACTATCTTCTAATTGTTTGCACTTCCTAGGCGAGTTCAGTTGATTAGTGTATAAGACTCAATACGATAGACTTTGATCGAATGAATCAAAGATTAAAGTGAGGAAAAGGGAAAGATGGTGACCAGGCTGATAACTGCTGGGGAGCAACGGGGATGATTAAATTGACACGTTGGAGGAGTTGCTATCCCACGCTCGAGCTGATGTATCGCACCCTCTAGCATCGACCTCTGTTTGAAGAAACAAACACAGCTAATTGTTGTGTCCTTTTCTATTGTTTCCAGCTAGAATATCCAAAACAGTGACATGAACGGGAATCATCTCTCGGTGGGCTCGCTGGTTCAAATCCCAGTGCCACCGTTATGCACACGAGTGCGCTTTTAGTAAAAATTTTGTGAGGTCACGAATCTATTTCCGATCTCCCTCTGTCTATCTAGGTGTGTTCGTTATAGTGCATGTTGCGTGTGTGCTTTTCTTGTAATCGCTAAAAAAACAGTGATATGAACGCAAGAAAAAAAGATTTTTGAAACTTGTTTCCCTTTGCATGGTTGTAAACCTGTTTCATCTTCTTTAATGCGATGATACGCGCCCTTCTTCGTATTTTCGAAAAAGACAAAAAGGTAACTGGATTATCGGTAAGGTTTTTTGAATCTTATTGTAAAAAAACTGTCCGTCGACCACTGTAAATGGTGAAGATAAATTTTGTAGAAAGAAAAAGAAAGATCCGTACATTCGTAATAGTTGAACGAGATCAAATGGACTTTTCTAGTAATTTTATACAAAAAATTCGTGATATAAATATATTTAGCGTGCCGTGATGGGGGCGGGTCGAGCCTACCGTTCGATGTAGTTTCAAAACTGAAGGATATTTATTAAAGTAAATTTTATACAAAAAAATATATATTAACTTGTAATAAACTTTAAAAAAATGTTTAGGATGTCAATTACTTCTTAAACTTGCATAATTATACCATGTAAAATGTACTTATAGATATTAAAATTATAAGAACCGGAGTGCGACAGGGCAGCTCGTCGTCAAACCCATACATCCACTCGCTCCGTCGCGAGGCGGAGTTTCCTTCCCCGTATTTGTATATTTTATGTAAATCTACTTGTATAATTTTTATATAACAAAACTAAATACTTTTAAGGTTGATTACACGCATTCATTCTGGAATGACAAGTAGAAAAAAACGATGGATTACAATGTAAAAAAGAAGATCCAGGGGAGAAGGTTTTTAACTTTCCTGGAGAAAGCAGAGGAAATGCTTAGGAATATGTTTATGGAAAACGCTTCGGCTCGTACGTATGTACGAAGTGACAAATCGTACGCGAGCTCTACTCATTCGAGCTGGCTAAACGGTCGTGTTTGATGGGCCAACACGAAGCACGACACTGTGGGCACGACATTATTCACGGGCTAGGCCAGCACGACACGATAGTCCCAAGCCGCGTTTAGCCGACACCCCAAGACGACAATGTCAAGACGCGGCATGGCACGAATAGTGCTGGGCCCAGCCCGACACGACGACCAGCACTAGCACGCGGCTCGTTAGACACGCGACAAATTGTTTTAATATACATATGTAATTTTATTTTTATTTATTAATATCTATATGATTTTCTTTCCATTTTAATGCTTATATGGTTTTAGTTTGTAGTTTTTAAATTTTATATAGTTCATTTTATAAGTATATATAAATTTATTTTGGTTATATATATATATATATATATATATATATATATATATATATATATATATATATATATATAGGATTGTTTTTGTTTTTCAATTTTTCATGTCTTACTGAGCTAAATGACAAATGTTTTAACGAGCTAGCTATTTGAACATTAATAAAATTCTATTATATTTTCAATATGGTTGTCTCGTTTTTTTTCCAATTTTCATGTCAACTTCTGAATTCTACACATTTTTCTAATTTTTCTGGAATTTTTCTGAAATTTTTTTGAATTTTTTCCTTCTGTCGGGCCAAATGGACTAAACGGGCCACATTTGGCCCGATGGGCTAAACGGGCCGTGCCAGTCTGGCACGGCACGAAAGAGCGATAGATCGTGCTTAGGCCGTCACCACGGCCCGTGGACCGGCCCGACATGACACGAATAGTAGCTGAGCTGGAATAGACAGTGCCGAAATGGGCCGTACCGCGACGAGCTGTGCCGTGCCGTGCCGAGAGTGAGCTGGGAGAAGGCGATTTTGCTGGTGATTCTCGCGGTCACTTGAGGCAGCGACTTCCCTGACTCTACCCTACGTCTGCCAAGTGCGTGCTTCCGCTAGTGGTTCGATTTGTGAAGCTTTCGCCGGAGATTATTTTGAAGGGAGGCAAAGAGGGCAGGGCCGATCTGTGAGTTGCTTCTTGTTCGGGGACTTTTGCGGCTGAGATAGGTGATTCGACGATGAAGTAAGGGATTTGGTTAAACTTTTGTTCTTGTTTTCTTGGAGGAAAATTGCTCCATTTTTTTAGATCTGGTGGATCAGATGTTAAGAGGAGGATTCGTGTTGTTCACGAGATGTAGCAGTGACTTGAGATCATCTCCCGACCTCTGTTGTTTTGGGGTTTGATGTTGCGACCCATTGAAAAAAATATTGTGACTCGTTGAAAAAAATATTGCATTCTGTCTACGATGATGTTACAAGATTTATTTAACACGTCATTTTTCTAAATGTTTGTGTTTGATTCTAGGTTTTTAATATGTTACAACAAGCAGAAAAAATATTACACCATTCTTTTCTTTTTTCATGTATTGCGTCGGACCGGCGTAGCCGTAGTTAGGCCCTAAGTTTTTTGTAGAGGCATAGATTTTTTTAGAGAGAAGGAATGGAAATTGTTTAGGAATATGTGGTACTAGCTTACTAGTTCGCTTCGGTTATGACCCACGGGCTCTGTATGTGTTGGAAGCTCTGCTGTTTCAGGCCGATGATAGCCCAAGTCGATGTAGCAATTTGGGCCGGACACGGAAAGGAAGTCGGTATCCGTGTCCTCGTCTGACCTGCTCCCTCCCGATCCAATTCGCCTTCTCATCCGATCTGAGTCTGCCATTCATACTAGCAGCAGCAGCATCCATTCCGTCCCGCGAGGAAAGCAGCGAACCCTCTCTCGATCGTTCTTTCTCGCGGCAGCAGATCAACGCAGGCTGTAGCGCGCGATCGATTGATTGGTTGAGCGATCTCACCATGTCCGGCGAGACACGGCGGCGGAGGCAGGCGGCGAGGCGCAGAGGAAGGCCGGCGGTGGCAACGGCGGCAGCAGCAACCGGATTCAGGTGTCCAACACCAAGAAGCCCCTCTTCTTCTACGTCAACCTCGCCAAGGTATTACCGATCGGCTGTGGGGTTCGGTACTTCGGTGCTCCTTCCGGCCCGTGCGTTTGCCGTCCGTTCGTTCCTCCGTGAGTGGCTGTTTATTGGAGATTTTTTTTAAAATAATCTATTTTTTATTTGGAATTACAGAAATAATACCGTTTAATTTTTTTACAGAAATAATCTCGTGTCGCCGTACGGTTAGGCGACTCGTGCAAATCGCCCAACCACCATACGATAAATCTTCAAGTCGCTCAATAGAACGGTGATTTAATGGTTTTAGACATCGTCGCTTTATGGCATAACGACTTGAAGAGAGTCGTCATACGGTCGAACGAATATGTTGTAGCTCAACCCAAGTCGCCCAACCGTATGGTGACTTGGGGCAGCTATAAAACCCGCACGCGGCCGAACAGTCGTCACTCCACCGAGCGAATCGAGCAGGAAAGAAAAAGAGGAGAAGGAGAGGGGAAAAAGAGGAGGGGAAGAAGAAAAGGTTCTTCGCTTCGCATCGACGACTAGGACGGTGAGTTTGTAATATTATTTTGTACAAGTTTATTTTTAAAACCATGATAGGTTAGCAATCAACTTCATGTGTAGTGACATATTGTTAGCAAATATTTAGAGATGGCATGATTAATTAGTAACCATGGTAAGTTAGCGAGCAACATCGTGTGTAGTGACATATTGTTAGCAAATGTTTAGAGATAGCATGATTAATACAATTAATTTAGAAGTTCGTATGAAGGAAAATTAGTTGGTGAAAATAAATTTAGTTGTACTATCCAGTGTGCTGCGCTAATTACGTACGGGCTAGATGAATGATAACATGTTACTTTTCTATTATATAAACATGTCGATAACCCGTGCATTCGCAAATGCTAGTTTATAGAATGTTAAATGCATGTATATTTTTATACAATAAAGAATTGAAAACATTTACTTCATAGTTTTGGTTGGATTAAGGAATCACAGATACATGGTTCCAAACATGTAGGATTGTCAAACATGTGAAATTTTGTTTTTTTTTCCTGAAAGCTTCACCCATTACAAATATGCATAGCAACGATGATGTATTAAATATTCCACAATACATAGCAGCCGGTACAGGCGTTAACGTAATATAGCCTTTCGTAGGAAAAATTATGTCTTTACCATTTGGGTTTCATGAAATTGTATATGTATTACTATTGTGTTGGAGCAAAGTGTTTAGGTGCCACTAAGAACATATCAAATATGATTTATTTGCCATTGGAATATAATTTAAATGCTTAAGTAATATGAATGCTTTTAATTTCTTAATTTGCAGGTATGGCTCAAGACCCTGGTGGTTCGGATTAGCATTTCTATCTGTTGGACCGGTTGGTCAACGTCAAGACCACATGAGCCGTCGTGTCCCGTGATCCGGTTGGCGGGGACGACGCTACGACTTGGGGTGGTTCAGACGCGACACCTGACGGGCTTCGAGACCGGACCCACGCTGGTAGAGAGATTTGTCCGCAAGTCGTGCCACTTTTTTTTTGTATCGTGATCGCAAGACTATGTACTTACTTCTTCGTGCTTTGTAGGTCGAGCTGCTCCGCCTTCTACCTCTCGCGGATGATAGAGGCCACCGAAGAGGACGCGGTCCGGTCGACGACGATGGAGAGGTCCAGCCGATCCGGAGCGGCCACGACGATTCCGCTCGACCGCCGCTTCCCGACCGCTTTGGTGGACCGCTATGGCCTCGAGACGCACACCTTCCACCTCTCGCTCGCGAGATGGCCCTACTCGCAGATGTCGCGATGTCGCTCGGCTTGTTTATCGCGGAGCCCTCGTGATTCCTCATTGACGGGCTGTCGATCGCGCGCGACGCTGTTAAGCGTGTTTCAAGGGTTCTTGCAATGAGGCGCCTTCCGATTTCGACTTCTGAGCGACAATGGATGGCCCGCCGCGGTGGCTTTCGTAGTTCGAGTAACGATATTACCTATTTTCCATGTTTAGCGATGCATTGAGGTTTAGCCATATGACGGGATTACTAATTATTCGCTTTTTGCGAGGTCGAGCGGATGGTCCCACGACCCCACCGTCGACCAGAGTCGCGCACCTCGAGGCGCACTGTTGGCTCTTCTCCGGGTAATCGCTTACCAGCCAGCCCACGGTGACTCCGACGCCCGCCTCGGGTACGCGAGGCCATCGCCGACGGCGAGGAGCTAGAGATTAGTTGGATCACCAGACTTGCCACGATGTACCGCGCAGCATGTGTCGACTTGATCAGAGATCTAAGCTCGCATCTATCCTCCCCATCACCGCACTGCGTGGTCATTCGAAGGCTTTCTGGACAAATTTTTGGTAGACCTGCATCGCACGACGTGGACATGTACCATGGGGACGCGGTGGACCGCCGACCGTAGGGTCCCTTTGGTGCCGTGAAGCGTATATACTTCCTATATCTTTTCTTCAACAGACATGTAATCCTTTGTAACCACTGTTCTGGCTCGCAGGCACAGTATGCACATGTGCAGGTCACACGTGCATACGAGAACTTTGTGGAGCAGCTGGACCGTCTCACCGCTGACGATGTGCGTTGGGAGCCATACTCCGATCAGGATCGAGGCCCGCTGCCCCGCGAGGTCGTTTTCATTGTCTTTGGGCGCGACGGCGATCTTGGCGACGCAGAAGAAGCTCATCTTCGATGTGTTCATCAAGGACTACGCAGTGCACAAGGTGATGCGACAGTTCGGCCTCCGCTAGGTTGTTCCAATTCCCGTAGGGACGAGGGTGCCTGACTCGACCCACGCGTGAGTTACATACAACACATGTTCGCATATGTTTTTGATATTTCTGTTACGATGGCTTCTAATTGCAGTGGTACATTTCGCAGGCATAGTAGGAGGGGTGGCACCAGGACGCAGTGGTCGGGCAAGATGGAGCCGTGGGTGGCACAGTGGGCGAACGCCCACGAGGACTGCGTGCCAGAGGACGGCCCGTACGACCCCAAAGGCGTCATGATGAGTACCTTCGCCGATACGCCCGCAGACATGCACCAGCTAGTGCATGTCGTCGACCTCCCCACGCCAGGTGCCAAAGACCGATCGACTCGCACTTCTACACTTAGCGCGAACGCACCTCGTGGTATGTAAAATCGTGGTTTGAAAATGTCCGAGTATCGCATTCAATTATAGGTTTGACGCTTTGACATACTCCTTGCAGATAGACATCAACGCCGGGGTTGCTGCCGACGGTCGATCTTGGACAGGATCGGCATTGGTGCGGAGGTCACGCGCGACGAGCTAGTGCAGTTTGTTCGTCGGGCCTACAGTGCGACAAGGCGATGCGTGGCCCTGACGTCGTGCAGGACAGTACAGGAGGTGGCCTCGTCGGTGCATAAGTCGAGGACGCCACGCCCCACAACCCCCGGCCACCGCCCAGAGGGCACGTCCACATGCCCCACTTGCGCCAGCGCTTTGCTCGCTTCTCCTCGCTCGGGCAGCCGGAGGGTTCGGTAGGCACGCGGTACGCACTTCACCACCACAGCCACCGCCACCGGCGTCATTGCAGGACACCTACCAGAGAGCGTCAGGGCAGTATGTTTTCATCCCCGACCCGTCCGGACAGTATGGTGGGTTTGACATCTCACGCATCGCCTTCGAGTCAGGTACGTTTCCTCTCTTCAGGTTTGTGATCGTCGATATATTGTAGAGATTAACATTATTTGCCGTGCAAGTACTATTTTCCAGCCGATACCTGAGTTCTCTCCGCACGAGGACGTGGATCAGTACTTCGCGGAAGCACCCGGGGAGGTCCAAGGGGCAAATTGAGCTCGCACTGCCGAGGTTATTTCGTGAGCAATTTTAGCGGGCCCTAGTGATCACGCAGCGAACAAAGGAGTCGACCCACGACCACGGATCGCGAGGCTCTGAGCACCTTTCCTGTTGGGGCCCGATCTAGGCACCCTGCTCTTCAGAAGCCCAAGCTGGGGCGTATTGTTGGGCGCGGACCGGGTGTGGGACGTGACGACAACGGAGAAGGTGTTGCGGGTGGCGCAATGGGTGGCCGGGGTTTACGATAGGGGTTTACGACTATGACATGGTTGTCTATGCATTCCTCTGTTGTTGTATAACTATTTGTGTTGACGTAGGTACTATGACATGGTTGTCTATGCATTCCCCTACCGTTGTTGTATAACTTGTATTATGTGTTGACGATTCTCCTTCGTAATTACTATGACATGGTTGTCTATGCATTTCCTCTAGCATTGTTCTATTACTTATTAATATATTAGTTTCAATCGCTCGTGACCTAGTCATTTGAAGAGTTTGACGACGTGTCGCTTCAACTATTGGGCTCAAAGTCGTCCAACGGTTGAGCGACTATCAACCGCTGGGCTAGTACTTATCGCCAAATCGCCCAATGGTTCAATGATTAGTCCACGTGTCGCCAACCCTTGGGCCAAGACTTCTCGCCAAGTCGCCCAACGGTTGAGCGATTATCAACCGCTGGGCGAGATTTCATCGCCAAGTCGCCCAACGGTTCAGCGACTAGTCCACGTGTCGCTCAACCCTAAGGCCAGCACTTCCTGCCAAGTCGTCCAACGATTGAGCGACTACACGGTCATATAGAAAGCCAGCTCAGGTCCCATCATGGTTTCTTTCACTATTTCTCTCGACGGACAAGCATAGCAGATCGGGAGAGGAGAAAACGGGGAGAAGGTAGGGAGAGGGAGAAGCAGAGGAGCTCGAGAGAGGGAGACAAGAGGAGAAGAGGAGCTTGGGAGAGGTACACAGGGAGGAGCAGAGCTCGGGAGATGGCGGTTTGGGAGGAGAGGAGCTCGAGACGTGAAAGAGAAAGACGAACGAAGCTTGTTGATACGAAGAGAAGGTCTCCGTGTGAAGGTAATACTCTTGTTTGTTCTTGTTCTCGGTCGAATGTAGGCGATGTGTAGCTACTTGTTTGTTTAGCACGTATATGGGGAATGTATGTCGAGAAATCACTGGTTGCAACGTTTGTAATATTTGCAGTCATGTCGGAGCCCACAAGATTGAAAGTACATTACGGTGTTGGTACGGTTTGTGAAGGTCCGTACGGTATTGACCTAAGTGATTTCCAGCACGTCACTTTGGTACACCCGAACCTGGAGAATGCCCGAATCGGAGATGTCCTACACAGGCTCACCAGAAGCTTCTCCTTGGACCCCGAGGTGTGGAGTGTCGTCATACAAGGGATTTGGAGTAGGTCTCCCACGCACATTCGATGGGAGTTGAGCAGAGTGATGCGCACAGTTGCATGGAAGGGATTTCTGGAAGGCTGTAGACGCCGTGGCTATGAGTGCGTGCTACTCATGCAGCCATGTCCGAAGGTACTTCTCGGAGGCCCTTCCGATGGCTCCCGTTAGGTTGGTGGGAGCAGCTCGGACGCAGAGCGTGTGGTTCATGAAGAAGACGCGGTGGCCGATGTTGTGGACGCAGAAGAGGACGAGGTGGCCGACGTTGAGGAGGCAGAAGAGGACGAGGTGGCCAATGTTGCGGAGGCAGAAGAGGAGGCTGAGGCAGAAGAGGAGGCAGAGGCAGAATATCGTGCACCGCACGCTCAGGCCAGTGCCCAGGCAGATGCAGGGGAGCATGTCGACAGCATAGTACGTCAGATGGAGATTGATGACTTGATAGCTCGAACGGAGGAAGAAGCTTTAGAAGAGGATGGTGATGACTCTTCTGAGGAGGACGAAGGTCCCATCCCGCAGGGATGGAATAGGGTGGACGTTGAGGGTCTTGCTATGCACAACGAGCATGGATCACCGTGGGAGTACAATGGGACGGAGGTTTGGCTTCGTGCAATGTTTGCTGACAAGGGATCACTGCAGGATGCCATTAAGCTGTGGGCCTTGTCCATGCAACGACCGCTTGTGTACTCAAATCCACCAGAGCAAGACACCGTGGTATGCGGCAGTCGGTGTCCTTGGCGTGTGCACGCAAGGAGACCCAAGTACGAGACTCACTGGATTGTCTCGAAGGTGGAGCCGCACTCCTGCTTGCTCAGTAGTGTTTTGCCGAGGCATCGCAACCTGACGTCCACCTTCATAGTTAATGTCATATACGGAGAGATAGTGAAGAAGACGGACCTGGAGGCCAAGCACATCATGGTGGCTATCGAGCATAAATTCAAGTACAAGATTAGCTACGCGAATGTATGGCGTGCTAAGCAGAAGGCTTTGGAAAAGAGGTTCGGTTCTTTCGAGGCGTTTTATGACAACCTTCCTCGTATGCTCCAGGTGCTGCAGGACAGGAACCCGGGCACATACATTGCTGTGAAGGACCAGCCATCCAAAAGACCGCCGCTAGGTTTTATGGTATTGTAGAGGACCTTCTTAGCATTTGGTCCCTGCATCAATGTATTCAGACACATGTTGCTCGTGATCTCAGTGGGTGTCACGACCCGGCCCAGGGCACACCTGGGAGGTCCCTCAGGACCTCCTAGGAGGTCCAAAAGGAACCCCCAGGACGTCCCGAGAGGTCCCTCAGGACCTCTTGGGAGGTCCATAAAGGACTTCCCAGGACGTCCCGAGAGGACATCCCGGTAGGACCTCCAGACCTCCCGAGAGGTCCGATAGACCACCCGGAGGTCTGGGGTCCTGACCTGAGGAGGTCGTTGGACCTCAGACCTCCCCAAGCTCCACGCGCTCCTCGAGGGAGGTCCGAGAGGAACCAACCCGAGGAGGTCGTGGGGCTTGAGGACAAGCCTAAAGTCCACTGCGATCCAAACTGGTCCCCAAGGATCATCGACTAGTTCTCACAGCAAGCAAGTGATAGCAAAACATCCACACAACTTTATTAACAACAAAAGGAGGTCTGATTACAAGGGTTGCTTACAAGCTCCAGCAACCGAGAGCACACAAACGCAATGAAAACAAAGACATTGTCCACCCATTACACCACAGATGGCTAGAGAAACGCGGCCTAATTGATTTGGTCATCTTCATCATCATAGGAATCTTCACTGCCAATTCATGAATCAAGCAAGAGCGAGCACAACAACCGTGTTTCGCAAGTTACACCGTCAATTAATGTAATGACATGCATAGGGATATACCAAGGGAAAGCACATTAGGGTTGATTTGCATAAAGCCAATTTTATTTCAAATACAAGTATTAAGTTTCAAGGCAGGTTACAATAGTTAAAATTCATTTTTGTAAAATCTATTTTCAGTTGGATAGCATTCATTATCAAGATGGTGAAGGATACCCTCCTATCACTTGGCTTCCCACCCAAACCCAATTTGGTTAAACCACCAAAACCAATTTCAATATTTATTTTGAAAACCAAAACCAAGAGCTAACTTTGAGTGACATTGCCAAAGATGTCCATGATCATGAACACGGCTATTCAATAGATTTACACTCTGCAGAGGTTGTACACTTTACCCACATGACATGAATTCTCTAGTTTGCTTGGCATCCGCCGATACCACCTCACACTTCCTTTGGTGAGAGGTCTAGAGCACATGACAAGGCCTTTATAATGCATTACTCCACCGCATCCACCCACATTAAGGTTTCGCAGATCCCCTTTGGATAGAAACCTGTCGGGTTAATCGGGTGCCCCTCTTATGCCAAAGGGACTACAACAACAGAACATGACAACCCACCGCATCAACAGGTAAACAACGATAGAGCTTTGCAAATTAATTAGCTGATCCCACGCCCCACACTAGAGACATGTGGTTGCACAATTTTGGCATAGCCCATTATAGGCTTAGCAAGTGGTGTCTCAAAGACCGATCCTTAACCGACTTGGGCGACAAACCTCAACCCTGGGGCATCGGATCACACAACTCCCGTGCATAGACATGCACCAACCAAACAACCAACCATGAAGTCAAATCCATTTTTCATTTACTTTGCTTTTCAAACCTCCATGGCACACCAATGCCATGGCCATTTGTAAAACCTCCATGACACACCAATGCCATGGCCGAAATCTCCATGGCACACCAATGCCACGGCCCAAATTATTTGATCAAGTGATATTTTTGGCCAAAACTCCCCAAATCAAGATTTTGGTCTAAGCCAGACTAAGCATTTCATTTTCTTTAAAAGCTTCGGGTCCTCACTATTGCAAGAACCAGATTTATCTAGGGTGACAATGGGGTTGATTCAACATGGATAGTGGTCATACCAAGCAGTAGGCATAACTACGAATTTAAAGGTAGGCATTGAAATATCTTAGTGAATTAAGCATGCATACATATTTGAAAACGACATAAGTAATTTGAAGTATTGGGTGCAACATGATCAAGAGTGTAACTTGCCTTGCTCAAAGTCTTGAGCTTCTTCCTCTCCCTCACAGAACTCTGGTTCCACACGGTCTTGACAATCTACACGTGAAAACCAAATGACTTAAATAAAGCTCCAACAAAATCCAAAAGAAACTTAATAAAACTCCAAGGTAAACCAACAGAGAGATTGAGGGGACGGGAGGAGGTCCAATGAGCTTGTTGGAGGAGGTCCAGAGAGTGCTTGGTTGAGACAAAGAGGAGAAATAGGGAAGAAAGTGAGAAAGGAGGACTTCCCAAACTATATATATAGTGGAAGCCAATGCACATGACCCAGGATAGGGGTCATCAGGAGTTGGTAAGGAGGACAATGGGAGTAGGCAAGGAATGTGACAATGGTATGACATGAGTACTGCAAAAGTGAGAGCATTTAATGTGATACAACGTGCATTAAATGCGGTGAAGACTTTCTTGCCCCAAGGACTCAGTCAAAGGTAAAGAAAACTGGGTGATCGCCCAACTGAGGTCGCCAAGACCATGGAGGAGGTCCTGCAATGACCTTGAGGAGGTCTTGCAGTGAACAAGGGAAGATCCTCACCCACTGGAGAGGTCCTGACGGTTGGATCTCCAAAGGGGAGGTCCAAACGGCCAATATTAAGTGCATCAGAGGAGGTCCTCACCCGCAAGGGAGGTCCCGACGGTTGATCTCTAAAAGGAGGTCCAACGGTCAAGATCAATTACAAACGGGAGGTCTCAGAAGGTAAAAGGAGATCCTCACCCGCAAGGGAGGTCTAGAGTCAGAGGATCAAATCAGGAGGTCTCGAACGGTTAGGATTTCCTCAGGAGGTCCTAACGATCGGATCTGCCAAAGGAGGAATGCGATGGCCAAGATCTCCAAAGGGAGGTCTTGACGGCCAGATGTACAAGGAGGGAGGTCTGGACGGCCAAGATATCCAAAGGGGGAGGTCTTGACGGCCAGATGTACAAGGAGGGAGGTCTGGACGGTTAAGATCTCCAAGGGGGAGGTCTTGACGGTCCAAATTTACAAGGGAGGAGGCCTGGACGGTTAAGATCTCCAAGGGGAAGGTCTTAACGGTCCAGATTTACAAGGGGGAGGTCTGGACGGTTAAGATCTCCAAAGGGGAGGTCTTAACGGTCCAGATTTACAAGGGGGAGATCTGGACGGTTAAGATCTCCAAGGGGGAGGTCTTAACGGTCCAGATTTACAAGGGGGAGGTCGGGACCGCTGGATTTCAATCGGACCGTCCAGAATGATCTAAGGCTCAGGGAGGGTGGGACGTTCGGACCATCCGAATGTCTCACCAGGATCAAACCGTCTAATACAAATTGGATGACTCACAATCAATAGAGATGCAAATAGGCAAGGAGGAGGTCCTGGAGGACCCGGGGAGGTCCGGTAGGACATGGAAAGGTCCTGAAGGACGCGGAGAGGTCCAATAAAGGTAAGGGGAGGTCCTAGAGGACATGGAGAGGTCCTGAAGGACGCGGAGAGGTCCAATAAAGGTAAGGGAGGTCCGAAGAAGCGGTAGTACCGCATGGCAGCGGTGGTACTACCAGGCTGGTACTGAAGGGAACCTCCAGAGAAGGTTTCAAGGATACAAGCGGCGAGGGAAAGTCCAAGTAAACACGAAAAGCTTAAACAAGATTCCAAAGGAGCTCAGATGCACAGGAGGGTGGCGAAGGCTTTGGGGAGATTGTAAGCCAGAGGAAACCCGAGAGGGAGATTTGGACACAGGGAGGTCCAAGCATGTGGGAGGTCTAGACCCAAGGAGGTCTGGACCAGGGGAGGACAACACAAAGGAGGTTCGGACCTTTGGATCCAACGAAGGAGAGGTCTGGGCCATTAGATCCAGACGAAAGAAGGCCTGAACGGAGGGGTTTCTTAGGGGGAGGAGCCCAACAGATGAGATCCACGAAAAGTGGTCCAGAGGAGGTCTGGGCGGTTAGGATGAACCCGAGAAGGTCCTGATTGCCAGGATGAAGGACCAAGGAGGTCCTTAGGAACACACGAAAAGTTTAGGTGAACACAGGAGGTCTATGTGAACAAGAGGGAAGTTCAAGTGGACACAGGGAGGTCCAAATGAACGCGAGAGAGAGGTCTGGTCCTAAAGGAGCTTTCCAGCAAGGGAGGGAGTCTGGACATAAAAGAAATGCCCAGGCAGCAAGAAGGTCTAAACCTTGAAGAGATTCAAACCAACAAAAAGGTGGTCTAGATGCACGGGCAGTCTAGAGACACAAGAGGTCTGGACTCGCAAGAGCATTCCAGACACAAGAGGATCTGGGCATAATGGAATGCCCAATCCAAAGAGAGGTCCAGAAGGGGAGCTCAATCCAAACTTTAGATTTCAGAGATCAAAGGTATTTGAAACACAAACCTGAGCTTAGGGCATCTCAGGGGTAGTTGTGACCCGAAGGAGAGGTCAAAACCGAAGGGGAACTAGAGAGGAGGTCTAGACCTAAGGGGGTCTAAACCAAGGAGATTCGAGCCAACAAAGACATGGTCTGAAATAAAGGAATCCGAACACAATGCGAGGGGAGATCTGACAAGGTTAAACAAGAGGGAGGTCGGAAAAGAAAGGGCTGAGCTTAAGAGGAGGGCAGAACTAACAGAGAAAGGAAGAGATAGCTCCAGATAGCTCAAGCAACACCAAAAGAACCAAACTAAAGGGTTAGTTGAAGTTTGGTTTAATCATTTTAAACACCCAAATTCTGAAAATCTCAAGTTAAGCTTTGAATTCTCATCAAAACAAAATGGTTCTTTTTACTTTGAATTTTTTTTTCAAAGAGGCTCTGAAAATCATGGTGTCACAGTGGGCGGGACATTTCTAACTGGGAAATACAAGGGCATGATCCTCGACAAAGAATTGGCGTTGATGGCAACAATCGATTCTACCCTTAGCCATCGCTGTGGAAGGTGAGAATTTCGACACCGGTTGTGGTTCCTTCAGATCCGGCGGGAGTAGCCGGGCACGCCCCGATGTCTCCAGATAATCTATGATCGCCACTCCGGATGATGAAGGCCATCCGACAACTTCAAAAAGACCTCGATGAGCCGCTCTCGCCGGACTCGAGGAATGATGGTGCATTCGCCATCCGTGGGCAACTTCTTCAAACAGTTCAGTAGCAACCGCTGATGAAGCTGCTCAAGAGGCTTGCTATGCGTAACCGCAGCAGTAAATTTGATGCGCTAGGTAGATGTTGGACGAGCACACCAGAAGCATGTTGTCGAAAGGAACAAGCATCCCTCATTCCCGGGGTGGCACAACTACTCGCCGCCACACCATCAAGGGGAGCTCGACCCTCCCCATTTGACGCGGAGGACCTCGAGGGACATCGGGTGTTTCTCTCATTGATTGAGGCCGAAGTCATTGATAAGTGGTCCTTCGCACGACACGGACGGTGCAAGGTATGGCATAATGACCACTAACCTTGCAGAGGTGTACAACTGGGTTATTAGGGGCCTCCGTTCTCAGCCTCTTGTCGCCATCGTCGAAGGTGTTCTACATGGTACAATCGGATATTTCAGGGAAAGGCATGCAAATGCGACACTTCATGCAGCCAACCCACAGACAACCTACTGCTCGAAGATTACAGCATACATGCACGTGACACATCAATGCAACATGTCAACTTGATAAAAGGCAACCGTAATGACGCGTCCACCATTTAGTTACATGCTTTAGGAGATTGAACATAAGTGTGTACAGAAGGGGAGACTACCGAGGTTCGTCCGTGCCTAATAGTAGAAGGTGCCTCTCGCTACCCATATAGAGTATTCTCGATTAGGCGCCTCGGACGTGGTCGACTGTCGTTGTAAAGGGTACGCACATATGCAGCTAGGGTTGGCCTTGCAGAAGATGTGGGATCATAGGAACTTCCTATGTTCAAGACCTCCTCGTTGCTCCTCATGTTGCAGATCTGCTAGCGGAGGTCATCATTTTGCTCCTTGAGATCGCTTAATTTGCGCCTCCAAATCAAAGATTCGGTTCCATTAATGTATCCACATGCATCGAAGCATGTCGCTCATGGGAGGATCGATCCAACTGTAAAGTTGTATTTCGCCATCTGCCGCAAGGGACGGTTAGTATGGAGGATGTATTAGCAATAATATGAACAAAACTATTTACCCCAGAGTATGGGCATCGAAGAAACGCCGTCCGCCATCGAAAAGGCGCTTTATGACCTACACGATAGCGCCCTCCCGTGTTCAAGATTTCAGCCATACCGCTGAGCACGCTTTGTTCGTGATCAACCAAGATTTAGGGTCAAGTCCTCCTCCTTTCCGTGAGAAGGTCCGCTTCGCGACATCGGTTGACCGGTTCCTAGGTGTCTTTCATCATATGTTACCGCACTTACGGAGAAAGTTCTTCTTCCTACGGTTTCAAGGGTCGAGTGGTCCTACTTTCGAGCGCTGGGCGTGCATTTTATAGCTCATGGGAGGCTAACAAAGCGGTAATGTATTAGCTTGCAGATGACAAGACCAGACGAAATTTGGCTGCTGCTTGCGAGGATAAGACCAGACGATGCGCCTTTGCGCAAAGGACAAGACCACACGGCGACTTTTATGCAATGATAAGACCAAAAGAGACAAATTTTATGCAAAGAGAAGACCAGACGAGGCAGCTTTGCGCAGTGACAAGACCACACGGGCCAGCTTTGCGCAGTGATAAGGCCAAAGGGGGTCAGAACTAAAAGATAGGACTCTGCATGAAATTAACCACACCATGTCAACCATGGGGCTTATAAAATGGGGTTGAACCAAATCCGACACTACACAGCACTACACAATAGATACCAGATATGGACTCTTCTTCAAACTTCTACGCGAGGATGTTGCGTATAAAAGTGGCTTAAGCGTAAGAGGAAACAAATACAATACCCAGATTTTTCAATGAAAGATGTTCCAATACCACCATGTTTTTCGATCCCGCAGTGTATGTGTGGCGAAATGGCAGAGATCATTCAGTCCACACACCTGCATACGCAGCCTTCAAGCGCATTACACGCATGGCACTACCAGAAGCGCTTTTTTCACAAGACGATTTTTCTCTCCCAACGTTGAATTCCTTAAATTTTTAACTTCATCCCCACGTAATGGTAGCCCGAGATGCGCTGCCACTTCTTTCAGTGGATCGACGGCTTGGAGATGTACGACAGGGCATTCATCCAGCAGAAGTACATGCTGAACTACTCGGTGCGGACCGAGAACTTCGTGCGGTGGAAACCTTACATACCAAACCCTATTGAGGAGGCACCGAAGGAGCCCAGTACTCGCCCGGGCGTAATCCATATCGATAACGTGAGTTATAAAGAATGTACATCCTTATTACGTTTTTCACTGTACGATGTACTTACATCATAAAATCGCAGACATGGATTTACTTGACATACCACCGACGTGGGCAAATCCCGTGACAAGGGCAAGGAAAGGCTCATGCGGTGAGCAGGCCGCCACAACAGATCCGGCCGCCGCATAATCCGTATCCACGACGTGAGTTATGAAGAATTTACATCATTCTTACGATTTTCACTATACGGTGCACTTACATCATGGAATCGCAGGACATGGACGACTTCGACATACCAGCCCGACGTGGACAGTCCCGCGACAAAGGCAAGGGAAAGGCTCATGCGGTTGAGCCCGGCCGCCACAACGTATCCGGTCGCTCGGGCGTAATCCGTATCGACGACGTGAGTGATGAAGAATTTACATCCTTCTTATGATTTTTACTATACGGTGCACTTACATCATGGAATCGCAAGACATGGACAACTTCGACATACCAGCCCGACGTGGACAGTCCCGCGACAAGGGGAAGGGGAAGGCCGGCGAGGAGTTCAACGCCGAGCTAGCAAGGAAGGGAAAATAGCTCCGGTCCACGCAGTAGGTCAGGTCATTACGTAGTAGTCCCCCGTCCTACCCCCATGTTTTTACTATCCCTAAAGGCATGTATACTTATATGGTCCTGACACTTGTGTCGCAGCATGTAATCGTAGTAGTAGCGAGGATGACTAAAGCAATTAGCGAACCATCATGCCATGTGACTACGCAGTAACGCGTGCTTCGCTCATGGACTTTAATGTACTTCTCGTTTCGTGTCTCCGCTAAGCCATCAAAGCAAGCCTATATTGTAAGTATTCATCTTCTAGTGGAATCCCAGAAAGAGCCATTCGCACCACCGTCGAATCCTCCATGTTTTATGGCATCTTCATAACCACAACAAGCGTTCTTAGCCTCTTCAATCATATTCTGTATAAGATTCATAAAGTACTTCATCGACTACCTGCCTATATACGCGTAGACGTTCAGACGACTTTATCGAGGAGAGACTCCCTGATGCATCGTAAGATCACTTATCTTTCTACTTACCACTCATTACTATCTCAATCGTCCCTCACAAAATTCTACGTAAATTTAGCGCACTACAACAATATACGATTTATCACAAAATGTTATTATGAAGTCCGACAAATTTCAAGACCCTTCATTTTCTACTTAAAATAACAAATGCACTCAACCAACGTTGTCACCACACTTTTATCTTTTTAAAAAATAACATCATACAATACGATTTGCTAAATATAATACCTAAAAATGTAATATCTATTTTAACACAATTGTTCCAATTGGATTTGCATAATTCCAGGTTTATGAGCTAAAATCGCCAAGTGATTGGGCGACTTGAACTAAGTCGCCCAACCATTGCGCGACTTACTAAACTCGCTCTACAAATGGGCGATTCCAACACATGTCGCACATCCGTTTGGCGACTAGGTCCAATCACACTCTAGTTGCCGTTCCATTGAGCGACATGAAGATTTGTCGCACGGCGGTTGGGCGACTTGCACGAGTCGTCCAACCGTACGGCGACACGAGATCATTTCTGTAAAAAAAATTAAGCGGTATTATTTACAGATTTTCTAATAAAAAATAGATTATTTTAAAAAATTTCGAAAAAAATTAAGCGGTATTATTTCAGATTTTCAATAAAAATAGATTATTTTAAAAAATTATTTCTTGGATGGGTGCTCATAGTTATTTTTTTCACAAGGAAGCCCAGCTTTTATATAAAAAAAAAAGCAATTAAAATATCCTTACAAGAGAGACCGAAATCTAAAACGCTGGGGACACCAGCTCACTGAGCAAGAACAAAATAACAAGGGAAACCACCAACTAACTATTATAAAATAGGGGGATTAAGAGTGATCTAGCGAACAACTAACTATTACAAAATAGGGGGATTAAGAGTGATCTAGCGAACAAAATTTTTAATCTAGCCTTCAGTTACCACTAGGAAGCAATCCAGTTTACCTTGATTAATCCCCTTGATGAGGACATGCCAATACTGCAAACAAGACAGAAATTTGAAAATCACTTCCATAGGTTGCTTAGAAAAACTCTTCTCAATCACCATTCTGTTCCTAAATTTTCAGAGGGTCCAAACCAAGGCTGCAAAACTAAACAAAATAACAGTATAATCATTAGCCTCCTCTTCTCCAACCAATTAAGTTGGAAATCATCTAATGATCCTAGAATGCGCTCCCAGCTTAGCACCTCTTTCACACAAAACCAAGCAAACTTTGCTAAGATACAAGAACAAAATATGATCAATATTTTTTCAGTGCCACAAAGAATACAGTTCACACCCCCTTTTTTAAGTTGATCAGCTGTCTGAACTCTGTCCTGATAACATTTCCATATGAAAATCTTGACTTTTAAAGGAATCTTGCTTTTCCACAGTTTTTGCAATTTTATGCAGATCACTCCCCCAAAAACCATCTGCTTATACAAAGATTGAACTGAGAACAATCTCGATTTCTCAATACACCACACCACCTTGTCCATGTCACCATTAAGATCAATATCAATAACATATTTTTTCAATAACTTCCATTGTATTTTCTCCTCTTCACTAAAGTTTCTAACGAATGTGATCTTCCACATGCCATCAACCAAATGGTTAGCAACACTTATGTTAGGAGACTGACAAATGCTAAAAAGCTTATCATATTGAATCTTCAAAGGACAATTTCCAATCCAAACATCACCTAGAAAGAAATGTTGCACCCATTACCTATCTGATAACTTGCACCCCAATTAAACATATTTTTCACTCTCTGCAAATTTTTCCAAAACTGAGAGCCTCTCAAGGGATTGGCTTCTCCGAAAGCACCCCTAGGGAAGTATTTAGCCTTAATAATCTTGTACCAAAGCTCATTATTAGCTGAAGCAATCTTCCAAATCCATTTGGCAATAAGGCAATCATTCATAATCCTGGAGTTAATGACCCCTAAACCTCTAAAATCAATAGGTCTACAAACAGCCCCCAATTCACCATATGATACTTAAATTTGTTACTAGCACCCCTCTAGAAAAATTTGGACCTGATAGAATCTTTTTTTTATGAACTACTTCATTAAACCTATAGAACTCCATGGTATAAATAAGAAGACTACTCAGGCTACTATTCACCAACACTAACCTCCCACCAGAAGATAGAAGATTATTTCTCCAATTATCCAACCTTCTTCTCAATTTGTTAAGAACATTCTCAGCTGCTTTCTCCCCAACATGTCTATCCCCAACCAAAATGCCCAAATACGTAAGAGGTAAATGAGCCAATTTACAATTAAAAATATTTGCTACTTTAGTAGACTCTTCATTCTCCACCCCCAACACAAAAACTTCACTCTTGTGATAATTGATTTTCAAACTAGACATCCACTCAAAACAAAAGCAGAAACTTGAGGTTAAGAAGGTACTCTTCTTCATATTCTATCATGATCACGGTGTCATCTGCATATTGAAGAACATGAACCCCCTCAGGAACCAGATTAGAAATCACCCCCTAACCAAGCCTTTTTCCTGAACTGTTTCAATAATCACATCTAAAGCATCAACAACGAAATTGAAGAGGAGGGGGGGGGGCAGAGGATCCCCCTGTCTCAAACCTCTATGAGTATTAAAATAGGGGCCAACCTCTCCATTAATATTAATACTGACTTTCCCCTCTCTAACTGAACTCATAATCAATTGAATCCATTTCTCATAAAGACCTTTCTTCACCATCACTTCCTCCAGAAAAGCTCCAACGAATCTTATCATAAACCTTTCACCCTTTTTTTTAATGTCTGATCTTATGAAGAGCAACCACCCCATCTAAAATATTTGTACTTTTGATAAAAGCAGACTGACATTCATTAATGATTTTATCAGCAATACCCCCCAAGCCTATTAGCCATAAGTTTTGTTAGAATTTTGAAACTAACATTCAACAAGCAAATAGGTTTGTACTGCTTAATAGAGTTAGCCTCTTTGAGTTTGGGAATTAAAGTGATTACTCCAAAATCCAGTCTCTTCATATCCAAATTCCCTCTAAAGAAGTCACTAACCAAATCAAGGAACTGATGCTTAATTAACCCCCAAAACTCTTTATAAAACAAATTAGGAAAACCATGTGGACTAGGGGAAGAATTTGCTAGCAGATCTTTAATGACTTTTCAAACTTCCTCCTCAGTGAAATCCTGAACCAAAAGAACATTGTTTGCTCTAGAAACTCGATGCTTCCTACTCCAAATATCATGAGATGGTGCCCATAGATTCTTTCACTTCCGTTTTGTGCAGAGGTATATGCAGCAGCACGACGATGTCAATCTCTCCGCGCTCGGCATGGGTGTCTCCTTCTTCCTCTTCATCATCTTTATTCGTGTTTCTTTAATTTATGTGCAGAACAAATATTACGATTTTGGCTCATTATCAAGGATTTTGTGTTAAACCTTCATTCTGAGCAATGGTGTCCAAATAGGCGGCACGGGCATGGCCCGATTAGGCACGGACTTGGCCACCAAAGCTAAGTAATCGAGCCGCAGGTCGTGGTGGCCCGTGGGCTCATTCACTGCTCAAAGCATTGCACGCCGAGAGCGGTGGTCACGGTGGCCGCCCTGCCAAAGTTAGTTAGACGATGTTGTTTACCATTTAAGCCATGACATGAAAAATTATTAAAAAATCCTAGAATACATATAATTTTAAAAAAACCAAAACAAATTTATATATACTTCAAATGAACTATATAAAATTAAAAGCTACAAAATAAAACCATATAAGTATTTAAAAATGAAAATAAAACCATATAGAAATATTTTAGATGTTGTGTCGGACAGGCCCAACAGG
Organism: Phyllostachys edulis; assembly: GCA_036346405.1. NCBI lineage: Eukaryota > Viridiplantae > Streptophyta > Magnoliopsida > Poales > Poaceae > Phyllostachys > Phyllostachys edulis. Next base: position 75,337,166 of record CM070561.1, read on the forward strand.
TCGGGGTGGCGGCCCAAGCACAGCACGACTCGTCAGGCCGTGTCGGCCTGACCCATCTGGCCATGTCTAATTCTTAGTATCTCTGCTTCTCGAGTGTCACCGACATCAGATTCAAATTTGAGATCTGTTACTTTGGGCTTTTTTTTGCATGATTTAAGAAGCACTCCACGATGTATGTTGTTTGGAGTTAAAAATTCTAAAAAAATTAATCAAATTGGGAGAGCTTTCGAATTTAGAGAAAATTTCGCCGGTAGCCGCAACTGGCTAACTTTAACCATGGTTGTAACTATTATTGCAACGCAAATCCTACATTGAGTCATGATTTTGATTGGCTTAGGAAACTGAGATTAAACCAGAGTATTGGACGAAGTGGTATGTGTTGCGGCTTTTAGGTCACCTTCACATTAAGATGTGCTGATGGATGACATTGTTGGCAACTATTTACATGTTAGTGTACTAATATATACATGTTGAACAACATAATCAATCAAGCCATCTTTTTCACTATTCTTAATGAAGGAATACGAGTAGACTACACTAGCGTACAATTCAAAATTCTACCGTGTAAATCAGAAAGTCGTATGAGTAAGAGATCATAGATCGTTACCACTAGACACGCAATGCAGCGGAAGAAGAGTTGGGGTAGCCCGATCCAACGTTGAGCGCATTGATGTAGTGGTCGTAGTCGATCGTCCAACGTCTTTAGCCTCCAATCGTCTCCTCCAACAGCCTCTCGCATTCCTTGAGTAAGTCACGGATCGTTCTCGATCATCGCAGCAGCGTATCTATGGTATCCACACGTCCACGGGTTGAACGTCGTGCACCAGCACGTACAGCAAGACCTTCGGGGAGGTGATGACTAGGGTTTCAGTGGTTAGTACATGTAACTCATCCTCCCATAAGCCCCCACGATCTTCCTTTCTAAAGAGTCCATAACGGATTTAATCCGAACTAGTTTGTTCCAACCCGTTAAGTGTGTAACCTTGTAGGTTCATGTGTAGTCGGTCATGACCCGAAAACTTTTTTTTACAATCACAAGTCGGTAGCCGTTCCTAGCAGGACATAGCGACTCCCGATTACAAATAAAGATTACATCGGATGAACCTTATACAATATGATCTGCGACCCAATCCTTATCACTTACAACCATTTCATAACTCCTTATGACCAGTTCGGGTCTGGTCACGACCAGTTTGTAATACCTTACAACCGCCTCGATCGCCAGTGATCATGTACGACCACTCACTACCACCAGATCCCCATATGACCTCTGCCAGATCCGATCGATCGGACTAAACGACCTACTTGCGTATTCTCCTTTTATCTCACGATATATGGTCGAACTTTAGGTGAGATATATGTCATCCATGGACTGTTCAATATTTTCCTATTTAGTGATGGATAACTTCATGTGATCGACTCTTCGACCACTTGTGGCACGGCCACGCACTTCCTTTATTTGACCACATCAAAGGGCCCAGAGATACCTCTCATGTTATGCTGAGAGGGGCAAATCACATATCCAACCAGTCACATCTCTCTGCATGTTTCATACCATACCCGAAGGCTACCTTTATAACTAACCAATTACGGTGTAGTGTTTGGTAACCCCTAAGTGTACCATTACACATGTAGAAAAACATGTTGATCTCAGGTCTAAAGATTATACAACAATTGCTTGAGACCAACTGATGACACATAGAATCATAACAATCTCAATAGTATCTCAAGGTGAGTCAATCCAATACCATGTTCTCTAACATGTGCTCACACTATTGATTCAATATCCCCATATCTACGACCGGTGAGACATGGTCGCCAATCAATACATGTTCTGGTCTGTATGTCACGAGTGCTTCGACCAGTAACATCCGACCAGGGATCCTTTAGAATGATATCATACAACAAATAAAGAGTTTTATCAACAAGTCATATACTTGTTAATCTTTATAAATGATAATATGTCCAAGTAACATAATAACATTTATTTTATAATTCATAAACATAGATGTTATATAGTCATCTTCATGATTGCCTCCTAGGGTATATCACTAACACTTAATTATTGGGGTTGGGGGGGGGTTGTGGAATTATGCATCATTCTATGAATCTTTCCTACACATTGTGAAGTCGCGAACCTGAGTTCACCATCACCTTTTCAACCGGTTGATATAATCATGTAGACATGTAGTATTCTGTTTTCTAGATAGCTAACAGAGCTGTTTAATTTACTTGCAGCCATAGCGACAATTGTCACCGTTGCAGAGATTCTGAAAAAGAATGGTTTTGCCGTCGAGAAGAGTAAGAACTTTATTGTCGTCCAACATTTGATATACACATATCAATTATATTACTATATTGAGATCGTGTCTTCTTTAGTTTGTTTTTTATTATGAACTCGCTGCAAATTTTTACCTCCCTTAACCTGTTCAGAGATTAGGACATCTACTGTGGAAATCAAGGATGAAATGAGAGGTCGGCCGATCCAAAAGGCTAAGGTTGGAGCACAATAAATCCCTATTGCGATATTATCCAACGTGTTGCTTTTGCTGATTTCTTCGAATTTTTTACTGTTTTAGCCCTGTAGCGCGGATTAATTTTGAAATTAGCCCCCATTTGTCATAATTTTTAAGAGCCGCCTCGAACAAGTTGGTCATACCATGGCCATCGGCGCGGTAGGACTCCCCTTCACCGGGCCTTGCAGGACTCGCCGGGCAAGGCAAGAGTCACCTACCTGGCATGGCGCGTAGTGTCTTCGCTGCAGCAATTTTTTTTTCCTCTCATGCTGGCGCGATTTTTTCCTCTCGCCGCCGCTACCGCTTCTGCACCGAAAGAGTGTTGGAAGGATGCGCTTATCGCTTACTTTTTCTTTACATCGCGTCGCCGCTTTTCGCCGTTCGATTAGCGAGGCGATAAAACCAACGCCATGCGCGATCGAGGAACTCGAAGCGCCAATACGATTTTGATTAGCGAGGTAAGTTCGTGTTTAATTTTTTACTTATTGCATTTTTTACCGCTATACGCATTTAGATTTTGCTAACCGTTAGTTTTTGTCTATTTGCAAAGAATGGCACGCATTATACCACCCCTACTTGAAGCGGCATGGACGGCAAGCATCGCCACACGCTGGATCGATGGCGATGGGCCGCTAAGTCCGGTGACACGGGACCGAGGGAGACCGGCCGGACGAGCGGTATGGTCCGGAGACTTCGTCACGCGGCCGATTATGCTCGCTCGCATGTCGAACACGGGCAAAACTTCTTAATTGATGCCTCTTTCTTTCCGCCTTTGTTGATCGTTGGCGTCGAGACCCACATCGCCCACTTCCGCTGGGAGATGACGGTGACATTGCAAGATGTCGCTTCATTACCGCCTTCCGCATGCAGGCCGCGGCTTGTTCCTCCGAGGTCGCTGGATCGAAGGCGCGGCTCCATCATCGCTTCGACCACCTATCCCCGAGGTCAAAGGGCATTCCACACGGTTGGTCATGCGATAATTCATGCATTGCCCAATTGACGAACGGAGGAGGTGGTTCGATGCCACCTTATTGCATATTTGTTGTTTATATTCGTGGATCATGTTCCCTAGCACGCAGTGGACATGGTGTACCCGAAGTTATATTCACCTTGCGGAGTCTATCGTGGACGCCGACGGCGAGGACGCATGCGCAAGATAGCTTGGGGTTCACCAGATCAGGCGCGACGTATCATGCTCAGGCGACGCTTCGCAGTCATGGGCATCGGAACGAGCTCGTGTTTTGCTGTTACACGCCGTTATAAATGTGGTCGTGGGAGCACTTCGCTGCAGCCGGACGGTCATTGTTCTCAAGCCTTGAGCCCACCCTTACCCGCACACACAACATTTCTATGGTGAGGTGGAGCGAGGAGGAGGATCCTGTGGAAGGCCCGACCATGGGATCCCGGCGGATCGTGGGCAAGATTAGGGTGGTCTAGGGAGAGAGCGTCAGATATACCCCGAAGTTCCACAATGAATTCGAGACCCTGCACTTAACGCGACATAGTATAGGCCTTGGGATCGGACAAGACGCAGGCACGGCCGCCCGACTACCGAGCTTGCTATGCCACCGTGATGCGCGCATCGAGGACAACTTGTCATTTGGTGTTCTCCCACATGGTTGAGCCGCATAACCCACAACGGGTGATGAGGCAGCCGAGCCGCACTGTGAGATCCCCGCTCTAGGGCGCACCGCCAGGCGTAGTCATTTGTAAGTACATTGCATTACTTAATAATGTTGTAGATCCTTTAGACATACGTTATGC